>CM060903.1:766741937-767941937 GCA_030737815.1 Allium fistulosum | reverse complement strand
ATGAATATATGTTTGTGTTACAATGCTATTTTGTGATTCGGTGCCCACAAACCAAACCAAATTACGTAAAGAACGTTTGATCAATAGCATTCATGATGTAGTCGACTTATGGTAAAGGCAAACTATGCCCCCCCCCCCCCCGGTAAAAAAATTCTACCTTATCTTTTATCCCCTTAACCGTGTAGATTTTATTAGTTCTTTGAATTTTTAAGACGAGAATAGCATTTAGACTTCGGATTCCGTTAATTGTTAAGACAATGGAGTACAATACATTATACTATGAAGACTTTTCTTAAATGAAACTCATCATCCTTTTTTTTAAAAAAGAAATATAATATATAAATAGGAGAAAAAACGCCTTTCTCCGAGGGCTCACAAAATAGGAAACAAGATGGGACGAAAACCATCAAAAGGAAATACCGCAAAACAACAGCGGAAAATAAAACCAAAACACTAAAGACCGGGGAGGAGAATGAGGAAACGATCCACCAACAAGCACAAACCCGCCTTTACCCTAAGGAAAAGGCCAGACCTCCAAGCCGAACCAAAAGAGAGCCAACTAGTAAGCGCTAAACCAACAAATAAAAGGAACGCACGGAAGATGGCAATCAGAGAAAAGCAGACGCCATCAACGCCAACCAGTGGCAAAATAGTAGATCAAGACCATTCGCAGCCGCCGAACAACCACAGAGATACCACCAAAAACTAGCGAACAAATGGAGGCCGCATCCCGAAACCAGACAACCAAAACCCAACCGAGCCATAGAGAACCAAAAAGAAAAGAACCGCCATAAGCTAAACCACCCGGATTGAGTGGAGAGGAAGGGACACACGATCCACCAGCTTCCACAAACCCGCCTTGACCCGAAGGAAAAGGCCAGACCTCCAAACCAAACCAACAAAAGAGCGATCTAAAAGGCGCAAACCAGCAACTCCTTGGACAGCTCACTCCAAGATAGGGAGCACGGAATAAGGGACAAAAAACCAGCCATGAAGCACCGAGAAACCAACAGCCAAAAGGTAAACCTAGACAATCCGAAGCAGCCTAGCTACCACAGTAACCACCAAGGAACCAGAGAAGAAAAGGCCGGACATCACAAACAAGACAACCAAACCCTGGATACAGCTCCTGAAAAACTAACAACCACATTAAACAGAAAAAAAGGGGGGAGGGGCAATGAGCGATGGGTGAAGGCCAGCGCTCGCACACGATGATCAACCTACTCCCAGTCTTGCGTGAGACGAAGCACACGAAATAGAGAGGAGTCTGACCAGATGCTCCGCACGGGAGTTTAAGCGACCCCTGAAAGGTCGTCCACGGAAAGCAATGAAGACGTCTTTCCGAACACACCGAATGATAGAAGGAGGATCCATACGAGCATCTTCGAACGTTGCCTTGTTTCGCGCGCACCAAAGGTGCCAGCAGATGAGACAAGGAATCAAGCGGAAAATGATCGCACGAAGAGACTTACCAGCATTCCCAAACCACCAGGAGTTCCGGAGGTCAGAAGGAGAACACGCCAACCGATGCATACCAATAAGGTTACCGAATTAATTCCAGCACGATCTGGCTGTAAAGCCACCAAAGAACAAATGATTAAGGGATTCGGTATCCCCATTACCGCAGCATCTACAACGAGAAGCGAAAGGGATGCCGATTTTTTGGAGGTTCTCGTCAAGTGGCAAACCATCATGGATAATTCGCCACATCAGAGTAGAGACCTTGGGAGGAATACGAGAGTCCCAGATAAAAGAAAACACCGGACGAATGGGACTCATCATCTTCCCAAGTTTAGTATGCTATTATAATTATAGTTGATTTAAAGATTGAAATGTAATTTTCTACATGAAGTATAACTCCTTATGTGTGCTAGTTCAACTGTAATCATCAAACAATATTTTATTCGCCCCAAATTTGTTGCACATTGAAACCCACTCGATAAAGTGGTAACATTTGTTTGGTAGTATGATTGTGCATCATCAAATTAAACTTTTAATATCGCCAACTTTGTTGCAATAAAAACACATTCAGGTTTATTATTTTACAGAAAAGCTACTCGAAAATCTAGCAGCCTTTGTTTGAAATTTCCTAATGAAAATAAACATAACACGAAACAAATTCAAATGGATGAAAATGTTTTTCCTAGGTCATAGGATGCACAAAGGAAACTTGTCTTGGTCGTTCACCAAAGATCTACCAGTTGGAAACTTACTCATATCAGTCAAAGTCAACTAGGACGCAAAGTCCTTAAGTTTAATAATGACTTTGTCATCGCTCCTAGCATAATAAAGTGCATCTGAAAAAAAATCTAAAGAGCAATCTTGCAGCAGCAGGGGTTACATCAGAATTTCTACCATGCGCTTTAGACAAATTGGATTTTTTTGTCTTTGTAAATTTATTTGTGACTGTATATAAAACTTCCTCGATACCTTGCATTCTTGTCTGTATCTTACTATAATGTTTTATTACTAGAATTTAACCAACGTATATATTATTTTATTACCATCTTATGATTTCAGAGGTTAGCTGCTGGTGAATGGTTTACTGTTGGAGTTTCATCATGCAGACCTTTCCACATTGCTTATCCAAGTGCAACAAAGCTTTCAAAGACCGAGCTAAGTTCTATATATACAGTCAATTGGGTCAAGATGGTATGCCAATGGTGAGAAGATCTACCAATCCAACCTACGGGTGCCTACAAACTGTTTTACCTTTAGAGCTGAAAATTTCTAGTTTCAGACCAAAATATGACACAAAGATATTATGCATGATGGTACAACAAGCAAGCAAAAGTAAGGTTTCAGTGAAGCTTATTGAACTCGAAGATGTTAAAGAGCCAACTATCAACCTATACAAACCTAAGGAACTGTACTGAGCAATAATTATCTCAGTAGACAGAATTGTAAGACCCAAAGCACCTGGTGAGACATGCCATATTGTAATCGATCATGAAGGAAATGTCCCATATTGGGAAGAACAAAGCTACGATGTAATTCCTCCGGTAAATAATTTCTTAAATTATAGAGTAGCAGTTCTACGTATTTCACATTGTAATGCCTTGTTGCTCTTATTATATCTAACCGACAACAAGTTTCTTCCTAAATACTGAATTTGCATCTTTTACTTCCTTATTTATGAACATACTTTGTTTCTACTATGGTACGGTGATGTGGGAGCATTGTTTTGTTGAAAAATAATAATAGGAGATGTTTGGATTTAGTAATTATGAATACCTTATCCCTATTAATGGTTCAACTAGATCTTTGTCAGACAAAATCATATAGTTACAAATGATTGATAGTGATGCCATTTTGTACTCATTGTCTGGAACAAAACATTCATAGTGTACTACTTTATACTCCTTGATAATCTGGGTGTCGAATTTATGAATGTTGTCTGCCAGTTATTTCAATTGAAAGTACTGACCAGTCTGACCAAATGAAATAAAAAGTAATTCTAATGTACTTAGAAAAGGATCTTGCCTCCAGGTATTGAAATGTCAAGATATTGAAATGAATATTCTACAGCAATAACTGAATCTCCTGAACGGCCACTTGAAGTAGACGATGAAAGTTGCATGCTCGGTAATGAACAACTGCAGTCAATAGGTACATTTATGCATGTCTGTCACTATGTTAATTATGATGGCAACTATTTTTTTCATCTTTATATCATCAAGTACAAATTCCAGATAGTCCTGTAAAGGCACTTTGGTAACATCATTTGTCATATCTCTTTAATAATATATAATATTCTATTTACTTATGATGATGATTTCACTAATAATATTGTATCACAAATAGCAGACTCAAAAGAGATCAGAGGTTTACTGAAGATGCTCTAAAGAGTCTTATAAAGAAAATTGATAGTTCCTAGAACCCAGAAAGCGTAAGTGGTAATTGATAATGACATTTTTTGTCTTCGAATTGTTTTTATTATTCCCTACTCAAAGTTAGTCTCTTTCCAGGAATTGGACATAGCAAATGAAAGTGAGGCTTTTTGGCAATTAACTGATAAAGTATATTATAATACCTTTTCCTTTTCTTTTGTCTTGGTCATTATATTAACAAGTAAATTCACCAAACTAATATATAAAATTTTCCCCTCTATTCCTTTTTTCTTCTTCCAGATTTTATCTTCCATTAACCCTCAAGAATAGAAATACGAAACTAGTTTGATCAAAATATGGGAAGACTATACTGTTAATCTGTATAAGTTTATGAAAATTAACTAAATTTATATTAATAATAATAAATTAACTAAGTTTACAATAATAATAATAAATTAACTAAGTTTATGAAAAATTTATAAGTTTGAGATAATTTATAAAAATTAACTAAGTTAATAAAGTTTAAGTTTGAGATAATTTATAAGTTTAAGTTAATTAAATATAAGTTATGATATTTTAAGTTTTAGCAATTGAGATAGTTTATAAGTTAATAATAATAATCAATAGTTTGAGTAAATTAACTAAGTTTTATGAAAATTAAATACGTTTATAAAAAGTAAGAAGTTTATTATAATAATAATAATTATTAAATTTGATAAAAAATTAACTAAGTTTGTAATAATCTTTATTAATAGTTGTAATAGCTTTGGTGTCACACTTTTTTGGTATCAACGTGAATTACCAAAAACGCCCCTCTATATATTATCAAATCTTAATCACTTAAAAATAGGATATTAAACTTCTTTTACAAATTCAAACGCTCTTAAAAGTAGGATCTAACAATTAAACATGCTTTATAAATTCAAAACGCTTCTAAAATAGATCTAAATTTAAACTTCCATTATAAATTCAAAATACTTTTTTACAAATATACAAATCTGAATATTCACTTGAAAATAAAAAATCATTTTTTGACAGATTTAAACATCTTTAATTATAGTGGTACTAGATTTGGTGTCACGTTTTTTTGGTATCAACGTGAACTACAAAAAATGCCCTTCTATATATTATCAAACCTTAATCACTTAAAAATAGGATCAAATATTAAACTTCTTTTAAAAATTCAAATGCCCCTAAAAGTGGGATATAACAATTAGACATGCTTTACAAATTCAAAGCGTTTCTAAAAATAGGATCTAAAATTATACTTCCTTTACAAATTCAAAATACTTCTTTACAAATATACAATTCTTAATATCACTTGAAAATAAAAAATAAAAATCATTTTTTGACTGATTTAAACATATATAATTTATAAGGAAAACAATTCACGCGCGAAGCGCATGCTGTAACACTCGTATAAAGTTTATAAGGAAATGAATTCATAAGCGAGGCGCGTGCCATAACACTCACAGTAATAATGGTAATAATAAACTAAAATTTGACAAAAATTAACTAAGTTTATAATAATAATAATAAATTAACTAATTCAACTATGTTTTATAATTAATAATGATAATAACAACAAAATTAACAAAAACTAAGTTTATAAAAATTAACTAAGTTAACTAAGGTTTACAAAAATTAAATAAGTTTATAAAAATGAACTAAGTTTATATTAATAATAATAAATTAACTAAGTTTACAACAACAATAATAAATTAATTGAGTTTATGAAAAATTTATAAGTTTGAAATAATTTATATGAATTCACTAAGTTGATAAAGTTTATGTGTGAGATAATTTATAACTTTAAGTTAATTAAAATATAAGTTAAGGCATTTTAAGTTTTAGCAATTGGGATAATTTATAAGTTTAATAATAATAATAAATAATAAATAATAGTTTGAATAAATTAACTAAGTTTTTATAAAAAAATAAATACGTTTATAATAATTAAATATGTATTATAAAAATTAACAAGTTTATAATAAAAATAAACTAAGTTTGATAAAATTAATTAAGTTTGATAATAAGTAAATCGATTTTCATAAAAATTAAACTAATTTTTATAAAAATTAAACTAATTTTTATAAAAATTAAACTAATTTTTATAAAAATTAAACAAATTTTTAAAAATTAACAAAGTTTTATGTAATTTAACTAAGTTTTATAAAAATTAAATAAATTTATACAAATTAGTTAAGTTTTATTGATATTTAACTAAGTTAATAAGTTTTATAAAAATTAAATTAGTTTATTATTAAAATTAACAAAGTTTTATAAAAATTTACCTGAATTAACTAAGTTTTATAAAAATTATTTAAAAATTAATAGAAGTTTAACTAAGGATGTTAGATATACTTTAAATATGCAAAAAAGTTTCATAATCATTTGTTGGTTGTTAAATTTGTGTACAGGTAATTAGCTTTTTAGGAGTAAAGACCAGCTACATACAAGAATTGTAGGTAATCAAGCAATGAACATGGCTTTAATCGTTATATATATATTATATCATTTTATTAGTACTTGTTGTGTAAACTTATTTATGAATGGTTATGGATTTTATGTGAATTTGCATATTTTTTCAAAAACTATTATCGAAATAGTTATAGATATCATATTTGATTTTGTGATTAACGTGTTTTTTCAATTGTTTGAATACGATGATTATGTGATTATTGTTGGTTAAAATACAACGATTATGTGATTGATTACTGGTTTTAATAAGATAATTATATGAGTGGTGGCTGGAAATGGTACAAGCCATTAACTAAAAATGGTAGTGTATAAAGTATGCTGCAAAGCAGTTAATAACTTTTAGTAGCGTTTTAAAACCGCTACAGAAATAAATGTAAACAACGGCGATATGACTTCCGTAGCATTGCAAAAACGCAACCAAAATTTTTAGTAGCGTTTCTTTATATGTTGCTATATGACATGCTACAAAAAGTTTGGAACTTTTTGTTGGGTTTCTAAAACGTTATAAAATGTCAAGTTTTGATATCGTTTTCTACAACGCAACAGAAAGTTACTTTTAGTGGCATGTCGTATCGCATCGTTCACTGAAACGCTACTAAAGTTTTTGGTAGCGTTTTTTCAACTCTATGAAAGGCCTTTTCTGGTGTAGTGATATATTCCCCCTTCCCCATGGGTCCTATAGATGGAGATGTCCCACATCAGTAGTACATATACACAACTGCTGGTAGTTAGTGAAGGGCATACTCCCGTTGTGTAACTCTACTGACCTCCTATGATAGCCCATACTAAACCAAGCCATTTATAATTAATTTAAGTATTGGGCTAGGCCCACCAATTCACACCTATCATAAAGTATTATTGAGGCCACATAATTTCCACTATGGAAATTATTGTGCCTTAAGTTCATTTATTAGTATTTATTTATTTACTTGGTATGAACTTACTCTTATCTTATACGGGTATCTCCTATATTCTTCGTTTCCATTTATGTCATTTTGTAACAACCTTGGTCGAGATTACTTGGAATTAAAACTAAAATATTAAAATTATCTTAATTAATTTTAAGATGAATTTAAGAAATTTTATTAGTCATAATTTCCAAATTTAAAATGGCTTTCTAGATGGAAATAAATAAATTTAGGAAGATTTATTTAAGATTAAAAACTGTGTAATTAAACTTCTTATATTTGATAATATAAGAATAATTTTGGGGAAAATAAGAGTTTAATAAAATATATGGAATTAATTTTGTTTTCCTCTTATTGGATCCTTACATATCCACTTGGCCCATGTAGTAAGGCTAGGAGAGGAAATATGATAACATGTACGTTGTTTTCCTCTCATTCCTTTCTCATTTCAGCCAACACTAGAAATGTGAAACCAAATCCTCCTATCTCCATAACCCTAGAAATAAGATTAATACCCAAATCAATTGTAAATCAAAGGGGTTTTAGTTAATAATTGAAGAAATCATAACAAGGTAATATATTCCCTTCTATCTTGCACTCATTAGGGTTTAATCTCAGTTTTTTCCTCTTGATTTTAATCTTGCTTTGCTATGTTCTGAGTTTAACCTAGGTTTAATTGCTAATAGAGAGTGGCCTAAGAGAATCTGGGTTATCATCATCTATTCAAGCTCAAATTGGTGAGTAATACTCACACTTCTAGCCTATATTGAATGCATGTTGTTACTAGTCATTTTGGATGAATTTTGGAGCTGTTTTGATCTCAGTCTATTTTTTGTTCATATCTTTGGCTATGAAGGTTTCTACTTACTGAAACCCTTATTTTATGATCTTATTTAACATTCAATTGTACATGTTTGCATGCTTGCTCGAGTGTTAATTCAGTGCCCAGATCTCTAATTGATCAACTGCGAAGAACGAGCGACAACTGGTCTTCGGAGCGCCACCGGAGCCGCCTGGAACTCAGCCCATGCGGGACCATCAGTGGTGACTTGGGCTGAGTCCCAGGTTAAGAAATCAGCTCTCTGATCGTGCCCGTTCGTTCCTCCATTCGTCCGTTTGTTCGCTTGAACCTATTTGCTTGCTTTGATGTTGTTTTCCATGTGGGTTTCAATGATATTTATGGATTATGATTTATGAATTTGGGAACTCATTTTCTAGTTATTATTCCATAGTAATTCTCTATGGGTTCATAAAGTTATACATAAGTTTTCTAGCATAATTTCAATCAGAATTTGAAAAAAAACTGGTTTCCAAATTGTGTCATTTTATCGAAATCTTTTCAAGAATAAATATATTTTCTATATAGGATATTTAGAAATATATTATGTATACAATCTATTTATATATGTACTAATAAAGGTTTTTAATTGATTTAGAATAATGGTTTTAGATTGCCTTTATTTAAATTTGTACATAAAGAGTTTACATAAAGGCTTTCTATATACATTTAATATACCTTATAAAACAATGTTTCAACTATAATTTCAAAGTAAAGTATTTTATAAATTGCACATTACCGATTAAACAAGAAATTGATTTAAACGGTTGAATAAAACGAGTGGTGTGGAACACTCGCGTTTGTTTTACCGGTTATTTCCCAGACTTGTTCGATTGATCCTTTTATACACACGAGTGGAGTTTACTATCTTATAGTAAATGTTTAGGTAAACCCATGTGGTATAGGACACAGGGTTGTTGCGGATGCGGAGGCCTAGCGACCACTCTTTGGTTGCTATTTGGGAGTAATGACACTTATATCGACGAGTTTATGACTTCCCCTTGGAGTTTTATAGGTCTTGCACCTATCTTGGAGTTTTTATAGGACTTGTTCCTATCTTGGAGTTTATAGGTCCCGCACCTATCTTGAAGTTCTATAGGTTGTCGCCTATCTTGAAGTTACTATGGGAATTATACCCATCTTGAAGTTTTATGGAAACATATGTCTATCTTGGAGGTACATGCATGTAGGTGAAGTTATTCACCAATCTGGGATTTTTTGCACATTTCCCCCTTTTATGTAATTTTTGGATTTCTATTGATGATTTCTAGATTATATGTTATTTGTGTCATCACCAAATAGTTTTCGGCGTTTTGTTTTAGGAGCTATCTTGGCTTTTGATATTTGGTGGTTGCATCCTTGGAGTTTATTAAAGCATTCTTGATGTTTGCCGATAATTGGCTTTGTGATTATATTTGAGATCTATTTCATTTCATCCATTTTTTTATCTTGCCTAACTCATTTATTATAGTCTAGACTGACCATTTATTATTATACAATATTCGGGTAAGACCGAGATATTTCAGGTGTTGTAGTTTGATAGTTCTAAAGAGGATTCACTCCAGTTATCTAGTTATCATTCATCTTATCTTCATCTCATATATGTGTCAATATTCATGTAGTGTTGTATCTTATATTGATCCTAGAATTTTTTGTGTACATATTCATTTCATGAGATGTAGTACAAATGTATTATACGGATCGTTTTGACCACAGTCTTGTATTTGATATTAGGTATTTTTTCGATTTGACCACCTTGTATCTATTTGTAATCTACCGTGCATATTCTATGATCTGTGATTCTATGATTTGTATTTATCATACATTGTTCTAGATAATTATTACAGCCACCATAGTTTTTTTAAGCCTGGATTGCACATGTCGATTCCATATCAGAAAGAAAAATATATAGCATATTAATCGACATATAAATACTTGCTTAAAGCAAAATGTATGGATGGTCGCTCCTAACGAGCCCTATTCTTTGTACTAACCGGTAGTATTACCTAGTAATACCCTTTGTTAGTGTGGGTCTCAAGGTGGGACGTCATAGCTTGGTATAAGAGTTGAGTTCGGAATAAAATATGATATTACGGACATAAATCTTGGCTTAGGTGAGTCTTAGAGACTGTCCATTAGGGGTTCTTTAGGTAGATAGTAGGAATCATTCCCTTTAGAATAAGATAGTGTCATTTAGGATTCTAGGAACCTTTTCCTTTGGTTCCACTCTTTGACATTCTACTATCGAATCATGTGATCCATAAGCAATCTTTGATCCAAGATTATCCATTCCGGAATTATGGTTGGCTGGCGGTTGAATCACTCATTCTATTATTATGCAATCCATCGAGCCCAATTGAGACATAGTACTTTGTTTGTCCAGCAAACCATGAAGTTTGTTGTCAATCTTTATATGCTAAAAGTTGCACAGCGGAAGCAGACAGATGGTTCCGCTGGGAACATTATCCAGAAGTTGTGACTGTACGATTGGTTGATTAGATGTCTGTTTGCATAGGATTATTAATGACAATTCACATTCAATTAAGAGTTACCCCTTGATAATTAGTATTTTATTTGAAGGTTAATAATTGAATCTTGTGGTATCTTCGTATTTGAAATCACCGCAAGAGATATTGAATTCCTTGGATATAAAATAATTAAGGATCAAATCTTGCAATTATAAAAAAAATTAGTCAGTTGGAAATGGAGATAATTTTTGTATATGATTACCAATTAACAAAAATTAAATGATTTATTATTTACTCTAAACAAAGAGTTTGACTAAGAATTGTTTTAATGCAATCATCGCCTGATTAGGAAATACCATCCTGTGAGTTTTCTGTTAGATGTTTAATGGTGATGATCATAAGCTTGTTATTATATGTATAAACTAGGGTATATAAAGCTATAAGTACTCTTAATTTTTTAAAAAAGGATTTTTTTGAAGTGTGTGTGTGTCTGTATATGGGAGTTAAATTGCCCGTTGGATGCTTTATGAATTTTGGTTGGGACGTCTGTCTAATGTATTTGATAAGGATTTCTAAACATTCAAACAAGACAATTGGACATGCACTTTTATTAAAGTAGGTGTTTTTGAAAACCATATTTTTGGAAATTTGTTAATTGAAGAAGGAATAAAAATATTCCTGAAAACTAATATGGTTTAAAATAAAATGGTATTTGGAAATGCTTACGAAGGTATGTATATAATTATATATTAAGGTTTGGAGATAGAAAAAGTATTTCTATATTATTATTAGAAGAGTTGAAATATCAATAAAGATAAATTATATGAGTAATAATTTAATAATGGACTTAGATGCTTAATCTTAGAGATTGCTGAGAACAATGGCAAGTCAATGTTGATTTTATAATCAACACCATAATCAATGGTCAAGGAGCTTTGTTATGAATAAATAGAGAGGTAAAATTATGTGTTAATTATGATATTTGGGAATTGTTTTAAGATTTGCTCATAAAATTGGGATATAATGCTTTAGATAGACTATAAAAGACAATTATAATCTGAGAAAAAACACGTAAGTGTAAATCCTTAAATTGCCAAATCAACAAAAGCTAAATAGAAACATGGTTCTTTTACTAAAATCAATTGGAA
Organism: Allium fistulosum; assembly: GCA_030737815.1. NCBI lineage: Eukaryota > Viridiplantae > Streptophyta > Magnoliopsida > Asparagales > Amaryllidaceae > Allium > Allium fistulosum. Next base: position 767,930,264 of record CM060903.1, on the reverse strand, counting down.
GCACATTCTGAATGTTAAAAAGAGGCAAACTTTTAGCTTGGAAATAAGCTTAGGTTAAATAATATATGAGTTTAAGATACCATCTCTAATTGTATTTGAAATAACAATTTGTGGAAATAACTTTATGAATTAATTCATCTTTTAAGTACTACTCATGATATTAAAAGAAGTTTTTGGTAACGCTCTGTGGGACATATGTTATACACATCGACTCACTATTCAAACTTATTATCAAGGAAGAAAACTATTTAAAGTTAAACAATTAAGAGTTTCAGAGTATCTTGAAAATCGTAATGATAATTTTATGGATTAATTTATCTCTTGGATATTAATTAAAATATTAAATGAAATTTGGTGTATTCCTAGGAAGAGGCTAGTGAATTGAATCTATGAGATATATATATATATATATATATATATCTGTGTGTGTATACTATATATATATATGTATGTATGTGTGTGTATTGACTCAACCTTAAATTAGGTAGTATCTAAGATTTCAAACTTGCACTAAGAAAAAAGATTTAATTCAAAATAAAAATAATCAAGGATTGGAAAATATTTTTGGGAATTTCAAAAGATGAGAAATTGTAAATAAAAAATACAAGATGAAAAATGAGACTAGATTTATATTTTTGGGTTTTTACCTAATATAAACTCTGTTGAATATTGAGATAAGTAAATAATTAAAAGATTTGAAAATTTTATTTCTAAATAAAAACTGAGTGGGAAATTGAGGAAGGAGGTCATGTAAATGATTTTCTAATAGGAAAATGATTTTCAGAGACTTGGTTATAATAATAATTATTCCTTGGAAAGCTAATTCTTTTATTTTTATCATAAAATAGAATGGAAATTTAAAATAGTAAATTCATGAATAGGATAAAATCTAATTGGAGGATCCTATTGATTTATATACATACTATGCAATAAAGTGAAGTGCATAGGTAAAAGTAAAGGTTGAACTTTAAGGCTTTAACTACAAAAACCACTTTTGGAAAATCCTAAAGTTTTCAAAACTTAACAATAATTTTGGAAATAACTAAAGGAAGTTTCTCTATTTGGGAAACAAATATTTACCAAAGCAAAATAATTAGGGTATGTGTGAATTATGAAAATTTAAAACCCACAGGGAAGGACTTTTGTGGTAATATAAATTTATACTATGGGTTTAGAAATCATATTAAAGAGTAATCCTAGGATTAATCCACAACTTTTGGATATGATTAAATAAGCATAATATCCTAGGTATTAAGAATGATACGTATTTTGAATAGAGAAAATACGTTTAATAAATTGGGATATGAAAATTTAGATTAAAACTTGCTTGAAAATTTACAACTATGAAACTCTTTTTGGGTATAACCTTTGTTTGATTAAATGGGTTTGAAATTTGAAAAATTTTAATCCTTAAAATCAGTTATAGGAGTAATCTATAGTGAGATCTAAGAACGAGATAACTAAGAAATTTCTGGAAGTAAGTGATTATAGAAAATTTGAGAACTCAAACCAATCATTTGAATTTATCTTAAATAAGTAATAAACAAAACTGTATTTCATGGGAAACTAAGCAGAGAGCTTCTAAGATGTTTGAATGTAGTTAGAATCTTAGAAATCTGACTCATGATTGTATTCTTGACTTTGGTAGCACTAGGAGGATCGTGTCTACCTTGATTGAATGTTCCTATTGTTGATAAATCCCAAGCCGATATCGGTATGGCTCCCCTCAAGACTTTATTTGGGAGTCCTTATCAATCATTCTCTTATTGGTTTGAGTAGGGAAAAGAAATTAACCTTAAGTCCCGACTTTGTTTGTGTATCTTTTAGAAAGATTTTGGAATTGTCTTTTGGAGATCAAATCTTTATTCGTGTTTCTTCCTTGTTGGATGACTGTTATTTTAGTCAATTTGGGATAGTGGCTCATTGATTCATGAGACCCTACCCAACCATTGAGTGTAGTGGCCCTATTGCTTACCGAACCCCTTTACCAGTTAAGTTCTCTAGCATTCATGGTGTCCTTCATGTGTTTCAGCTTGGGAAACACTTTAGAATTTATGATTCTATTCTTGAGCATAGAATCCTTGTTGTACTTGAGATCTCACAAAATATAACTTATGAACAGAGCTTTATTTGTTTTATTACTTCAGAGGTAGAATGGCTTCAAGATATAGTCGTTTTTCTTATCTAAGTCCAATGGCTCAATGATCCTAAGGACTATTCTTATGGAACTAGAGAGTTCATCGAGTGAACGCATCCTATGTAATTTCTTGAGTTCATTTGTAATGAGTCTCTTGTTTTGAGTTATCTATCATTCATAGTTCAACTTCCTTTAAGAAGATACATCCTTTGTAATTTGTTATAGACTTTTCCCTTAAGGAAATTGCAGGGATGCAATTTTTGTAAGGGCGGAGTTTGTAACAACCCTGGTCAAGATTACTTGAAATAAAAACGAAAATAGGATCCAAAATTATCTTAATTAATATTAAGATGAATTTCAGAAAATTTATTAGTCGTAATTTCCAAATTTAAAATGTCTTTCTAGATGGAAATAAATAATTTTGGGAAAATTTATTTAATATTAAAAATTGTGTGATTTAACTTCTTATATTTGATAATATAAGAATAATCTTGGGGAAAATAAGAGTTAATAAAATGTATGGAAATAATTTTGTAAATTAAAGTGCAAATTTTTCCAAGGTTTATTCCCTTATTTATTTTAAATGGAGATTTATGATAAACATTTTCCATTTCAGATTATTACAACAAATATTGTATTTTAATTAAATTTTAATATTGAGATTCATTGTTAAAATGAGATTTTTACAATTAATGGTTTATATTATTAAAAAATAATGAGAATAACTATTAATTTCTAAATTTATATTAATTTTACATAATATCTCAATATTAGTAGAAATTGGAATTTTTGACATATTGATGCTTTGTAAAATTGGAGAAATCAATTTATGCTTTTATAAAATATTTTTTGTAATGAAAATTAGTGTTTTAAAAGAGTAAATAAAGGAAATTAATCACTTTTCCTCTTATTAGATCCTTCTATATCCACTTGGCCCATGTAGTAAGGTTAGGAGAGGAAATATGATAACCTATACATTGTTTTCCTCTTATTTCAGCCAACACTAAAAACCTAAAACCAAATCCTCCTATTTCCATAATCCTAGAAACAAAATTAATCCCCAAATAAATTGTAAATGAAATGGCTTTTAGTTAATAATTTAAGGAATTATAACAAGGTAATCTCTTTCCTTCTGTCTTTCATTCATTAGGGTTCAATCTCAGTTTTTCTCTCTTGATTGTAATCTTGCTTTTCTACTTTCTACGTCTAACCTAGGTTTAATTACTACTAGAGAGTGGCCTAAGAGAATCCGGGTTATCATCTCCATTCAAGCTAAAATCGGTTAGTAATACTCATACCACTAGCCTATATTAAATGAATGTTCTTGCTAGTCATTTTGGATGAATTTGGTGCTATTGTGATCTCAATCTATGTTTTGTTCATATCTTTAGCTTTGCAACTTTCTACTTGCTAAAACCCTTACTTTATGATCTTAATTAACATTCAATCGTATATGTTTGCATGCTTTCTTGAGTGTTAAATCAGTGCCTAGACCTTTAATTGATCAACTGCAAAGAAACGAGTGAAAACGGGTCGTCGGAGCACCACCGGAGCCGCTTGGAACTCGGTCCAGGCAGGACCACCGGAGGACCGGTCCCACCATACCCATGGACCGGTGGTGAGCTGGGTTGGGTCCCAGGTTAAGCCATTCGGCTCTTCGATCTTGCCCGTTCATTCCTCCTTTCGTCCGTTTGATCGCTTGAACCTATTTGCTTGTTTTGATGCTATTTTCCATGCAGGTTTCAATGTTATTTATGGAATTTGATTTATGAATTTGAGAATTCATTTTGAAATTATTATACCATAAAAATGCTCTATGGGTTCATATATACATAAGTTTTCTAGCATAATTTCAATCAGAATTTGAAAAAAAACTAATTTCCATAATTGTATCGTTTTATCGAAATCTTTTCAAGAATAAATATATTTTTTATATAGGATATTTAGAAATATAATATGTATATAATCTATTTATATATGTAATAATAAATATTTTTAATTGATTTAGAATAATGGTTTTAAATTCCCTTTACTTATATATGTATATAAAGAGTTTTCATAAAGGCTTTCTATACACATTTAATTTACCTTACAAAACAATGTTTCAACTATAATTTCAAAAGTAAAGTATTATATAAATTGCACATTATCGATAGAATGAGGAATTGATTTAAATGGTTGAATAAAACGTGGGGTATGGAACGCTCGCGTTTATTTTACCAGTTAATTCCCGGACTTGTTCGATTAAGCCATTTACACACACGAGTGGAGTTTTCTATTTTATAGTAAATGTTTAGGTAAACCCGTGTGGTATAGGACACATGGTTGTTACTTATTCGGTTGCTATTTGGTAATATATGACACTTATATCGATAAGTTTATGACATGCTCTAGTAGTTATTGATGTGCATGTAACAGTTTATATTTTTAATCCCATATTTAATCTTCCTTTGTTAAAATAAATGAGCATATTAGGGTATTTTACATGTTTAAACCAAAATCTAAATTGTTTTTAAATCATCCTTCATTCATCTTCATTTTGAGGCAAAATGGTAATTTTGTGTATGAACTAATTTTGAGAAAATTTATTTGCATATTTTTATTTTTATTTATGGGAAATTGAGTGCAAATTTGATGGAGCTTCATGGATGTATGCATGCAGATATGTTGAAAGCAAATGAAGAAAGGAAATAAAATAATTCATGCAACATTGAGGAGCCCACTTACCCACTAACTAATGGACCATAGTTAAAAGCAGCACATATTAATGGAGACTTAAAGGCATGTTAGCGAGGATTAATTAATTCCCTTATGATTACTTGAAGGTTACACTATCTCAAGGGCATTTTTGATAGTCCCCTAAAAATGAAATTTGATTTTTAAGCATGTATAAATACCCCTCATGTTTCATGTAATGAGTCTCTTTTTTTTATGCATGTTGTAGCCACAAAATCAATGATAAATAAAATGCCGTTCTAATGGCTTCTCAGCCTTCTTCTTATTTTCTTTTACTTACATGTTCTTTTCTATTATGCTAATTTTATTTTATGCTCTCTTATTAGTTTACACTTCTCCTATTTCATGTTAGTAGCATAGATTTAATTCTTGCAATTAGTTTAGTTTTATTTCATGCATGTAGTTAGCTTTATTTTCTTTTACTTGGCTCTCATCTTCCTTGCTTTTTGTGCTTCAATTATTTTGTGTTGATATGCATTCAAATATGAGAAGCTAAACCTCTTCAATTTAGGGGTAATGAAGCTCTCATGAATCATACTAAATCACCATAACATGGTTGCATTTATCATCACTTTTTTGTGCTTAATGGAAATTATGAATGATGGTAGTTTATGTTTCTTTTTTAGTAAATTTGATAGTCTATGTTGACATCTCAAATAGGCTATGTGTAACAACCCGCATATTTGTCGATTTTATATTTAAATATTTTATTTAAATATAACATCGTTCGTCGGATTTTAGTCCGAAAAGCTACTTTTTGCAAACAGTCGAATTGGGACTCGAGACCACCCCCATTGAGTCCAAAATTACGTTTGCGATCTTTTTGAGTGTAAACTTCAATATGTTTGGAGTAAGTCGAATTTCGCTACTTTTTCACTTTGGACTTTGTGTTTGGTTTAGCCCATTTGCCCAATTCTGGTTATATCAACCCAGCCCCTCTCCTCTTCTCTTCATTCATTCCTCATTTCCTAACTCTCTTAAGCTCAAGAGAATAATGGGGGAAAAGATTGGAAATGGAAATTCCTAAGCCCTAGTTCCATTGCAAATTCAAGCTCCTACCTCCAAATTCAAGAAGAAGCTTTGGTAAGCCTTCCCTTCATCTTCTCCAACTCCTTCTCCATTCAATTTCAGAAATTTCCTAAACCAAATTTTGAAAATGTTTCTCTTTTAAGCTTAGTTTCAAGCTTGTTGGGTTGGAATTGAAGAGATTGTTCTTGCCATTGCTCTATAGCTTCTTCTTCATTGATTTTGTGAAAAGGTGAGATTTTTATCTCACATCTTAGTCTATGATTATCTTCGATTGTTAGGTATGAATTCCTAACACTTATTCTTGTGCAATTGCTTTTGGTTTGGATTGATTTGGTGATATTCCAATTTTTAGTGTTTTGAGTTCAATTCTTTAAAAATCCAAACTTTGATCTTTGATCATGATTTTTGTGATGCATTGAAGAGCTTATATGGCCGGGTAGTCGATTGGCATAAACCCTTAGTGTCGCTGCTCGACCGATTGCATTTCGGAAGTGTTTGGCATTCATTTGATTGGCATGGGAGTGCTGGAAACAGGCTCCGGTCGACCGACCTCAGGGTCCGGTCGACCGACCTGCTACTCTAGCATCTCCCTGCCTCTGTTTGGAAGTGCAGATTACAGGCTTCGGCCGACCGACCTCAGGGTCCGGTCGACCGACCTGCTACCCGAGCACTTCTGTCTCTGGTCCGGTCAGCCGACTCAGGGAGTCCGGTTGACCGACCTGCTCCTATTTGCCAGTTTTGCCTATATTTCCTATTTTTGTTTGAACTTCCAACTTTAATCGATTCGTGTGGTCTCCTATTTGTTGTTATCATCTCTAAGACTTTGATGACTCCTCTTTCGGGATGGTACCTCGTTGGGTCGCTCGACCCTATCTCCCTTAGGTCGTTAGACCTCATTTTGTCCTCTCTAGGTCGTACCGTTTAGACGGGGCGCTGCCCCGCACCCCACCGTGGGCGCTGCCCCCTGGACCCCCTGGTCAGGTCGAACCCCGTATTACTCTGCGTAGGCAATCTTATCCGAACTTCTTACTTTGATGGTTTTGAGAATTGATTTCTTTGAACTTTACTCACGTCTTCGAAACGTGAATTTTTATGATTGATTGTTTCTACAATCACTTCTATGATTTGTCACTTCAAAATATAAAGGTTTTCTATACTAGTAGTAAATATCAAAACTCTTTCATCAAATCGATTTCAACACTATTTTTTTTATATCAAAAGTTCGTTTTCTCAAACCGATTTCCAATCTACTAATATATATAAGCCTTTACTTCACTCGAATGAGAAATCGACTTAAACGACTTAGTAAAACGAGTGGTATGAAACGCTTGCGTTCACTTCGTCGGTTAGCTCTTGGACTTGTTCGATTGAACCCTTTTCGTGACAATTTCCTAGTGAAGATTTACAGCTTGTTCGTAAATATTTAAGTTAAGCAAGTGGTTATGGGACATGAAGCTAAACTCATATATTTACTAGCTTGGTGTGATTGACACTTCTCGCTGATCATGATGATCATTTTATGATTTAGACTAGCAATTGTGCGATGTCTCTTTGTTTGCAAGGTAAGACTAGACCGCAATAGTGTGATTCCGACTCACACACATCTCTTTGTCCACAAGGTTAGTCTAGACCGCAGTAGTGTGATTCCGACTCACACATATCTCTTTGTTCGCAAGGTTAGTCTAGACCGCAGTAGTGTGATTCCGACTCACACATATCTCTTTGTTCGCAAGGTAAGACTAGACCGCAATAGTGTGATTCCGACTCACACACATCTCTTTGTCCGCAAGGTTAGTCTAGACCGCAGTAGTGTGATTCCGACTCACACATATCTCTTTGTTCGCAAGGTTAGTCTAGACCGCAGTAGTGTGATTCCGACTCACACATATCTCTTTGTTCGCAAGGTAAGACTAGACCGCAGTAGTGTGATTCCGACTCACACATATCTCTTTGTTCGCAAGGTTAGTCTAGACCGCAGTAGTGTGATTCTGACTCACACATATCTCTTTGTTCGCAAGGTAAGACTAGACCGCAGTAGTGTGATTCCGACTCACACATATCTCTTTGTTCGCAAGGTTAGTCTAGACCGCAGTAGTGTGATTCCGACTCACGCATATCTCTTTGTTCGCAAGGTAAGACTAGACCGCAGTAGTGTGATTCCGACTCACACATATCTCTTTGTTCGCAAGGTTAGTCTAGACCGCAGTAGTGTGATTCCAACTCACACATATCTCTTTGTTCGCAAGGTAAGACTAGACCGCAGTAGTGTGATTCCGACTCACACATATCTCTTTGTTCGCAAGGTTAGTCTAGACCGCAGTAGTGTGATTCCAACTCACACATATCTCTTTGTTCGCAAGGTAAGACTAGACCGCAGTAGTGTGATTCCGACTCACACATATCTCTTTCTCTTTTTATGATTTCTGGATTTCTTGTTTTGATTTCTGGATTTTTATGTCATTGACTTGTTATGAGTACAAGTTTAGGGTATGATGCCCTCTTTGGATCTTTGAGAAGATTCTTGTGATATTGATCATTTCTCATCGGTTGATCTCCTGTTGATCATCATTTTCATACTTATAGTAGTATGTCAGTATGGGTATTCTATGTTTATGCCATATCTATTATTTTATATCATGTCATCTGATATTTATAGTTAGACTGATCCGTTTATTATTTTCTTAAATAATACTCGGGTCAGACCGAGATGTTACAGGTGCTTCTGCTTGACTTCATCCCGGGATTTGCTACTCTAACTTTTGGCTAACTACTCTAGTTTAGTAGTTTTTGTTTGTATACATTTGAGATTAGACTCCTTGATGTATACATATTCTATTATCTTGCACTTGTATCTATTCATTTGTGTTATTGTGGATCTTATTTGACCACTACTCTGATGTACACTTTCATGTGTTATATTCATACCTATTTCCGCCTTTGTGATATGAATTGTCTGTGACTGATTTGTGTTACGTTTATTTCTACATTTGTTTCCGAAGATTATATATAGCCACCGTGTGATAGCTTTGAGTTTGTATCGGTTTGTCGGATTTCCTCCTTAAATGATATGCATTCTATACTATCTGACATATCGGTGCTCGCACAAAGAAGTTACATGGATGGTCGCTCCTCAACAGCCTTATTCTCCGCGCTAGTTGACAGCATTACTCCGTAGTGTTCTTGGCTAGCGTGGGTATAGAGGTGGGGCGTCACACTATGCTTAATCCATTATAAACATAAAAAATTTGATCATTTTCCTAAGTGATTTTCATGATGAAAGTCAAACGAGAATCAAAATTTGATGATCTATGTTACTAGTTCATAGTAAATAGATATTGCTTAAAATAGATTTTATTTTTAATTTCATGTCATTTTCATGAGAATTTATTAGTGGGTTTGAATGGTGTTTTGGGGTTTGATGGTTTAAGTTGTGCTAATTAATAGCACAAATAAATCATACTTATAATAAACATATCAACCCTTTCTACTTAAAATTAAAAGGAGAGATTATAGATAAATTTTGTGTTGATTTATATGAATGATTGGAAGTGAATTTGCCTCTAAATTGCTCCTTAATCTCATTGTTTTATTCACTTTTTCTCTTGTGTATTTTCTACAATATTCTTAGTTTAAAATAATTTAAAAACTTTAGGCTAATTTTATTGAGTAATATAGGAATATAATTCTTTTCCTGTGGATCAATCCGTACTCGCATATGTACTACGATTGTACGCTGTGTGCTAGCGATTTTTATAATGATATATTTTCGACGGTTTTCTAATCGAAAGAAAATCCATCGTCGAACAATTTTTTGGTGCCATTGTCGGGGAATACAATTCAATTTTGATTTTACTCTTCGAATTAATTTTATTTTATTTCGTGTTAGTCGAATTTCCTTGTGTTCCTCATTTTTGTACATTGATATTGCATTTGCTGTTTTCAATTAAAAAAATAAATAGTTGCATTTCAATTGTGCATTTTATTTTATGTTCAAATTTCCATATTTCATTTGCACATGTTTTGTTGTTCTGTGCATTTGCATTTATCTTGTTCATTTCACATTTTAAAAAAATTTGAATAGATAGAATGTTTCACTTTACAAAATCAGTTTTTACACTTCTTTAGTTTTAATTTGGCTAAAATTCCCTGTTAGCTCACAGGCTATAAACGTTTATTTTGTTCTCTATACAAACTTTTGCTAGTATACTTGTTCCCTGCAAACCGCAATCTCCCAATCCCCAAAATAGTCTTCAACCTCCTCCATCACAAAACATACTTCGTCTCCCTCAAAACAAAACAAATTCAAAACTGCCACTGCTACTTCATCAAGCTTCAACCAACTACATAGGCCAACCACAAACCATTACTACCCCTGAATCACTACCTGTATGATGTATCTACAATCTACTGCACCTCCTCCTGCACCCGCTACCTCCCCAAATCCAACAACCCCAACCAATTCACTTCACTACAACATTTTAACCTCCTACTACATCTCATCCCCTTCACTTTAATTTATAGATAAATTCTCCACTTCACTTCAACCTACACTTGCCGTTCACCATCACAACACATCCTTCTCCACCTGAAATCACTAAACCATTACACTACAACCTCGACCAAATATGCACCCACTTCCTCCTCTCCAAACTGCAATCCATCACCCTCAAAACCGAACAGCCACCTCTTTAACAACCACTTGCCACCAGCAACTGATAAGTGCACTTCCACAGCAATCAACCACAAACTAAAATCACAACTTCAAACCCGTGCCATTGCAAACTGCCCTTAAACCAAAACTACCACTTCCCTACAAATCAAATCACCCACCTCTTCCTGAAATAGAGCCTTAAACTCTTTCAGCAGCAACCCTTCCCTCCTCAAAACTGCTATAACTTCTCCTCCTCCATCATCTCACTTCCTCAACAAACCTGCTACCATACAATACCACATGCAACTGTCCACTATCCAGTTATCTCCATTCAGCCAACCGCCTTCACCATCTCCCCACCTACAACTTCAACTTGCTATACTACATAGCCGCCTACCTCTACTTCCTCCTACATCACAACTACAATCTGACTTCACCCATCATTTCTGCCACTCGAACAAATCAAACCCAAAACCCCTCCAATAACCAATACCTCAATGCAACAATTACTGCGCCACCAAACCCAGTCGCAACCTCTCGCAACCCTCAAATCCAATTCAACAACCCAAATTGCCTTTACCCGTACCCAACAATTGCGACCAATTACTTCCTCCCTACCACATCCTACAACCCTTGAGCATAATCTGAAATTGAAACCACTTGCATCATATCCTGCCGCCTTTTTTTGCTTCTTCTGATTTTGTTTTTATTTTTTCCTAATTTCGTTCTTTTGATAAGTGGTGTTCTTTTGATTTGGAATCACGGTTTAGAATAGAGAGACCGTAATTTAGGCATTAGTAAAAGCGGTTGGGCTTGTGGACTTTAGTTGGGTTGACTTTAAATTGTTTAATATATATATATATATATATATATATATATATATATATATATTATTTTCCTTTCCATCTCTTCCCAAAAAATTATTTTTAGAAATTTTTTGTTAGGCTTTGGGCAATTGAGTTTGATTGTAATTGGGCTATTTTATTTTATTCTTTAGTGCAATTTCATGTAAAGTTTTTCTTTTATTTTTAGTTTTTGTTGTGTGAATTTTATTTTAGTTCCTAAAAAAATAAATTTGATTCATTTTTTATTTGATTTTATTTGTCTTATTTTAAAATTAGTGTAAATTCAATTCTCCTATATAAATTCCTTTCGTTTTTACTTATGAATGATAAAAAATTTGCTTTTGTTTTCATTCGATCCTTATAAAATAATATGATCCATTTTTAGGCTGCAAAAGTAAATAAAAAAGAAGAAGCACTAGCTAGAAGACTGCTCCACTTGCTTGCTAAAAAAATTATTGCTTTGCTTGCTTAAAAAAATGGTGTGTAAAAATAAATAATTCTCCACGCTTTCGTATTGTATTCTCATCTCCGGTTTTTATTTTCCTTGCATTGTTGGTTGCTTGCATTTCTAAAAAGCCAAAAATAAAAACAAAATCAAATCTCATTCGTAGTTGCATTGTTAATACACGTTTAATTTCTGTTTTGCATTCATTTCATCTTGTTTTATTTTCTAAGGGCAATACCCAACTTCACATAAGATGGGGGATTTCATCACGCCTTCCTTGGCCCACAAATTGCATTTCATCGTAGAATTTGACTAATAATAATGGTTAGACATTGGACTTAAGGGTGTCACGGGCTCATTTAGGCTTATTTGTATCTTGAAAAGTTGTCTTCTTTTAACAACTTATTTCTTGGTGTCTAGGCTACGGCAGAGCAATAATCATTAATAAATATTATGGTGATTCGTAAATATTATAGTGATTGTTTCTCTGAAGGTACTTAAACCATCGGCTGCATTGCTACGGTGGTTCGTGGTGCACCAATAACACCTGTCCGTTACCTTGCTAAGAACTATTTTGTTGGATTAAGTCAAAATGTGATTATACAATTTTGGGTTAGAAGCTACTAAGTAAAGAAAATTTGTAGTTAAGTCCTTCATGCATATATAAAAAAACAAGAAACATTCTGAAAGTAAAAAGAATCACATTTACCTTAAATTAGTTTTTAAAAAATAAAAATATCAAACAAAATCAAAAAACAAGCATTTTAATTAATTTAGTTTTTTTAAATAACAAAAATCCAAAAAATATCTTTTCAAAAAAAACAAAAATATTCTAAAAAAAAATAAAAAAAGGTTAAAATAAAAAAAACAAATCAAATCTCCCTTTTGAAAAATAAATTCTTTTTGGTAAATATTTTTCCTTTAAGAAAAAGTGAAAAGAATTTTTTACTTCATTTCATTCTCCAAACCTTGTTTCATTCTCATAACCTTGAATTTCATGTTTTTCTCTCCTTGAACTTTTCACTTGTGCATGAGTACTTGGACTCGTGACACAATGACAAATCGTTTAACTCGAATGAACGATCCTCCAATGATGGCTAATGAAAACGCTGCTCGAACTCTCGTGGATAGAATCTTTCCCAACAGAGTCTCTATTCCTTCCTGTATCACATTACCCACCCCAACCGGTAATCACTTCGAAATTGATTCCAGGCACATTGCCACACTCCCAAAATTTGGCAACTTTGAACACGATGACCCATACATCTTCTTAACATAATTGGAACAAGTTTGTGCAACCATTAAACTTCAACAATTATGTGATGATGGAATCAAAATTCGATTAATTCCATTCGCCCTTACCAATTACGCTGAAAATTGGTTGTATTGCAACTGTCGAACTCAATCAAAACTTGGGAAGAATTCGTTAAAGTTTTCTTAGAAAAATTCTACCCTTTGGAAAAAACAACCAAAATCCGAAATGATATTGTGAATTTTGATCAATTCAGGAGTGCACCTTTCTAAAAATACTTTAAAAAATCTAAAGATCTTTTGATAAAATGTCCACACCATAATTTTGAAAAATGGACTCTTTGCCAAATCTTATATGATGGACTTGAAAATAGTTCATGAACCATGCTTGAATCGATGTGTCAAGGCAATTTTCTCGCCCAACATCATGACGATGCTTGGCAATTCCATGAGAACTTGGCCGAAAAATCATTCCAATGGGAACGTTCTAACGAAAAATCCATTTATTCACGATCGATCGCATACTCGATAGGATCATCGTTGGCTTTGGAAGTTAAAATCGATGCAATGATCAATAAATTTGACAACATTTTCTCATCCAATCAAATGAACCAAGCTTCCCAACCATTGTGTTATAAGTGTAACAATTCGAATCACATCACCGATTAGAGCCCTCATTCGGTAGGACAACTCAATGCTTTTAACAAGGTTAATGTGACGCCTCACCTCTATACTCACACTAGCCAAGGACACTATGGGGTAATGCCGTCGACTAGCACGAAGAATAAGGCTGTTGAGGAGCAACCATCTGTGTAATTGCTTTGTGCGAGTACCGATATGTCAGATAGTATGACACGCATTTCATTTCAAGAGGAAATCTGACATATCAAATACAACTAAAAGCTACTACACAGTGGCTATGTGGCATTCAGAAACAAATATAAAATAAACATAACAACAAAATCAGTCACAGATATTCATATCACTAAGGCGGAAACTGATAATATAACACATAGAAGTGTACATCAGAGTAGTGGTCATACAAGATCCACCGCATCACAAAAGAATAGGTACAAGTGCTAGACAAAAGAATATGTATACATCAAGAAGTCTCTTTCTCGAATGTATAAAAACAAAAACTACTAGACTAAAGTAGTTAGCCAAAAGTCAAGTGGAAGCACCTGAAACACCTCGGTCTGACCCGAGTATTATTTAAGAAGAAAAATAACAAACGGATCAGTCTAGATATAATTATCATATAAGATGAGATAGGATAAGAGATATGACAAATATATATAATAACAACAAAAATAATACAATATCTCAAATCTCCTCAAATATCCAAAAAGAATGTCATATTCTTTAGCTTATTCACCAAATCAAAAATATTATTAGAACTTATCAATGCTACTCACAAAATTTGGTGAAACACAAATTCTAGAAATCAATAATTAGAAATCCAAAAAACACAAAAACGGGGGAGGCCTATCATAAACGGGAGCATGAAAACTCACCAACATGTGTATCACAAACGGGGCGCTATCCCATGGGTCGCTAACCCATAAAATGAGCCGAAGCTCCTCCTAACGGGGTATAGTCCCCCTTTGCGGACTATGAGCCGAAGCTCCTCCTAACAGGGTATAGTCCCCCTTTGTGGACTATGAGCCGAAGCTCCTCCTAACAGGGTATAGTCCCCCTTTTCAGACTATGAGACATCGCATATCGCTAGTCTAAACCACAAAATGATCACCATTAATTATTAAGTGTAAATTACATCAAGCTAGTAAATAAATGAGTTTAGCTTCATGTCCCATAACCACTGGTTTAACATAAATATTTACGAACAATTTGTAGATTTCCACTCAAAAATTGTCACAAGTTTTCAATCGAACAAGCTAAGAATTAACCGACGAAGTAAACGCAAGCGTTTCATACCACTTGTTTTGCTAAGTCGTTTAATTGGATTTCTCGTATGAATGAGGTAAAGGTTTGTATATACTAATAGATTGGAAAACGGTTTAAAAACGAACTTTGTATTAAAAGTAGTGTTGAAATCCTTTTTGTGAAAGAGTTTGAGTATTCACTACTAATATAAAAACCTTTGTATTTTAAAGTGAAAGATCATAGAAATGATGGTAAAAACAATCTATCGCCAAAATCCACATTCGACGATGTGAATTAAAACCATAAAAATTGATATCAAATCCATCAAATGGATATTCCCAAAAATCTAGGAAAGAAGTCATCAAAGTCGATAATAAACGACAACAGATAACCAGATCAACAAAAATTGATAAAACGGAAACCCGCATAATAATAAGAAAATTGGCTGAATTTAACAACGCCAGACGTCCGGTGGTTTTCCCAGACGTCTGAGCTGAGAGTCTGGAAATTTTCTTCCAGATCGCTCAGATGTTTGGGAATAACCTCAGACGTCTGAGCTGAAGTTCTGGAATTGTTATTCCTATGCATCAGACGTCTGAGTGTTTTCCTGGACGTTTGAGGTGAAGCTCAGGGCAAAATTTGCCTAGGCCATTGATGGCCAAATCAACTCGGATGCGATCGAATGAGCGATGGTGGCTAGGGATTTATGCCAAACGACAACCCAGCCCTATAGGCTCTCCAATACACTCCAAACAACATGTCCAAACATCCATAGTTGGATTTTCATAAATTTTGACTTCAAAATACCAAAATTGGAAAATTCACCAAACCAATTAAATTCAAAAGCAATTGAACATGAAATAGATGTTAGAAATTCATACTTAACAATAATGAAAGCTATAGACATAGACGTGAGTTCAAGAACTCACCTTTAAATTCAAAAACAAGGAATGAGAAGCTCTAAAACAAAGCAAGATCAATCTCTCTTCAACTTCACTTCAAGAACATTCAATCTATGATCAAATACAAAGTTTTTCCTAAGTTAGGTTATAGGAAAAATCAAGAATTGAAGAGGAATTGAGATGGAGAAGATGAAGAGCATGCTTACCTAAGCTTCTCCTTGATTTTAAGAACTTGAATTTGAATTTCCTAAGAACCTAGGGCTTAGGAATTTTGATTTCCACTCTTTTCCCCCATTTTTCCTTTTGCTTGGAGTGTTAGGAAATTGTGAGTAGAATGAATGAAGAGGAGAGGAGTTAGGGGTGTTTTGTAGAAGAGTTTGGGTTACCCTGTTGGGTTAGTAGGCTAGAAAACAACCCAAAGCCCAAATGAAAATACCAAAATCCTAATCAATTCCAAACATATCAATGTTTATACTCAAAAAAGTTGTAAACGTCGTTTTGAACTCAATGAAAGTGGTCTCGAGTATGGATTCGACTATTTGCAAAAGTCACATTTCAGACTTTAAATTAAATCAACGACGCTATATTTAAATAAAATATTTAAATATGAAATCGTAAAATATGAGGGTTGTTACGATTAAGAATGACCCATTTTCTCCAACGTACAATCCTAGTTGGAGAAATCATCCTAACTTTGCATGGACCAAAATAATTCTAACACGAATTTGGTTCGTCCCAATTCAGGCATTTTCAAACAATGCTTCGAATCCTTCTTTTCAGGCTAACCACTTTCAACAAAATTTTATGCCTCCGTCTCAAAATCAACCGCAACAATCTTTTGTTCCCTAAAATGATAAACGATTGACTTCACTTAAGAAAAGTCTTGAAACTTTGGCTAAAGCAACCACTCAAAACCTCCAATAAAATAGCAATTTGAAAATTTTGTTAACCTCGTACATGAAGAATACAAGTCAATTAATTGCTAAACTTGAAATGCAAATGAGTTAATTAGCCACTATTATCAGTGAACGTGAACGAGGCACATTCCCAAGTCAGCAAGTTCCGAACCCTAGAAATCAAAACATGAACTCGAATCAAGCCCATGACTTTCAAGATATCAATTTGAACCAAATGAATGCTATCTCGACTTTGTGTTCTGGTAAACAAATCGACAACCATGTTGTCAATCCAAACGATTTACCGAAAGCTCCTCTCGACACTTCGAAAACAACAAGCTACTCTGAACAAAACATCGAGTCAAATATCAAATCAAATCCCAATCCAAATTCTTCTTCTACTCAAGTAGACTGACCAACTGAGTATCGAATTCCATTTCCATATCGACTTGACCTAAGAAACATTCCAATCAAAAGGAAAAGATGTTGGAAATTTTTAAACAAGTCAAAGTGAGCATTCCACTCTTGGATATCATTCAACAAGTCCTAACTTATGCTTAGTTTCTAAAGGACTTGTGTACTCTAAAACGACACACTCATGTACCCAAGAAAGTTTTCTTAGCTGTCGGTCTTAGTGAAGTCTTGTCTCAATCAATTCCCATAACATACAAAGATCCTGGATGTCCGACGATCTCGTGCACAATAGGAGACAAGATGATAAATAAGTGTTTACTAGACTTGGGTGCAAGTGTCAATTTAATTCCTTATTCAGTTTACCAAAAACTTGGCTTGGGTGAACTAAAATTAATGAAAGTAACTCTTCAATTTGTCTATCGTTTGATAAAGAAACCCGTGGGAGAAATCGAGAACATACTCATCAAAATTGGTCAATTCATATTCCCTGTCGATTTCATCATCCTGAAGATACAACCAGTGAACAATCCGATGAGTCAAATTCCATTGATCTTAGGACGACCTTTCTTAGCCACTTCGGATGCCTTAATTGATTATCGAAATAGTCCAATGAAAATTTCTTTTGGAAACATGACTTTGGATCTTAACATCTTCAATCTTGAAAATTAATCGAACGAAACACTTGACTAAACGTTGGAAGTTAGCTCCATTCAAGAAATTTTTAACAACGAAGCGGTTGACTTTAACAACGAACACGATACCAAATACGAACAATTGTTTTAAGACGAGCCTAATAAGATTGAAAATGCGCTTCTGTTTGAACCCCTCATGGATGAGTCAGACCTAAAACTAAATTCTTTGATTAAGCAACCTCCTAGGTTGGAACTCAAACCTCTTCCTGATCACCTTATGTACGCATATTTAGGTGACAATGAAACGTTTTCTTTCATAATCTCTTCAAATCTTTCTCTTGATCAAGAAGCTTCCCTTCTTTCAATTCTGTCGAAAAACAAAGTGGCAATTAGATGATCGATTACCGATATAAAGGGAATTAATCTCGCTCTAATTCAACATCGCATCCACTTAGTTTGTGAAGCCAATCCTGTTCGGGATGCACAGTGAAGGCTTAACCTCGAAATGAAGGATGCTGTTCGAAATGAAATTCTTAAACTTCTCGATGATGGAATCATATACCCCATTTTTGATAGTTCGTGGGTCAGCCCAATTCATGTCGTGCCTAAAAAGTCTAGACTTACCGTTATTAAGAACCACGCTAACGAACTCATTCCAACTCGTACTCAAACGGGTTGGCGTGTTTGCATTGGTTATCAAAAATTAAATGCTACAACACGTAAAGATCGCTTCCCTATTCCCTTCATCGACCAAATGCTTGAACGATTAGGCGGCCACGAATTCTATTGCTTTCTTAATGGTTATCCCAGTTATAACCAAATTTCGATCGCTTTCAAAGATTAGGAGAAAAAAACTTTCACGTGTCCCTTTGGCACCTTTGCATATCGACATATGTCATTTGGCCTTTGCAATGCTCCTGCTACTTTCCAAAGATGCATAGTCGACGTCTTCTCCGGCATGATCGAACGTTTTCTAAAAGTTTTTATGGACAAATTTTCCATCTTTGGAAACTCCTTTTCCGGGTGCTTACACCATCTCGAGATGGTTCTGAATCGATGCAAGGACAAACACTTAACGTTAAATTGGGAACAATGCCATTTTATGGTCAAACATGTCATTATCCTTAGGCATGTCATTTCAAACAAAGGCATTGAGGTAGATAAAGCGAAAGTTGATGTAATTGTGAATCTATCGATTTCTAAATCTATCAAGGACATTTGTTAATTTCTAGGACACGCTGGTTTTTATCGACACTTTGTGGAATACTTTAGTAAAATTGCTCGACCTCTGACAAGACTTCTTGGAAAAGACGTTCCATCTGACTTTAATTCTAACTATGTTTCTGCTTTCGAATGTCTCAAAAATGAGCTCATTTTCGCTCCCATAATTTTCTCACCCAATTGGGATCTTCCTTTTGAAATAATGTGTGATGCTTCTAACTTTGCGGTTGATGCTATCTTAGGACTATTCATCAACAAAATTCTTCATGTCATCTACTATGCTATTATGACTCAAAACGATGCTCGACTCAATTATACGACAATTGAAAAAGAGCTTCTAGCTGTAGTCTTTGCGCTCGAAATGTTCCGACCTTATTTGATTGGCTCAGACATTACGGTTTACACCGACCACTCCGCTCTTAGGTACCTTTTTGCCAAAAAGGATGCTAAGTCTAGTTTGATCCGTTGGATCCTATTACTCCAAGAATTTGACCTTACGATCAAAGACAAAAAAGGATCCGATAATGTCATTGCTGATCATTTATCACATCTTCCAAACGCACCATCTTCTTCACTGATCAACGAGAACTTTCTTGATAAACAACTCCTTTCTGCTTCCCTCGATCCATGGTATGTTGATATAGTGAACTATTTAGTCACTAAGGAAACTCCTTCATTTTGGTCGAAACAAGATAAATAAAAAATTCTTTCCCAAGTCAAGTACTTCTATTGGGATGATCCATACCTGTTTAAATATTGTTTCGACCAAATCAATCAAAGTTGCAACCCGGGTTGTGAAATTAGGAGTGTTCTTTCGTTTTGTCATGAGCAAGCTTACGGTGGTCACTTCGGTCCAAAGGAAACAACGGAAAAGATGCTCCGATGTGGTTTATACTGGCATACGCTTTTCAAAGATGCATTCGAGTTATGTAAAACTTGTGATCGCTACCAAATGTTAGGAAAAATCTCTCGATGAAACATGTTGCCTTTGAACCCCATTCTTACGATCAAAATCATTGACGTTTTAGGTATTGACTTTATGGGACCATTTCCCAACTCTTTTGGAAATTTGTACATTCTTCTTGCTGTTGATTACGTCTCTAAATGGGTTGATGCTATTCCATGTAAAACATATGACCACAAAGTTGTTATGAAATTCATAAAAGAAAACATCTTTTCGAGGCTTGGAACACTTCGCACAATAATAAGCGATAATGGAACCTATTTCTGCAATCGATCATTTGAAACTCTAATGAAGAAATACTCGATAACCCACAAGTTATCCACTCCTTATCATCCTCAAACTTGTGGTCAAGTTGAAGTTCCAAATCGCCAAATCAAGCAAATTTTGGAGAAACTTGTAAATAAAAATCGAAAAGATTGGTTGCAAAAATTGACAGATGCACTTCGGGCTTACAGAACTACGTATAAAACTAATCTTAGGATGTCTCCTTTTAGGTTAGTATATGGTAAAGCATGCCATTTACCTGTCGAACTTGGACATAAAGCATTGTGGGTGATTAAGAACATAAACTTTGATCTCGAAAAATCCGGCGATAGCAGGAAAATGTGTATCAATGAATTAGAGGAGATTATGAACGACGCGTATGAAAATGAGAAAATTTACAAAGAAGGAACAAAATTTTTTCATGACAAGTCAATCCTAAGAAAAACATTTTCGCCAAATCAAAATTTCCTTTGTATGACTCTCGACTTCATTTGTTCCCTGGGAAATTAAAATCAAGGTGGACAGGACCATATGTGGTACGTACTATTTTCCACATGGTGCCATAGAAATAGAAAACCCTAGGGATGGATTGATTTTTAAAGTTAATGGTCATCGTTAAAACCTTACTTGGAGTTGGCGAGTGATCGAGAGGAGAAGCTCGTGATTCTTCATAAGGCACACTACGTCTAGCAAGAAATTTTAACCCTCTCTTGTAAATATCTACATATTTTTCTCCATTATACTCATTATATCATTCATTGACTGTGGGGACATAGTCAAAATAATTGTGGGGGGAGTCTCGTGTTTGTTTCGATTTTTCATGGTTTATTTTTTTTTTGCATTTTCTTCCCAAAATAATAAAATCCAAAAATAAATTTTATTTTTCTTTAGCATATGGATTTACTTTTGAAACACGTTAGAATAAGTATATGTTTTTGGTTATTAAATTGAAATTTTTGAAAATTCACTTGTCTTAACAAAAATAAAAAGAAAAGCTTGATTACAAGTAACTATGGTGTAACTAGTATATAGGAAGATTCATAGGTGATAATTATGAAGTATATCCTTATTGTAATCTTTGTTTAAAAGAGTGGTTGATTTAAAGTAAAGGCAATAACATTTTTGATCTTCTATGTTAAGTGGTGCTAAAATGATTTTGCATAACTCTCTCTTTTAAAAAAAATCCATCAAAATAAGAAACACCTAGAGTCATGTGTTCACACGCAAGTGTGCACACTCTCCATGCTCTGTATCCTTCTCATGTAAGCACAAAAGGCAGTGCATGATCAGCATATCTGGCCTCAGTTTATCTAAGTTAGGTGTGTGTAAATAAAATTAAAATAATAATAATAATAAAACCCTAGAGTTATGTGTTCATACATAAGTGTGTACACTCACCACGCTCTGTACTCTTCTCACGTAATCCCGAAAGGTAGTGCATTATTAGTATATTTGGCCTCAGTTTATTTGAGTTAGGTGTGTAAATAATAATGTTAATATTTTTCAAAATAGAGAGAGCAAGCAATTTGAACCAAGCATTATATTCACTTATTTGATTTGACTTGTTATTTAAAAGAAATAAAAAGACCACTTTGCAAAACTTTGATAATCAACTAAAGGATTCATTTCATAGTTGCACTATGTTATCAATCGAAACAACTAGCCAAACTAGAGTCTAATTTGATGATAACTTAATTTTTGTTGGAAGTTTTGATCAGTAAAAAGACTAAAATTTCTTGATAATAATCAAAACTTATATCTAACTTACTCATGTCAATTTTAAAGTAAAATTTTCATTTGTAAATATTTTCGAAAACTTGCATCATGTAGTCGCATTATAATTTGCACATCGCATTTGGATTTTGTGCATAGTATCCGCTGAAAACCCTCACAAGACAACGTTCATACTACTAGGGACAACAAGAGGTTTAATGGCTTGTTGCATACTTTCAATGCAATCGTGTTTCCTACGAAAATGAATTTATCATAGTTTTAGTTTATTCAAGGATGAATAAAAAGATAAGTGTGGAGGCATTTGATGTGCATGTAAAAGTGTATATTTTTACTTCCATATTTAATCTTCCTTTCTTAAAATAAATGAGCATATTAGGGTATTTTACATGTTTAACCAAAATCTAAATCGCTTTCAAATCATCATTCATTCATCTTCATTTGGGGGCAAAATGGTAATTTTGTTATGAATTAATTTTGAGAAAATTTATTTGCACATTTTTATTTTTATTTGTAGGAAACTGAGTGCAGATTGGATGGAACTTCATGGATGAACGCATGCATATTTGTTGAAAGCAAATGAAGAAAAGAAATAAAAAAATTCATGCAACATAGAGGAGCCCACATACCCACTAACTAATGGACCATAATTAAAAGCACATTTACATGTTAATGGAGACTTAAAGGCATATTAGTGGGGATTAATTAATTCCCTAATGATTACTTGGAGGTTGCACAATCTCAAGGGCATTTTTGGTAGTCCCCTAAAAATGGAATTAGGGTTTTAAGCGTTTATAAATACCCCTTATGTTTCATGTAATGAGTCTCTTTTTTTATGCATGTTGTAGCCGCAAAACCAATGATAAATAAAATATCTTTTTAACGGCTTCTTAGCCTTTTTCTTATTTGCTTTTGTTTACATGTTCTTTTTTATTATGCTATTTTTATTTTATCCTCTCTTATTTAGTTTATGCTTCTCTTATTTCATGTTAGTAGCATAGATTTAATTCTTGCAATTAGTTTAGTTTTATTTCATGCAATTTGTCGTTGTTAGGTAAATGGTTATGGAAGTTTAAGGATATTAATGAAAATCCTACTTAGAAAGAGACCATTTCTAATTATTACTATAATGGTAGTAGTAATTTATGTCAAATTACTCCTACAGTCATTCATAAATTTTCTAATTTTTGGAAATCTATTTTAAAATGCCACAAGATTTTTAACTTAGGCACTAATACAATAATCCATTCTGGTAACACTACTTCTTTTTGGCATGATCGTTGGATTTTCGTTATCCCTCTTAGAATAGTATTTAAGGAGCTATTTGAAATCTGTAATTTTAAGGATGCTTTAATTATAGATTTTTTTTCTCCCGAAAATGAGCCTCCTTGGAATTTTAGTTTTAACATAATTTTAGTAGGTTCTACTCTTAGGCAGCTTGCTTTGCTTTATGCTAGATTAAACTTATATAATATTAATAATGATACAGATAGCATTAGTTGGGAATGGGATAAGAGTAAGAAATATACTTCTAATTCTTTGTATAGATTTATTAACTTTTTAGGTGTAACCAATAACTCTTTCAAATTTATTTGGAAATCAAATGCTCCACCTAAATCTAAAATTCACATGTGATTAATTATGCATGGAAAACTGAATACTATAGAATTTTTAAAAAGAAAAAATATGCATATTGATAATAAATGTTATTTTTGTAATCTACATCTTGAAGATATTAAACATGTATACTATGTTTGCAAGGATACTTATTTCATTCTGATTAGTACCTTTAAAATCTTTAACTTTAATCTTACTACTAAAATTTATGACTGTGAATATTATTGGAATAGTTTTAGATTTAAATTCAAAAAGGAAAATAGATTCTTACTTGACACTTTATTCATTATGATTTGTTGTTATATTTGGTTTGAAAGAAATCAGAGAATTTTTAAAAATAATTATAGTCATTTTAATAAATTGATTTTTATAATTTCTTCATTTTGTTTTAATTGGATTTCTATTCCTAAATATAAATTAGCTAAAAATAATCTTTTTAAAGAATATCTTAATAAGGTCAATAATAATATCAAACTATTTAAATATAAGAATAATATTTTCGATATTAATAATAGTAGTATTAATATTTTTTCAGACTTAAACGATGATTTCACTATGTATCATAATATCCTTTTGATGAAAGGAACATAAGGATATAATCGATTATTTTTTATTTTTGTGTTTGTTTGTTTTAGTTTATAGATTTTTAGTTAATTCGATCATGGATCCTTTAGTCTTTTTTCTAATCGTTATATTATTCTTTCATATTAGCTTAGCTCTTGTATCATTTCTTCTATTTCTTTTATACATATATATGTATAAAAATTTCATTTATATACATATATGTGTATCTTTCTAACCTTTTTCTTTAGTTCCGTTGCAGATACAGGTTTGGTGTAGATTTGGTGTTAGTTTCTTATACACAGTGCGGATCGCAAGATTGCTGTATGCAGTGTTGGGTTCTTCTCAATACATCTTCATCTTCATTATGGCGTTCTGTTTCCAGGAGGAACTTCTATTAAGCTATGCACTACTTCTAGTTTTACAGAGTCTTCAGAGTTCTCTTTCAGATCATTCACTTTTTCGGTACAGATCATTCGTAGGTCCTGTTCAGATTATTCATTTTTCCATTCTTTCAGAGTCAGCAGCTTTGAGTTGCCTTCTTAGATAGAGCTGGCTTCTAGTTTCATTGGCTATGAGATATTTCATAGTTTTTCAGGTACTTCTAACACCTTAATATCGGGCGGTGGCCATGCCGGAGCTCCTTTTAGGGGTACTTGAGTTTTTTCTTTTGATATTTGTACTTAGATTGCTACCTGCCAGGCATGTTGGCAGCACCATGCTTTTTGATATATATATATATATATATACATGTGTGCTCTTCTTTATTTTAGAGGATCACACATTTTTCTCAAAAAAGGTAGTTAGCTCTCTTTTCTTTTAATTAGCTCTCATTTTCCTTGCTTTTTATCTTAAATTATTTTATGTTGATATGCTTTCAAATATAAGAAGCTAAACCCCATCAATTTGGGGGTAATGAAGCTCTGATGAATCATACTAAATCAACATAACATGGTTGTATTTATGATCTCTCTATTGCGCTTAATGGAAATTATGAATGATGGTAGTTTATGTTTCTTTTTTAGTGAATTTGATAGTCTATGTTGACATCTCAAATAGGCTATGCTTAATCCAATATAAATAAAAACTATTTGATTATTTGTCCAAGTGATTTTGATGATGAAATTCAAACTAGAATCAAAATTTGATGATCTATGTTACTAGTTCATAGTAAATAGTCATGCTTAAAATAGATTTTATTTTTAGTTTCATATCATTTTCATGAGAATTTATAAGTGGGTTTGAATGGCGTGTTAGAGTTTGATGGTTTAATTTGTTCTAATTAATAGCACAAATAAATCATACTTATAATAAACACATCAACCCTTTCTACTTAAAATTAAAAGGAGAGATTATAGATAAATTTTGTGTTGATTTATATGAATGATTGGAAGTGGATTTGTCTCTAAATTGCTCCTTAATCTCATAGTTTTATTCACTTTTGCTCTAGTTTATTTTCTATAATTTTCTTAGTTTAAAACAATTCAAAATTTTGGGCTAATTTGATTGAGTAATATTGGAACTTAATTCTTTGCCTGTGGATCGATCTGTAATCGTATACGTACTACGATTGTATGTCGTGCGCTTGCGGTTGTTATAACGATATATTTTCGATTGTTTTCTAATTGATAGAAAATCTGTCGTTAAACAGTTATATAGGTCTTGCACCTATCTTAGGAGTTTTTATAGGACTTATTCCTATCTTGGAGTTTATAGGTCTCGCGCCTATCTTGAAGTTCTATAGGCTCTCGCCTATATTGAAGTTACTTGGAGAATTATACCCATCTTGGAATTTTATAGACACATATATCTATCTTGGAGTTACATGCATGTAGGTGAAGTTATCCACCGATCTTGGAGTTATGGCGCCTTTCCCCCTTTTATGTGGTTTATGGATTTCTATTGATGATTTCTAGATTATATGTTATTTGTGTTATCACCAAATAGTTTCGGGGGTTTTGCTATTAGGAGCTATCTTGGCTTTTGATATTTGGTGATTACATCCTTTGAGTTAAGCATTCTTGATGGTTGGCGATAATTGGCTTTGTGATTATATTTGAGATATATTTCATTACATCCATTATTTATCTTGCCTAACTCATTCATTATAGTCTAGACTAACCCATTTATTATTTTATAATACTCGGGTCAATCTAAGATATTTCAGGTGCTCTGGTTTGATAGTCCTAGAGAGGATTCACCCTAGTTATCTAGTCGTCATTCATCATATTTTCATCTCGTATACATGTACATACTCATGTACCGTTGTATCTTGTAATGAACCTAGACTCTTTTGTGTACATATTCGTTTCACGAGATGCAGTATAGATGTATTATATGGATCGTTTTGACCACAATCCTATATTTGATATTATGTATCTATTCGATTTGACTAGCTTGTATCTTTCTGTATTCCGCTATATATATATTCTATGATCTTTGATTCTGTGATTTATATTTATCATATATTGTTCTGGATTATTATTATGGCCACTGTAGTTTTGTTTTAAGCCTGGATTATACATGCTGATTCCACGTGGGAAAGAAAAATATATAACGTATTAATTGACATATCAATACTCGCTTAAAGAAAAATATATGGATGGTCGCTCCTAACCAGCCCTATTCTCTGCACTAACAGACAGTACTACCTAGTAATACCCATGTTAGTTTGGGTCTCGGTGTGGGGCGTCACACATTTACTTCTTTACTTTCAATAAATTGTCCTTCATAAATGGTCAGCATTATTCAAATTGGACAATCACTAATGACATTTATTTGTTTCAAATTTAACTTATTGTGCCTATTCAATTTTCTCCATAAATGTCATATTTAATTCTGTAATTAAACCCATTCAACGCATTTATATCCCTATATGATTCTAAATCTCCCATTAACTTTTCATTTATTACCCATTGATATTGCAATATTTATTCATTAATATTGGAGTTCTTATCCTGTTAGACTAATAAATGGTATAACACCTCATATGCTAAATGTAATAAATTATTCCTTCATTTGATTATATACGAAGTCATAACAAGCTATTCTCATCGACTTGACTAGTACATGCATGGAGGTGTAATCGAGAAAAGATTTACCATATCGATATGATTAATGCTTATGCAAAAACCCCACATCGAAGCAGTTGATGGTATCGCACTGATATGATGATATACCAAGGTGTAACTTATTACTTTGAGACTAGTCATATGATAGGATCATTAAAGAATCAAAGTCAAATGGCCTTTGAGGAAAAGTTCATCTTCATCGTTATCGTTTGACACTACTACAAAACAGGCCATTTGCATCGGTTCTTTACCCCCCTTTTGCATCAGTTCAACAACCGATGCATATGCAACCGATGCAACAGGCTTAACACTTTTGCATCAGTTCTGAAACCAATGCAAAAAGGTCCTTTTTGCATCGGTTGTTACTAACAACTGATGCAAAATATCATGGTTGGTTGCTTGAACACAGCCCCCATGTTGCATCGGTTGTAATGAAAACCGATGCAACAAAGGAACTTGTTGCATAGGTTGTTGTTGAAAACCGATGCAAACTAATCCCTCTATTGCATCGGTTTTTTATAACAACCGATACAAACTAATCCCTTTATTGCATCAGCTATTTATACCTGATACAAAAAAAGCCATTCTCAGAAACCATTATTACAGTACTCAAATAGACTATATGTATATATATATATATTATTGATTATAACAAACAATTATTGCATGCAATATTATAACTATTCAAAATTAAATTTGATGGAAAATACAAATTGAATAACATAATACCAAAATAAACATATATCAATTAAAGTGTTAATAATCTATACAAAATAATGGTTCATACATTCATTTTTACGTGCACTGCAAACCATCTCACTACCCCTACCTGCCCAGAAACATCATTTACGTGCCTCCCATCCACTGCCCATTACTTCTACAACGACCACAACTTCTTCAACTGACCACAATGAACATCAACAGTCTCATACATCAACATCTGCTGCTTCTTTTCCGGCTTCTCCTCCGAACTCGTATCGGGTCTAGCAGACCATGCACGCAGTGGAGGTTCAAAGAACTTACTAGCAGCATCCGGAGTAGCCTCTGCCTCTTCTTCTCCAGGAAGAACCACCAATCCTTTTTTAGATATGACGGTTCGTCAAAGCATGCGTTCCAAAGCGACTCAAGCAACTGTCTTTCTACCCTTGCTGACCCGAGATCCTCTACAGACATGGAGCTTATGTTTTCGATTCTGTTCTACCATGCCTACTTCAGCTTGTCGTCTTATACCAATGCATATTTTGATGTTGTAGATGGTTGGTTGTTGGTGAGCTGGAGGAGAGACCTAAGAGCTGCTTCTTACACATTGGAGTCCTCACTTGACACCAGGCGCACCATTAGACGTGGGAACCCCAGTTCGTTTATGATGTTGCAGTCTGAATTGTTTTCCTGGAGTAGGTACTGGGTTAGGTTTAGTGCTTTTCTGCAATGGTTTTGGCAGCAGATTTTTCATATTTAAATGAAACATTTTGGAGAAATATGAACATGCTTCTCAAGTAGAAGAAAGATGGACAGTGAAACAATGTTTGACATAGAGGTGATTAATGCATCAAGCTTTCTTACCTCTGGAATCGAGCATCCTCAAAACCCAGTGCATCTCTAAATGCAACATAACCATTGGATAAACTGAAAGCAGCAATTCCAGCTTTGTTGTTTCTAATTAGTGTTAAAATTACAAATACAGAAAACCAATAAAGGTTAGCTTAAATGCAGAACTAATCCAAAGACAATAATTTTACTGACTAATTTCAGATTAATTGGTAAACATAGATGTCAAACATATATGAACTTGCACTAAGAGCTCTTGTACGTGCTAACATGTCGGTCATCATGTAATCACTCTAAATGTATCACATGCATGATGAATAATGTTTTAAGACCAATCAAATTCATTAGAGTAATTAATCGAGATATTTATGAACATATGTAGCCACAGGTTGCAATATAGAAAGAACTACGTTAAATTCTACTTCAATTTCAAATTAAATAGCCTAGACTTACATGTAACGGTATATGCATGTGTAGAAAAAAAACTGATAAAGCAATAACAGCGAAGTAAACATTGAGTTAACAAGTAGCTAACCATCCAGGCTGCCCAGTGAAGGAACACCATGCTCTCCAGCTTCCATGCGAAGAATTATAGTGATAGCAGGGTTAATTACAGCATGCTAGCTTCTTTTGGACTACAGTGCTAATAACAATGATTCAAATCATTATGTTTGATGTAAAGTCAAAACATAAAAAAAAACTGCAAACATACCTCGTAAACGTCAACAATGGGAATGGTAACCTACAAGAGAAATTTACTGTTCAATAAGCAGCATTGCTATAGTGTGTGTAGTTACAATGTTATGCATGTATGCAAACTATAAATTTTGAAATTATTGCGATTTAGATATCAATCAAGAGATACAATGCCTTAGTGGTAGAACTAGCTTTATAACTCATAGAATTAAACTGCATATAAGTTTAGAGATTATTGGAATGCATTGTATGGCATTTCTAATAAAGAAAAGAAAACGAAGCACACCTACAGCTTTTGCGGCTATACCTTCTTGAATTTTTAAGTTAATGATGCTAGCTGCTTATAAAATATACAGGGAAAATCATTTTTTTCTTATAAAATGATGGTGTATGTGAAATTTATTTATTATAAAAAATAGTATTGAATTTATAGTGATATTTTCAACATTTACGCGATAAGGTGTTGATTCACCATCCAAAAGAAGATAGGGCTTACATGTTTGCCTTTGCTTCGATGAAAATTTTAAGATTTTTTTCCTTGAAAAAAATGAGTTTTTCTTCTATAACAGTGGAAATGTGTAATAGTCCACTTTTCCGTAACCCTTGAATACTCAAGATGAACGGAAAACCGAACCAATAGGGTTAAAAGAAGAGGTAGAAGAAGACAGAAGAAAAGAAAAACAGAAAAACACAGAAACAGAAAACAATATCAGAATCTCACATTCGCAGCGAAACAATATATAATAGATAAATGAATAATCTTTAAATCAAAGAACTATATCATTTTATACATTACATCATCATCAGAGTTTACAGCAACAATATACAACACAACTGGACAGTTATATGAACTTGTCCATATACAGAATACACAACGGAATAATACATAGTATAGATGATACGTCTCGCCATCCAGCTCGCCACCTGAGCTCCATAGCATCTCCTGAATCTAGAATGACCTGATAACCTAACTCTAGACTGCCCGTGTGGAAAATGATGGGCACCCAAAGTTTAGGAAGGAAACAATAAACTCCAGGTCAGTCATGGTGACTTGTGTGAGAACTAAAACAGTTTATCTTTAAAACACAACAACAACAAAGCAAGTAGAAAAATATCCGCAATGCTTTTGGAAAATGAAACTATCATAAGACCTCCCACCACACACACAATGCAAACGCAGAATCGGAGGAGATTTCTCCGTATGATAGTCAAAAATGATTACTATGCAAATCATTGGATTATTATTATTAATGTCTAGTGTCAAAAACATTTCGAAAGTATAATATAAATCTTAACCAGCATAGACATTCCGAACTATGCCTACTATAGCTACCATCTAAACAGTGGTGACCACCATAAGTAAATGGCAGATTCTACAACTAAAACCGTACAATTTTGTATTGGGAAATAGATTTCCAACAAATGGTCAGGCTAAGGAACTTCCTTTCCTACTGCCGAATGGGATCGCCTCTGGCTGGACGTCCCGAGAGACAAACTGCTCTTTGCCAAACAAGGCCGGGTTACCCCTGTAACTAGGTAACTCATGAATATGCCATCCCCCAGTCCTTTGGGACCTTTATCCGAGCGCTCGGTAACATCATCACACATAATAAATAAAGTGTGTCCACATGAGTAAGTATCTGGGCTCCATACCATGATACCACCCCTTTCCAGAAGGAAATGACATACCCTAAAGGGCGCGACCCTCATAACCTTGCCGCAACATTCCTGTTTCGACCATTTCTGGGTTGTTGAGGCCTTGACGAAGTCTCGTCCACAAAGCTACGCTTTATACAAAAGCTATGCTTTGGGTCAAACAAATGATCAAAGTAATGATCACAAAGATAAATGATCAAACAAATGATCATATCACAAATGATCAAACAATGATCATTTCACAGCAACACTCATCATGTCACATTACCAAATTGGGAATATATCGCTGATAAACTTCAACTACATAACCTCTGAGCTTGTACGTCTCAGAGAAGGGTGTTAAGCTAAGAGAATAAATTCTCCGCCACCAACAGAAATGTATTTGAAAGAAATCTGCTTTATATCTCAAAGCGTAATGTCAGACATGTAACCATACAAGTCTGTTCCGGGTTCGAACAGAACCGAAGGCACTTCCAAAAGAAGCGCTTGCAATCTGGATATTCACAATCCCGATAAAACTTCCCATCACAAAGGAAATCTCAATACCGTAGCTAACGGTGCAGAGACAATCGATAGGTCATCCTATCGTTTTCACAAATACCCGGTCTTCACCACCGGTCTTCAATACGATCCATATCGTCGTATCACAAATTCGGAATGGGTTATACGACACAAAGGTCCTTTCCCGGCTAACCCGAATAGTGAGCGCTTATTCAAAAATAAGTGTGGCATTCAAATTCAAGCAAATCACAACAAATACCCATTCAAGGTAATTATTGATAGTCGGTTATTTAACTATCAATAGGTCTGCATAGCATCATCAGATTCAAAATAATTTTCCAAATAATTTATCTTTCAAAAATATCTTTACAAGATATATAATTTCCACACTTCAACTATTTGAAAACAATTTCAAATCAATTTCCACGTTTCAATTTATCTTTGAAGATAAATCTCAAAACATTTCACTTCATATTGGAAAAGCATTTCCATACCTATTTAATAATAAGTAATCCACAAATCCATTTATTTTTAACATTTGAAAATATTCAATATACTTAAATCAAAATTAAGTATATATTTCATTCTTTAAGGAAATCATTCTCTTTCACAAATTTTATTTGAGTCAAAACGAATGTTGCGTAAAACATCGTTACAACGACCCAAAATCACTAGTATAGGGATTCGAAATTTAGATAGATATATAAATCCCAATACTATATAAAATATTTCCTTTCGGAAATCATTTACTATAACAACAGTGTTATAGTCCACCATTTCCTTATTCCTCGAAACGTCTATTGTAACAATAAATGTTGAAATCTATGTTTTCGATACTTAACACGTTTTAAAACATCATTTTAAAACAATTACTTCTTTCGTAATATCACTCTTTTCAAAACATATCCATTTTATCTAATAATATATTCACTGTCCAAAATCGTGAA
The DNA here is from genome assembly GCA_030737815.1 of Allium fistulosum. Taxonomy (NCBI): domain Eukaryota; kingdom Viridiplantae; phylum Streptophyta; class Magnoliopsida; order Asparagales; family Amaryllidaceae; genus Allium; species Allium fistulosum. The sequence goes on along the minus strand of CM060903.1, from coordinate 767,897,665 downwards.
TATACTTCGTCAACACACTTAACGTTTCTACACATTTTACTTAAAAGATTATCCACTGTCCAAAATCATAGATAAAATTCCCAACCAAACTCTTATTATTACAACATTTAACTTAAAGGATAATCCGCTGTCCAAAATCACGAATATATCCCCTTTATTAAACTTCTATGTTTAATTTATCAAATTCAATTGGTTTCGAATTTATAAAACAATGTTTATAAATTCATATCTATATTTATAAAAGCTTCGATTAAAAAATCCCTTTTATAAATCAATTCAATTTATAACTTAACTTTATACCCAAAATCCGATTTATAAGCTAATTATTTATAAATCCTTTATTTTACAAAATCTATTCATTTCATAACTTCACAATTTATAAATCTATAAATTTTATTCACTTGTGAAATCCATTTATACTTCATTCTAATACTTATAAAACTCGTTTTAAAATTTCAATATCTTCAATTTATAAATATCAACTTTATAAATCTTTTATATAAATCATTTATAATAATTCAAAAAATCTCAATTTAAAATTAAAATCGTTATTTTAAACTTCAAAAATGGATCCGATGATGCAACAGCACCAAAATAGTCAATCACAGTATCCAAACATCATATGATAACAGAATATATAACAATATCTGTAAATAAATCAATACGGTGAGGAATACAGTTGGATCCCTCCAACCTGTTTCCCTGCATCCACAGATATTAGCACAATACCAATTTCACATCAATGTGAAATTATCGCGGTATATGGGATTTATAAATATTATCCGCTATTATGCGGTGCAATAGGGTCTCATCCGCTATACAATGCGGGAAATCAACAACTGCAATATATACATATGCCAATATATATATATTGCTATATACATATATAATACCAATTCCACTTCAATGTGAAATTATCGCGGTATATGTTTTTAATAAATAACATCCGCTTAATAACGGCGTATAATGTCTATTTTTCACAATAAATAGCAATCATCATTCAATTTACACAATCAAGCAATTTTAAATCTAACTATTTAAAATTAAATCGAAACAAAACATTCGATTGAGTGAGGAGTTCTCACCTTGATTTTCCGATAGCAATTTGTAGCGTTTTATTTCGAATAAAATTAAACACGCGTTTAATTTTACCTGAAATTCTCACTAACTCCAATTGGCTCCAATCCAATTCCATAGCGAAGTATTCGATGATACGAAGCCAACGCAACTAGTTTCGTAAATTTTCGACCTCATAGCAAAAAGTTATCATATTTTAAACATCGTACAAATTTAAATACAAATTAATATTCAATTTCTTTTTTTTTATAATTTCAACCTAAATGAATCTGGCCGTTAGATCTCGTTCCCCAGAATCAAGGCCGTGACCTATCTCTTCCCCCTCACATTCTCTTCTAAGCAAGCAACACACGTTCGAACCCAACATTGCCAAACTTTGACCGACCAAGACCCCACCTCCGATCCTCGATACTTCGATCCATCACCGCCTACATGCTCGCCAACGACAGCCCCAACCACGGCCACATTCCAGTTGAACTCGGTGCTCCCCACGCGTGCGAAAATGTGCACGAGACGCACGCATACGCGGCCTCTTTTCTTCCTCTCTGGTCGACGAAAACCCATCTTCACCATATAGATTCGAAGTACTCGATGTCTTCTTCAACTTTGTAGTTGAAACATTTTTGTATAGATTGATGGATTAAGAGATTTTAAGGAATGAAATTTGATGATTTCTGTCCATTGATAACAAGGGTGACGGCCACGAAAATATAAAGCTAGGGCTTGGCTCAAAACACGTATATATATACGTATAACCTAATTATATTAATATTTAATTCTCTTTAAAGCAATTTTTCAAACGATCTCCAAATCACACGTGCCGCCTGGCGTTCGTAAGGTTTACCCCGCGTTTCGAACACAATGGAACGTGTTTCGGGAGCTAATTCGGTCATCTGTGCGAGTTACAGAATTAAACGATTGATTTTAAATTAAACCGATTAAGCAAATTTCTAGGCGTTTTGGCTTACCCCGGACAAACGATAAATCCGATTGCTACGAAAATTGAAATCCGATAATAACAAACTATTACGGATCCAATGGAACTAGTTTCGTCCAATTCTGAGACTATCCCAAAAATAGCTAATTTCACTAGTCGATTAAATATTAAAATATTCAATTTTCACAAATTTATTTTAAATTTAATTTTAAAAGTTCTATAACATCACTATAACTTCAACATGATTTAATATAACTTTACAAATCATTTTTAATCACATTAAATCCAGATTTCAATTATTTCTGGAATTTCACTATTAAATTAACGATTTAATTATCCAATTAAATCCAATATTCGAATTTTAAATTATTCGACTTATTAAATTCATTTATTAATATTCAAAATAAATTAAATATTCAAATTTTAATTAATATAAATTCTGGGTCGTTACAAACTTCCCTCCTTAAAAGAATTTCGTCCTCGAAATTACCAAGTAAGAAAAAATCACAAATCCATTAACTTTTCAGAATCCACTTCGTGAAAATTTTATATTCACCTTTTCTAAAACCTTTAACTTCAACCAAACAATGGTTTCCATTTTCTAGTTCAATTCCTACATTTTCATTTCAATTCGAAAATTGACTTTTCATTAACAAAAATTTTCCAAAATTTCCCGAAAATTTTCTAACGCCTTAAATTTCCAGAAAAATTCGCCAGCGTCCCCTTTGCGCGGTTCGATCCGAAAAAAAAATGATAGTATATATATATCACAAATATACATCTCATCAAGTGATGAGGCATCCCGTAGGGAAAAAATTGTAAAAGTACGATATTTAATCCGAGATATGTACCTTATTATATTTTTAGCGAGCGTATACGGCTAATATAGCGCGAAAGCGAGCTCCAAATGCGAAGCAAACACCATCCGCACCTACTAAACATTCAATCAAACAAATGAGAACATGTATATAGAAAATAATATCAATATACAACATATAGCAACATAATAACTACATATGTGCTAATATAGCAAATGCAACAAACAACAAATGCAACCATCATCCAATAAACATTCAACAATTCAATGTCTATCCAAATCAATTCATAACCAAATCAATATAGATTCGCTTCTCATTAATATTCAATGAATTGGTGTTCAATTTTAAATCATATTTGATTCATTTACATTGGGTTTTATCAACATTCATTCATTCGTTTCCAATTAGTTTACATTCACTAATTTACATTCAAGTTGGTTCACTTCCAACTCAAATTGAATTCTATTTAAATTTACTTCACTTCAATTTAAATCAAATTACATAGCTTCCAATTTTAATCAATTCAATTACATTAGTACTTAATGAATTATACTACATACAATCAACCAACAATCAAATAACAACCAATGTATATTCAACACAACCAAATTATTAAATTTACATTACTTACATTTAATTTGGTTCAACACTTTTAATTTCAATTGGTTGATATTAAATTGACTTCCATTCAATTATTCAATTAGCTTTTAATGAATTAACACTTATATTCATTATTTCATATCAATTTATTTACATTCAATTGATTAACATTCAATCCATTTATTCAATTCAATTTCTACTTCATTTTACAAATAAAATTGAATTTCATTTATATAACTCAAGTTCACATTTATTTAATAAATTCACTTTATTAATTTACTTTGATATCAAAATCAACTCCATTCTTTAAGTTAAATTTATTATATCAAAATTCAAATTATATAAGTTATCAACTCATTATCATTCCATAAATATTTTAAATAGGATTCCAGAGTCTTTCCAACTTTCAAAACCATTTTGAAATCAATTCAATTTATCTTTTGAATTTTCCAAAGCAAAATCCAATTTTTTTCCAACCAACTTTCATTTAAAAATAATCGGCAGCAATTTCCTCTTTTGGAAACCCGAAAATGAACAATAATGATGTCGCGATCATCATCGGAATTATTTTCCAGCGATCGAAAAGAGTTTAGAGCTTTCATCTCTCGAAAACAATTTTCCAAAACACCAAATCCTTTAAAACCACTTCTCTGGAATTTTATTTTAGATTATAAATCACATTTACAAATCTTTTACTTATAAAATTTCACTTCTTATATATAAGATTATTTTACCATTGTAAATCATATCAATTATAACTTCACCCTTTATAATTCATTTGTTTATACAATTATTCTTTTACAACTGTTGTTTTTTTTATTTAACTTATTCAAACAACCTTTGTTCTCTTATATATCTTTACATTTTTAACAATCAAACAATCAATTATATACACTTTTAATAATTTCTAAAAAATTATTTCTTTATATACAAAATATAATCGAGGTAAAATTATTTCATTTACCCAATTTAAAACAATATCATGCCGAATTGTTCTATATAAGTGTTTAGAGATCCCTATCGATAGAGTTGTACGGACAATACCGACCAGAATCCATATACCACTCAACAAATCAATCATCACAATATAAAAAAAATTTATATTAACTAACAAATACGCACTCGTATCTATTATTACACTCAAACTCATTCTAGAGTACTACTGACTCTATCTATAATGAGTAACACCCAACAGAGCAGGGTTGTTGCTTAACCATATGCTCTGATACCAAATGTAATAGTCCACTTTTCCGTACCCCTTGAATACTCAAGATGAACGGAAAACCGAACCATTAGGGTTAAAAGAAGAGGTAGAAGAAGACAGAAGAAAAGAAAAACAGAAAAACACAGAAACAGAAAACAATATCAGAATCTCACATTCGCAGCGAAATAATATATAATAGATAAATGAATAATCTTTAAATCAAAGAACTATATAATTTTATACATTACATCATCATCAGAGTTTACAACAACAATATACAACACAACTGGACAGTTATATGAACTTGTCCATATACAGAATACACAACGGAATAATACATAGTATAGATGATACGTCTCGCCATCCAGCTCGCCACCTGAGCTCCATAGCATCTCCCGAATCTAGAATGACCTGATAACCTAACTCTAGACTGCCCGTGTAGAAAATGATGGGCACCCAGAGTTTAGGAAGGAAACAATAAACTCCAGGTCAGTCATGGTGACTGGTGTGAGAACTAAAACAGATTATCTTTAAAACACAACAACAACAAAGCAAGTAGAAAAATATCCGCAATGCTTTTGGAAAATGAAACTATCATAAGACCTCCCACCACACACACAATGCAAACGCAGAATCAGAGGAGATTTCTCCTTATGATAGTTAAAAATGCTTACTACGCAAATCATTGGATTATTATTATTAATGTCTAGTGTCGAAAACATTTCGAAAGTATAATATAAATCTTAGCCAGCATAGACATTCCGAACTATGCCTACTATAGCTACCATCTAAACAGTGGTGACCACCATAAGTAAATGGCAGGTTCTACAACTAAAACCGTACAATTTCGTATTGGGAAATAGATTTCCAACAAATGGTCAGGCTAAGGAACTTCCTTTCCTACTGCCGAATGGGATCGCCTCTGGCTGGACGTCCCGAGAGACAAACTGCTCTCTGCCAAACAAGGTCGGGTTACCCCTGTAACTAGGTAACTCACGAATATGCCATCCCCCGGTCCTTTGGGACCTTTATCCGAGCGCTCGGTAACATCATCACACATGATAAATAAAGTGTGTCCACATGAGTAAGTATCTGGGCTCCATACCATGATACCACCCCTTTCCAGAAGGAAATGACATACCCTAAAGGGCGCGACCCTCATAACCTTGCCGCAACATTCCTGTTTCGACAATTTCCGAGTTGTTGAGGCCTTGACGAAGTCTCGTCCACAAAGCTACGCTTTATACAAAAGCTATGCTTTGGGTCAAACAAATGATCAAAGTAATGATCACAAAGATAAATGATCAAACAAATGATCATATCACAAATGATCAAACAATGATCATTTCAAAGCAACACTCATCATGTCACATTACCAAATTGGTAATATATCGCTGATAAACTTCAACTACATAACCTCTGAGCTCGTACGTCTCAGAGAAGGGTGTTAAGCTAAGAGAATAAATTCTCCGCCACCAACAGAAATTTATTTGAAAGAAATCTGCTTTATATCTCAAAGCGTAATGTCAGACATGTAACCATACAAGTCTGTTCCGGGTTCGAACAGAACCGAAGGCACTTCCAAAAGAAGCCCTTGCAATCCGGATATTCACAATCCCGATAAAACTTCCCATCACAAAGGAAATCTCAATACCGTAGCTAATGGTGCAGAGACAATCGATAGGTCATCCTATCGTTTTCACAAATACCCGGTCTTCACCACCGGTCTTCAATACGATCCATATCGTCGTATCACAAATTCGGAATGGGTTATACGACACAAAGGTCCTTTTCCGGCTAACCCGAATAGTGAGCGCTTATTCAAAAATAAGTGTGGCATTCAAATTCAAGCAAATCAAAACAAATACCCATTCAAGGTAATTATTGATAGTCGGTTATTTAACTATCAATAGGTCTGCACAGCATCATCAAATTCCAAATAATTTTCCAAATAATTTATCTTTCAAAAATATCTTTACAAGATATATAATTTCCACACTTCAACTATTTGAAAACAATTTCAAATCAATTTCCACGTTTCAATTTATCTTTGAAGATAAATATCAAAACATTTCACTTCATATTGGAAAAGCATTTCCATACCTATTTAATAATAAGTAATCCACAAATCCATTTATTTTTAACATTTGAAAATATTCAATATACTTAAATCAAAATTAAGTATATATTTCATTCTTTAAGGAAATCATTCTCTTTCACAAATTTTATTTGAGTCAAAATGAACGATGCGTAAAACATCGTTACAACGACCCAAAATCAATAGTATAGGGATTCGAAAATTTAGATAGATATATAAATCCCAATACTATATAAAATATTTCCTTTCGGAAATCATTTACTATAACAACAGTGTTATAGTCCACCATTTCCTTATTCCTCGAAACGTCTATTTCAACAATAAATGTTGAAATCTATGTTTTCGATACTTAACACGTTTTAAAACATCATTTTAAAACAATTACTTCTTTCGTAATATCACTCTTTTCAAAACATATCTATTTTATCTAATAATATATTCACTGTCCAAAATCGTGAATATACTTCGTTAACACACTTAACGTTTCTACACATTTTACTTAAAAGATTATCCACTGTCCAAAATCGTGGATAAAATTCCTAACCAAACTCTTATTATTACAACATTTAACTTAAAGGATAATCCGCTGTCCAAAATCACGAATATATCCCCTTTATTAAACTTCTATGTTTAATTTATCAAATTCAATTGGTTTCGAATTTATAAAACAATGTTTATAAATTCATATCTATATTTATAAAAGCTTCGATTAAAAAATCCCTTTTATAAATCAATTCAATTTATAACTTAACTTTATACCCAAAATCCGATTTATAAGCTAATTCTTTATAAATCCTTTATTTTACAAAATCTATTCATTTCATAACTTCATAATTTATAAATCTATAAATTTTATTCACTTGTGAAATCCATTTATACTTCATTCTAATACTTATAAAACTCGTTTTAAAATTTCAATATCTTCAATTTATAAATATCAACTTTATAAATCTTTTATATAAATCGTTTATAATAATTCAAAAAATCTCAATTTAAAATTAAAATCGTTATTTTAAACTTCAAAAATGGATCCGATGATGCAACAACACCAAAATAGTCAATCACAGTATCCAAACATCATATATCATCATATGATAACAGAATATATAACAATATCTGTAAATAAATCAATACGGTGAGGAATACAGTTGGATCCCTCCAACCTGTTTCCCTGCATCCACAGATATTAGCACAATACCAATTTCACATCAATGTGAAATTATCGCGGTATATGGGATTTATAAATATTATCCGCTATTATGCGGCGCAATAGGGTCTCATCCGCTATACAATGCGGGAAATCAACAACTGCAATATATACATATGCCAATATATATATATTGCTATATAGATATATAATACCAATTCCACTTCAATGTGAAATTATCGCGGTATATGTTTTTAATAAATAACATCCGCTTAATAACGGCGTATAATGTCTATTTATCACAATAAATAGCAATCATCATTCAATTTACACAATCAAGCAATTTTACATCTAACTATTTAAAATTAAATCGAAACAAAACATTCGATTGAGTGAGGAGTTCTCACCTTGATTTTCCGATAGCAATTTGTAGCGTTTTATTTCGAATAAAATTAAACACGCGTTTAATTTTACCCGAAATTCTCACTAACTCCAATTGGCTCCAATCCACTTCCATAGCGAAGTATTCGACGATACGAAGCCAATGCAACTGGTTTCGTAAATTTTCGACCTCGTAGCAAAAAGTTATCGTATTTTAAACATCGTACAAATTTAAATACAAATTAATATTCAATTTCTTTTTTTTTATAATTTCAACCTAAATGAATCTGGCCGTTAGATCTCATTCCCCAGAATCAAGGCCGTGACCTTTCTCTTCCCCCTCACGTTCTCTTCCAGGCAAGCAACACACGTTCGAACCCAACATTGCCAAACTTTGACCGACCAAGACCCCACCTCCGATCCTCGATACTTCGATCCATCGCCGCCTATATGCTCGCCAACGACAGCCCCAACCACGGCCACATTCCAGTTGAACTCGGTGGTCCCCATGCGTGCGAAAATGTGCATGAGACACACGCGTACGCGGCCTCTTTTCTTCCTCTCTGGTCGACGAAAACCCATCTTCACCATATAGATTTGAAGTACTCGATGCCTTCTTCAACTTTGTAGTTGAAACATTTTTGTATAGATTGATGGATTAAGAGATTTAAGGAATGAAATTTGATGATTTCTGGCCGTTGATAACAAGGGTGGCGGCCACGAAAATATAAAGCTAGGGCTTGGCTCAAAACACGTATATATATACATATAACCTAATTATATTAATATTTAATTCTCTTTAAAGCAATTTTTCAAACGATCTCCAAATCACACGTGCCGCCTGGCGTTCGTAAGGTTTACCCCGCGTTCCGAACACAATGGAATGTGTTTCGGGATCTAATTCGGTCATCTGTGCGAGTTACGGAATTAAACGATCGATTTTAAATTAAACCGATTAAGCAAATTTCTAGGCGTTTTGGCTTGCCCCGGACAAACGATAAATCCGATTGCTACGAAAATTGAAATCCGATAATAACAAACTATTACGGATCCAATGGAACTAGTTTCGTCCAATTCTGAGACTGTCCCAAAAATGGCTAATTTCACTAGTCGATTAAATATTAAAATATTCAATTTTCACAAATTTATTTTAAATTTAATTTTAAAAGTTCTATAACATCACTATAACTTCAACATGATTTAATATAACTTTACAAATCATTTTTAATCACATTAAATCTAGATTTCAATTATTTCTGGAATTTCACTATTAAATTAACGATTTAATTATCCAATTAAATCCAATATTCGAATTTTAAATTATTCGACTTATTAAATTCATTTATTAATATTCAAAATAAATTAAATATTCAAATTTTAATTAATATAAATTCTGGGTCGTTACAAAATGCTAAGTTACAAATACTTGGACACGTCTTACTGTTAGCTATGGCAGGATTGTGAATACTGCAATGGCGATTGCAATGAAGAATTCTTGGTGCTTGATGAGGGTTGATATGTTGAGGTTGCTGTAGGATTTGGACTTTAGGTCGTACCCGATTGTTAGGATTATGAACGCCCATGGTAGCAGCAATGCTGACCATCCTGCAAACCTGTATATATAATTTATACAGTGAATATTAGCAAATTTAACGTCATTAACATGGAACCCTCATCGTTAAAGTAAGTAGATCAAAGATTAGCTCTCAACTCCTCTGTCCACATATTCATGTGTCCATATAAAATAATTAATTTATATAAAAATCAATGGTTGGGATAATAGAAGACGAGTAAAATGGAGATACGCAATCAAAAAGTATATAAGTTGTGTTTTCTTGCACTACTTTCTACTTGAACTGGTCAAGTCTCCACCACAATAAACACTAGACAACAACAATACAAGTGTCCTTTTCTTTTTCCTTTTTCCAGCCAAAAAGGAAATATTCTTCTACTCTAGTTATGTAAACTTTGATAAACTCACCATGGGGTCGGCTTATCTTTTGCCTAATGCTTGTTTCACATATCATTAAACAAGCTCTTAGTCTTTTAGTCTTCCATTAAATAGTGTAATTATTTCATCTGAATAAGAGATGTGCGACTGTGATTTCATGGCGCATATAGTAGGGTGACAGAGGATATGATTTCATTCGATTTAAAATGTTTAAATTCATTTGGCCAAAATTTTGAGGTATTTTGATCTACTCTAGCTAATTGCTACAGGAGAAAATTTTAATAGTAGCAGTAGTTTACCTATGAGTCCTCTCAAAGACATTGTGATGAAGATGGCGAATGAGAGGAAAGGCCGCAATGCAGGAAAGATAGATAAGTGAAAGAATACAGGAAGAAACAGCAATGATCTCGTTGGAATTGTTTTCTCGATCATTTAGTGTTCGAACCTATATGGTTGAAAATATAAGATCATTGCTGGGATAGTCTTACATGCTTACTAGCTAACCTGCACAAATGCATATATTGTTCGAAGGTTACCAAGCATTTTAATATCAATATCTACTAGAAACGTTCCCCACATGCTGTACAAATTAAACAAACAAAATTAATGTAAACCGCTATAAGTTTGATATCAAAATTAGTGTAACTCACAACTATAATAATGTAAGGCATCGAGGAGAAGCAGCTTCCATATTCTGCGCTAAATTTTGTGGGAAAACGCTTCTGCTCTAAGAAGCAGAGAATGAGCATAAGGATCTTGATTGGCCATTGCAAAATAAGCTGCAACTCAAGCCTAAGTTGGATTACATAAACACCTTTCAATAATAAGCTAAAACGAAAAGAACCTGGAATATAGTGTTAGCCATATTTTTGAATAAACTAAATAAAAGGACCTGGAATATAGTGTCGGCTACATTTTCTGACTGTGTCAGAGTCAAGAAACATTTTTACTTATAAGGCTTAAGCTTGTAGCATAACAACATTCTCACACTAGTATAACAGTTGATAATGAAAGGTTCCCTGAGAAGTAGAATAATGCATAAACCCATGGACTTCTTTTTGCAAGTACAAACAGATGTTCCAATTACCTCTTGAGACAAGCAAGTTATTGTGACTTGAATGTGATACATGGATGAGAAATGACTCATAAACACATTAGCCTTGAATAGCTTGTCTTGCTTGACAAATATCATACAAACGGACTGTAATCCTCTGCACTGGTGCAAAATCAAAGTAGGAGTTCACCTAAGGTCCACTAGATCAAAAATTTAATGGCTTAAAGCACCAGTGCATTTTAGCAATGCATAAAATTTGCTAAAACTCACTGTTGATCACCTTATCTGGTTTTGCATTAGAGTGGATGAATTAACTTTGGAGAAAAATATGATGTTCCAAAAGCTTCGGTCTCAACTAAGGAAAGGTGGCACAATTAATGATGCAAATATGCGAAGACACAAATTCCAAGGTGTTACCCGATTATGAGTACCTATCTCCTTTAAATGAAGAAAATGAAATCTTCAGTGTAGACTAAGAAAATGAAAAGTATATTGGGAGTTTATTAGTAATAAAAAACTCCTTTTAATGAGCTGAGAAGAAAAATATGAAGTCTATGTTTTAGTGGATCTAAAGTGATATGTTAAACTTGATAATCAAGCATGAGGCATGAAAAAATGTGCTTTGAAGCCAGTTTTAAGGTAGTAAAACCCAATATAATCGCATCTAAAGACGACCAGGGAAACATATCAGATACTCACATTAAAGTTTAAAACTCCTTACAAAATTTATTACTGTAGGAACTGATGCTATATGGGAAAAAAAATCAATCGCTGCCTTGAAACAAACAAGACAAGGGACATTATTACCAAATCGATTAAGGTGGTTGAGCATTGCTTATTATCTTCAAATTACACTGAAATTACGGAAAAAAGCAGGCTAATAAAACACATCAACACCAACAACACCACTTAATCACAGAGAAATTTAAAGACATCAGAAGAAGAAAAATAGTTATAAAAGAACAAGATGAAATAGTTCAACACATTATAAGAACCAAGCGTTTTGATCAAGTGAAGATACCTGAATTTGATAATGGAATATCAGGAGAATTAATGAACTGGGTCAAAAAATCCTCCATGACATCAGCATTGTATTATAGTGTTGGTCGATCTGAGTAACCCAAACCAGGCCAATCTACAATTATAGCATGCCAATTGCCTCCATCAGTTCTTGCTACGATATCTTTCGCTACCCCCCTCCATTCCTCGACTGTACTTACATCTGAAATTGTGGGTACCACAAGAATTCTCTTTGTACTAGCAGGGTTCGCTCCTGCATGTTCTTCATAATAAATATTAGTGGAACTGTCTTGGAACCCTCAATCGAACAATTGCCTTCAACAAAACTCCACAACAACCTCAAAGCACATCGCTACCACCTCCACTCAACCTAAATCGCCACCTAATTCACAGTCGAATTAAAACATTTGTTTTGATTTGGTTTGAATTTCAAATTTTTTCTGAGGATTTCGATTTGGGAGGAACTGCTAATTTGGTTTGAAGATAAAATTCACAGTCGAATTTGATTTGAAGTCGTTCAATTGAACAAATATAAAGTTGCTTTTGTTTTCTTCTTAACGGGTTACGGGGGAAGTGGAGGGATAAATGAAAGCTAAGCGGGAAATGAACAGTTAAGGGGAGGGAAAATGAAAGCTGGAGTAGCAAACCGATGGAAAATGAATGCAAACTAATGTAGTTGCATCGGTTGAATTTAAAACCGATGCGACTAAAACTATTTGCACGTACCAATTGCATCGGTTGTTGGTGACAACTGATGCAAATTTGATTTTTTATTACCTATTGCTTTTCACGTACCAATTGCATTAGTTATTAAGATAGAATTGATGCAAATAGTTCTATTTGCATCAGTTTTTACTTCAACTGATGCAAACGAGGCGAAGCAATATGCACTTTTTGTACTAGTGTGATATGTTTGAAGTCCTCTAAGGCCATTAGAAGTGTCATATATATGAATCCATGTTAGCCTTTAGATAAGATAATCCAAAAGGATCATGCTATGTCATATGTTCAATAGGCATGGAAAATAGGTCTCGAAGTCATACTGTTGTTCATTATGTATGACATTAGGCTAGACATCTTGCCCTTATGTTCGGTGTCCATAGTTCATAATTCATAGTTCATATGAGTATGCATATAGAAGTTCATCATGGTTTAAGGCTCTTCAACTAGATTAAAGTCGATTTGGTCATGATTAGTTCATATTATGCATGTCTAAGTCAATAATGTTCAATAAGTCATAATCGAAGTCATAATCGAAGTCAATATGCAAGGCTAAGTTTATGCTCATTCAATTCGAAGATGATTACATTCAAATTGAACTGCCCCAATTCAATTTAGGGTTACAAGACTTTAATTTCAAAAGAGATAAAGAAATGAAAACTCCGCCCCCAAAATGGCGCCCCTAGGGTTGTATTTATAGAGGCAGGCGGCCACTCTCTTCGAACCTGAAGTCTTCAATTAGGTGGACTTTGGCGCCCCTCGACTTCTACGGTCTTTACACTTTTAATATTACTTGAGGCAACATCGCCTCTCTTTAACGTCTTTGACGCTGCTGATCATTGCTGGTGTAAAAGTGGTATCATCGAGGTGTTGTGAACCATGTCTCTACCTTTATGTAACATAGGAATTTCCAAGATGGGTGATGATGCGTCAGCGACATGTGGTCCCTATAAATAGCGAAGTGCTTCAACAGTCGAAGAGCAGCATGTCGATGAACCTGCTTGGTTTTGGTAAGCAACCCGAGGCATCTGTTAACACTAGCATGTCTTCGATGTGCCATATTAACCCAATGTGATTATTGGCAAAGAGTGATGTGACTTTCTTCGACTTGAATATTTTCGAAGAGCTTTTAGGGTGGGATGCTGTTGGGATTTTAGCCGTTCCACTGATTAGTAGTGAAATGCCTCTTCGATCCCATTCATCTTTAATATTTAACACCTTCGAAGTCGTGTGAGTATTGGTGCAAGTGATGGGTGGTGTGATTTAGGTCGAAGTCCTTCTCAACATTGCGAAATGGTGAGGCACGAGGTAATACCCTATCGAAGAGGCACATTCTTATTTTTCGAAGAGATGTGCTATTGAAGGAGCGACAAAGCACGAAGAGACACCCTCGGAGAGATATCTTACTTTATTCTTTTATTTAGAACTCAATTCCCTTTATGATGCTGTTGCCTATAACTTTGCTTCCAACATTGAAATTATGTGGATAACATTTAGCCTCCCACTAGTATAAGAGAAGCTTTTACTCTTTAGGGTAAAACCAACTTTGCATTGCCCAATCATTTATTGAGTCTTCCTTGTCGGCCCTGTTTTCTTGTAAAACATGAAATGAATTACATTTTTGTTAGAAATTACCCTTTGAGGTATTAATTGACATTTGTTGCCGATATTTTCCAACCTGTATCTAAGTTTGCAATTTTATTCTAGGAGATCATTGAATAATAATAAGTTTTCAAGCAAAGCCAACAAGATTATTAGGTCATGCCATGAATCTAGGCATAAGAGATTCTCTCTAGAAAATAGTGGAGGCAAAAAGATTATTTGATAATGAAACTCCATTCAACAAAGGAAGGCTAGTAATCGATGTAAGAAATCAACATAGTGGAAGAGCAAGAAATCATAAATCTATGTTTGTTAATGATGACAGAAGTCTAGAAATCCATGTCCGAAAATAGTAGTAAACAATAGATCCATATTTGACATTAAAATGAGAAGACCAAGAATCCATATCTAACAAAAGTTTAGAAGTGCATATAAGAAGATTAGAAATCCATATCCAGCAATAATAATAGAAGACCAAAAATCCACGTTAGAAGATTCATATCTTGCAATAATAATAGAAGACCAAAAACCCATGTTAGAAGACCAAAAATTCATAACTGGCAATAATAATAGAAGGCCAGAAATCCATGTTAGAAGACCAAAAATTCATATTTGGAAATAATAATAGAAGGCCATAATTCATGTACTCGATGATTTCTCATTCTAGAAGAATTGCTTTGACTTGAAGCACTACTCAACTTTGAATATGAGAGATTGGGAGCACTACTTGACTCGGATTTTAATTGATCGGGAGCACTACTTGGCTTGAATCTTAATTGATTTTGGAGCACTACTTGGCTCTTGATTTTGGAGCACTACTTGGCTCTTGATTTTGATCGATCTTTCTTCTGAAGATTTCGATGCTTTAGTGAGGCCTTTGATGACGACACTAAAGACTTACTCTATCCTCCCTCTAGAAGGCGCTGTAACCAGCCACATAGGCAAGGGTTAAAGGCTTTCTCAATGCCTTAGTGAGGCCTTTGATGACGGTATTAAAGGCTTACCCGACCTCCCTCTAGGAGGTGCTTTAGTGAGTACCTTTAATGACAGAGGCTGAAGGCTTTCTCGGTGCTTTAGTGAGGCCATATGATGGCAGGCACTAAATGCTTGCCCGACCTCCTTCTAGGGGGCAGTTCAGTGAGACCTTTGATGATGGCACCGAAGGCTTAAGGCCTTTGATTGAGAGGACCTCCTGTGATCAATCCTTTAGTAGCTAGGGCCTTTGATGGTCCGGACCTCTTGAGGTCAAGCCTTTAATGGCTAGAACTTTTATGGCCGAGACCTCTTGCTGTCAAGAATTTGATGGTTGGGGCCTTTAATGGACAGGACCTCTTACGATCAATCCTTCGATGATTGGGGCCTTTGATGGTGGGGCCTCTTGCGATCAAGCCTCTGATGGCTGGGCCTTTCATTTTTTCTAAGAGAATCTTACTTCTTTCTGCAACTACATTGATAAACCCTTTTTATTCATTCATTTTTGGAAAATATGGTCGCAAATGTTCGGCGTTCTATGTTCTAGAAATGACATTGCCATCTGCTAGCAAATCTTATAAGTACCTGGCAGGATTACTTTATGCAATATTAAGGGTCCTTTCCATCTTGGATGTAATGGTCCATCCATATAATTCTTAGTATTTGCCATTACCCTCGGATCACTAGATCTTCCTTTTGGAATGACTGTTCTCTTACTCTTGAACTATAATACTTGGTTGCTCTACATTGGTACCCAGCCATTCATTCAACTGCCTTATCTCTTAATTCATTGACTAGGTTTAAGGACTCTTTCTTTAGCTCTTGATTTGGATCAAATGCATATGCGATCCTTCGATGAGAAGGAACGTTGACTTCGATTTGAAGCATGGCTTCACATACATATGTAAGAGAATACGGGGTGTCCTGTAGATATTCTATATACCCATAGGACTAAAGGCGACTCCTCCACCCAGTTCCCTTTTTCTTTCTCCAACCATCTCTTCAAAATAGTGTTTATGGTTTTGTTAAATGCCCCCAACAGCTCCATTTTCCTTGGAATGAGCTACAGATGAAAAGCTTTTAATGATCCCATTTTTGCTACAAAATCGAGTGAACTCTTCTCTTTCAAATTGGGTTCCATTGTCGGAAATTATCTTATGCGGGATTTTAAATCAGGTAATGATATTTTTGATTACAAATTTGAGAACCTTTCCTGACGTTATATTTGGAAGTGGTTCAGTCTCTACCCACTTAACAAGATAATTAATGGCTACAACTACGTACTTAGCTCCCCCTTTAGACACTGGTAGTGGTCTTATTAAATCAATTCCCCATACATCGAAAGGCCACAAGCTTGATATAGAAGTTATTCACTTGGAGGTAAACGAGGAATGTTAGAGAATTGCTGGCACTTATCACATCTTTTCACATAATCAACGGCTAGATTGGTCATCTGAGGCCAATAGAAGCCTTGTCTCATAAATTTCTTAGCCAGATTTACCCCATTGGAGTGGTGTCCACAAAATCCTTCATGGGCTTCCTTGAGTAACTTGGCCCCTGTTTCTAGACTAACACATCTCAAGCATTCCATCTTCCATGATAAAAGTTAGGGATTGGTGCTTTATCCTTCTTTCTTCCTTTTTATCCATTGGCAATTTTTCTTTTGTTATATACTCAACAATAAGAGTCATCCAATTGTCCTTGTATCGATCATTAGTTTCTATACGGGATAGTTCTTTCTGAGCACTCTCAACTTCATTTCCCTTCTATTTATGTGCTAAAGTATGAGATCTAGTTAGTACTAAAGCTTGTTTTTTGGAGTTAGCTTTATTTTCCTCAATTCTTGGATTCTTCTAATATCTCACCAACACAATTCGAGCTTCTGGCGCTCCTCGTGCACTTGCCAGCTTAGCTAAAGAGTAGGCTTGAGAGTTCTTATCTCTGGGTATTTGATGTATTAAAAATTCTTCAAATTGGGTCAGCTCTTCAATATCCTCTTGACATAGAACATCAACTTGGGATCCTTCGCCTGATATTTCTAGTTTAGTTGGTTTACCATCAAGTGTGAATAGATTTCAATTCTAGGGATTTATAATTGAAGAGCTAAGGTAAGTACCGCTATCATAGATTAATATTCTGCCACGTTGTTGGTGGCCGAACACCCTAGTTTCATTGCATAATGCAGGCGATGTCCGTTAGGAGTTATGACCACATATCCAGCCCCATCACCCTATTCATTTGAAGCTCTGTCTACAAACAATTTCCATTTAGGGTTCAAGTCTTTCACTTTTCTAATTGTTCCTTAACGAATCATGTGCATGCATTGACAAAATCGGCTAGAGTCTGACCTTTAATTGATACTCATGGTAGAAATTCATTATCATATTGGCTAAGCTCAATCCCCCACTTAACTAATCTTCCTGAAGCTTCTGGCTTACTAAAGATTTGCTTGGTTGGAAAATTAGTCAAGACTTTGATTAGGTATGCCTAAAAATATGCTCTCAATTTGTGTGCCGTAAGCATTAGACAGTATGCTAGTTTCTCTATAACTTGATATCTGGTTTCTGCATCTTTGAGCCTTTTACTAGTGTAATACATTGAAAATTGGATTTCCTTTTCTTCTCTTATTAGCACCGAACTAGCAACATGTTCGGAAACTGCCATATAAAGGTAGAGACTTTCCCCATCTACTGGACTAGAAAGAATTGGTGGTTTTTTAACATGGTATTTCAATTCTTCAAAAGCCTTTTGACAAGCTTTGCTCAATTCAAAATTCTTCTTCTACTTTATTACATTAAAGAATGGGATGCATTTGTCAATGGCCTTAGAAATAAACCTATTTAATGCTACCATTCTTCCATTCAGGCTCATTACATCTTTTCTTGTTTTAGGCTCTGCCATGTCTCTTATTGCTTTGATTTGATCGCGGTTGGCTTCAATTCCTCTTGCACTAACAGCATATCCTAGGAACTTTCCAGACTGGATCCTAAAAGAACACTTTTATGGGCTAAGCTTCATTTGTTATTTTTGCACAGACTGAACATCTCTTCTAGATCTTCTAGATGACTACCTTTTTCTTGTGATTTAACCAGCATGTCATCTACATACACTTCCATGTTGGGCCTTATCTAATTCCCTAAACATTCGATTCACTAGTCTTTGATAGGTTGCTCCACCGTTCTTTAAGCCAAAGGGAATCACTTTGTAATAGTAGGTTCTCCAATCTGTTATAAAGCTTGTATGTTCTTTATCTGGTTTAAACATTGGGATTTGATTATAACCAGAACATGCATCCATAAAAGATAAGAGTTGATGTCCACTTGTCATGTCAACCGATTGGTCTATCCTTGGGAGTGGATAACAGTCCTTCAAGCATGCTTTATTCAAGTCAGTGTAATCAACACATATCCTCCATTTTTCGTTGGATTTTTTAACTAGCACTGGGTTGGCTAACCATTTTGGATATAACACTTCTTATATGAATCCATTCTCAAGCGGCATTTTTACATCTTCCTTTAAAGCATTAGATCGAACCACGTCAAATTGTCTTTTCTTTTACCGAACTAGGGTCACATCTGGGTCTATATTTAAGACATGACACATGATGGCCGGGTCTATCCCCCCATGTCCGAATGAGTCAAAGCAAACACGTCCTTATTAGACTGGAGAAATTGAATTAAATCTTTCTTTGTTTGAACATCTGTTTCTTTTATGATCTTAATCGTTTTTGTTCTATCTATCAAATCTATGCATACTTCCTCGTGGTCTTCTATCGGTTTCATTCTTTCTTGCTTATTCCTGTAATTCAATTTCGTACCAGCCTCTTCTTCCTCTATTTTGTCCTCACCTAGGTTTGCCTCTTCTCTCTACCTTTTCTTCTTGGAGAAATTAAATTTTCTTAGCATGTTCCTAGTTGTCTTATCTGGTTTTGCATTACATGATGAGTTTGAAGAATCATCGTCCAAAGGATTTTTACTATCACCTTTAGTTATTTTGTTTCCCCTCTAGTCATAACGAGAAAGATAGCTTCGTTCATTTTGTTTAACAAGTGCGAAATACATCGCTCGAGCACTGAATTTGCTCACCCCTTATAGTCCCTCGTCCTTTTTTCGTTAGAAATTTCACCATCAGGTATTTTGGTGGCACGAAGGCATCCACCTCATCAAAAGCAGGACTCCCAAAGAAAGCATTATATAAGATGGTTGGTCAATTACAACAAAGAGGATTTCAAAAGTCCTGCAACAAGGTGGAATTCCCTTTTGTACAAGGAGCTTCAATTGTCCTACTGATGTTGACCCCTTATTGTCGAACCCAATAATAGGCTTCATGCTTTGTTCCAGCTTCTCCTCCGAAATCCCCATCTGGCCAAATGCATGCTTAAAT
This sequence comes from Allium fistulosum, assembly GCA_030737815.1. NCBI lineage: Eukaryota > Viridiplantae > Streptophyta > Magnoliopsida > Asparagales > Amaryllidaceae > Allium > Allium fistulosum. Next base: position 767,877,701 of record CM060903.1, on the reverse strand, counting down.
ATTACATTGATGGCACTACCAGTATCAATTAAAATCTTGGAGACCAAAGAGAGCCCGATCTATGCAGTAATCATTAGTGAATCATTGTGTGTATAGTAAACTTCTCTTAGTTCTGGTTGAGTGATTGTCAAAGTGTGCATTGGAATCTGAAGTCTCAGGTTTTTGATCGGTGGTTCTTCCTGAATGGAGAATATCCCTTCCTTCGCTTCCCTAACATATATTCTTCTAGCTCCTTTACTGCCCTAGTCAAATGCGGGCCTTTACGAATTACATCATTCTGGTTAAGAGGTGGAATGAAATCAAGCCGAACATCCTCTTCCATCATATTTACAGTATTGCTTGGTGGTCTCTGATTGTTGTTTACAGAAAAAGTAGCCTTCTATCCATCTTTGATAAATTCCTTCAGTTGCCCATTATGAAACATCTTATGCCTGCCAATACCCTGCACTTATCTGTCTTGTGTTTGTTTGATTTATGATATGCGTAGTGGTCTCCACCCATTCTTGGTTCGAGATCGGTCTTTGCTTATAAGAAATAAGGCAATCATCCTTCTCCTTCATGGTGGCGTCTGTGTATGAGAATGGCTTATTCAGAGTGACATGACTAGCATTTGAATCTTCTTCTCCCTTGGCCTTATATGATTGCGACCATTGTTGAATTTCCCCATTTCCTTCTTAACTTGAGGCATTTTCCTGCATGGTACATTTCATCCATACAGATGAGTTTATCGTCCTAGAAATGAAAGTCTTGCAAGTTTTTAAACTCGTGGACGTAAAGCTCCTGCTAGAATGGATTTTGCTCAATTAACCTTGAATACGCAGCTACTAACTTGTCTCTGTCGGTCTTGTTCTTTGCCTTTAAAGCTTCCGTATTGAATCCCTTGAGAAATCACCTGGAGACTCCCTAGGTCTCTACTTGATATTATCCATTATAGTGTAATCAACGGTAGGGTCTTTGCAGATGCAAAATTGTGCTGAGAACACATAAAGAAAATTTCTTCCATGAATAGATAGTCCTATCCCGATATTGCCGGTACCACTTAGCTGCCTCTCCTTGGGATGTAATTGGAAATAGTCTGCATCGAATAGCTCCGGATGCATTATACAAATCCAGAATCTTCTTGGTCATGTTTTCTTCAATAAAAGGAGCCTCTCATTGGTTATCATTAGCCCGATCATCTAAAGTCCTCTTTCCCTTGAGATTGAGCACATCCTTTGCCACCTTCTCTGCCAGATCCGTCAAGTAAGGCTCATCATTTTGGTAATTGCTCCTCTCTGGTTTGTATCCTTTGAAAGTCGAATTTCCAGACTGCTCTCCAAGTTTATTCTCCATCCTTCTCTGATAGTCCGCCCTAGCTTGTTTATCTTTTCCAATTTTCTACTAAGCTTACATATACTTGCTTTTGCTTTTATCTTCGAGCAGGGAAGCATTGAAGTTTCTTCTTGGAGATTCCACCTCCTCTTCGCTTGTGAGATTGGTATTCTTAGAAGATCTCTGAGCGAGCACAGCTTTTAATAATCCATTCATATCAATCAATTGATGTTCCAAGTTTATTATTTTGGCCTCATTGTTGTATGGTTGCACTGGTGCAAATGGTTGTCCTAATTCAACATTCACTGGGTTAAAGTTAGGAGTAATGTTCTCTTCTAATCTTATTGCTTGCAGCACTTCACCACCAATGATAATAGTTCATATTGATTTGGCCATTTCCTAAAATAAAGCTTTCTTGATTAGTTTAAAAGGAGGATTAAACAAGATCGGAGGTTCGAGCCCTCCTTCTAGCGCCAAAAATGTTAGACCAAAAACTGGTATAGCATCTAAGATGCCAAATGTAATAAATTATTCCTTGATTTGAGTATATATGAAGTCATAACAAGCTAATCTCAACAACTTGATCAGTACATGTGCGGAGACGTAATGAAGAAAAGACTGACCATACCGATGTGATTAATATTTATGTGAAGACCCCACATCGAAGTGATTGATAGCATCACACTAATATGATGATATACTAAGGTGTAACTTATTACTTTGAGACTGGTCATATGATAGGATCATTAAAGAATGGAAGTCCAATGGCCTTTGAGGAAAATTTCATCTTTATTGTGATCGTTTGATATGTTCAAAGTCCTCTAAGACCATTAGAAGTGTCATATATATGAATCCATGTTAGCCTTTATATAAGATAATCCAAAGGGATCATGCTATGTCATATGTTCAATAGAAAAGGAAAATAGGTCTTGAAGTCATGTTGTTGTTCAATATGTATGACATTAGGCTAGACATCTTCTCCTTATGTTTGGTGTCCATAGTCCATAATTCATGGTTCATATGAGTATGCATATAGAAGTTCATCATTGTTTAAGACTCTTCGACTAGATTTAAGTCGATTTGGTCGTGATTAATTCATATTGTGCATGTCCAGGTCAATAATGTTCAATAAGACATAATCGAAGTCATAATTGAAGTAAATATGCAAGGCTAAGTTCATGCTCATTCAATTCAAATATGATTGAATTATCCCTAATTCGATCTAAATTACTAGACTTTAATTTCAAACGAGATAGAAAAATGAAAATCCCACCCCTTAAATGGCACCTCTAGGATTGTAATTGTAGATGCAGGTACCCACCTTCTTTGAACCTAGCATCTTCGATTAGCGGCCCTCGACTTCGGTGGTGTCATTTGCGCTTTTAATATTTGTGGAGGCGACATCGCCTCCCTTTAACGTCTTTGACGCTACTGATCATTGCTGGTGTAAAGGTAGTATGATCAAGGTGCAATGGACCAGGTCTTTGCCTTTATGTAACATAAGAATTTTCGAGATGGGTGATGATGTAGTCAACGACATATGGTTCCCCATGAATAGCAAAGTGATTCAATAGTCGAAGAGCAGCATGTCGATGAACCCGCTTGGTTTTGGTAAGCAACCGAGGCATATGTTAACATTAGCATGTCTTCGATGTGCCACATTAACGCAATGTGGTTATTGGCGAAGAGTGATGTGACTTTATTCGACTTGAATACTTCCGAAGAGCTTGTAGGGTAGGACGCCGTTGTGGTTTTAGCTGTTCCGGTGATTACTAGTGAAATGCCTCTTTGATGCCAATTCATCTTTAATATTTAACACCTTCGAATTCATGTGAGTAGTGGTGTTGATGATGGGTGGTGTGATTTAGATCGAAGTCCTTCCCAACCTTGCGGAATGGTGAGGCATGAGGTGATACTCTATCGAAGAGGCACATTTTTATTTTCTGAAGAGATGTGCTATTGAAGAAGCAACAAAGCATGGAGAGACACCCTTGGAGAGATATCATGCTTTATTATTCAGTTTAGAACTCAGTAGCCTTAATCCCTTTATGATGTTGTTGCTTATAACTTCACTTCCAACATTGAAATTATGTGGATAACATACCCCTTTTGCCATTGCAACCTCCTAACCCTTTATTTATTATGTTGTTAATATTTAGACGATTTAATTGTAATTAATATGAGAATCCACTCATATTTATTTATTACGCTTTATCATTTACCTTATGTATATTTATATTTTAATTAGTAGATGCGGTTATGCATATATATATACAAGTATGGTGGCACGTCCGTTGGACGTGTGCAAAGAAGGAAGTGACGTATTTTGTGTTTGTTAAAATTATGATATTGTGATAGATTATAGTAATGTTTTCGTTAATTACGGGAAAAAAGAGGAAGATGATATAACAAATAAACAGAAATAAGGTGTTGTAAGAAAGACGATAGGTAAACCCGATAATGATGAAGCACCTTTGTAGGAGTTCTTTGGCACGTGCGATGCACGTGCACGTGTGCAGGAGGAATTGGTATTATGAAACATTGTTTGTTAGTTTTTTTTGTCACCTTACGAAATGACATTGTATGTGATGTTGCATTTTTATGTGCATACATGCACAATTCTTTTTTTTACATTAATGTTGGTATTTTTGATCATTTAACCACCATCTTCTCAGCTGCACTTCGCTTTCAAGTCCCATAACAAAAACCATAGCTTCTTTTGCATTAATATCTACAAAGCAATACTTCCAATTTTGCACAGAATTATATTTCTAGTGAAAAATGATATCAAGTTGCACTACTTTTCTTTGTAAAAGAAATCTAATAAAAGTACAGTGTATAACATCTACAGGAATTCAAGACTTAAATGCTAATGATCAAAATTGAAGAACTTAGTATGTACAGAAGAAAATTCTAAATAATATAGGAAAAAAAGCAAACGTCACACTATAAAATCTAAAATAGAATAACTGGCCTAATAGGAATCAATATCGAAATTGAAATGTAAGACAAAAACCTATTATTAAACTATTCAAAATCCAATTGACATCCTTGTTCAACAAAGCTACATGTTTAAGGGTACAAAAATGGAAATTCTAAGTATGGTAAAACACTTTCCTCCCTTTCATGTTTACATCAACACCCACATCAACATATAATAGAATTAATCTGCTTTCCTCGGACCTTATGTGCATGCGAATGCAAACAGTGCTATAAACAGTTATGGTGAAATCAAAATTTGGACATATATTTTATCTACTTTCGACGGTCGATTTAGTAATCTAAGCCCAGAAAATACTTAATTTTTATGGTAGGTATCAAGCAAGGACTGTTGAATAGAAAATGTATGCAATGGTTACATATTAAGACGGGAAATGGGGACAACGAATGTTATCTTCGTGGAATACAAAGAATATGAAGAAACTTGCAGAAACAACCGATGTCATATATTTATGGAGTTCTATATTCATAAATCTCTTCAACTATTAATACACTATTCATAAACTGTTCACACAACTATATAAACTGTTCATACAACTATATAAACTGTTCATACAACTATTCATACATGAAGTTCTACACAAAACTGATGCAACATGTACATGTTTATACAAAATGATGTATCCATCATTCCTTCCCACTTTTGCACATGACTCAATCACATTAACATGGTCATCAACCCACTCAATGAATACCCAATGTTCAGCATGCTAATCTTTTAATTCATATGCATCATACGCTTCTTTACATGGATATTTGAATTCATATGCTAATCTTTTAATTCATATGCTAATCTTTTAATTCATTGGCATATTTCAGGTGCGGACCTTTCTCTTTTGCACCATCACGAATTGGAACTCTATTTTGCAGTCTATATAAGCAGAATCAAAAACATGTAATATAGTTGTTTTTCAGCCATAAACAAAAAGTATGTTATCAATTCAACAATTCATTACTCATGTATGAAACATTAATTTAATCTTAGCAACCATGCTTTTACATTTGGGAAGACTTAATTTTCAAAGCAGCTCCATTATATCAAAAAAGGGTAGAACCGAATTCATCAACCTTTATTCTTTCAAGGATAAATCAAATATAAACATCATAAATCAGATAAGCCTTGCAATCCCATTATTTACTAATAAAAATAAGAAACAATTAAACATTACGTGTGAATCCTAAGTAGAAACTATGCATTATTAATCATACAAAGCAGCCCATAGGAAAATAATGCTATATACTTACATTATACCTCTACATTTTAATAGTTGTCAAAGACCAACATCGAATACTTTATCTTTCATCCTTCTATAACTGGTTCCGGTTCATCATTCGTATAAATTTATCTTGAAACTTCAACTTCTCATTCCCATAGTTTCGATTTGATTTGCCCCTAATAGCCTCGTGTATTCACTCCCACCTGGAGACCAAACCTTGTCTGCCCATCCGCCTTTAACCCAGCAACCACCCAACCGCTTACTACCCTTCCTCCCATTATTGTTAAAACCAATAAGCACAACATTGCTTTTGATGCAGTTGTGAAAATAACCTCCAACCCCTCTTTTTTTGGGGTAGCATCGGTCTAATGGGTAAAGCAGCACTGACAATCTTTGCCTGATTAGTACCACAGGCCATAGATTCGGGTTTTTTAGGTGAAGCTGCCTCAAATATGAATACCATAACCGAAGTAGGCTTATGGTGTTTAGATGATGCGTGACTTGTTTGATAATTGGTAGAAAGTTGAGGAAGTCGAATTGATAATGGTAAGAGTTTTAAACGTGAAGAAAATACCAAAAAGAGAAAGCTGAATAACTATGAAAATGGTTCTGGGCATTCTAATATAATTGATGGGGTGTTTCTGCAAGATCTAAATAGGCTTTACTTCAGTTGGTTGGGGCTTCGTGGGTTTTTTGAATGTGGGAAAATGGAGATAGTGGGCATGAAGATGACCGAACCGTCCTATCTGCTTATATTGTTCTTTTGTGAAAAAAATGAAGGGCAGTTTAGGCATTCTAAAAAAGGCTTCAGTTTGACCGGTTTGACCAGGGTTTTGCATTATAGTATAGATATATATATATATATATATATTTATTTATTTATTTTCTTAACACTTTACTTTCTATAATTTGGAATTTCATAATATACACTTATGTGTATATTCTGCGAAGAATAACCGTTTCTACATTTTAATATATTGGAGCTACCCTTCCTAAAAAGGAAATTATTACCGTTATAACTTTCCATAAACTACCTTAAAGTGGGACTTTAGCTCTAATTGAAACTAAAAGGGATCATCTCTTTTTATTTCTATTTAAATAGACATTGCAAACTATGGAGAAGGACATATGTACTTTACACGTCTCTTTAATTGAGGCATATTCCTTATTATTTCAAATGATACAATTTTTATATATAATTGTGAAGTTAAACGGTCTGTGGAAATTTACACGGAAATGGATACAACTAGATTGTACATTTAACACTCCCAATAAATTAAAACACGGAAATTTACATTCCAAGTCAAATTAGGGCATTCCGAATGAGTGCTAAACAATTAGTAACCCAATTAGCATAAATCTGGAAGAAACTTCACAGTCTTATCAACATCATACCTTAAAACTTTTAGGGACCAATCTCCTAAAATTTCCAAATAAGGGTGTTTATGCCATTTCATCGTAATTACATAACTCACAGAATAAGTAGGCGAGATTTCAATTAATTACATTTAGTTTAAGCCTATAATTCAACAGGTCCTGCATAAGCATACTAATCAAATAAAATTCAATGATATAAATTTCAGTGTTATATATAAACCATATAATTTTCCATTCGCCTTTCTAGCATTCTAAATCTACAAATCCGAATTCATTCGTTTAATTGACTTCATTTTCCTTTCCAACCAAAAATACATATAGAAGGATATATACATACCCATTAAAATTACAGATCTAAGAGGAGGATTTAAGTCAAGTGGAATTTAGATTTATAAATACAGAGTTTACCTTTTTCGCTGAATTGATTCACTCCTCTTCTTCTCTTTTATTTTTTGACCTTCTCCAATATATATATATATATATATATATATATATATAATTTTTGTAATTTTTTGAAATAGTGGAGAAGAGAAAATGGTTGTGTTATACTGATCTGTTTAGAAAATATAAGAAGAAAAGTGAGGAGCTAAGCCTGTATTTATAGGTGCTTGAATCAATTCTATCCGATAGATTAATATTTATTAAATTCGGGTTGTCAGACCTAGATTCAACTCTAGCCGCCATAACATGAACTGGTCGACCGCTCCCTATAGGTGGTCGACTGGACAAATGAGGCTGTCGACCAGTGGTTGTCCAACATTTATTATTAATTATTTCCTCATTTCAATCTCTTTTTAATTATTTTAGATTCAAAACCTTCAAACGTCGATAACTTCTTCGTTCGAACTTCAATCATGAAGGTTTTTATACGAAAGTTGCTCAGCAAATAACCACAAACACAATGGTGTAAGTTTTGTAGACAAATTTCGATGTTTGTTCAAATTCCTTTTTTGAGCGTTACTTAATTATTTATCAAATCGGTTTTAATATATTTACTATCAATTTAATAGGGTGTTGCATATTTGTTTTGAAGACGATTTAAATTGGTTTGAAGACTGGTGTCATTGACATAATGTTTCGTGTAACGTTACATGATTTATGTTATGTTACTTGTATGGATGTTTTTCTTCTAGTAAGTTATTGTCATCTTACTATATATGTTTTAGTGCAATAATTATAGGTTGTTGAGGCTTGGGGATAGTTGCATCTTCAAGTACATTGTTTTGATCGGTGTGATGTGTGTTCGACAACATGTTCAGTATGTTAGGACATCATCCTTTTTTCAATTGTTCCAAGATATGTTTTGGGTATAGTGTTACGATGATTATCGAGTACTATGTAAATTTTATTTATATGGCAAAATGCCATCCATGTTGAGTTATCTCGTCCATGGTATGGAAGAAAAGTAAGCTAGTGAAAAGATATTTGGAAAAGGATACTATGGGTAAGCTTAAACAAAAATATGATGTGAACTTAGTTTTTTTCAATTATAAAGGGTAACTGAGCTTGGACTTTTGATTGCAAAGTATATTCTAGATTAGCCTAGGTATCAAGATTATATAAGAATAAGTATTGTAGTATGATATATAGTGTAGATAGATAGATAATTAGACCATATGAATTTATACCATCCTTGATAAAATGAAGTAATTGAATCACATGGATTGATATGATTTGGAGAATAAAGGATTGAGTAAAGTTGTAACTTCTGTTTATAAAGGACATTCCAAATTGAACTGTGGTGAGTATTATATGAGAAGTAATTCTAACTAGCGTAGATAAATGATTTTGATTGCTATAGTTAAATTGGTTGAATATATATGATTTCTCATGACTGGATGCTTGCTTTTTTCAAATGTCATAGAACTTAGGATGAAATGTTTATATAGTTGAGGAGGTGACACTTTTAGTATCAAACTTGTTGGATGGTTGGCGAAGTGATGTCATAAGCATAATGATAACACTTAAGACATATTTAAAATTGTGATGGAAGCTAAGTTATGTTCACCAAGTCAAGGCATCGACCGATTTGATGTTCATAGGTGAAAGGGGGTATTATCCAGTGATTCTAATTCTTTGGGTTTTTTTGGGTAAGACACCACCAACTTTTGAGTTGCCTTACCTTAGTAATCCAAAAGTTGAATCGAGAAAAGAACTACTGGAATGATTTAAATGTTCTGCATGGGCATTTAGGAATGATATGAGGGACAACATTTTAGTTTAGGGCAGCTAAGGCTACATGTCATTGTGCTTTATGGGATCCCTATACGAGTTGTGGATTTTAGGATTTGTAGATGTTCACATACATTTGAGGTTGATATTTCAGAATGAGTTTATAGCAGTAGCATAATTTGTAATATTAAACTGGAGTGACAAATTTGGTTCGGGGTACTTGGAAAGTGGAGAAGTAGACCTCATTGCAACTACCCTAATTTTAATTAATATTATTTATGATATTTATTTATATAAATAACATAAATTTAGAATGATAAGGAAATTGAGATATGGCAAATAATAGAGGCTGTTCCTTAAAGTATGATTTAGTAGGAATGAATTAAAATAAGAAGAAGGAATACGGGTTAACGGCAAAATGGGAAAAGACCTAAATTCCTAAACATAAACCCTCACTCTCTCATTTCCTACCTCACTTTCATTCACTTTATAACAAATGAATTAAAATAGAGGAATAGGCCAGCCATTAACCAAGTATTCAAGAGGAAGATAAGCTAGAAACAAGATCAAAGCTTAGGGGATTCAAATCAACAACACAAATGTCAACCTTCTTAATAAATACCAAGTGAATAATAGATGCATCTTAAGTTTTGATTGTTGTTTTTGGTTTTAAGTATAAAATCTAAAATGTTTTGATGACATTATTCCATGCTTTTGATGATTGAATGATTATATGCTTTTTGGTGAATTTATAGAATTTAATTATGAAATTTAGTGATATGTTTGAGTTGTAAAACCCATCGTATGACACTCCAATGACTTGAAATTTGGATATGATGTAAGAAACTCTATTTAAAAATGGGGTTAAAATTTCATAATTTTCTAATAATGTATGAACATTTTGTGATTTTCCCAAGGGAAGAAAATTGGTTATTTCAGGTTTTAATTATTAAAAATAATTAAATAAAGTTTTTGGCCCTAAAATTTTCATATGTTAAGGATTATGTTAAATTCGATTTATTATGATTTTTAGGGATTTTTTGCTAGTGTTTATGAAGGGTTATAAATTTATTAAGCTAGAAGGGCTTAATTACTATATTAATATAATGTGAAGGGTTTGTGAATGTTTTTGACATTGATAAATCTACTCTAGTGCAGACTTTTGGTATAGGGTTTAATAAAGAAACTGGTTATCCAATTAGGTTTTGACAAATAAAGGGAGTTGGTGAGAAGAATATACTTTTAATAGTAAAAATTTAGTATTAATGTTATATACGGCTTTGTCACGCTGAAGGCATGATGTCGCATCTCATCTCTCCGCGGTTGTGCTCTTCGAAGCCAATCGTAGGCGAAACATATGATATCAATGGTCAATTGATACGGAATAGATCAGTGTGGTAGAAGCAGAGAGTATAGCATCGAAGTCGGTATCACGATCTTCGACATGGTCCTTGATGCATGCCTTAAGTGCCACATTTTATATAAAATAACTAGCGCTGCAACTTTTCCAAATGTCGCCAACCCATTGCTTTCGAAGCGCTTTATAGCGGCGATAATGATGCCGCAAGTTTTGATATTGACTTCGGCCCTATGACACCGACCTTATTCATTTTCAAGGGTTATACCTTTCTATTATACAAAGCTTCTGGGACATCGAATGTATGTTTCGACCTATACATCCGAAGTGGTTTATCTTGGCCTTATGGCCTTGAGTTTTATAAATGAAAGACTTTAAGATATTTGAGGGGCGAAGATTCTCATCGACTTTAACCTTGTTGCATTTATCAATATAAAGGCTATATATTGCTTTGGCCCTATGGCCTTACATTTTAAAAGTTAAAGCCTTTAACTTATTTATACCAAAGAAGGGCAAAAACCCTTAATGGCGACAAAGTCATCGAGCTTTATCATTGTAAAGGTTTTACATTGTTTTGGCCTTACAGCCTATGGTTTTGAGAGGCGATGACCTCAAATGATTGCAAACTTCACCAATATCATTATATAAAAGCATATATCATGGCATAATTATTTTGAATAACGTAAAGGGCTGTATTTTTGCCTTGTTTTAAAGATATGATTTCAAGGGTTAAATCATTTATGAAGAAAGTGTTTTCAAGGAAATATAAAAGGGTATTTAGCCTAAGATTTTATTAAATAGATTATTGTTCTTATCACTTTTGGATATATTGTGATGGGATAAATTGAATCAGCGATTAGAAGACAAGATATACCTAGTGTAGGGTAGCGCACTATTAGAACCTCAAGTTTATGTTTCAATGATAACAACTATACAATCATATATATATATATACCTTATCAAGATTATAGGTATGTGCTACAAGAAGACACCATGCTCGAAGATATTGAGACTCAAAGAGATATGAAGATCTACCAACCATACTACTATTAGTAAGGTTATCCTATTGTAAAAGAGTCCTAGATAAAATATTGTTAAGGTCTCCTTGAGTATATATGCATACATGATCACACACAGTTTTATATGCATCAAAATTAAGTTGAGAAACTAATTTTACACCTCATAGACATCCGAGATAAAACCACAGATGTCTGTGACAATTCTCGGGTTAAAATTTTCTAAAGTCACGGACATCTAAGGTTTTACCACAGACGTCTGTCATGTGCAAAAACTGTTAATTTTGAAAAGACACTTCTGTTTAAAACAAAAAGAAATCACCTGTCAACGAAAGGTTGCAGCCATTAAAGTGAATAGACTTTATCAAATACTATCAACTCTTCATCTCTACCTTTTTGAATCTATAAATACTATTTTGATTGAGAAGTAGAGATCAACTAACTTGAATTAATCTATTCTTTCCTCTCTTGATTTCTAAACACTTTCTTCCATATACATTGTCCACATACTCTCAATCTATTGTAACCAAAATATAATTTTGGTTAAAATCACTTCCTCCAACTCAAAGCATTCATATTCATATACTCAAAGGAGATCATAGGAAAATTTGTACTATAAGTCAAAAACTATGTTATTTGTAACACAAGATTGTCAGAAATACTTTTGTATTAGCCTATTCCTCCGGGCGAAGTGAGGGTAATTTGGTTAAAGGAAATACCGAAGGGGGCCTTCGGGACTAGACATAGGATGGGAGGTCCGAACCAGTATAAAAACTCTAGTTTTCACGCTTTTTATACTTTACTATTTATTGTCTACTATAGTATTAACTTATACACTTGCATATTATACACAAGTTAGATAATACATGATCCACAAGGTTTTCATTTGGTATCAGAGCAAGGTTTTTTCAATAGTAACACATAATTGAAATCATTAAAATGGCAAGTACATTTCAAGAAGGTCAATGGACTGATTCACAAAAAGTAAAGGCATCTAACAATGCCAAGCTATGAATGTTTTATTTTGCTCACTCGATAAAAATGAATTTTCACGAGTCATGCTTTGCGCTATTGCTTATGGTATATGGCGTACATTACAAATTACCCATGAAGGCACAAACAAAGTTAAGCAAACAAAATTTGCTATTCTACAAAATCAATTTTCATCTTTTAAGATGAAATCAAATGACTCAATTATTGACATGTATGCTAGATTTCAAGCTATACAACACGATCTTATGGCACTAGGAGTTAAATTCACTGATTTTGATTTAGTCACACGAAATTTTAACTCTCTGACAAACGAATGGGAAAGAAAAGTTTTAGCCATCGAAGAAGCTAACGATCTTTCCCAACTCAAAGTCGAAGAGTTAATAGGAAATCCAATATCGTATGAAGCTAATTCACAGGCAAGGAAATAACAAAATCAAGAAAAGAAAAGCATTGCATTTCATGCAAATAATGACAACTCCGACTTGCAAGAAGATGAGATTGTTTTCATTACCAAAAATTACAACAAGTTCAAGAAGTTCAAAAGGATGACGAAATTTCAAAACAACAACAACACAGATTCCTCAAATCAAACATCAATGAAATGCTTCAGGTGTGATAAATTTGGTCATATGAAGAAGGACTGTCCACTACACAACAATGATAAAAAGGAAAACAAATTCGAAATTGTACAAAAAGAGAAGAGCATTTCAAGTAACCTGGGATGACTCCAACTCTTCCTCTTCATCTGATAGCGATAGTGACTCAAAACAAGCAAAGGTTTGCTTCATGGCTAGCACAGATAAGGTACGTCCTGAATTAACATATGATGAAATTCTTGAAGTTAGTATAGAATTAGATGACAAGTATAGAGAATTAATAAAATTAAATAAAGAAAAAGTGGGAAAATTAAATAGAGCTGAATTAGAAATTGGATTGTTAAAATATGAGAAAACTATTTAAGAAGAATTAGAATTTGCACAAAAAGAATATAAAAAATTAGCATCTCAAAGTGCTACTATAAAACATGATATAGAGAATAACAGTATAGAGAATTATTAACTTGAAAAAGAAAAGTATGAATTGAAACAAAACTTAGAATTAGCTAATATAGAAATTTCTGGTCTCAGAAATAAATTAGATAAAATTACTAATAATGTTTTAACATTTAATAAAGGAAAGCAAAATCTGGATAATTTGATAAAGATTTCAAAACCATCAGGAAATAGGAAGGGATTAGGATTTAACGAAAAAAATCATAAACGTTCAAGAACAATTTGGTTTCTAATAATAATCAAGGATGTAAGAAGTATAGTACATTATATACAAATTTTAGAAAAACAAAATCTAAATATGAAAATAAGGGAACAAAAATGAGTAAAATATGGATTCCTAAAACAAATAACAAATTGATTAGACAAAAACACATAGATGTATATCTAAAAGATATAGTTCATAATGAAAATTACATCTCTAATGGTTCCAAACCCTCATGGGTATGGCTACCTTCTCCTACTAACACATAGGACCCTAATGATAGAAGTGGGTACCAATTAAAACTTTTTATTATTTTGCAGGTATCCAAAAATAAAAATAAAAATAAGGAGAAATGGATACTCGACAGCGGATGCTCCAAACAGACGGGAAATGCACACATGCTATCAAACATCACTTACATGAACAATGGCACGGTCACTTTTAGGGATAATTCCAAAGGATATGTTATCAGGATTGGAAATGTCATCAATGTCGGTATATCTACTTCTCGTATTATTTCAAATGTATTATTAGTTAAAAACTTAAAACATAATTTACTTAGTATAAGACAATTATGCGATAAGGGATTTAGAATTGATTTTGAAAAAGATAAATGCAATATCTTTGATCAAAATAAAACTTTAATTTTTGAATGAACAAGAAATCGAAATATTTATATTCTAAACATGAGTATTAATCATAATAATTATTTATGCTTAACTGAAATCATGATGATCCATGGATATGGCATAAAAGATTTTGTCACATAAATTTCAAATATATAAACAAATTAGCTAAAAACAATTTGGTAAGAGAATTACCCAAAATAAATTTCAAAGCTAAAAATCTATGCGATGCATTTCAACTTGGAAAATTAAAGAAAAGCTCATTTAAGTTTAAAAAGGAAATCTCTACTAAACTACCTCCTGAATTACTTTATTTGGACTCATTTGGTCCAAATCAAGTATGTTCGATAAATCATAATAAATATGTTTTTGTAATTGTAGACAATTTTTCAAGATATACTTGGACACTATTTTTGAAACATAAAAGTGATACATTAGAAATGTTTAAAATTTTTGCTAAACGAATTAAGACTCTAATGAATTTAAAAACCAATAGTATAGGAGGTGATCACGGTGGGAAATTTGGAAATGAACTATTTACAAATTTTTGTAATAAAATGGGAATTTGCCAAAAAAAATCATTTCCACAAACATCACAACAAAATGGAGTAGTTGAAAGAACTAATCGCACCTTGCAAGAATGTGCTTGAACTCTCCTAAACGGCAGTGGCTTACCAAAGAATTTTTGGGACGAAACAGTTGCTACTGCATGTTATGTTTTAAATCGTGTAACTCTTAGACCTATGACTAAATTACATGTTATGAAATATTCTTCAAAAAGAAACCAAAAGTATCTTGTTTTCGAATATTTGGATAAAAATGCTTTATTCTAAATACAATAGATAATCTTGGTAAATTCGATTCAAAAGCCATTGAAGGAATTTTTGTTGGATATTCTGATTAAAGTAAAGCATACAGAATTTTTAACAAATGAACAAATGTTATAGAGGAAAAAGTATTCATATCTTGTTTGATGAAAATTTTAAAAATATAAATAAAGACGACGAAGAATTTCTGCATTAATCACAATAAAGCCATTGAAATTATGATTGAAAATAATAATGATAACCAAAATAACAGTGATTTGAAATCACCACCCCGTGTTTTAAAAGATTATCCTATTGATAACGTAATTGGAAAGCTAGATAACAAAGTTTCGAACCGGAAGACAAATAAGTCGAATGAGTAATGTAGCATTTATATCTAATTTTGAACCAAAAAATTACAAGGAAGCATCAAATGATGATTTCTGGATTTTAGCAATGCAAGAAGACTTAATCAATTTGAACGAAATAATTTTTGGGAACTAGTACCAAGACCAAATGATTAAACAATAATTGGAACAAAATGGGTTTTTAAAAACACAACAGACAAAAATGGAAATATTATATGTAATAAGGCAAGATTAGTGGCACAGGGATACATTCAAGAAGAAGGAATTGATTATGAAGAGACTTTTGCACCTGTGGCACGTCTTGAAGCCATAAGAATATTACTTGCTTTTGCGTGTCATCATAACTTTAAGCTATTTCAAATGGATGTTAAATGTGCTTTCTTGAACAGTTTTATAAAAGAAAATGTTTGCGTTGAACAACCACCACTATTTGTTCATGGAAAATATCCAAATCATGTTTTTAAACTTAAAAAGGCATTATATGGTTTAAAACAAGCACCTCGAGCTTAGTATGATCGATTAAAATAACATTTAATAAATTCTGGTTTTCAAATTGGTAAAATAGATACAAATTATTTATTAAAAGAGAACAGAAGGATATATTAATTGTTCAAATTTATGTTGATGATATTATATTTGGATCCACTAAAGAAAATTCATGTAATAAATTTTCTACAGTAATGTCAAACGAATTTTAAATGTCTCATATAGGTGAATTGAATTTCTTTTTAGATTACAAATAAATCAATTAAATAATGGAATCTTTATAAATCAAGAAAAATACTGTAAAGAATTACTAAAACATTTTGGAATGGATAATACATCAAGTAAACCCACTCCAATGAGTACTACTAATCATCTAGATAAAGATGAACATGGAAAAGAGTTCGATCAAAAACTATATCGAAGCATGATGGGATCTTTACTATACGTAACAGCTAGTAGACCAGATATTATGATGAGTGTCTATTTATGTGCAAGATTTCAAGCACAACCTAAGGAATCACATCATCGAGCAGTTAAACGAATTTTATCATATTTAACCAACACTAGAGATTATGGTCTATTTTATCCAAAAAGCAGTATGTTTGAACTCGTATCTTACAGTGATGAAAATTTTGGTGGATGTAAATCAGATAGAAAAAGTGCAAGTGGCACATGTCACTTTATTGGTCAATCATTAGTTTCGAGGTTTAGCAAGAAGCAAAATTGTATTTCTCTTTCGACATGTGAAGCCGAATATGTTTCTGCTGCCTTAGCTTGTGCTTAAGTAATATATATGCAACAAACACTTAAAGATTATGGAAAAATAATAAACAAATCTCCAATATATTGTGATAATGCTAGTGCTATAAATTTGTCTAAAAATCCAATTAATCATTCACGAACAAAACATATCAATATTCATCACCATTTTCTAAGAGATAATGTTGAAAAAGAAATAATAACTCTTGAATTTGTTGATACCAAAAATCATATAGCTGATATTTTTCCAAAACCGTTAAGTGAATTAACTTCTATTAAGTTAAGACGAGATCTAGTAATTTATTCGTACATTGAATTGTTTAACTAAATTTGTAGAAATAATAGTTTGTTCACTTAAATTTGTAGAAATAGCTCATATAAACTTTCAACTGCACAATTGGTTTTATACACTTAGAATTAATAATGAACGCATAAAAATTAAACTAATAACAACTATTTAAATAACTAACTACTCTCTGTTAAATTGTTACGGCTTAACTCCTTTTCCTCAACCTATTTTCTAAGTATAGCATAGCCTTATCTTATAAATTCAGTTTATATTCTACTTAAAAACAAATAAACACAAATAAATTATTCAAACAAATAATACATAAAAATGTCTTCCGATCACGACTCCACTTATTCAACTATCGACTATAAATCCCCCTCGTCAGATAGCACATACATATCACCAACTAAATCCAGACCTACTTCAACTCGTTCAGTCTCTTTAAACATTGTTGCATCACCAACATACCACAGCGGCTTTTCTCCTAAAGAAAAGAAAGATAAACGTTCAATTGATCTGAAATCAACATCTCTCACTAGGGGTGGGTATTTAACCGACCGAACCGATCTTAATCGAACCGCTTTAACCGAAAAAATTGGTTAACCGAACTTTAGGTTAACCGACCAATGTTAACCGACCAAAATTGGTTCAATTAATGGTTAACCGCGGTTATATATCGGTTAAACATTAACCGAAACAATTTTTTAAATTACCAGTTTGGTTGCTTTTTTCTGTATATGATTTTCATTTTGTAGCGTCGATTTTAGCTATGGATTTGAAGAATATAGTTGTGAAAAAAGTTGGCTCTGTGGGAACATCTGATTTAATGTTTAACTGATTTAACTTAATATTTGTTTTCTTTTGCTTTAATGTTCTTAGACCTTAATTTTTTTGCTGCTCCATGTAAAGCGACAAGCATGATGTTCTAAGTAACTTTAGTTTCTACCTAAATTGGTATTGTGGTGGTTGGTATCATTTAGTGTGTTGTACATATTTATACGTGTGTTGTGTGCGTTCTTGTATATACTGTAAGTGTATTTGCATTCTTTTGTGCTACATTTTATTTTCTGCACATGATTTACTTTTAGTTTTATTTGCACACTTGTATTTTGTTCCTGAGCATTGTTTCTCGTATGCACCTCTGAATAGCAGGTTTGCAAGTTGATACATCTTTGTGTATATTTACATTTTCTACGCTTTTAGCCTCATTAATTCCATTATGTTAATATATAAAAACTGTTGTTCCCTATACATTTTACAGTTGTTCGAGTGTTTCATTTCTTACATATATGTGTGTGTATGTATGTATGGTGTGTGTGTATGAGCATTTGAATGCATATATGGGTCTGCATACGTTCGTGTCCTATCTTATTGCTGCCATGTTTTGGAACAATATTTTGCTGTGTTGAAGTATGTATATGCACTTGCCTGTGTTTGAATATACTTATTTATTTATCTTGCTAATGTTGATATTTTTAGAGATTGACATTGTATTGCATTATATTTCTCTATATTGATTTATTTAGCTCAACCTGTTTTGGGTATTTGGGAGTGTGTTGACATGTATAATTCCAACAGTCATATATCAGATTCTCTTATCAAAACATGAATTAGTTAGCAGTGCACATTCCTAGCTAACATATATCGTTATTGACTCGACTGTGTTGAGATGTATGTTATTTTATAGTGAGGTGGAGTGCTATTGTTTGTGCACATATCTGAACAATTTATTTTCTATGCAAACATTTCAAAGTTGCAAACAATCAATCTGTTAACCGTTCTAACTTTATTGGTTAATCGATAAACCGTTTAACCGCGAATAATAGTCGGTTAACCGTTCCATTTAACCGGTTAACCACGGTTTAAATGTTGTAGTTCGGTCGATACAACCGACAATGGTTAACCGAATATCGGTTAACCGAACCGCACATTAGTTTCGGTTAACCGCAAAAATTAACCGATTTACACGGTTAATCAACCGTGCCCACTCCTATCTCTTACCGACAAAGTCGATGAGATATACCACTATCAACAAGAAATGATCGGTGTTCAAAGTGACATGTATTATGAACAACGATGTCAAGGATATCATCTAAATTTTCTCGAAAAGTGTATTCTAGCAATTTGTGGTCATTCACTAACAAAAAATTGCATACATAAAAAATCTCCTCATTTACAAGAAACTCCTACAAAAAGTGCATAACATTACTCCGAGATATCTGTGCAAACGAGGACCATCAAACCAAGCTTGGATTGACACTCCAGCTCGTCCAAGTTGGTCTCCACTGAAGCCATTAATTGACGATACAAAAGTTGAACCAAATTCATGGGATATACAACAAATCAACAATTTTGAATTCTCCGACAAAAACTAAACTTATGCTACGCATCATATAAATTATAATTTTTGGTATGTATACATGTATATTGTATTATAAAATTTATAAAATTGTCGTTGGTATTTAATTTTTTTCTATATGTCAGAAAATACATATCACAGATGTTTGTGAATATACCATAGACGTTTGTCTCAAGTTACAGGAATTTTTTTACTATAGCCACAGATGTCTGTGGAAACCTCCCAGACATCTATCAACACTCTGTGTTTAGTTTTTCTATAGCCACAGATGTCTATGGAACCATCACAGACGTCTATGATTCTCTCTATTTCAATTTTATTGAAGCCACAAACGTCTGTGACTCCCTTATAGACATCTATCGCTCCTCTGGCCATAAATTTTCAACAGCCATATGTAAACAACTTTACCCCTTTCTTCACTTTTACCTCCATTTCAATTCCCAATTTCTAAAACCCTAGCTTCAAAAACATTCAAATTCATCAATCAATGGCTCCCAAGAAGGTGACTGTCTCTAAAAAGCAAAAACAAGGCTAATCTTCCTCCTCTCAAGCCCTGGTTACGCAAGCTCACATAAACCAATGGCTCCGCAACAATCCCAATGCCATCAAACGATTTGAGGTGCTTTCCTTAAATAAAATCCACTCTGGTCCTTTTTTTCGCCTTGGAAATGCGATAGAATATTAAATTATAGAAATAACTACGGATGTCGGTTGCTGCAACCTAATTAGCTATGATGTGAATAAGGTAATCATCGATCCTCTAGATATTTACCTTTTCTGCTCTAATTTATGTAGTACGGAGATTTGGAATCCGAAGAATGATAATGGTTGGTTGTGGTCAAGTGTATATTGAAAAGAAATTAAGATTGATGTATATATGGTTGGCCGTATATTAGGATGTTCTTATGAGGGAATTGACTTAACGGATACACTGTATCACGGTCTTTTACCCAGAGATGAAGTTACCCATCAAATATGGGAAGATAAAATGCCCCAATGGAAATCCATTTACCTACACCTACATGCTAGACTAATAAATCGAATGATAATTAACACAATCATTCCCCATCTAGTTAGTCACGAGCAAATTTATCCCAATGACCATCGAGCTTTGTATGCAATATTTAGTCACCTACCGATAAATTGGGCAAAATTTATTCATCACCAAATTAAAGGTTTTTGGACTCAGCATCGTCGCTCAATTGTATATGCTCCATACATAATGCACATCATGTAAGATCTTGGAGTTTCTTCGTACTTATCATAATACGAAGAAATTACAACAAAAGATAGTGGTCCACGATATCTATCCTTGATGCATCTTCCCAAAAGCCCATCTCGTATTATCCCCTTCGACTAATGGACTCTACAACAACATCAATAAGAACATCATGGTCGTTCTACAACTAGCACTCCTCAGCAAACTTACTCCCCTCATCCTTCACAACAACCACCATCCTCTAATCATGCTACCAAATATTATTCGAACTCTAAAACACAAGAAGCTCGCGTTGAACCAATGCAAAACGAATCTCTTTGTGATTTGGCAATTATAAACAAAAAGATAATCACGGCTAATCGGCAAGCTTTAAACAGAAAGATGACTGGATTGGAACATTCTCTCCACAAGGATGACAAAAATGGAGAAAACTTTTGAAAAGGTGGTCTCCACTTTAGGCAAAGTGATGCGCAAAGTACGTGGTCGATCTTCTTCTCACCCATCATCCTCGCCTTCACCAACACCTCCACCTCGGGCTCAAACACCAGTTTATTGCTCTCAAATCTCGCTCGAAGGTACGTCTCACAGTAGAGGTGACCGAAGGAAGACTCCTATTCACGCACAACCCGTGGAAGAAGAAGAAGAGAGTAATGACATGTATGTGTCTGATACTCTGCATTCTCAACAATAATCGTACATGGCATTTCAAGGCCTTTCAATTCACAAAGATGAGGAGTACAATGACCAAACGCACTGGCCGAGTAAATATGAGCATGATCCATCCTCTTATTGGGAATATTACAAGAACTATGGAGGCTTATCTTACTCACAAAATCAGTACAATTAGATTTTTCCTTTATTTTGCAATTCTTATGCTTGTTTGTTTCCCTATTTACAAATTTTGCTACAATTGTCTCTAATTTTGTTTTGAAATTCCATATTTGATTTTCCATGACCTTTATTGATAACATGCTATGTCTATTAAATATCTCTGAACCTTATATCGTTTCCCTCCATTTTTATAATGACAAAGGGGGAGAAATCTATGCATATACATAGGGGGAGACAACCATAATAATACTTCCATTTTTTGATTGTATAGTTGTCATTATCAAAAAGGGGGAGATTGTTACAACCTCCAATTTATGTTTCAATGATAACAACTATACAATCATATATATATAGACCTTATCAAGATTTCAGGTATATGCTACAAGAAGAAACCATGCTCGTAGATATCAAGACTCAAAGAGATGTGAAGATCTATCAACCATACTGTTGTTAGTAAGGTTATCCTATTGTAAAAGAGTCCTAGATAAAATATTGTTAAGGTCTCCTTCAGTATATATGCATACACAATCAGACATAATTTTATATGCATCAAAATTAAGTTGAAAAACTGATTTTACACCTCACAGACATTCGAGATAAAACCACAGATGTCTGTGACAATTCTCGGGTTAAAATTTTCTAAAGTCACAAACATCTAAGGTTTTACCACAGACGTCTGTCATGTGCAAAAACTGTTAATTTTGAAAAGACACTTCTGTTTAAAACAAAAAGAAATCACCTTTCAACGAAAGGTTGCAGCCATTAAAGTGAATAGACTTTCTCAAATACTAACAACTCTTCATCTGTACCTTTTTGAATCTATAAATACTATTTTGATTGAGAAGTAGAGATCAACTAACTTGAATTAATCTATTCTTTCCTCTCTTGATTTCTAAACATTTTTGTTTGTACCAAAAATGGGCACAACACTCTTCGGAAATTTTTGAAGAGATAAAAGTGAAGAAGGAAAATTAAGACTGAGGATTATCTAACAAAAACTCCAAATAACAGAAAGTAAATTGCACAGAAGACAGCGATTTAGAGTGGTTCGGCATTTCGCCTACGTCCACTATGAAGTTTGATGATTTTATTGCTCGATACTTGAAGATTACAATTTCTTATACTGTAATACAACTGATTTTCAAAGCTAAGCCTGAAACTAAAGCAGCAGTGGTGATTTAGAGTAAATCTGGCAGAGTCTGGGCGCTCTTTAGCTCTTAGAATTCTCCGACCCCTTTTCTGAATGACCAGGGGCTCTATTTATAGGTGTAGGAGGCTGATATTTCGCCTAAATTGAGGGGAGACCAGTTCTGGCGCGTGAGGGGGCCCACATGCCCGCTCTTTGGAAATCCGGGCCCACTTTGGGATCGATTCGACCCTTGCTTCGAATCGATCAAGATTTACTCCGATTGAGCTGAAATTTGGCATGGTCATTCCTTAGGTTTCCAGTTAGCTCCTGTCCAAATTTCATAGCATTTGGAGTTGTAGATCTCGAGATATGATCGATGCAAGTTGGTCCATATCGATTCGACCCTTGCTTCGAATCGATCAAGATTTGCTCCAATTGAGCTGAAATTTGGCATGAACATTCCTTAGGTTGCCAGTAAGCTACTGTGAAAATTTCATAGCATTTGGACTTGTAGATCTCGAGATATGATCGATGCAAGTTGGTCCATATCGATTCGACGCTTGCTTCGAATCGATCAAGATTTGCTCCAATTGAGCTGAAATTTGGCATGAACATTCCTTAGGTTGCCAGTAAGCTCCTGTCCAAATTTGGTGGCATTTGGACTTGTAGATCTCGAGTTATGATTGATGCAAGTTTGGATTTCTCAACCGTGATCCATCAATATCTGGAGCATATGAACTCCGATTGACTTGAAATTCAGAATGTTGGCTCTCATAGTCTTGCTTGTCATGTCATGTCAATTTTAGCTCGATCCAGACTCGGAAAAAATTCATCGATATCCATAGTGAGCCTGCGTATAACCGATCTCCAAGACGAACTGCCATTGGTTTCTAGTCAAGTTCTTGGTGTCACGGCCTTGCCAAAAGCGGGATAACATTTTTCTTCCATATACATTGTTCACATACTCTCAATCTATTGTAACCAAAATATAATTTTGGTTAAAATCACTTCCTACAACTCAAAGCATTCATATTCATATACTCAAAGGAGATCATAGGAAAATTTGTACTATAAGTCAAAAACTATGTTATTTGTAACACAAGATTGTCAGAAATACTTTTGTATTAGCCTATTCCTCCGGGCGAAGTGAGGGTAATTTGGTTAAAGGAAATACCGAAGGGGACCTTCGGGATTGGACATAGGACAGGAGGTCCAAACCAGTATAAAAACTCTAGTTTGCACACTTTTTATACTTTACTACTTATTGTCTACTATAGTATTAACTTATACACTTGCATATTATACACAAGTTAGATAATATACGATCCACAAGACTTTCACCCTATACTTCAGCTGTTAGCCCCTAATTGATATTAGTCCAAAATTCCAGTGCATAGGGCTGTGTCAGGATAAGACTAAAAGTAGGTGTATGCATAGAAAGGAATATACAAAGATGAGTTAGGTTATTGGTGAGCCTGCAAAACCATTAGGATCAGTTGACCCTAGAAATAGTAAATTCTGGAAAAATCGCCTGGTTTTCCTCTAATGGTTGGTTAGAACATTTGATATATCTGGTAGGCCCGAATCAGCCATATAAGTTGGTGGTTATCTTGTGAAAACTAAACATTAGAACGGTTAGTCCATTGATTTAACAGATGGTCATGGTTATTTATATTGCTTGCAATCATATTATTGTTCATATTGTCTATTTAACCAATTTGGTTGCAGGAAATTGATTTGCAAAAGATATACTTTTAAAGGGATATTAGTAAGGGCAAAACCCATTTCGCTTAATGGCGTAGTCTCACTAGATATCAATTAATCGAGATGGCATATTATTATTCACACCAGGCTTTTTGTCTAACTCGAAGTTTATGTTTTTCCCTAGAACTCTCAAGTGCTCAAAATTTGATTTGATTAGGTCGAGAGTGAGGGTCTTTACAGGTTAGGTTTTAGCAAATAAAGCTTCCAGAGATGTGCAGTAGGCAAAGCTAGCTATGTAGAAGTCTATCTAGTATTACCATTTGGTGTGTTATGTCAGTTATTGTATGAATGTATTGACAGCATATGTGTCTGTCTATTTCGTAACTCTAATTATCCAAGGGGCATTTTGATATGTCTCTCCTAGCGTAATTTGTAATAATTATATTTTACCTGAACCTAGGCAATGTTTTGGGATTATGTAACGAATATGAAATGCCGATTTGAAATGTAATGAGAAAAGTTGTTTATGAAATTATGTTTAAATCATTTTATATTCTTATGCTTCTGATATTATAAATACTATTAACATGACCGCATTTTTTCCATCGGGAATTAATACTATAGATAACCACAACATCTACAGTGCTTCGTTTCGGACCTCAAAACGGGGGATAGTACAACTTGGTATCAGAGCATAGGTTTATGTAAAAATAAAGAATTTTGAACTTTAAAAGAGTTTTTGAAAACATAATCCAAATGAATGAGAGAACAAGATTTTGCAATGGGATAACACTATAGTAATGTACTTGTATTTGCTATGTATAAGTATATGCTTTATCTCTATAGTTTCTCTCTCTTAGACTATGCTTCTATATCTTACTAAGGTCCGAATGTAGATTTAAGGAAGTAAGATATGTAGGCAGGAAACAGAAGAGTGAATCTCGGTGGAGGAAGCACCACCTCCAATGGAAATGTCAGGCTCAACATTAGGAGAAATCTAGGTCGACAAACAGCTGCTAACGCAGGTGCAGGAACTCCACCAGTTGATGTGGGAGCAATGTATCAATTATTTGTCAACATGATGCAAGCAAGAGGTGCTGCTGGGTTAGTTGGTGGAAATGCTAGTGGAGCTAATCAGGAAGTTCTAATTGTCAATAGTTATGTTGTGTTGAGTAGAGAGTATGCCACACTTAGAGGGAAACCATTTATTGGAACGGAGGATGCAACTGATATGGAGAATTGGTTGCTTCATTGTTAAAGGATTTTCACTGATCTTGGTTTAAATGATGAACAGAAGAAGAGAATGTCGTCCACGCAATTGTAAGGTGTTACATTATACTGGTGGAATAATGTGACTGTCGGGGTAGCAGAGGAGACTTTGATTTGGGCTGAATTTAGGAAGAGGTTTGAAGAAAGATTTATGTCTAAGATCGCTAAGTCAACTCTGTTAAGGAAATTTGCTGAGTTGGTGCAAGACAATATGACTGTGCTTGAGTATGCAACTAGGTTTGAGGAGTTGTCCGGACATGGATATCCTACAATTGACACGGTTATCAAAAGAAATAAGAAGTTCATTTGTGGACGGAGACCTAAGCATGCTAGGGCAACTTTGCCACATCTCAAGGATCCTTGTAATATAGGCACGGAGATGGCTTTGAGAAATAAAGAGATGCCTGCTTTGTTCGGTAATAACATGCCAGTAGAGAGTCTGGGTGGACAAAATCAGAAGAGAAAGTTTTACCAAAAGAAGGGAATTTAGAAGGGTGGAGCTACCAAGAAAGAAAAGTCCAAGGTTGTGTGTTACAAATGTGACAGGAAGGGACATTATGCTCATGAATGCCAAACTAGCAAGGGAAAGGAAGTCATTGGAAAGAAGAACATCAAGTGCTTTAACTGCGAGCAGGTAGGACATTATAAGAACAAATGTCTGGAAATGGCCAAAGTACAAAAAAGAGAAGTATTTTCTTTAGAACTGGCTACCTCAAGACCCAAGCTAAGGATAAAGGGAAAGCTATGATGGGAGGTACGCTTTTGATCCATGGTATACCTATTAGAGTAATATTTGATACTAGTGCATCACATTCTTTTATATCTCGTTGTTTGGTAGATAAGCTTAACCTAGAACCCTCGTACCTAATTACTTCCTTAAGGGTTGTGAATCCTATAGGATGATATGCAACTCTAGGGATAAGATGTGACCATTTAGAGTTTGCATTGCTAGGTCATGTATTTGCCTGCAGTTTGCATGTATTTGATTTCGTGGGCTTTGGGATTATTTTGGGTATGGATTGGTTAAGTAAATATAATGCCAATATATTTTGCCACGATAGGAAAATATCACTAAGACACCTTAATATTAGTGACCTAATTGTATACTCAGTAGAAAACGCAAGTTCTGACGTTTGTGCTTTATTGGGTGTAATAAAGGTGGATGATGAGTTCAATCGGGTTTTCATAGTTAGAGAATTTGCAGATGTCTTTGATCCTGTTATAGAACTGCCACCGAAACGAGCTATTGAGTTTCGAATAGATCTTGTACCCAGAGCTGAACACTTAAGTAGACCAACTAGCAGGACGACACCTACCAAGATGGAATTAAAGGTGCTGCTAATGGAATTAGAAGGAAAGAATTTTATTAGACTAAGCAGTTCGCCTTGGAGAGATACCACGGTGTTCGTGAAGAAACCAGACGTGTCGTTGAGGTTGTGCTTGACTATCGTAAGTTGAATGAGAAGACGATAAAGAATCGATATCCATTGCCAAGGATAAATGACTTGTTTGATCAATTGAGTGGTGCCAAAGTATTTTCTCAGTTGGATTTGGCAATAGGATTCCACCAATTAAGAGTAGCAGAGGAAAGTATTCATTTGACGGCATTTTGAACAAGATATGGTTCGTATGAGTGGTTAGTAATGCCATTCGAGTTGACTAATGTGCTTGCTTTCTTCGTGGATTTGATGAACCGGATCTTCTAAGAGCATTTAGATAGATTAATGTTTGTGTTTATAGATGACATTTTGATATATTCTAGGAATGAGCGAAATCATGAGACTCACCTTAGAATAGTACTAAAGACATTGAGACAGCATCAACTGTAAGCGAAGTTTTCGAAGTGTCAATTTTGGAAGAATGGTGTAAAGTTCCATGGTCCTTTAGTCTTAAAGAAAGGGTTGTCAGTTGATCCAACTAATATAGAAGATGTAAATAATTGGAAGAGACCCGAGATAGTTATCGAGATAAAGAGTTTTCTTAGACTAGTTGGCTACTACCGGAGATTCATCAAGGATTTCTCTCGTATAGCAACGCCAATGGCTAACTAACAAATAAGGATAGAAAGTATGTTTGGATCGATAAATGTAAGGAGGCATTCCAGAAGTTGATACATTTATTGACCACTGTGCTCGTGTTAGTTGTTCCGGATGGAAATCAAGATTTGGTGGTGTATACTAATGCGTGTGGAACAGGACTAGGAGTTGTGTTAATGCAGAGGGGTAAAAAAATTGCCTTTGCTTTGCAACAGGTCAGATCGCACAAAATTAGATATCTGACTCATGCATAGAGTTAGCTGCTGTAATATATGCTTTGAAGGTGTAGAGACATTACCTTTTGGGAGAATGATTCAAGTTGTGTACGGATCACAAGTCACTAAGATACTTATTCTCTCAAAAGGAGTTAAATATGTTACAGCAGAGATGGTTAGATTTTTAGCTCCTTATGATTTTGGAATTAGGTACATACCGAAGAAAGGAAATAAAGTAGTAGATGCACTCTGTAGAAGGCATCAGAATGCAGTGTTAGCAATAATATTAGAGTGGAAAGATTTGGAAGCTTTGACTACATGTAGTGCACAGTTAATATCGACTGCTAGTTCTAGTTAGAGTATTGCAATATTATCTTATTTGGAAGTTCAGCCAGTACCGATCGAAATTTTTGCTTCTAAACAAAGAGATGATCCAGTCTTAGCTGAAAGAATTAGAAGATTGGAAGGTGGAACTGAGATTGATGATTCAAAATATTTTTTCCTTAACCAGAATGGATGGTTGAGAAAGAAGGGACGATTGGGTGTTCCAGATGTTGGTGACCTAAGAAAAGAAGTTCTTAGGAAGTGTCATTGATCTAAGTTTATTATTCATCCTAGAGGAATTAAGATGTGTCAGGTTATGAAGAGAAGTTTCTTCTAGGAGGGTATGAAAAGAGATGTAAGCTTATGGATAAAGTAGTATTTAAACTATCAGCAATTAAAAGCCGAGCATCAAAAACCAAGTGGATTGCTTCAACCTTTAAATATACTAGTTTGGAAATGGGATTCAATATCCATGGATTTTAAAGTCGAATTGCCAAGATCAAATCGAGGAAATGAAAGTATTTGGGTTATAGTGGACAGATTGACTAAGAGTGCACACTTTATACCCGTTAAATCGATAAGGACGACACATGTTTTAGCAAAGTTATTCATGAAGAATATTGTTAGACTACATAGAGTTCCTAGTATTGTAGTCAGTGACAAAGATTCTTTATTTACTAACGAATTCTGGAAGAGTCTATAAGACGTTTTAGGTACCAAGCTCAAGATGAGTACCGCTTACCATCCACAGACCAATGGGCAGATGGAAACAGTTAATAAAGTCTTGGAGGATTTTTTTAAGAGCTTGTGTGCTAGATTTTAGAGGATCATGGGAAGACCGTCTATAATTAGTCGAGTTTTCTTATAACAGTACTTATCAAACTAGTATAGGGATGCCACCTATTGAAGATTTATACGGAATGTTGTGTAAATCACCGGTATGTTGGTTAAAGACCGAAGAGAGATTTGTTCTTGGTCCGGAAATGGTGAGAGTAGCCACAGAGAAGATTGAGTTAATCCGAGCAGGGATGAAGAAAGCTCTATCTAGACAGATAAGTTATGTAGATAAGAGAGAAAGACTTAGAATTCTCAGTTGGAGATCATGTTTTTGTCAAAATATCACCAAGGAAGGGTGCAGTAAGGTTTGGAAAGACGGGAAAATTGGCACCGAGATATGTAGGTCCATTTCCTATCATAGAGGAGATCTGGAAACTCGCATACAGGATAGAGTTACCAAGTAGTTTGGTAGGAGTCCATAATTTTTCCATATTTCTCATCTAAGGAAGTGTGTTCGAGATCCAGTGACTATTATAATTCCCATTGCATTGGTAGATTATGTAGGGGAGCTGGACATGACTATAGCTAGACATCTAGTTCGTACTGTGGCTAAGGATGAAAAAAGCTAAAGAACAAGACAGTGAGATTAGTGAAAGTCAAGTGGAGTGACGATGAGAGAGATTGTACTTGAGTACCGAAGAGCAGGATTAGGGACACTTATCCTGACTTGTTTGATGATCTGTTTTACATCTATGCTTTTTATGTTTGATGCGTATACCTTATCATAATTTCGAGGATGAAATTCCTTAAGGTTAGGTGTCTATAACAATCCTAATTTTAGTTAACATTATTTAGGATATCTATTTGGATAAATAAAATAAAATAAAATAATGTACAATGATAAGGAGATTGTGATTTGGAAAATAATAGAGGTCATGCCTTAAGTAATGAGTTAATAGGAATGATTAAAATTAGAATATGAAGGAGGAATATGGGTTAAGAGCAAAATGGGAAAAGACCTAAATTCCTAAACATAAACCCTCACTCTCTCATTTCCTCCCTCACTTTCATTCACTTCATTACAAATGAAATAAAATAGAGGAATAGGCCGACCATTAACCAAGTATTCAAGAGAAAGATAAGCTAGAAACAAGATCAAGGCTTAGGGGATTCAAATCAACAACACAAATGTCAACCTTCTTAATTAATACAAGGTGAATAATAGATGCATCTCAAATTTTAATTGTTGTTTTCAGTTTTAATTATAAAATATGAAATGTTTTGTTGATAT
Source organism: Allium fistulosum (assembly GCA_030737815.1). Taxonomy (NCBI): domain Eukaryota; kingdom Viridiplantae; phylum Streptophyta; class Magnoliopsida; order Asparagales; family Amaryllidaceae; genus Allium; species Allium fistulosum. The sequence continues at coordinate 767,847,516 of CM060903.1, read as the reverse complement.
TATTCCATGCTTTTGATGATTGAATGATTATATGCTTTTCGGTGAATTTATAGAATTTAATTATGAAATTTAATGATATGTTTGAATTGGAAAACCTATCATACAACACCATATGACTTGAAGTTTGGATATGATGTAAGAACACTATTTTAGAAATGGGTGTGACACCCCAGATTTTTGGTACCATTATTTAGAATATTTATTTAGCTAAATTAAATAAAATATTGTGTTGATTAGGGGATTGAAATTTGATATTTAATTAAGGTGTGGCCGTGTCATTTAACAATGAATTAAGAAAGAGTTAAAATGAAATAGAGGAGGGGTAAAATAGGAAAGATGATTCCTATATCCCTTAAACTTGGTTGTATATCCCCCATACATGTTCATTTTCATCTTATCAAAAAATTTAAAACTCAAGGCCGACCACCATTAACAAACGTAAGAGGAAGAAAGCTAAGGAAGAAGCTAATTCAAATCAAATCCATTCACATCTCAATCTCTATAATCTCTAAAGCTAAGTTGAATAATGTTTACATCTCAATTTTTATTATTTTTTGTTTTAAGATGAATTCCGAATATTTTGCATTGATTTGCCATGATTTTGAATGATGGAATGATTATATATACATGTTGATGATTTATGTATGTTCATATTGGAATCATGATATGTTTTAAGGTGAAAACCCTATAAAATGATATCCAACCGGCTTGCGAATTTTTATGAAGATCATAAATTATATTTTAGATATGAGTTTCAATTTTCAGAATTTTCTAAATATTTGTGAATTTATATGAATTTTCTAGTAAAGAAAATGTTAATTTGGGTTTAAAATTTTTTACGGTTAAATAATAAAAGATTTAGGTCTGAAATTTTTATATGTTGGAAAACATATTAAAATATATTTTCTGGAATTTTTGCAGAATTTTCCTAAGTGTTTTAATGGTTATATAAAATTATTTAAGGTATGGGACTTAAATGTTTTATATAATTAAGGAAGGAGAATGGGCTTTTTGTAAATTAATTTAAATTTGTTAAATTTGGAAAGTCGATAGCACTTATGAAAATTGCAGTACTTTTTTTGGTAAAGAAAGAGGGAACCAATCAAAAATTGACACCTAAAGCAGGTCAGGTGAAAAGAACTATTTGCTACATATTTTTCACTGTTTCCATGCTTTCGGCACCATGTTCCGCCTCCTCGTCTTCGCTTCCGACACAGTCGAACCCAATGCACATGGTATCAGGGAACTGGTACGTAGTGAATTAGATGTAGGCGGAAGGTATGGAGTTGAAACCAGGGGTTTCGAAGGGGTTGATGTAGTACTTTGTTTTTAACTTAAAAATGCGCCTGCTTGCTTTCGACTGAATAGCTTTCGACTCAGTTAGCTTTCGACTAGGTCAAATGATTTAAAGGAAATGGTTTCAATTGGGTTGCGCCTCTGTTTTTAAATAATTACTTTCGGCTAAGTTGAAACCTTTTGCTGTCGCCTTTTTACCTTTCGGTCCAGATGGTTTCGAAACGGCTTCTTTTTTTTTAAAATATGGCCACTTCTCCAATGCTTTCGAAGGGATGGTTACGACACCATCACTTCTTTACTTAGGAAATGGTTTAGAAACAGATGCTTTCGACTTAAATGTTTTATAGACCCTTTTTCTATTATTAAAGTAAAACCCAGATGGTTTTGAAGGAGATAGTTTTAAATGGTTTTGAAACAGATGCTTTCGACTTTAATGGGTTTCTGATCCTTTTGCTTTACTTGAAGGCATAATCCAAATAGTTTCGACCGAGACGATTTTCAAAGGTTTCGAAGGGGTGAAATTTTGAATGGTTTCGAAAGGTTTCCATATGTTTTAAATTGAATTCAAAGTGCTTTCGAAAGGATTGCGTTTTGACTATTTCAAAAGGTTTTAATGAATGGTTTCGAAAGTAGTGGTTCCTTAGGTTTTCGAAAGGGTTGAAAGGAAGGGTTTTTCCGATGTTTTCGAAAGGCAATATTTAAAAGGTTTTAAAGGAGGATGCCTGTTATTTTGAAGCTATTGAAGAAAATAAAGGAAAGGCTTTTCCAATGTTTTCAAAAGGATTTTAATGGTTTCGGAAGGATCACTTTCAATGGTTTCGAATGGTTTCCTTCAAGGGTTTCGAAAGGGTTGTTTAAAGGTTAAACAAAGGTTTCGAATGTATTAAATAAGAAATATAGCCTAAGTATTTTCTAGTTAAAAATGGTTTTAACTTGTTTTGGAAGGATAGCTAATCCTCATTAAAATCCATCAACATTATTTCGGTAAAGTATATATATCATGGAAAAATAGCTTAGAGTAAAGCTAAGGACATATTTTCCTTGTATAAGTATGATTTAAAAGGTTAAATCATTTCGAAACGGTTTTCAAGGAAAAGATGAAGGGTAGTTAACTCTAAGAAAATGATTCGGACAGATAGTCCATTTTGATCTGGATAGTTAGTTCAGTTTGCGGGCAGTCAGCCCAGTTTTATGGACAAATAGTCCATTTGTTAGCATAACGGACCTTGCTATTATGTTGTGGACAGATAGTCCACTTATTACCTGTTTTCTGGATAGATAGTCCATTTATTAGCATGAAGGATATTGCTATTTTGATATAATCAGTTTGATTAACCAGTTTGGTTGCAGGAAAGGATTTGCAAAATATATGTTTTAAAGAGTGTATTAGTGAAGGGAAACCCGTTCTGCTAAGCGACGTGGTCTCACTTAATATCAGTAAACTGAGATGTAACAGAATTATTCACACCAGGCTTTATGTCTGACTCGAAGTTTTTGTTTCCCCTTAATCTCTTGGGTGGTCAAAATTGATTTGAGTAGGCTGAGGGTTAAGGTTTTCAGGTTTATAAATTTTGGCGAACAAAGCTTCTGGAGACGAGCAGGTGGCTGATGGATAGCTAATTAGGAGTTACATATTGTTTTGTTTATTTCCATTGTGTATTAAGTTAGATATGACTATATTGCTTTGATCAACCAATGTGGCATCGTCATATGTCGCTCTTGGCATATTTTTGTAATGATTATAGTTAATCTTTACCTATGAAACGATATGAGATTATGTAACTTGGATACGAATTTTTTTTGAAATGTAATCGACAAAATGTTGTTTTTGGAAATATGTGATTTTGTTCATATTCAAGTGCCTGATATTATGGATACCATTATCATTACTGTATTTTGTCACCGGAAGTTAATACTACGGATGACTGCAACATCCATAGCGCTTAGCTTTTGGCCTCCAGATACGCGATGTTACAATGGGTTTCAAATTTCATAATTTTTTGATAATGTAGGAATATTTTGTGATTTTCCCAAGAGAAGAAAATTGGTTATTTCGGGTTTTAATTATTAAAATAATTAAATAAAGTTTTTGGCCCTGAAATTTTCATATGTTAAAGATTATATAAAATTCAATTTATTATGATTTTTAGGGATTTTTCCCAAGTGTTTATGAAGGGTTATAAAAGTATTAAGCAAGAAGGGCTTAATTACTATATTAATGTATTAATATAATATCAAGCGTTAGAAAATGTTTTTGAAATTGATAAATCTGCTCTAGTGCAGATATCTGGTAAAGGATTTGATAAAGAAACTTGTTATCCAATTAGATTTTGACAAATAAAGGGAGTTGGTGAAAAGAATATACTTTAATAGTAAAAATTCAATTTTAATGTTATTTACGGCTTTGCCACGCCGAAGGCATGATGCTGCATCTCATCTCCACATGCCTATGCTTTCCAAAACTAATCACAGGTGATACATATGATATCAATGGTCAACTGATATAGAATGGATCGGTGTGGTAGAAGCAGAGTGTATAGCGTCGAAGTCGGTATAACGATCTTCGACATGGTCCTTGCTACATGGCTTAAGTGCCGCATTTTACATAAAATGGCTTGCGCGTGTTTTCAATAGTGTCACCAACCCAATGCTTTAGAAGAACTTTATAGTGGCGATAATGATGCTACAAGTTTTGATATTGACTTAGGCCCTTTGACGCCGACCTTATTCATTTTCAAGCGTTATACCTTTCTATTATACATACCTTTAAGGATGTCGAATGTATGCGGTGACCCATATATGCGAAGTGGTTTATCTTGGCCTTATGGCCTTGATTTTTATAAATGAAAGACCTTAACATATTTGAGGGGCGAAGACTCTCATCAACTATAAAATTGTCGCGTTTATCAATATAAAGGCTATGTATTGTTTTGGCCCTATGGCCTTATGTTTTAAAAGTTAAAGGCTCTAACTTATTTATAGCAAAGAAGGGCGAAGACCCTTGATGGCGACGAAGTTGTCGAGCTTTATCATTGTAAAGGTTTTACATTGTTTTTGCCTTATGGCATATGGTTTTAAGAGGCGATTACCTCAAATGATTGCAAACTTCACCAATAACATTTTATAAAAGCATATATCATGGCATAATTATTTTGAATAAAATAAAGGGTTGTATTTGACTTGTTTTAAAGATATGATTTCAAGGGTTAAATCATTTATGAAGAAAGTGTTTTCAAGGAAATAGAAAAGGGTGTTTAGCCTAGGATTTTATTAAATAGATTATTGTTCTTATACTTTTGGATAGATCGTGATAGGATAAATATACTCAGATATTAGAAGACCAGATGGGACTGGTGTAGGGTAGCGCCCTATACTTCAACTGTTAGCTCCTGGTTAATATTAGTCCAAAATTCTAGTGCGCAGGGCTGTGTCAGGATAAGATTAAAAGTAGGTATACGCACAAAATAGAATATACAGAGATAAGTAAGGTTATTAGTGTGCCCACAAAACCATTAGGATCAATTGACCCTAGAAATAGTAAGTTCCGGACAGACCGTCCAGATTTCCTCTTAAGGTTAGTTAGAATATTTGATATATCTAGTAGGCTCGAGTCAACCATATAGATTGGTAGTTTTCCTGTGAAAACTAAACATTGGGATGGGTAGTCCATTGGTTTGATGGATAGTCATGGTTACCTATATTGCTTGCAAGCATATTATTGTTTATATTGTTTATTTAACTATTTTGGCTACAGGAAATTTATTTGCAAAAGATATACTTTTAGAGGGATATTAGTGAGGGTAAAACCCATTCCGCTCAGCTGTGTGGTCTCACTAGATATCAATTTATCGAGTTGAATATTATTATTCACACCAGGCTTTTTGTCTAACTCGAAGTTTATATTTTCCCCTTAAACTCTCGGTTGCTCAAAATTTGATTTGAGTAGGTCGGGAGTAAGGGTCTTTACAAGTTAAGTAGGTTTTGGCGAATAAAGCTTCCAGAGATGTGTAGGAGGAAAAGCTAGCTATGAAGGAGTCTGTCTAGTATTATCATCCACTGTGTTATGTAGTTTATTGTACGCATGTATTGACAGTAGACATGTATGTCTATTTAGTAACTCTTATCATCGAAGGGGGCATTTTTACAAGTTGCTTTTGGCTTAATTTTTAATTTTTAGATTTTATCTAAACCTAGGCAATGTTTTGGGATTATCTAATGAATATGAAATGCTGATTTAAAATGTAATGAGAAAAGTTGTTTATGAAATTATGTTTAGATTATTTCATATTCTTGTGCTTCTGATATTATAATACCATTAGCATGACCGCATTTTGTCACTGGGATTAATACTATAGATGACTGCAACATCTGTAGCGCTTAGTTTCTAGCCTCAAAATTGGGGATGTTACACTGATCTTTTCATTTCAACTCATTTTTTGAATGTTTTTCCACTTGCATGTTCATTATGATAGCCAGTATTTAGGTTTGGATGAATTTTTGTCAGGGATTTATAATTGTCTTGCTTAGGTTAATTAAATTGGTTGGATAGTTGACTTGGTCGATAATTTTGTTCAAGTTATGGATTATGTCACAATCTTGATGTGTTTAACATGCTTTGATTATTATAATTTACCGACGTATGTATTCAACATATGTTATTCTGATGTGATTGATTGTTGCATACATATAGAATTAATATGTTCACTTTAGGATGCTTGCATACATGCCTTATATGTCATATTATCTCATTCATATAGGAAGGCCTGACTAATAGATAGTTGCATTTGGATAATGTCATATGTCGCATGATACATATCATGATGTTATGTTATTGGTTGCATTTCATAAAGTACACAAGCGCTACTCTAAATATTTTGATATGTGTTACCCGGCATTTTGATCCGAGTGTATCTGAACTGATTGGGCTAGTTAGACTCAACTTTCATTAAGGCCAGTAAGCCTAGAGCGATGATTCTGGGGTACAGAAATCAAGTAAGATGATAATATGAAGTAGTGATCGAACGGAATTGAGAGGCATCCTATACAAAATATTCATAGTATGAAATATAATTCAATCTAGAAAAGGGATCAGCTATGATCCTTCTCTGCCAAAGGGATCAGATTACTTCAGCCAAACAAGTGCAGTTCAATGGAAAACAATTGATATCTCAATATCCAGGAGTCTAATACATATGAAACTTTGGGAGCAAGATCTGAGGACACTAGGGAGTCCAACCTAGGGATTGCACCCCAAAAGGAGCAAGCAATAGGGATCTTCCCTTTTTCCTCTAGAATGATCAGCCAGAATCAGGGTACACAACATGTTGCAACAAGGATTGATCAATAACTTAAGTTCTACTAATCCAATTAGCATGAAATTTGGAGGCTAGGCATAATACAACAAGGAGAAGCTCCCATAGGGATCGCACCTCCAAACTTCTCCAAAATAGGGATCAGCCCCGATCCCTATTTCTTGGGATTTGGGCCATATGATCCCTTCTGTGGGCTACTATAGTTCTAGAGATCTTTCTATCGAACTTTCAAAGAGATATTTCGCCGTCTTCCTCTATAAATACAGACTTGATTGTTCATTTTAGAGACTTTTATGCTGCTTGTTGCTTAGTGCTCTTTTGTAATGAGCATTCTAATCTGATCCCTATTGTACTCGGTTTACAAAGTGATTAATAAAGCCATCTCTTCAAAGTGGACGTAGGCAAACAACGCCGAACCACTATAAACTATTATGTCTCTATTATTTTCTTATTTCTTACTGCTTTATTACTATATTCTCTCCGTTTACATTTAATATTCTTCATTATTCCTATATGAAATCTCAATTGGTTGTTTGTGCCAATTTTTGGTGCAAACATTTTGGTGCCTCCACCGAGAAGGAGATTCTCAGCTCTATTTTGATCCCTTTGCTGCTACTGGATTGCATAAATCCTAGGAAGAAATCCAGAATTATCTTCAAGTAGTTTATCCATTCTTTTCGGATTTGTAAAAGTCTACGAAAAACTATCCACAATGGTTAGGAACACCAAATCTACCTCCCACAACGTAGAAGGAAACGAGAACGCTGGCATCCAACAAGGAGGCCAAAGGAATCTACCAGTAGATGTTAATGCCACTAGTTCAGTTGATGTCTAGTATCCAAGTGATTCCATCGAGCTGATTTCCAGAATCTGATGAGAGAGCTCATGGATAGCCACCGACAGTTGAACCAGCAGATTCAAACAAATATCGATTAATGAATCAACTCAGGGAGCAATAGGATGGGAAAACTAGGAGAGAGCCAACCCTTTATTCTACATCGAAGAGTTCTAGTTCATCAGATGATTATCATAGACATAGACATCACAAAATTGACGGATATAACTTAGAAGCATCTGGACATCAACAAACAAGCCTACCTGGGTTGCCAGGACCGATCGAGCCCGATCCCTCTAGAGGGATTAGGGCTGATCCCTCCAAAAGAGGAGGAAATTTTGCCTCCTCCAGTTGGAGCACAAGCTGGAGTTGTCGCAGTTGATTTAGATAATGGATTTCAGGTGGACGCAGACCAGTCATCTCCCCATAATAATGATGAAGTGAACACACATGATATGAATTGAGAGGATGTTAAGCTAAGAAGGCGTGGAATGGCCCGTAGACATCGACCGGACCTTTCACGTGAGGTGGAGCACGACTACTGCTTGGCTCCAACCATCTAAACACCGGACCTGTCGGTTATGGTTAGACAACTAGTAAGGGAGAGCAAAGGCTTAACTAATGACGATTGGGGGATCTCGAGAAGCCATATCCCATTCACCGAAAATATCCTACATGCGGAGTATCTAAGGAGATTCAACATGTCGTCAATACCTGCTTATGAGGGAAAAAACCGACCCCAGGTAACACATTATGAGATATGAATGGCTGATGGATTTCGCACGAGCTGATGATGCCACAAAATGCATATGTTTTCCTATTACTCTCTAGCATAACAACGATGTGGTTTACGAGATTACCTTCACGGTCAATCTCTAGATTTGATGATTTGGCAACAAATTTTTTGGAGGAGTTCCGTACACAGGCAACTCGCTCCAAAGATGTAATGTCCCAATCAAGCATGATCTATGCTTCAGGAGAATCGCTGAAAGCCTATTTGGAGAGATTTCATAAAGCTGTCATAGAAGTCAGTAATCTGAATGACTATACAATATTGATGGCGATAACAAGAGGGATTGACCCAGAATCTGACTTTGGCGATTGATTAGCTGCAAACCACCTACGATGTTGGAGCATTTCTATGCAAAAGCAGCTTTGTATTTGAGGAAAGAGGAAGCTAGATGGTATAGGAAGAAGAATGTTGTGGCGCGGAGTGGAGAGGGAGTGCAGAGTAACATTACAGTGAAATAGTCTGGGGAGAGTTCCAGAAAAGTTCAATTAAATGTCCAAAATAAATGAATCAGCAAAAGAAAGGCAGTGATAGGAACCGTAAGCGAAAAAAGGATTCTGCAAGAGGAAAGTCAAGGATTCCAATGTATGATACCTACACGCCACTGAATACATCCACGGAGATTGTCTACTTGTCTACATGCAACACCATGTAGTATAGGAAGCCATCACGGAAAGAATCGATGGAGAAGCAAAAGCAGACTAGAAAATATTATCGGTTCCACAAAAGCTATGGTCATAACACGAATGAATGTAGGCATCTCGAAGATGTTATCGAGAAACTAATTTGGAAAAGAAAACTATACATGTTTGTTAAAGCTCCGCAGGATTACGGATAGGGGACATATGACCCCAACCGAGGACAAGCACCGCACAGGGCCGAGGAGCCTGCATGGACTGGTGGAAGATTAGTGATCGATACAATAGTCAGAGGACCGCTTCCAGCTGATAAGAGCTGGCATGAAATGGAGTGCTATGCTAGTGCAATTAAGCAGATGAATTTTGAGTGTTGTTCAAGTATAGAAGATGGGGCTCCGGCAAAACAGCAGCGTACAATGGCAGACGACATTGTATTCAGAAATAGAGATATAGATAATGTGGAGGCACCAACGATCGACCCAATGGTCATTTCGGCCATGATCAGCCCCGACTTAGTGAAGAGGATCTTGGTTGACTGTGGTATTTCCATGAATATAATTTTCAAAAAGGCTTACGATTTGATGAGGATGGAAACCAAGGACTTGAAACCGTCTAAAGCCTGCATTCATGGCTTTAATGGTGTTGTGACCGAAGCTGTCGGTTATGTCGAATTACCGGTGGAGCTGGGAGAAGTTAACCACAGGAGAGTGCGGATGTTGCCATTCTTTGTCAGGGATGTTGACTCTCCATATAATGCTTTTCTGGGCCGACCAGCCCTAGTTGAATTCCGAGCAGCACTTGCCCTATGGTTTTTGACTTTGAAGTTCCCAACTGATTATGGTGTTGGAGTTATGCATGGTGATCAGGCGACCGGACGTGCTTGCTATGTGGCTGAATTGAGGGACACTCAATTGAAGGATAAAGGCAAGGGTGTGGACAAGTCTCTCCGCATCCAAGCCACTGAAGATTGATAACCAACGCCTGGGCCTTGGCTCAGGTGCCACAATCGGTTCTATTAAGACATAGATCTGAGGGATGATGAGGAGGAGCCTAAAGAGACCAAGGCTATACTGACTAAGCTGACGATTGACATCATGGTCAGCCGCGATGACCCGTCATAGGTCCTAAAGATTGGATCACAGCTCAGTCCCCCGATGATGAAAGAACTTGATGGTTTTCTCCTAATGAATCTTGTTGTGTTCACTTGGACTCATTCTGATATATGTGGGATCTCACCTGCCATTGCGAGCCATGCATTAAACATTGACCCGAGGCATGTCCCGTTGAAACAGAAAAGGCGTGGGATGGATCTAGAGAGATCTACCGCCCTCAAAGAGGAAGTATATAGGCTCAAAAGCAATAGGTTTATTCACGACGCCCTCTACCCTAAATGGGTATCTAATCCTATACATGTGAGAAAGGCGAATGGAAAGTGGTGGACATGTGATGACTATTCGGATTTAAACAAAGCATGCCCGAAAGACAGTTTTTCGCTTCTAAGAATTGGCCAGCTAGTGGACTCTCTATATGTAATGAGTTGCTATATTTCATGGATGCATACTCTGGATATAATCAAATCCCGATGCATATTCTCGACCAGGAACACACTGTCTTTATTACCAACGTTGGATTGTATTGCTATGTGGTAATGCCATCTAGATTGAAGAATGCTGGAACAACTTATCAGCACCTGGTCAACTGAATGTTTAAAGATTAGATTGGAAAGACGATGGAGGTATACGTCGATGATATGCTCGTACAGTCATGACGATCAAGAGACCACACTAGAGACTTAGCAGAAATGTTTTATATTCTTTGATGTTACAAAATGAAGATCAATCCTCTAAAATGTTCCATTGGCGTTACATCTAGAAAGTTCTTGGGCTTCATCATCAATGCTCGTGGAATCGAAGCTAATCCTGAGAAGATTCAAGCAATTTGCAACATCCAAGCACCAAAGACCATCAAACAAGTATAAAGCCTAAATGGGAAGGTTGCGGCACTAAGTCGATTTATTTCCAAGGCCACCGATAAATGCATTCCTTTCTTCAACTTGATTAAAAGAGGGAAAATGAACTTCGAATGGACATAGGATTGTGAAGACGCACTTTAAGCTTTGGTGAACCACTTAAAGAGGCCTTCCATCTTGTCAAAGCCTGTGGATCACGAAGACTTGTATATCTACTTAGCTATGGGTACACGCTATAAGTGTCGAACTGTTTCGGGAGGAGGATCGAATCCAGAGACCAGTCTATTATGTTAGCAAGCGATTAATAGGAGCTGAAAGGAACAATTTGAAGATATATAAATTGGAATAATACTTGTTAATTGTTTCATGAAAGTTCTGCCCTTATTTTCAGGCTTATCCCATTAATGTTTACATCAGTCATCCGTTACGGCAGTTCCTATAGCGACCTGAGATGTCTGGAAGGTTACTCAAGTGGAACATCGAGCTGAACCAGTTTGACATTACCTATCTCCCTCGAAGAACCATCCAAGGACAGACATTCGCGGATTTTATAGCTGAGTTCATTGCATAGGATGATCTCCCAAAGAGCAATGAAGCCCCTATCATCCGTTGGAAAATTTATATGGATGGAGCCTCCAACGATCGCTATTCTATAGCCGGAGTCATACTAGTAACTTCGGAGGATCGATCAATTTGCTACGCTTTGAAGCTTGACTTTCCTGTAACGAATAATGAAGTCGAATATGAAGCTCTGATTGCTGGACTCAAGCTTGCTAGAGAATCGGGGATAAAATCTCTTGAAATCTTTTGCGATTCCCAATTAGTGGTATACCAAGTTAGGGGATATTACTAGGCTAAATGACAATGACTCATCCCATATCTTATCTGAGTCCAAGAGCTATTGACTGACTTTGAGTATTATGACATCACGCACATTCCCCGAGATCAAAACAAAGAGACAAGTTAAAGCTATGAAAAAATCATAAAGTCCATTCTGAAGAAACGTTTGGAAAGGGCTAGTGGCAAGTGGGTGGATGAGCTTCTAGCAGCATTTTGGGCTTATAGAACCGTCCACAAGTCTGCAACTAGTCATATTCCATTTTCCCTTGCTTATAGCTCTAAAGCCGTCATTCCTGTTGAACTTGAAGTACCTTCTCATCGAGTGACCTACTATGACCCTAGCACGAATAAAGATATCCTCTTAGAATCTCTAGACTTTGTAGATGAGAAGCGCGAAGAAGCTGATTTGAGGGCAGTTGCACATCGACACCGAGTCGTCCGATACTACAACACTATAGTCCGACCTAGAACCTTTGAAATCGGCGACCTCATCATGAAATGGGTTTTTCTTATTCCGTCACACATGAAGCCTACTTGGGAAGGACCATATGTCATTGAACAGAGCCTTGGGGAAAGAACTTTCAAGCTAGCGACTGTTAATGGTGTCACACTCCCAAGGGTGTGGAATAGCGAGCATTTACGATGCTATTTCACTTAGTTTATTCTTTTTTATTCAATTGTATTCAATTTTTGAATTTGCTTTAGCATTTTATTTTCCAGATATGTAATAAGACAAAATATGTCATTTCTTTCCATTTGGCAAATAAAGTTTGAAATTTCCTTCATATATGTGATTATTATAGCATTATATATTAGTTACAACACCCGACCAACTAATACTGACGTGTTTCGACCATTCATTCGATGATTCTCACTCACAACCCGACAGACGGAGTACCTAACGAGAAATGGATGTGACTTGGCCATCCGATAACCAAATTAATCCCACCAAGCGATGGGACAGACATGAACCAAAAGCGATCGTGATACGACCAATCGCTCGCTAAGTTAAACCCCAAACTTGGGGGAAAATCAATTAGTTAAGGAAAGTACGATCCAACTATTTTCTAAAATAACTCTGTCCCTATAGTGTGGACTGAAGTAAAATACAGATTGGGTGTGATTCGACTATCGACCTACTAACTCTTATCCCCAGAGTGCGGAAATGAGTATAAACAAATAGTTGAGTGTGGTTCGACAACTCACTATTCCATAAACTCTGACTTGAAACCGATAGGAGGAGTATAAATTCATTAAGGATAGAGTTTGATGATGCACTATCTAACTCCGCTAACCTGAGATGGGGGGTAGGAGTATAATCACTTAAACTGCTGAATCCGATGGTGTAACACTAAGGCTCGAGCCTAGTGTTTAGTACAATGTGAGGCCACAACCACATGGAGGCCTTGAGTAAAAATTAACGGATGATTATCTAAATCAACAAGCAATGGATTACAAGTACATTGAATGGAAAAGTAATAGCTCAACTACTCAAACGAAATTCACATAAGAGTTCAACAGAAAATAAAGCACTTTTATTTGCACATTAAACTTGATAATTATAGTACAATTTTATCCAAAAGCAAGGGCTGTACTTGTACAAACACGGCTAACAAAAAGAAAAATAGCTACACAAGCTATATACAAACTAAGTCAAAGTGACAGCTACTTCTTTTGCCTTATCTCCCTTTTGGATTCTTGGGAGTGGACCCACCCGAGCCTCCGCCTGTCCCTCTCTTTGATCCTTTACCACCCTTGGCAGGAAAGCTTTCAGAGGACTCCGGGAACCGACCCGTCGGGTGGAATGATTTGTAGTGGGACAAGATTTGGATCATCAATGTCCACACCGACGGGTTCAACTTTAGCTTTTTTCTTTAATAACTCCTCCCTCTCGACATGCTCTTTCAAGCTAAGCTCATCAGTGTCTTCGGAGGCACCCGTGATCATGGCATTATTAGATTCATCTAGAAGCCGTTGATCATCGGCCTTTTCGTCAACAAGAGTTCCAATAACTTGAGCATCGGACCCTGGAATATCGATAGCCACCGGAATTTCAGTGAGTGTTGGTTATTGCTTCACAGCTGCACCGCTTCTCGAAGTTTGACTGGGAGCTGGAAGACCTACAGATTCCCGGGAACAAGAAAATAAGTGCAGAACTATTGGGCATGAAGAACAAAACCTCCCAAATAATGGAGAATAGAGCGGAATACCTATGTATGGCTGACTTTCAGTTGTCGCCGGAGTGCTCCCTTCTTGAATAGGAGTCGGCACATTTGATTTATAACCAGGTCTATCCGCATCATAGCTCGGATCCTGTCCTGGGCCATGTGAAACTTATGCTCTGGCTTTTTAAAGTGAATGGGGACCTTTGGGATCGGACTCTAAAGCTTCAGCGATGTTTTTCTCTTTGCAACAGGCTGCCAAAATATCAAAGTATCGGAGCCTTGCAGTGGCAAGATCTAAAGGTTCATTCCCATAAAGGATCTTCTATACCAGTTTCTCCTCATCCAAATCAGCTTTGCCAAGGGCTTTCTTCCTCATTTCAATGATATTTTCCTAAGCCACTGCAAGCAATTCGAGGTAGCCCTCTCTAAGAAAACTCAAGTCATGATGGATTAGGACCTTAGCATTGTATTCAACAATCAAAGGATAGAACATATCCTTAATCTCATTCCGGCCAGCCTCTTTAGCATCCTCCAACTTAGCCTCAATTTTCTCTCTAACTCCATTATGACCAACTTCCCTTCCCTCTTCCTTGAGGATTTCAATTTGAGTGAGTTTCTCGTCAAGTTTAATTTTTCAGCTCCCGAGCCTCGACGGCCTCTTCACAATACCTTTGAGACTCATTCCGAGCCTTAATTTTTTCTTCCTTCTCTTTCTTAAGAAGTTCTTCAAGTTCCTCAATGCGTTGGGCTAGAGTGTCTTTCTATTTTGCAGTGTGTCCTTATCCAGAGCAAGCACACTACTGCGGTTAAGGGCAGCGTCTAGATCCTTTTTGTGAGCCATTTCCAAACGACTAACCACCTCGGATGTTTCTTTAGCACTCTTCTCTGTCGCGGCTAGCATTGTTTTCAACTTCGTGATCTCATCATCTTTATGTTTGACTATGTCTTTATCATGGATCGCCTCCATTTTAAGGCAATCGATTTCATGTTGTCTTTCAGTAGACACCTTAGAGATTTTCTCGGCTAAATGCTGGAATGCTTCATTCTGCACAAAATATCACTGATACATGCAAGTGAATTCACTGTAGCACTCCCTGTAATTGTATGGATAGAAGGAAGAAAATTTAGCCCATCAAAGCATATTTTTAGGAAATTGACCTTAGGTTCGGCCAATCTTTCTACTGTAGAGGCCTCAGAAGATGTAGTAGTCAAAGCTGGATTAGAAGTAACATTTCTTTGCAATGCAACACTTCCCGAAAGCCCGATGCTGCAACCTTCTTCTAACAACCCAAAATGAGATAACCACTCATCGGTTACAAAAGATCTGATGTCCCTATCCTCAACTGGGGTGGCACGGATTGCAGAAACTACCCTTGAATAATTATCACCTTTGGGTCGTGGATGGACATTTGTAGATTTTCAAAGTATTTATTAGTTTAGGATACGACTTGGGCTGATGAATCAGGAAATAGAGTGAAGGCAACACTTACGTCCTTCCAACCATCGCATTGTAAAGCCGAGAGGACAACAAACGTAGATCCATTTGTGTTTAAAGACACTGAGCTTGTTCCAAGCACCAGTCAAAACTTGACAGTTGAGCACAGGCTCGAGGAAAGTATAAGAAAGGCTTCTCATCCATCACTTGAAATTGTAGATGAACCTGATGTCTTCAGGAGATAGCGGGCGAAACAGAAAAAACAATAAATAGTAGGAAAGTGCCATGAAGAAAAGCATAGATGTTCGGATGCAGCTGAGTAGGAGCTATATAATTATAATTTAGCATCTCTCGGATAAATGAATTAAAAGGCGGCACACATCCGGCCTTGCACATAAATTTATTACATGTCATACAACCCTCTTGGGGCAAGTGAGCCCTGTCATTCACTAAAAGGACTAGAACATCTCCAAACAAGATCCCATGTTTAGAGCATGGCATACGGAGAGCAGCTTCACCAATTCTGGAGGCCTGGGAATCCATCAGGTTATCCAGAAATATAGCACCCTCTAAAGTGTCAGGGGAATTAGCTCTTCCACTGGAAGGATGGGAACATCGGAGAAAAGGTCAACCAATAGATTGAAACTCTCCGTTGCTCGGTTTAAAGTTTAGGAGAAGTCTACCGGATATAGTCACAAAACATGACTCGGCACTTGGATTACTGCACCGTGAAGGTTGTTCAGAAGACATTGTGGCTAAACGCCCTGAACGTTTGGACCCCATATCAATAAACTCAGTAGATAATCAAGATTAGAAAAATTAACCCATCCCCCCATGTTAGGTGTAAACTAGTATGGTGCAGTGTTGTGTCGTAAAGTGATAAACAGTTCAAAATTAAAAGCAAAAGTAAGTGACAAGAATTTGGATTTCGACCAGAGTGGTCGTCATCGCTGACCGTCTCAATGGCATTTAGATTGATCGGTTGTGTAAGCTTAGGGATTAACCATGGACATATCGAAGTGGAATGTAACGACCCCAAATTTTATATATATTTAAATTAATAATTAATTGTATTTTTGAATAAAAATAGTAAAATTAAATGATAAAGTGATGCGAGTTTCCCCGAATTCAAATAAATTTTGTATAAATCATTTAAATTTGAAATATTGTATATGTATGTATATATATGAATATATATGTATTTGGGCATATATGAGTGAATTTGAAATTATATATATATATATATATATATATATGTATGTATGTATATATATATATTGATAATTGAATTTAAATCTTAATATAAATGGTTTAAAGAGAAATATAAAAATACAAAGTAAAGAGAGAAATATATATACTGAAATATGAACAAAATATGTATGTATGAAGACAAGTTAAAAGGGAAACAAAAGAAAATAAAGACAGCAATAAACTATGAACAAAGCAAGTAAACCATAAAAAGGAAAATGAAGAAACAAATAAAAATATAAGTATGATGACAAAGCAAAGTGAAACAAAGGCAACATTTTATATTCACAAGTATGAAAACAGACTAAGTAATAAATGCAAGCCACTATATATCATCTCAGCCGAGTTAAATGAATGCAAGGCAAGAAGTAAGAACATAAACAAAGTATAAAATAAAAATATAATAAGACAAGTATAGAAACATAAAGTACTATGCATTAAATGTTTGCATCTCTAAACACAACATATTTTCTATCTGCCTCCAAAGAAAAAGATCTCTGATCTTATTTTGTACAAACTAAATAATATCTACCCTGTGTTGTACAAATATACATAACATCACCTGTAAGCTTCTTATATACATCCATTATCTTTATCGGTTCGATTATTTTATAAAACCTGAGCAACCTCTAGTCGAACTTAAAACAAAGATTCAACTTCAACTTAAACAAATTCAACAAACTTGAGATCAAAGAAAAATGAATTCCAGTTTGCATTTCCTCAGTCTGTGTCAATATTGAAGCAACTCTGTTTCATTTCTCTGGAAAATCGGTGAGTAAACATATTTTTCTAAACTTAAGTATAAACTTAATCTGGGTGCATGCTATTTCTTGAAACAAATGTGTTTATATGAAATTCTCTGGCATTTTTTCATGAATGTGTATAAAGTGTATATGTTGTTGAGTATCAGTGTTTGCTATTTGTTCCCAAGCTCAAGTTTTTAATTCAAAATTTATATTCTCTTGATCTAATGACTGATGGAACTTAGGACTTAAACAAAATTTGTTTGTTCAGTAACAAAGTAAGTTTAAAACTTTAAATTAAGCAATATAAACTTGAATTGGCCCTGGGAAATCAAAACAACTGAGCAAGTTCAAACATACATGAAATTTCTATCATCCTGTTTCTTGGATTCAGGAATATAAATTGAATCTAAAAACCAAAACATGATTTTTAAAGTTGGAATCGCAATTTTTAGAGATGTATAGGACTAGCAATTTGAGTTGAACTGAAATTAACGTTTTGGGTTCACTCTGGCGATCAAGTTGATCGGAAGGCATGGGGTCTTGCCTGGAGATGGAGGAACGAATGGAGATTCGAGGAAAAATAGTATGTCGGCGTGTAGTCGATCGTGGTGGTGGCGGCGAGTGATTTTTTGTTTGGAAACCTAATTTTTATTGTACGTAGAGAATCGATCACCCCGGCCTGTGAAGTTGATCGAGAGCAACGAGTTTTTGTGTGGTGGTAGCTTGGCCGTAGTTGAAGTCGTGGCCGGAATCGCAGAGGTTCAGATGGTCGGAGTTGTGAAGACGAGGTGGTTCTAGGTTTGGGTTCTGGTTCCTGTTTGGGTTTCTTTTGCTCGATTTTGGATTCGAGTGGATGGTGGGGGTCAAATGGTTGTAGACTGGTACTTGGATGATCTTCGGTGTGCTCGAAGTTCTGGTGATGACCGAAGGTGGTCGGCGGCACCGTGCATGTGCACGGTGCACTTGTTTCTGGTGGTCTGGTGTTTTGCTTTGTTGATTTGGGTGGATGCAGTTTTTACTCGGGTTTGATTCGAGTAGTTCGAGTATTTTACTCGAAGGGTTTTAGGATTGACTCGAAGTCATTTTAGTCTGGCTCGAGTAAATTTAAGGTTACAGGTTTTAGTAAAAAAAACGGACAGTGTTTAAGTTTTTTTTTATTATTTTAAACTGAATTCAAAAATGAAAGGCAAGTTTTAAATTAAAGGTTTTGGAAATCAGTTTAAACTTTAGTAACGATAAATTGGAATTCATTTTGAATCTTGGGATTTAAATTGAAATTTAAAAGTAAATTCGAAGATCAATGTTTCCAAACATATTTGTAGATGATATTTAAATCACTACTGAGAATGAGTTTTAACTTAAGTGATGAAGATATAATGATGATTTGTAATTCATTTATTAATAAGTTAATTAAAATGAATAAATTATTTATTTAATTAATTAATGATTTGGATTAATTAAATCAGTAATGAAAGGTTTAAAGATTAATTAATTAAGGAAAAATAAATTTGTAAACCAAGGATTATTAATTAGATATTAATTAATGATTAAAGTGGATTAATCAAGTGATTAAGTAATAAATTAATTTAAGGATAATGTGATAAATGGATTAAGGTAATTAATTTGAGGAAAATTAATTTATTAAAGGTTAACTACTTAATCAAGAGATTAAGAAATAATTGGTGATTAACTTATGATAATTAACCCGGATCTGATAATTTGTTCATAAGTAATACATCTGATTTAAATTAATCAGTTGATTAATATAAAAAATTCACTTGTGAATGTTTGGATTCTATTGGAAGATTGAATTGCTTGATATCTCTGATCTGTAATGATTTGTGATATATTCTGATTTGTGTGTGATCTGTACTGTAGTTATTTATTTGGGATGAATGTAAATTATTATCTGCGACTTATATATCTGTGAATAAAAGATAAGCGTTATAGTTATATCGCTTATCAACTATATTTCTGTATTCTGATCTGTGATGATTGAATGATGTTGCACTATTGTGTGAAACCCCTGGACCACACTTTTACACACACAAATATGGATTTCACGAGGAAATCGGTTAAGTCACAGAAGATTTAAATTTAATTTTTTTGAAATTGAAATTTTAATTTCAATTGATTTTGAAATTGGAAATTGGGGTTTAATATGAAAAGCTTTGAAAGGAGTTTTAAAGATATCTTGAATATCTTGAATTTTAAATAATTTAATTTGAATTTGAATTCAAAATTTGGAATTGAATTCCATGTTTGGAAATTTTAGTTAAAGATGATATAAATGTGTTTATATGGATTTAAACCATTTTAAAAGTATGGTTTTGAGAATTTGAATTCTACCCTAGGGGTTTAACTTGTATAAATGAGATCAGATTTTCCGAAATGAAGACTATTTGTTTTCAAATAATAGAAGCTTTCATATAAGGAAGGAATTTCCAATTTGAATTAAAGGAATTTCAAGTTTGAATTGAAAATAGTTTTCCAAGTTACGAATAAATCTTTGGAATTTTTTTGAAAGCCATCAGTTAAATCTTTGTTTTAAAGATTTAACGAGTTAATCCAAATCGAAATGGAATTGTTTTGAAAGCTATCAGTTAAATCTTTGTTTTAAAGATTTAACGAGTTAATCAAATTTAAATAGAGATTGATTTGGAAAATCTGTGAATGAATCTTTGTGAAACTGGGTAAACTTTGTGAATTAAATCTTTTGGTTAAAAGATTAAAGTGTGGAAATTGTTTAAACCGTTGAAGGTTGTTGAAATGAATCTTTTTGTTCAAAGATTTGAAAATGGTAATTTTTTAAACCATTTGAATGAAAAGTTTTGGGCTTTAAGCTGTGATTTAACTGAGACCCCAGTATCCATATGATTTTTAATTGCGCTCGTTATTCGGTTTAGCCGGGAAAGGACCTTTGTGTCATATAACCCATTCCGAATAGTGATACGACGATATGGATAGCATTTGAAGACCGGTGGTGAAGACCGGGTATTTGCGAGAGCGATAGGATGGCCTATCGATTGTCTCTGCACCGAGCAGCGCCCGGTATAGAGATTCCCTAAGTGATGGGAAGTTCGATCGGGATTGTGAATACCCGGATTGCAAGGGCTTCTTCGGAAGTGCCTTTGGTTCTGTTCGAACCCGGAACAGACTTGTATGGATGTGTGTATGACGTTACACTTTGAGATGTAAAGCTGGTTTTTATCAAATACATTTCTGTTGGTGGCAGAGAATTTATTCTCTTAGCTTAACACCCTTCTCTGAGACGTACGAGCTTAGAGGTTATGTAGTTGATGGTTACTAGTGATACATTCCCAATTTGGTAATGTGGCATACGAAGTGCTATTGATCAATTGTTGATCAAAGCGTGGCTTTGTGAAAAAGCGTGGCTTTGTGAAAAAGCGTGGCTTTGTGAAAAAGCGTGGCTTTGTGAAAAAGCGTGGCTTTGTGAAAAAGCGTGGCTTTGTGAAAAAGCGTGGCTTTGTGAAAAAGCGTGGCTTTGTGAAAAAGCGTGGCTTTGTGAAAAAGCGTAGCTTTGTGGACGAGACTTCGTCGAGCCTCACAGCCCGGTAATGGTCGAAACAGGAATGTTGCGGCAAGGTTGTTAGGGGTCGCGCCCCTAGGGTATGTCATTTCCTTTTGGATAAAAGGTGATATCATGGTATGGAAACCAGATAAAAGGTGATAAAAGGTGATATCATGGTATTCCTTTTTGTCGATGACAAAGGGGGAGAAATATATGAAAGCTAACAAATTTTTTGCAGAAAAGTCGCCATATATTCAGGGGGAGAATTATAATATATATATATATATATACTACTTCATCACATAAGTATTGTCATCAATCAAAAAGGGGGAGAATGTTGATTCATGAGTTTTGATTCATGACACAAGCTTCAGAGATCATACGACGAATTACAAAGAGAATACTATACAAAAGCGACAAAAAGAGAATAAATGTATATTGTGCGCTACAAAGGAGACAAGACTACAATCAAGATATTAGTATGAATATTTTATTGTATTGAGTCTTAGAATATTGTTAAAATCATTCCTCAAGTAGTCACACACACACACAAATTGATTTATATTGATTTATACATAAATAAGTGTGCACTGTGCAAATGACAACAGGTCGGCTGACCGACCAAGATCCTCGGTCGACCGACTCTATGTCAAGTGCACAGATATACATTGTTCTGTATACGGTTTTTGAAACTCTACTGACTGACCAGTTTTCTCGGTCAACCGACCTGAACATAACGGCTAGTTTTCTAAAGAGTTGCGATCGTTCATGAAGAGGAATGTCCTTCAATCCAAGAGATACGGACACAACTTTTGATTGGAACTCTTCATGAAAGATTGTAACTATTCTACAACTATATAAACATGTTCAAATCACTTCTACAATTACCAATTCTTGTTTATAATTCTGAAATCTATTCTCTATTATTCTCTGCAAATAAAAAGCATTCATTCTCATTCAATATCACTACAATCCTTGAATAAATTCATATACTTCGATTCTACGTGATTATCTTCCTTCTAAATCTTCACACACATATATACTCTTGAGGATTTGATTATAGGAAATCTGTACTATCAAAAGACAATCAGTGTTATTCAAAACACATTCGTCAACAAATTATTTGTATTAAAGTTGAAGTCCTCTTCGGCTGTTGAGGCGGAAAAATTCCTGTTCGGCTGCTCAGGTGTCGTATACCTATTCCTCCGGGTTAAGCGAGGGGTTTAGTTTAAATCCAGAGGGTATTCTGGGATTGGACATAGAACGGGAAGTTCGAACCAGTATAAATATTCCTGGTGTGCTTACTTTAATTTTTATTTTACTGCTATTATCAATTTCCACATTTATATACCATATTATACGATCCTTAGTACTGCACGTACACTTTCATTTGGTATCAGAGCAAGGAAATCCTATAACCGTCACAAAGTTATTTGGTATTTATTTCTAACTAATATGGCAACCACACAAACTAACGATGTTAGCACTAACACTAATTCTAGTTTCACAGAAGGTCAATCGACTTCACGACCTCCACTTTTTAATGGTATAAATTATAATTATTGGTCAACTAGAATGAGAATCTATATGCAATCTAGTGGATTCGATATCTGGAATATTATACAAAGAGAGTACACAACTCCTACTGAAGAATACTCAACTTGGAGTAACACACAAAAACTAGATGCTACTTCAAATGCAAAGGCTATGAATATTTTATTTTGTGCATTAGATAGAAATGAATTCAATAGAGTTAGCATGTGCACTTCCGGTTATGAAATTTGGAGAACTCTTAAGGTGTCGCATGAAGGAACGAACAAAGTTAAATTAAGCAAAATCTCTATGTTGAAAAATCAATTTCAAAATTTCAAAGTGAGGCCAAATGAATCTATAAATGACATGTACTCTAGATTCCAGGATATTTATCATGCTTTACTATCATTAGAACAAAAGTTTACTGATTTTGATGTTGTTACAAAAATCTTAAATTCTTTAACGGATGAATGGGAACGAAAAGTCCTAGCTATTGAAGAAGCAACTGATTTATCAACATTAAAACCAAAAGAATTGATAGGTAATTTAATGTCCTATGAAGTAAATTTGCAGGCAAAAAGAAATGGAGCATAAGAAAAGAAAAATGTAGCATTCCAAGCAGAAAAAGATGATTCCGACTCAGATAATGAAGATATGGCAATGATCGCTAAAAATTTCAAAAAGTTTTTGAAATTCAACAGAAACAAATTCAAGGGAAACAAAAATAATTTCAACAACAATTCCAATAGCAGCAAACCATCATCTTCAACAATGGAATGTTATGAATGTCATAAGAAAGGACACATGAAAAAGGATTGTCCAGAGCATAAAAAGAATAATTTCAAGAACGACAAAACCAAACGAAAAGCTTTTTCTGTCACTTGGGACGACACTGACTCATCATCCTCATCAAAGAGTGAAAGTGATAATGAACAAGCAAATGTGTGCTTCATGGCTCCGTCAGACGATGTAAGTGATTTTACTTTTGAAGATTTAATTGAAATTAATTCTGAATTAGTAGATTTAGCAAAGCAACTTAAAAAGAAAAATAAGGAGCTGCAAAGAAAGTTAGATAGGATAGTCTTAGAAGTAGATATGCTGAAAGATGAGAAGAAAATATTAGAAGAAGAACTTGAAATTTCTCAACAATCAAATTCTAACTTATCTTCTCAAATTTCGTCAATATCTGAAGAACTAGAAATTCAGAAAAATAAAAATGATGTTTTACTTTTCGAAAATAATAGTTTAAACTCTAAGATTAAGGATTTAGAGTTAGAAAAATCTAGTCTTAAAATAAAATTTGATGATATTTCTAAAAATGTATCTAATTTCAATAAAGGAAGAGAGAATCTTTCTAGAATACTTGAAAATTCTCAATCCTCTAACAATAAATATGGACTAGTATTTAAGAAACAAAATAATTTTGCTAAAAGTAGGATTAATAATAATATTAAGAAGGATATTAAGAAAACAGTTTACCCAAATACTAAAACCATCAAGATATGGATTCCAAAAACAAATAATATTTTGATAAGGAATAAACATATCAAAATGTTTATGGAAACTGTTCATAATAACAAAAATTATGTTTATAAAGGGAATTCTGAACCCGTATGGGTTTGACTTCCTAAGATCTAACTCTTAGGACCCTAAAAAGATTGGGTACCAACTTTTTATAAACTTTTTCCAGGTACCACATAAGAAGAGAGGAAAATGGATTTTAGATAGCGGTTGCTCAAAACACATGACTGGAAACAAAGAAATGTTGTCAAACATTATATACTCAAATGGAGGAGCAGTCACCTTTGGAGATAACTCAAAAGGATATATCATCGGCAAAGGCGATGTCAGTAGCAACGGTACCTCTAATTTACCTCTCATTACTGATGTTTTATTAGTTAAAAATTTAAAACACAATTTATTAAGTATTAGTCAGCTATGCGATAAAGGTTTTAATATAACTTTTTCAAAAAATAAATGTAATATTTTCGATAAAAATCATAACACTATTTTCGAAGGAAAAAGAGATAAAAACATTTATATTTTAAATATGAATGTTAATAATGATTCAAATTTATGTTTAGTAGCTAAAGAAAACGATTCTTGTCTTTGGCACAAAAGATTTTGTCACATCAATTTTAATACTATCAACAAACTAGCTAAAAACAAATTAGTTAAAGGATTACCCAATATAAAATTCAAAACTAATATATTTTGTGATGCATGTAAATTAGGAAATTTAACAAAATCTTCTTTTAAATCAAAAAAAGTAATATCTACAGAACAACCACTTGAACTTTTACACATGGATCTTTTTGGACCAACTCAAGTGCAATCTATTAATCATAATAGATGTATTTGTTATTGTAGATGATTTTTCTAGATATACTGGGATTTTCTTTTTGAAAAATAAAAGTGATACTTTTGATAATTTTAAAGTTTTTGTTAAAAGAATCCAAAATATTAAAAGTTTGAAAATTAAAAATATAAGAAGTGATCATGGAGGAGAATTTGAAAATGAAGCTTTTGAACAATTTTGTAACAAGAAAGGTATTAACCATAATTTTTTGTTTCCTAGAACACCACAACAAAATGAAGTTGTAGAAAGGAAAAATAGAACATTACAAGAATGTGCAAGAACTTTATTAAATGGAACCACTTTATCGAAACACTTTTGGGCAGAAGTTGTAGCTACTGCTTGTTATGTATTGAATCGTGTTTCTATTCGACCATTAACTAAGAATACTCCATATGAACTTCTAAATGGAAGAAAACCAAATATTTCATATCTTAAAGTCTTTGGTTCTAAATGTTTTATTTTGAATACTAAAGATCAGCTAGGCAAATTTGATCCAAAATCCGATGAAGGAATATTCGTTGGATATTCGGAAAGAAGCAAGGCTTATCAAATTTATAATAAAAGAACTAAAATTATTGAAGAAAGTTTACATGTTTCATTTGACGAAAATTTTAAAAATATATATCCAAATGTTACTATTGATTCTGATGATGAAACTACTCAGAATGAAAATAGTAATACTAAAAGAAAATTTCGATAATGATCATGATATTACTGAAAATGAGAATATTATTCCCAATATAATAAAATCTCCACCTAGACTTTTACGAGATCATCATGTGCAAAATATAATTGGAGAAGTTAATACAAATGTTAAAACCAGACATCAATTAAATCAAGTTGGACATGTAGCTTTTCTCTCCAATATAGAACCTAAGAATATAAAAGAAGCATCAACTGATGACTACTGGATTCTTGCCATGCAAGAAGAACTAAATCAATTCGAAAGAATCGAAGTTTGGGAACTCATTCCTAGACTTAGTGATCAATCAGTCATTGGTACTAAATGGGTTTTCAAAAATAAAGCAGATGAACTAGGAAATATAACTAGGAATAAAGCTAGATTAGTTGCACAAGGATATAATCAAGAAGAGGGAATAGACTACGAAGAAACGTTTGCTCCAGTCGCCCGACTTGAAGCAATACGAATCTTGTTAGCTTTCGCATGTTTTCATAATTTTAAACTTTATCAAATGGATGTTAAAAGTGCATTTTTAAATGGATACATAAAAGAAAATGTTTTTGTTGAACAACCACCACTTTTCAATCATGAAAAATATCCATAACATGTTTATAAACTCAAAAAGGCCCTATACGGTTTAAAACAAGCACCACGTGCTTGGTATGATCGTATTAAAAGCTATTTATTAGAGTCTGGTTTCGAAATAGGTAAAGTCGATCAAACACTTTTTATTAAGAAATCTAAGAAAGATATTTTAATAATTCAAATATATGTTGATGATATTATTTTTGGCTCGATAAATGAAAAACTATGTCAGGAATTTTTGACTATAATGACAAATGAATTTGAAATGTCCCATATGGGAAAATTGTCATATTTTCTTAGATTACAAATTAAACAAATTGAAAATGGAATTTTTATTAATTAAGAAAAATATTGTTATAATTTAATTAAACGATTTGGTCTGGAAAACACTTCTTCCAAGCCAACTCCAATGAGCACAACTACTCATCTTGATAGAGACGAGGAGGGCAAAAGCGTTGATCAGAAACTATATCGTAGTATGATTGGATCTTTACTTTATTTAACATCGAGTCGACCCGATATAATGATGAGTGTTTGTCTATGTGCTCGATTTCAAGCAAATCCCAAAGAATCACATATGCGAGCAGTTAAACGTATTATTCGTTATCTAACTAAAACCAAAGATTTCGGGCTATTTTATCCGAAAGAATGTCCTTTCGAATTAGTCTCCTATAGCGATGCTGATTTTGGAGGAAGTCGGACGGATCGAAAAAGTACGAGCGGAACGTGTCATTTCATTGGACGTTCCTTAGTCTCTCGGTTTAGTAAGAAACAAAACTATGTTTCTTTATCGACGTGTGAAGCAGAATATATATCTGCTGCTTTGGCATGTGCACAAGTCGTATACATGCAACAAACATTATAGGATTTTAATTGTCATCTTGAAAAATCTCTAATTTATTGTGATAATACTAGTGCAGTAAATCTTTCTAAAAATCCGGTCAATCACTCACGAACAAAACACATTGATATTCGTCATCACTTTCTTCATGATTGTTTGGAAAAAGGATTAATAAATTTAGAATTTATTAATACTGAAAATCAAATTGCTGACATTTTTACTAAACCGCTAAATGAAAATATTTTTATAAAACTTAGATGTGACTTAGGAATAATGTCTTTAAAAGATTTATAAATAAAAATATGCAAAAATATTGAAAAACAAAATTTGTTTTATTTCTGACCAAAGCATAACTCGAACTCATGACCTCTGACTTGCTTGTTAGATGTTGTGTTATAGCTACTTGAGCTATGGGTGTTTCTTGTCTAAGTTTTCTTTAAAGTTTGTTTTATTTGTTTTGGTTTCAGAAAAACTATTCTTAGTTCTATATTTATAATCCTACATACACAAACGGCTTTATTATTAAAACTTCTGTGATTATAATTAAAACTAGTTCCTATCCACTTATTTTTAAGCAAACAAAATGCTTATATATACTATGCTTATGTTTCAAAACATATACTAAGAATGTTTTAAAATCAAAACTTGAAAATGTCTTCAAACAATGACTTCTATAATTCAGACAACTCTCATCTATGATATACATCTCCGGACGATGATGGTTCCGACCACATTCCTGAAAACGGACCATATCCTATGTTTCCCTTACCTAATCGTGTCCTTAAATTCTCTCCTTCTCCGGATAAAGACCCTCGACATGGATGGAAACCATGGGAGAACACTCATACCGGTTATACACCAGAAAAGAAGAAAGGCAAGAAAGCAATGGTCATATCTCCATCAACTAAACAGAAAATAGATGAGATACATCACTATCAACAGCAACAATTAGACCTACAAAAGGAGTTATACTATGAGCAGAAGATTACGTCACGACGTTTGAGCTTTCTAGAACGGATGGCTATGAAAGTCTGTTTATCAAAGAAGGATGATGTTGCTGAACCTACTTATAGACCTTCATCCTCTTCAAACCATGTTCAATCCCCAATAGCTCCAAAATGGTCACCTATAGAAGATGTTCTGTCTCCAAACTCATGGGAACGTAGATTTTAACGAACGGTGGCTAAAGATGTTATATATATATATATATATGTTGTTGTTTTTAATAAGGTATATTAACATAGTGTAATAATAATAAAATTTATATTTCTATAATTTTTTATTGAAAAACAGCTAAACTGTGCATTTCTAACAGGGTTGGTCGACCGAATACCTGAGTCGGTCAGTCGAACCCATCCCGAAAGTTTCAGCTATTCTCAGATAACCTAGTCGGTCAGCCGACCCATACTTTCAGTCGACCGAACGTGTAATCAGCTGTTTTTTACTTCAGATTTGTAACCCATCCATTCACCTTTTCAACCTACCTCTTCACTTTTACTTTCCCAATTTCAGTTTTTACCCTAGCTCCCATTAAAATTTTCTCAAATTTTGTTACTTTTCTTTCAAAACAATGGCTCCCAAGAAGAAAACAAAGACTACCAATGCTTCATCTTCATCTACTCCAGTAGATACTCAAATTGCTTCATGGCTTGTCAATGATGTAGCACTTCAAAGATGGATACAACTTCAAGACGCCAAAATATTTGAAGAATCATTTGTAAGTTATCCTGATTTCACTCTCTACGGTATTGAAAATGCCGCTATTGAGAGTGGACTTGATACATTCCTTGACCATAGGAAAAATAATTTGAAAATCAATCATATTATGGTCAAGTTATTTTTAGCAAACCTTAATATTGTCAATCCATCGAGAAACACTGACAATTGTGTTTGGACATCGGTTTGTGGCACTTCAATTTTCCTTACCATTGATCGAATTAACCACATTTTACATGCTCAACCGAATGGAATTTCGTTACACGATGTAGATTGTAATATATCAACTCGTGACTGGATAAGCCATCTATTTTTTGAAGATGACATTACTGATTTAAGACAAACTTCATTCCTTCGACCTAAAGCCCGACTCTTTCATCGATTCATAATGAAATCTATAGTTCCTAGAGGTGGTTCATATCATTTAGTATATCCCGAAAACTTCAAAGCATTGTATGCTATTTGTGGGAATATACGAGTAAATTGGGCACAACTTCTTATGGATGAATTTCTCTCTTTTAACCAAGGAAAGATGCTCCATATTTATTATGGTGAATACATAATGAGATTGATCAATAGCTTCATCATCCATGCTCCGGAATCTGAAACCTCCAAAGTTCGTTCTTTTGATTCAAGAACAATAAAACTAATGAAGTTGCCCGATGCACCTCCTAGATTTATAACATTTAACCAATGGCGTACTACTCCTCGAGATCAACTACGCCGTAGCTTCTCCACACCACAACCATCAACTCATGCTACGGAACGTCTAACTCGCCAACATTCAATTCAAAGACCAACTCCCGGAATTAGTATGGAGGTGGCCATGGATATTTTGGCTCAAAATCAACTAGCCCTAGATGCCCGGCTATGAAAAATTGATGGTCGTTTCAAGAAAATCAAGGGCTTCTTCGTGAATTTATGGGATGCCTTATCATGTACTTCCGAAGCCGGTGCCTCTTATGTTGCTCCCGGAAAAAGACCAGCGCCGAACTTCTCTTGGTCTACTTCAGATAACACAAGTTCCGATACATCGGCAACTCACATTTCTCACACTCAAAGACGTGGTAAGGAACCGGCTCCTCCGAAAGAAAATATTCGTCCAGAATTTTGGGATTTCGATGATGATGAGGAGTGATCATATTGTTTTACAATTTAATTACAAGTATTTCTTTATGAACAATATGTCTATTGTTAGATGTTGTGTAGTAAGTAAACATCATTAATATTCCTATTTTGTTTGAGTATGTAATATTTAAAACTCGATGTTTTCTTACTTGTGTTACATGTTTCATATTTCTTTTACATATTACATCTAGTAAGTATTCCTTTTTGTCGATGACAAAGGGGGAGAAATATATGAAAGCTAACAAATTTTTTGCAGAAAAGTCGTCATATATTCAAGGGGAGAATTATAATATATATATATATATACTACTTCGTCATATAAGTATTGTCATCAATCAAAAAGGGGGAGAATGTTGATTCATGGCACAAGCTTCAGAGATCATACAACGAATTACAAAGAGAATACTATACGAAAGCGACAAAAAGAGAATAAACGTATATTGTGCACTACAAAGGAGACAAGACTACAATCCAGAGATTAGTATGAATATTTTATTGTATTGAGTCTTAGAATATTGTTAAAATCATTCCTCAAGTAGTCACACACACACACAAATTGATTTATATTGATTTATACATAAATAAGTGTGCACTGTGCAAATGACAACAGGTCGGCTGACCGACCAGGATCCTCGGTCGACCGACTCTGTGTCAAGTGCACAGATATACACTGTTCTGTATACGATTTTTGAAACTCAGCTGACCGGCCAGTTTTCTCGGTCAACCGACCTGAACATAACGGCTAGTTTTCTGAAGAGTTGCAGTCGTTCATGAAGAGGAATGTCCTTCAATCCAAGAGATACGGACACAACTTTTGATTGAAACTCTTCATGAAAGATTGTAACTATTCTACAACTATATAAACATGTTCAAATCACTTCTACAATTACCAATTCTTGTTTATAATTCTGAAATATATTCTCTATTATTCTCTGCAAATAAAAAGCATTCATTCTCATTCAATATCACTAGAATCCTTGAATAAATTCATATACTTCGATTCTACGTGATTATCTTCCTTCTAAATCTTCACACACATATATACTCTTGAGGATTTGATTAAAGGAAAGCTGTACTATCAAAAGACAATCAGTGTTATTCAAAACACATTCGTCAACAAATTATTTATATTAAAGTTGAAGTGCTCTTCGGCTGTTGAGGCAAAAAAATTCCTGTTCGGTTGCTCAGGTGTCGTATACCTATTCCTCTGGGTTAAGTGAGGGGTTTAGTTTAAATCTAGAGGGTATTATGGGACTGGACGTAGAACGGGAAGTTCGAACCAGTATAAAAATTCCTGGTGTGCTTACTTTAATTTTTATTTTACTGTTATTATCAATTTCCGCATTTATATACCATATTATACGATCCTTAGTACTGCACGTACACTTTCAGATGCTGCAAATTTATTATACTTTGTGGTTGTTGCTTTGTGATCGAGGTACCTCGGATAAAGGTCGGTAACGACCAGGGGATGGCATAGCTTATGTGTTAGCTGCCTAGTTACAGCTGTACAGCGTGAGGTAGCGTCGGCCTTGTGTTTGTAGAGAGCAGGTTGACTCTCGGGGACGTCTTTCCAGAGGCGTTTCCATTTCGGTGTAAGGAAGTTCCTTTGCCTGACCATTTGTTGGAAATCCAAAGAAACAATACGAACCTTGTACGGTTTTAGTTGTATAACCTGCTATGGAATGTGGCGGTAACCTGCTATTGAACACAGTAGCTATAGTAGGCATACAATAATGGTTGTATGCTGGCTAAGATTAATATTATACTTTCGAAAGGTTTTCCTTCACTATGCACTAGTAATAATATCAAAAGAGTTTTTCTTGCATAGTAAGCATGTTTGACTATCATAAGAAGAAATCTCCTCCAATTCTGTGTTTGCATTGTGTGTGTGGCGGAAGGTCTTATGGTAGTTTCATTTTCCAAAAGCATTGCTGGTTTCAATGTTTAAAATTCTTTTGTTGTTGTTTAAAGATAAACTGTTTTTGTTGCTCACACCAGTCCCACGACTGACTCGGAGTTTATTGTTCCCTTCCTAAACTCTGGGTGCCCACAATTTTCCACACGGGCAGTCTAGAGTTGGGTTTTTCAGATAATCAGGTTCAGTTGACATTGGAGCTAGTTCAGTGTTTGGAGTTCACTGATGGCTGACGTTGCTTATCTTGGTGCAACGTGATGGTGGTTCGAGCTGATGTTGGAGTTGTTGGGGTCATTCTCTTTTGGAGATCATTTGGAGTGATCTCTTCCATTATTGTTATTTCCGCTGTAGCATTGTATCATATCTCTGATATTGCTATATCATATTGATATCATTGTTGTATATCATTCTGAATATTGTATTCATTTGAGTTGTATATGATATCATCTGTTTTCTTTCTTCCGCTGTGATGTTATACTTAATGGTGTTATAAGCTCCGGAGAGCCAGATTCGGCGTTTGAATCTACGGCATTTTGAGTACAAGTGAAGTACGGGTGCCGATTTTCGAAGGCCGAGTTTTTGGATCTTTACATTTGGTATCAGAGCTGAGGGTTAAAACTTAAGCTCAAGAGTATAACACATTAAGTAGCTCATTAGAGATAGGGTGAAGTATACCCTAGAATAAGTATCCTTAAGATATATGTTCATATGCCTCAGTAAATTCTCTTACTATTCACTGATAGTAAGTATGAGTGCAAGAAGAGGATGAGATAGAGGATAGGGAAATACGACTATAAATGGTCAATACCCTGTAACAACAAGGAAACAATCTTTTCTCTATCAATCTCTTTTGTTCAGCATCACTTTTCAATTCTTTGATAATTTCTGGTAGATCCAGAAAGAAATTCGATATATTAATATGGGACATAAACTCCGGATGGACCAAAATTGTTTGTTTGAATGAATTGGTTGCTTTGATTATTATGGTTTAAAGAGAAATATAAAAATACAAAGTAAAGAGAGAAATATATATACTGAAATATGA
This sequence comes from Allium fistulosum, assembly GCA_030737815.1. Classification (NCBI taxonomy): domain Eukaryota; kingdom Viridiplantae; phylum Streptophyta; class Magnoliopsida; order Asparagales; family Amaryllidaceae; genus Allium; species Allium fistulosum. The sequence goes on along the minus strand of CM060903.1, from coordinate 767,814,903 downwards.
ACAAAATATGTATGTATGAAGACAAGTTAAAAGGGAAACAAAAGAAAATAAAGACAGCAATAAACTATGAACAAAGCAAGTAAACCATAAAAAGGAAAATGAAGAAACAAATAAAAATATAAGTATAATGACAAAGCAAAGTGAAACAAAGGCAACATTTTATATTCACAAGTATGAAACCAAACTAAGTAATAAATGCAAGCCACTATATATCATCTCAGCCGAGTAAAAGGAATGCAAGGCAAGAAGTAAGAACATAAACAAAGTATAAAATAAAAATATAATAAGATAAGTATAGAAACATAAAGTACTATGCATTAAATGTTTGCATCTCTAAACACAACATATTTTCTATCAGCCTCCAAAGAAAAAGATCTCTGATCATATTTTGTACAAACTAAAAAATATCTACCCTGTGTTGTACAAATATACATAACATCACCTGTAAGCTTCTTCTATACATCCATTATCTTTATCAGTTCGATTATTTTATAAAACCTGAGCAACCTCTAGTCGAACTTAAAACAAAGATTCAACTTCAACTTAAACAAATTCAACAAACTTGAGATCAAAGAAAAATGAATTCCAGTTTCCATTTCCTCAGTCTGTGTCAATATTGAAGCAACTCTGTTTCATTTCTCTGGAAAATCGGTGAGTAAACTTATTTTTCTAAACTTAAGTATAAACTTAATCTAGGTGCATGCTATTTCCTGAAACAAATGTGTTTATATGAAATTCTCTGGCATTTTTTCATGAATGTGTATAAAGTGTATATGCTGTTGAGTATCAGTGTTTGCTATTTGGCTCAAGTTATTAATTCAAAATTTATATTCTCTTGATCTAATGACTGATGGAACTTAGGACTTAAACAAAATTTGTTTGTTTAGTAAAAAGTAAGTTTAAAACTTTAAATTAAGCAATATAAACTTGAATTGGCCCTGGGAAATCAAAACAACTGAGCAAGTTCAAACATACATGAAATTTCTATCATCCTGTTTCTTGGATTCAGGAATATAAATTAAATCTAAAAACCAAAACATGATTTTTAAAGTTGGAATCACAATTTTTAGAGATGTATAGGACTAGCAATTTGAGTTGAACTGAAATTGACGTTTTGGGTTCACTCTGGCGATCAAGTTGATCGGAAGGCATGGGGTCTTGCCTGGAGATGGAGGAACGAATGGAGATTCGATGAAAAATAGTGTGTCGGCGTGCAGTTGATCGTGGTGGCGGCGGCGAGTGATTTTTTGTTTGGAAACCTAATTTTTACTGTACGTAGAGAATCGATCACCCCGGCCTGTGAAGTTGATCAATAGCAACGAGTTTTTGTGTGGTGGTAGCTTGGCCGTAGTTGAAGTCGTGGCCGGAATCGCAGAGGTTCAGATGGTCGGAGTTGTGAAGACGAGGTGGTTCTAGGTTTGGGTTCTGGTTCCTGTTTGGGTTTTTTTGCTCGATTTTGGATTCGAGTGGATGGTGGGGGTCAGACGGTTGTAGACTGGTACTTGGATGATCTTCGGTGTGCTCGACGTTCTGGTGATGACCGGAGGTGGTCGGCGGCACCGTGCATGTGCACGGCGCACTTGTTTCTGGTGGTCTGGTGTTTTGCTTTGTTGATTTGGGTGGATGCAGTTTTTACTCGGGTTTGACTCGAGTAGTTCGAGTATTTTACTCGAAGGGTTTTAGGATTTAACTCGAAGTCATTTTAGTCTGGCTCGAGTAAATTTAAGGTTACAGGTTTTAGTAAAAAAACGGACAGTGTTTAAGTTTTTTTTTATTATTTTAAACTGAATTCAAAAATGAAAGGCAAGTTTTAAATTAAAGGATTTGGAAATCAGATTAAACTTTAGTAACGATAAATTGGAATTCATTTTGAATCTTGGGATTTAAATTGAAATTTAAAAGTAAATTCGAAGATCAATGTTTCCAAACATATTTGTAGATGATATTTAAATCAATACTGAGAATGAGTTTTAACTTAAGTGATGAAGATATAATGATGATTTGTAATTCATTTATTAATAAGTTAATTAAAATGAATAAATTATTTATTTAATTAATTAATGATTTGGATTAATTAAATCAGTAATGAAAGGTTTAAAGATTAATTAATTAAGGAAAAATAAATTTGTAAACCAAGGATTATTAATTAGATATTAATTAATGATTAAAGTGGATTAATCAAGTGATTAAGTAATAAATTAATTTAAGGATAATGTGATAAATGGATTAAGGTAATTAATTTGAGGAAAATTAATTTATTAAAGGTTAACTAATTAATCAAGTGATTAAGAAATAATTGGTGATTAACTTATGATAATTAACCCGGATCTGATAATTTGTTCATAAGTAATACATCTGATTTAAATTATTCAGTCGATTAATAAAAAAATTCACTTGTGAATGTTTGGATTCTATTAGAAGATTGAATTGCTTGATATCTCTGATCTGTAATGCTTTGTGATATATTCTGATTTGTGTGTGATCTGTACTGTAGTTATTTATTTGGGATGAATGTAAATTATTATCTGCGACTTATATATCTGTGAATAAAAGATAAGCGTTATAGTTATACCGCTTATCAACTATATTTCAGTATTCTGATCTGTGATGATTGAATGATGTTGCACTACTGTGTGAAACCCTTGGACCAAACTTTTACACACACAAATATGGATTTCATGAGGAAATCGGTTAAGTCACAGATGATTTAAATTTAATGTTTTTGAAATTGAAATTTTAATTTCAATTGATTTTGAAATTGGAAATTGGGGTTTAATATGAAAAGCTTTGAAAGGAGTTTTAAAGATATCTTGAATATCTTGAATTTTAAATAATTTAATTTGAATTTGAATTCAAAATTTGGAATTGAATTCCATGTTTGGAAATTTTGGTTAAAGATGATATAAATGTGTTTATATGGATTTAAACCATTTTAAAAGTATGGTTTTGAGAATTTGAATTCAACCCTAGGGGTTTAACTTGTATAAATGAGATCAGATTTTCCGAAATGAAGACTATTTGTTTTCAAATAATAGAAGCTTTCATATAAGGAAGGAATTTCCAATTTGAATTAAAGGAATTTCAAGTTTGAATTGAAAATAGTTTTCCAAGTTACGAATAAATCTTTGGAATTTTTTTGAAAGCCATCAGTTAAATCTTTGTTTTAAAGATTTAACGAGTTAATCCAAATCGAAATGGAATTGTTTTGAAAGTTATTAGTTAAATCTTTGTTTTAAAGATTTAACGAGTTAATCAAATTTAAATGGAGATTGATTTGGAAAATCTGTGAATGAATCTTTGTGAAACTGGGTAAACTTTGTGAATTAAATCTTTTGTTTAAAAGATTAAAGTGTGGAAATTGTTTAAACCGTTGAAGGTTGTTGAAATGAATCTTTTTGTTTAAAGATTTGAAAATGGTAATTTGTTAAACCATTTGAATGAAAGTTTTGGGCTTTAAGCTATGATTTAACTAAGACCCTAGTATCCATATGATTTTTAATTGCACTCGTTATTCGGTTTAGCCGGGAAAGGACCTTTGTGTCATATAACCCATTCCGAATAGAGATACGACGATATGGATAGCATTTGAAGACCGGTGGTGAAGGCCGGGTATTTGCAAGAGCGATAGGATGACCTATTGATTGTCTCTGCACCGAGTAGCGCTTGGTATAGAGATTCCCTAAGTGATGGGAAGTTCGATCGGGATTATGAATTCCGGATTGCAAGGGCTTCTTCGGAAGTGCCTTCGGTTCTGTTCGAACCCGGAACAGACTTGTATGGATGTGTGTCTGACGTTACACTTTGAGATGTAAAGCTGGTTTCTATCAAATACATTTCTGTTGGTGGCGGAGAATTTATTCTCTTAGCTTAACACCCTTCTCTGAGACGTACGAGCTCAAGGGTTATGTAGTTGATGGTTACTAGTGATACATTCCCAATTTGGTAATGTGGCATACGAAGTGCTGTTGATCAATTGTTGATCAAAGCATGGCTTTGTGAAAAAGCGTGGCTTTGAGAAAAAGCGTGGCTTTGTGAAAAAGCGTGGCTTTGTGAAAAAGCATGGCTTTGTGAAAAAGCGTGGCTTTGTGGACGAGACTTCGTTGAGCCTCACAACCCGGTAATGGTCGAAACATGAATGTTGCGGCAAGGTTGTTATGGGTCGCGCCCCTAGGGTATGTCATTTCCTTCTGGATAAAAGGTGATATCATGGTATAGAGCCCAGATATTTTACCTATGTTGATGGTGCAAAATTTATTATACTTTGTGGTTGTTGCTTTGTGATCGAGGTACCTCGGATAAAGGTCGGTAACGACCGAGGGATGGCATAGCTTGTGTGTTAGCTACCTAGTTACAGCTATACAGCGTGAGGTAGCATCGACCGTGTATTTATAGAGAGCAGGTTGACTCTCGAGGACGTCTTTCCAGAGGCATTTCCATTTCGGTGTAAGGAAGTTCCTTTGCCTGACCATTTATTGGAAATCCAAAGAAACAATACGAACCTTGTACGGTTTTAGTTGTATAACCTGCTATGGAATGTGGCCGTAACCTACTATTGAACATAGTAGCTATAGTAGGCATACAATAATGGTTGTATGCTGGCTAAAATTAATATTATACTTTCGAAAGGTTTTCCTTCACTATGCACTAGTAATAATATCAAAAGAGTTTTTCTTGCGTAGTAAGCATGTTTGACTATCATAAGAAGAAATCTCCTCCAATTCTGCATTTGCATTGTGTGTGTGGCTGGAGGTCTTATGGTAGTTTCATATTCCAAAATCATTGCGGGTTTCAATGTTTAAAATTCTTTTGTTGTTGTTTAAAGATAAACTGTTTTTGTTGCTCACACCAGTCCCACGACTGACTCAGAGTTTATTGTTCCCTTCCTAAACTCTGGGTGCCCACAATTTTCCACACGGGCAGTCTAGAGTTGGGTTTTTTAGATAATCAGGTTTAGTTGACATTGGAGCTAGTTCTTTGGAGTTCATTGATGGTTGACGTTGCTTATCTTGGTGCAACGTGATGGTGGTTCGAGCTGATGTTGGAGTTTTTGGGTTCATTCTCTTTTGGAGATCATTTGGAGTGATCTCTTCCATTATTATTATTTCCGATGTAGCATTGTATCATATCTCTGATATTGTTGTATCATATTGATATCATTGTTGTATATCATTCTGAATATTGTATTCATTTGAGTTGTATATGATATCATCTGTTTTCTTTCTTCCGCTTTGTTGTTATACTTAATGGTGTTATAAGCTCCGGAGAGCCAAATTCGGTGTTTGAATCTGCGACATTTTGAGTACAAGTGAAGTACGGGTGCCGATTTTCGAAGGCCGGGTTTTTGGATCTTTACAGTGAAGTTCATTATTAAAGTTTATATGTTAAATTTTAATTCATATTCTAAGTCCCAGAAGTTTAGTCATTCAATTTTAAGTTCGGTATTTGATATGCAAATCATGTTGTCCATTATAGTCATATACTTAATTTCATTGAGACGGGATTGGTCCTAATTTTTCATAAAAGTCTGCATGGAATAATTTGTTTAAGGGTTCAAGCTTGGTTCAAGGGCCTACAATCGGCTAAGTCCCCATAGCCAATCCCTCTCCTAAAACAAACAACTGACCCCTCTTAACCAACATATCCTGCTCCACAAAAAACCGATCCCTCGTCCACCAATGTGACCGATCTCTTCATTCTCATATTCACATCGGCCCCTCCTTACTACTCAAACTTTAAAGCCGATCCCTATACTTAGGCCATTTTACACTTCCCTCAAATTTTTACTCTGATCCCTCAGACAACACTCAATGTCGACCCCTATCCTCCATACTCCATCGTGACCAATCCCACTACTTCCTTCATGTTCCACTCTTCTCCTTTTTCCTCCTCTACCATCTCACCGAACCCTATGTCGCCACCGTTTGCCAACGTCCATCTCATATTCTCCCAATTCAACCCACTCTCAAAACAAGAAGCACGACCAAACCCATCATCTCGTCACGAATCAAAGTTAAATGCAAGAAAACCTACCTAAATGTATAAAATATGAGTTACTCGAAGGGAGATGTTGGATTTCGATTCAAATCGAAGGTGGAGCAGTGGTTCAAAGTAGGAGACGAAGGTGGATCTAAACATGGAGGTGGTGATTAATTTAAAGAGAGGGATCGGAGGCAAAGTGGGAGCAAAAGGATTGGGGGCAAAGTGGAAGGAGAGGGTTCGAAGGAAACCTTGGAGAAAACAAAATCCACTGAGCTAATGAAGTAAAGTGAATAAGTGAAGGGATAGAGGGATGGAGTATCGGCTTATATATGGGGGCTTATAGGGATCGACCTGCTTTAGCTTCTCCACGAAGTTGAAAACATTAAGTCCCTAATGTTGAGAGGGATTGGGTACGATCTCTACCCAATGAGGATCCATTCGATCCCTATCAACATAAAAAAGAGAGAAGACAGAAGATGGGAGAGAAAAGATCGGCTAGAGGAATTCCGATCCCTATAAACATAAAAAAAGAGGAAAGGGATCGGGTATGACCCCTATATGCATGCAAACATGTACATAAAAGCTATATAAAGTAAATAAATATATAAATGCGATGAAATTGCATCTAATTCAACAACAATTAGCGACGACCCATGAGCATGCAAACGCATCCAGGAGCCAACGACAATAACTTGTCCCAGAACATGCACGTGAATATTCTAAAAATTTGAAATTTGAAATCATCATAAATTGAATTCTCACCTGAAACACTCAAAGATTAAACTGGATCAGATATCAAAAGCTTGCTCGCCTCATAGAACCGGATATAGGTAGCAACCGATGAAATACAATCTTGAATTTATAATATAGGAAATCGACCAAGCGTCACGACGATCAAAGAGAGATACAACACTTTGGGTAAATAATTCAACGGAAGGATAGCGACTATTCAGAAAACTGGATGGATTTCTTTCCGGCAACTCTAACTTGCTTTGATTCAAATCACATCATGTTCAACTCAAGGCATACTTTGGGGGGCAAGTGTTATCCGACATTTTGACCTAGATATATCTGAACTGATTGGACAAGTTAGACTCGATTATCATCAAGGCCAGTAAGCCCAGAGCGATGATCGTGGGGTCCAAAAATCAAGTACAAATGAAAATATGAAGCCGTGACCGAACGGAATTAATAGATATGTTATACAGAACATTGAAAGTATGGAATATAATTTAATCTAGAAAAAGGACGGCTATGATCCCTCACCGCCAAAGTGATTGGATTACTTCAGCCAAACAATTGCAACTCAATGGAAAATAATTGATATCTCAAGATCTAGAAGTATAATGTATATGAAACTCTGAAAATAAGATGTGGGGACCATAGGGGGTCCACCTTAGGAATCACACCCTAAAAGGAGCAAGCAAGTGGGGTCTGCCCTCTTCCCTCTAGAGGGATTGACCATAATCAGGATACACAACATGTTGCAACAAGGATTGATCAATAATTCCAGTTCTACTAATCCAATTGGCATGAAACTTGGAGGCTAGGCATAATACAACATAGAGAAGCTCCCATAGGGATCGCACCCCAAACTCCTCTAAAATGGGGATCGGCCTTGATCCCTATTTCTTGGGATTTGGGCCATACGATCCCTCCTATGAACCCTTATAGTTCTAGATATCTTTCTGCCAAATTTTCAGGGAGATATTTTGTCGTTGTAACGACCCGCATTTCCATACCATTCAAGCTGACAATAAACCACACATGTCCAGCCCAAATTGAACAGAAAGATGGATAATTATGGGGAAGAAATAGGAAAGAAGAAGAGAAGAAGAAGGGAAAAGAAACTAAAAACAGACAGAATCTCACAATCGCAGCAGAACTACATATAATATAATATCAATGATTTTTACAAAAGAGAAGTTGTTGTATACATACATCCATCAGGGTACAACACAATTATCAGTCTGGACAGTTATAACAACCTATCCTCACAACTGCTGATAATTTCATCAACAAAACAGTGGAAATAAACATGAATACGATTTGAAGACCTCCAACTCGTCTCCTTAGCTCCAATGCTTTCAGGCAATCTATAAATATGCTCGGTCTGACCCGAGCATTATAATAAAATAACACCCGAGTCAGTCTTGAAAACCAGCGTTAGAAAAACCCACCAACTGGATTTTAAAGTTATAAAAATCTTCGAAAACAAAAGTATCTTGTAAGACCACGCCGCACATAAACACAGATGGGTTTTTACCTTACGATAACCAAAACATTTCATATGAAATCCAGTGATACTATAATAATGTCTAAGGGTTCAAAGTAAATATATAAAATAGCTTAAATGCTTGCATCTCACATTCCAACATAGTTGGGCACACTCAAAATAGTAATGGCTCGTATTGGAGATTGGTTTCCATACAATGACTGGGCTATTGGGGTACCACCCGTCACGGTGCATCTCTAGATAAAATACACCGAGAGCCTCACATGGACTCTATGGGAGTCAAGACCGGTCCTATCCCTTACTGGATAGCGCTGAATATGTCATCACCTTGGTTGGGATCAACAACCTAAATGGGCCCTAAGCATACATGATCTATAATATCGATCTAGATTGGGTGATGACCATACCCTAATGGTAGTGAACCACATTGCCTTGAAGCATCTCCCATGTTTTAGTCATTCCCGATTGATGAGGCTTGAGGCTATGATTACATTTTATATAGAACTTCCCACTTGGAATGCTAACATTTCCCTCTAGGCAGTAATGCAATGACAACATTCATCCATACAAGTTCGTTCTCGGACTGAAGGAAAGACTTGAGAGCTCCGTCTCCGATTTCCTATCATCCTCAAGATGTCTTTACTTCACAATGCTTAAGTTGGATCGAAGTGGTTTTCAGATAACATATCTGATCCCGGTCTCTTCGAAACAACATTCGACAGTTTCCAGTAAACTCAACCCCAGTTCTTTAGGAAATAAACAGACAAAGACAAGAGCAGAGTTCACCTCCTAACCGTTTGTGGATGGATTTCCTTATCATTCGTCCTAGAAGAACGAATGAGATTCATACGCACAGTACAATATCATCGAAGATGACTATGCCATATTACTCAAGTGTATCTCCAAGATATTTCCAAAGTTACTTTTGGGTCCAAATTCGATAGTCGATTATTTAACCATCGAATAAACAAACATTCAAATCATAGATAATTTCCCATGGAACCCACTAAGCCTCACATTCATAAATTTAAAATCATTTTTCAAATACTTGGAAATCACTTCCATATACTTATCTCTAGGGGTGGGCGCGGGTCGGTTTGGTGTGGTTTGGAGTCCAAACCGCTTCCGCACCGCATCAAACGGTTAATCAAAAATACAAACCATTATACTAATCTTTTAAACGGTTCGGTTTCGGTTCGGTTTGAATGTAACACGGTTCGGTTTCGGTCCGGTCCGGTTTGAACCCACATTAAATATGAAATAAGAGAATTACTTCCATCGACAATCAATTTACGAAGGCAACTGTGTGAAGCTTTTACACTTAAAGGTTAAAACACACAATGTTATACTGAAATGAAAGATTAGTTCTTAACTGTATGAATATTTCAATTTGACATTTAGCTATAAGTGAGAATTTTTTGGTTGATTATCCGAACATCAACATTAATCAATGCATAATCATCAAGGAAAATGACTAGAAGTAGATTATAATTAGCATTTATCCAAAAAAACGAGATGAAAAATATTATACCAATACTATAACTTCTTCTTTTATGACAGCGAATATTATTAATATAACAACATACGCTAAAAATAGAATATACATCGTTAGAATCTAAAATAAGATAGGAGTTGCTTATATTTTTATCATAAAATTACTAGTGAAAATATTCGGTTCGGTCCGGTTTAATACGGTTGGTTCAATCGTGCAAACCGCAACCGAACCGTATCGATGCGGGTCGGTCCGGTTTGAGGTATTTGCTTTGGTTAGAAGATTCGGTGCGGGTTTCCGCACCGTTTTTGCGGTTCGGTGCGAGCGGTTTCTGTATAGCGGTGCGGTTTATGCCCACCCCTACTTATCTCAATAGAATAAGTATATTCACAAAATGAAATATTTTTGATATTTAAAAAATATAACCATGTGCTTATCTTAATGGTATAAGTATATTGTCAAATAATTCTTTTTGAAACTTGAAGAACCTTTTCCATATACTTACAGAATGGTATAAGTATCGTAACTAATCACTTAGAAAGATTTACTTATTTCAAGATCATTTAAAATAATTAAACACAAATATCCTTTAAACAAAGATATAAATATCCCAAAATACCCTTTCTTTCTTTAATTATCTTTTCTTTATTATTTAAAATATCTTCTTTATAAATCTCCAAAATATATTTATAGAGTTCCTTATAAATCTCCAAGTTTTATTTACAAAAGCACTCTTCTATAATCTCCTAACCCATTTATAAAATTCCTCTTTTTAATTACTAACCATTTAAAATCCTCTTTTCACAATCATTCAGAATCTAACTTCTTTTCCAATTTCAATCCTCTTTCCAAGTTTATAAACTCCTTTACATAAATCCTTTTTATAAAGGATTCCATTTATAATAATTTATTATTATTATTTTAGTTAAATAGAACTAAAGCATCATAAACTTAGCTTTAATCATTTTAAATAATATAAAAGAAATATAACTTTTTTTTTAATAATATAATAGATAAACTCTTAAACTTTTAAAACATTAATAATCTTCAAAAACATTAATAATATAATAAATATAACTAAACATTTTAAATAATCTTCAAAAACATTAATAAAACTAGAGTAAATCGCATGTATGTGCATCTAATAGCTAGAAATATTTATTTTTTATGTAATAAAAAATATATGTACGGATGTGTGCTATAAGTGCAACAACTTTGGTGGTCACCTCACTTTTACTTCAAGCAAAGTCCTAGTGAATTCCGTTGATGGGTGGTTGAAAAGTGGGTAGTGGTGGAGGTTGCAAACAATGGTGAAATTATGTTGATAGATGTAGGGTACTTTTAGAATTTCAAAAAGACACCGTGGAAATCTATTCATTGAATTTTCTTTATTAATAGTAGTGATAATTTATTTTAAAACGCTATAGATAATATAGTAATTAATTACAAAAATAATTTTTACAAACATTTGTACTTAATTATTAATAAAGCTCCTTGTATATATAGAAATAATTAAAACATTTTTCTTCCAATTTATAAAATTAGAAGTTAATCAAATCCACAATTTCCAAATCTAGAAAAGGCTCAGCAATCCCAGTGGTACTTAACAAGCTACCATTACCTTCCAAAACTTCTCAAGTCAAATTGCCGGTATTTACATAATCAAGCATATATGTAAACAAACCCATAATTAATATAATAGCAAAACGAGGATTTATTCTGCTAATCAATGTCATTCAAAGATAAACCCTTACATTTATTAAACGATGTCTATTTGTACAAATAGATAACACCAGGAAGTATACTTACATTAACTACGTTATAATTTTAAACAAAGTAATTATATTATTCAAAATCAATATCAATTTATCACCTCATATATGATCCATTACTTTAAACAAGTTTGAATACAAATTTAAAACTCAAACAAGTTAATAGCATTTCAAGATGCTATATCGTAATCCTAGATCAAATTCAACAAATCTAATAGCATTTCAACATGCTATATTGTGATCCTAGCCCAAATTCAATCAACTAGCAAATTCAACAATCTAAACAGGCATAAATAAATTTTATTTACGATAAACATATCAATTAACCAAAAAGAGTGAGTTTTAACTCACCATAGTTCTAGTTGTCGCCGAAGCGTTTTTGGTTTGTTCTACGTTCGACTATAGCCCAAAATTCAGCTAGTTCCAAATGCAAATAATTCAACTCCATCGCATAGAGGCCGACGACACGATTCCAACGCGACCGATGGTGTCTCAATTGGACCTTGAACGAATGAGATATAATATTTTCAATTTTTTTAACACATATATTTAAAAATTCATAAGTTTTAAACTATTACACACCCATAAAATAACAAACCCGGCCCAACAAAGGCATCTTCTTCCACCTTACAATCCCCATGTACACGAAACACAACAAACCCGCCATTCCCCTTGTACGTGCACACCCATATTCAGCATCTACTCGACGAATTCGCCAATGGACTTCACCGACAAATTTCCCATCTCGATCTCAACACAACCATACCCATCTTACCACCTCCGAACCCCCACAATCAAAAGCTACTGTACGGTCGACAGCAGCCCCAAGGGAAAAACACGCGTCACTTTATCTCATAGATCTCCTCCATAACTTCGAAGCATGTGCTAATCACCTTTGTGAACTCCAAACTAACCTCCATTTAAACAGTTGTCGCATAAATCAAGTGAAATCATTAACCCTAGCTTCTCCCTATATACTGACTTCGGCCAAACAATGCTTGCACCCCATAAGACATATACCAAAACATAGATCTTGTCGCAGTGATTCCAAAGCTATTAGTTTTATAATTTTTAATCGAATGAATAAGGAGATTTTGAATTTCGAAATTTAAAAGAGTTTATATTTTTTTTTCTTCTTTCACTATTTGGAACGAGAATAAATGAAGAACATAGAAACTGAAGTTGAATAATTTTTGTAAGTGTGCAGATTCTCACATTTAAAAGTTCAGTTCACATTCTTTCTTTGAATTTTTTATTTTAAAAATGATGAAGGGAACGATGGTACACAGTGAAAAGAAAGGGACAGGCAACTACGTTGTTTTAGTCAGCTATGCAAGATGTGTAAGAGTTGACTTTGATTTAAATTTTAATTTCCGGTATCTTGGAGCACCACTTTCCACTCGCATACGGATCCCAAATCAACAAAACAAAAATACGGTTGCGTTCAAAATGACGGAACGATCTCAAAACATAAATAATATATATCGAATATTGAATTCTAAAAAATCATGAAAACACCGCTATTTGGCAATAAATCGTCAAACGAACAACGTTCAATATTTTCCAAAATAAGATTTATGGAAAAATAAAATAAAATAAATTAAAATTAAAAAAATGGAATTCAGGTCATAAAAATAAAAATAAAAATAAATTTTGACTATTCATTTGAACCATTTATTACTGTAAATAACTTACAAATTGAATTTACTAATATTATCTATTATTTAAAAAAAAATTAACAAGTCCATTTAATCCATAGAATTAATATTCAATTTAAAATTCAAATATTTAAATCATCATTCAAATTTTTATTCACACTTCAAAGATTTAAACAATTCCATAATTTAATTTAAGTTTTTAAAGCTTTTAAACCAACATTTTAATAATTAAGATTAATTAAATATTGAAAATTAAATGACCAAAATCGCGGGTTGTTACAGTCGTCTTCCTCTATAAATACAGATTTAATTGTTCATTTTTTGGACTTTTACGCTGCTTATTGCTTTGTACTCTTTTATAACTAAGGGTTCTAATCCAATCCCTATTGTACTCGGTTTACAAAGTGATTAATAAAGCTATCTCTTCAAAGTGGTCATAGGCAAACAGTGCCGAGCCACTATAAACTGATGCGTCTCTATTATTTGCTTATTTCTTATTGCTTTATTACTAAATTCTCTTTATTTACATTAAATTTTCTTCATTTATTCATCTACAAAATCCCTATTGGGTGTTTGTGCCAATTTTCGGTGCAAACAATATGCTAGCAATCACACTTTGATTACATATTTGTATGCTATGTCCGGATATTTTTGCATGGTTGGTTTCTTTGTTTATTTGAATGGGTGCTTGATTTGGATGGTAGTTTATTTAATCATTAGATTAATTTATGAATATTATGTAAGTGATACGAAATGAGAGAGTGTACAAATAATGTTATTTGTCATTTGGGAATTTCGAGGATGAAATTCTTTTTACAAGGGGAGAATGGTATTTTAATGATAAATAGTAATAGACTTTTAAATGACTAATGTAACGACCTGGAATTTCGAACACTTCATATTTAAATATCTGAATTATTTTGATATTTGAATCCGTGATTAAATGTGACAAATTTTATTCTATAACCTTTTTAACCCCTTTTTAATTAATAACTAATTGTGTTAAACTTGTTTTGAAATATGTTTACAAAATTAAATACTTCGAAGGAATATCGGCAATGTGACTGAAAATCATTTTATCGATAAACGACTATTTTCTTGATAAAAGTAATTTGAAATTTTTAAGCTTTCTTAGAATACTAATGTGTAATCAATTAGAAACTAAAAATATTTTCCACGATACGGCTAACTAAATGTGAATAGTAAAAAGATTAGCAAATGTATTAAGGGAAGATTTTCAAGAGTGTGAGGTGTAAAGCAAAAACATGAGGGGTTTCTTTGGCTGGTCAAAAGAGGGGTAAGGGAGGTCATTTACCTCTTGTGAAAGCCACATAATAGTATTCACTTGTTCACAATTTTATTTGTTAAGTTCCTTGAAAAAAGAATCTAAGCATTCAAGAAATCTTTTCCTCTTCGATCTTCATACTTGTATCAAACCACCTACAAATCGTCCCAAACTTTGGAAAGGGCTTTGGCATAGCCTAAGGACATGAAATATCATCCAAAAGCAAGAAGGAAGTTAACACAAATGGGCCAACAATTTCTGGCCGTGAGCAAAGGATGAGGTAGGAAGGTGGCTAAGCTCTTTTAAGAAGCAAAGGTGGAAGCATCGGCATGTGGGTGATGGTAGGAAGTGGTACCGTGTTCCTTTGTGCTTATGCTTGGATTAGATATGAATTTGAGTGGGTTATCTCACCATTTAATGTGTATAGATTATGTATACATTTATGATGTATAAATATAAAGTTAAGTAATATTAAGAACTATGCAAGTTATAATTTTTGGACCCCACCTTGCTTTGGAAAGCTAGTGACAACTTTATATGTAATATTATCTCTTCTATTACCCTCCATAACATATAACGTGGCCTAGACTATATGTTTACATGTTTGATAATGTTGTATGTGATATAGAAGAGTGTGTGTGTGTGTGTGTGAATGTTTAAAGTGAAAGAGTCGTTGTGAAAGCACATTGAAATCCCCTTGCTGTAACTTACTTATTTCGATGATATGTTGATATATTATGACATAATATATTTTCATTGCTCTTTACACATATTTTGGTGTATGGGATAGTAAATAAATAATTTGCAAAGTGTAACACCCTAGGATTTTCCAGAAATAAATAAAAAATATAATTAAAAGATAAGAATTAACCTAAAAGGAGAATTTTCACAAATGTCTGAATTTGACTACGGGACTTGCTCGATTGTGCCCATAGTAATTTTCTAGACAATATTCATATATAACTTGATGAAATCCAAGCTAAAACGAAAAATTTATAAAGGATTGAATAGATAATAAATGGAAAAGAAAAATAAGAAATCAACTAGGGACAGGTCGACCCAGATGGACCCAGGTCGACCGTGGGCTGTCAATTTAATCCAAGGGCGGTCGACTCGACCCATGGTCGATTATAAGGTCATAGCGACCTAGAGACGATTAGTTTTGTCATGCGAGATCATTGTGTGCTGGCTATGGTTTCAGGGATGAATGAGATGATTTTGTGCTGGATCTGACCGTAGTGAGTTGAGATGTTCCTCTATAAATTGATGGCTAGGGTTAACCTAAGATCTAGTTCTCTCCATTACGGCGAAGCCCTGCCAAAATAAAACCCTAGACCCTAATTTCCCAAATCAATTTCTAAACCCTAGAGATACTCTAAATCTAAATAGAAATATAAAGGAGATCTAGCAAGTGGAGAAGAGACCTAAGCTGATTTAGGAGAGAAAGCTTGCGGCATCTAAGGAAAACCAAAAAGCATATGAATGGGCATAGATTTAACAAGTTAATTAAATTAATTGATTTTATTTCTACCATATGCTGATTTGACTGCTAAATCTTGTATTAATCCATTAATTTATTAAATTGGGAATCTGGAATAACGAATCTGTGTATCTAATTGCAATTGATATATGAAAGCTGTAAAACCATAAATCATATGCTAAAATTGGATTTGACACCAATATATTGCTAATTGGAATAATTAAAAAGTTGTGGGGACTGTAAGAAAAATAGGACAAATAGATTAGCCCAATTAAAATAAGAATTAAATGGATTACGTCTCATAATTGAAATGGATCATGTCTCATAATTGAATGAAATAGATTAGTTTACTTAAAACAAGTAAATTGAAAGATGTCTAGATTAAGTCTGAAAATAAAATGAAATGATTAACTTACTTAAAACAAGTAAATCGAAAGATATCTGGATAGTAGACAATCGACCTACGACTGGCATAGGTCGACTGTCGTAAGTCACTTTAGACTTAGTAGACTGTTTGGAGCCTTGAGCCGACAAGGGTAGGAACCATGTTGCTCTCTAAATTGCTTGAATGGCGTGGATACTTTTAGGTGTTATTATTTGAGGTAGGGGACTTAATTCGTGTTTTCGTATTGTAGAGTATGATGCAGAGCTTCATTAAGATGTGCAAATATATTGGGAAAGGTGTACACAAGTATTGGGATTGAATTACCCGTCGTTGGTTGAGGCCGTCGAGACGGTATCAGATTACGTTATTAGTCGTGGTGTTGGGATCGAAGATTGGATCATGGACATTCCCATAGGCCAGTATGGGTGTAGACGCTGAAAGCTAGGTGGTGCCCAGTACCATGTGGAGTTAAGCTCAGCGGCTCCTTGGGGTGCGTAAAAGGTATATTGTTGCTAGTATCAAGGGGTTGGGCACGAGTGCATACGATGAGTCACTATGCGAGTTTACATGCATGCTCTTCCTCTCTAGGCTTAGTGTGACTTAAAGTTGGATGATAGTTTCCCCAAAACTAGACAGTGGTTCGGTGAGATGTGATCGGTTGTTACCCCCTTGATGTAAGACTGATGATTGTTAGGATGGTGACCTTAGGGTTGCGACCTTAGGTGCACGAACACTATACACACATCCTATATCACCGAGAGTAGACTTGAAGTTAGTTGTATTTAATTTCCTTCTTCGTCTTGTTTTCATTCACCGGACTTTATGTTTGGCCCATTTTATTTTCCCTACCATAGTTAGACAGAGTAGCGGTTGACAGGTCTATTGCTGCTTTCGGATTATCATGCCTGGAGTCTAGTTCTATTTTATCCTTTATCATGTATTTCCCATCAGTACATTTGCCTTTTCAGTATTTTGCTAATGAGGGATTATTTTTATGATACTTTGATATTTGATATGTATTGATGGTTTTTTGAGACTACGATATTATGATATTTTGAGACCTGGATATTTTGATGCTTTTGAGATATTTACTACTATCATTATGAGATTATCCATATATTTGATATTATGTTTCTGCTGTGATGGTGTCTGGATTAGATAGATTATTTCTCCATTGATATCTTAGGCTCTGTGGTACTACTTTTTCCTTAAACCGATGATCCGTGTTTCTTGATATGGCGGTGTTTGTCATATCAAGGGATGCAAGTTGTCACATGTGGTATTAGAGTCTAGGTTCAATATTCCTAGGGATATGAGCATATTTGGTTGGTATGGGTACACACACACATATATATATAATTTTGAAAAGAGAAATAATTTTTGAAATTGTTTTCAAAATGGGTTTCCAAAGTATAACTATATATAAAAGTTTTTTGGAATATGTTGTCAAGAATCCCTCAAATTCGTGTCTATGCTTATTTCAACTCCTACAAGTGCTCTCCCTTATCTAAAATCTTATTTGAGCTATTTGTGGAAGTATTTGATTTAATCTTTACTATTCACAAATAGAGATGGTAGATCTCGTAGGATCTGGCTTTACCGATATCCCTGATATTCCAGGCGTGAACATGCCCATTTGTCTCCACCATTACTTACAAGGTAGGAGACCAGTTGACATCCGACTAGAGAGCCTGCAGAGGAGACGGCTGGTGGGGTCCCTATCCACCCACCTGTCGCTCATGACTTTTCCAAGCTATGCAAGGTCTTTTTCAAGTTAGGTGGCAAGCTATTCTTTGGTACTGAGACATTAGTTGATGCTAGAGCTTCAATCTGTAGTTATGAGTGGATATTTGGACTTATGGCTTTAGCAGATGAGGTTAGGAGGCAGTTTGCTACCTGGAAGCTGGAGGGAGAGGCTCCCAGTTGTAGGAGGTTTTTATGGCTGAGATTGTGACTTGGGGAGAGTTTAGGTGAAGGTTTGAGATGAAGTTCTTGTCGTAGGCCGAGGAGGGAGTTATGTTAGAGAATTTATAAATCTGAAGTAGTGTGATTTGTTAGTTAAAGAATATGTTAATCAGTTTAATGAGCTTACGAGGTTTGGAATGGAGCTGATCAATACCCTGCATAAGAAGGCACTCAAGTCTGCTAAGGGTTTGAATCAACCAACAGGGCTTAGGAGTGAGCCATATTCCTATGGGAGGTACTTATGAGGGTTTGGTTGAGATGGCATTGCTTACTTTTGTTACAAAGAAGGTGGAAAAGGCTCCAAAGGTTGAAGTGAAGAATTTTCAAAAAGGGAAGAAGAAGGGTGGACCTCCACCTAAAGGGAGGATTCAAAAGAAGGAGTTGAAGTGTCATTTGTGTGGGAAGATATGGCATTTTGTTAAGGAGTGTTCACTACCGAAGCCGAAGTGCTTCAATTGTGATCAGGTTGGGTGTATTAAAATGAATTGTCTACACTACCCAAAGCTGCTCTCTGGCTTTTACTTAAGTGGTCTAGGCATATGTTATGAAGGTTGTTCCCACTTCCAATGTCCAGCCAACACTAGAGAAAGGAAAGAAGGTGGCAATTAAAGGTGTGTAATCTCTATCTAGTCTTTCTGTTCATATTTTATTTGATGCTAGGGCATCTCATTCTTTTATCTCTAGTAGACTTGTTGATGACTTGCACTTAGACACTAGTATTACGACGAACCCAATAGTTGTGTCAAATCTTATAGGAGGATCAACTTATTTGTCTATGATATGTCAGGATTTGAGGTTGATTATTCTAGGGGTCGAGTTTGGGTGTGATGCCTATGTGCTGGGGTTCCCTAGGTTTGGATTGATATTGGGCATGGATTAGATGTCTATGTATGGGGCTATACTAGACTGTGATAGGAAGACTATTAGACTGGGCACTTATAGTGAGTGTAGCTTAGAGGTTTTTTGTGATCTACGAGGAATTGTTATGTTGAGCTACCTTTATTCTTTAGACTTACCACATGATGAGCTTGTTTCTATCCCAATAGTTAGGGATTTTCCAGATGTATTTTCTAAGGTTCCTGGTCTCCCACCATAGAGAGAGATCGAGTTTAGGACCTATCTTGTAGAGAATGCTTGACCAGTTGCTTTGCCTTTGAGGCCCACGGCTCCAAGGGAACGATGTGAGTTAAGTAAGCAAGTGAATGAGCTAATGGAGAAGGGTTTCATCAGGAGGAGTATTTCCGAGTGCGGGGCGCCATTCGTCTTTGCAACCAAGCTAGATAGTTCCCTTAGACTCTATGTTGATTACCGCGAGGTGAATAAGATGACAAAGAATAATCGCTATCCTTTGCCTCACATAGATGATCTCTTCGATAGTTGGTTGAAGTGAGAGTATTTTCCTAGCTCGACTTAGCCATAAGTTTCCATCTGTTGAGAGTAGCTGAGGATAGTATTAAGAAGACTACATTTAGGACTCTTGATGGGTTATATGAGTGGTTAGTCATGCCTTTTGGACTAACCAATGCTCCCTCTTATTTTGTTGATTTGATGACCCAAGTGTTTAGGGAGTTGCTGAATAAATGTGTGGTGGTATTTGTGGATGACATCTAGGTATACTCGAGGAGAAGGGAGGACAATGCTTTGCACTTAGAGGAGGTGCTTAGGACCCTCCGATCAAATAAGCTTAAAACTAAGTTTTCTAAGTGCCACTTTTGGAGAGATGAGGTTTGCTTTTTAGAGCACATTGTTGTTGAGAGTGGTTTGGCTGTGGATCCTAGTAAGGTGGCGGCAGTGCATGATTGGTATGTCTTGAAGAATGCTATGGAATTGAGGAGCTTTCTTAGTCTCATGGGTTATTATAGGAAGTTCATTAAGGACTTCGCTAGGATATATGCCCTATTGACTTGCATCACCAAGAAGAATCAAGCTTTTGCATGGGATGCTATGTGTGAGGATGCTTTCGTTAGTTTAAAGAAGGCTTCGACCAATGCACCTATATTAGTGTTACCTGATGGGAGTAAACCATTTACGGTTTATACCGATGCTTGTGGTATGAGAGTAGGAGCAGTCTTGATGTAGGAGGGTAGAGTGGCATGCTATGCTAGTAGGCAGTTGAAGACTCGTGAGAGGAACTACCCGATAGATGATCTTGAGTTAGCAGCTATAGTCTTTGCTCTTACGTCTTGGAGACATTATCTTCTGGGTGAGAGATTTGAGCTTTACATAGAACACAAGTCCTTGAGGTACTTGTTCACCCAAAAGGACTTGAATTTAAGGTAGTAGAGATGGATGGATTTCTTAGCCTCATAAAACTTTGAGATTTTTTATACCCTTGGCAAGGGGAATGTTGTAGCAGATGTGTTGAGTAGATAGAGAGCTACAGTAAGTCCTTTATTTTTGGAGTGGAGACATTTAGAGTATATTTCCACCTTTGAATTTAGGCCATCGTCTGATATTACCCTTTGGTTATTAGCAGTCCTAGATATTCAACCGACCTTGATGGAGCAGATTGGGGTTAGGAAAAGAGAGGACGATAAGCTGACAAACCTTTTTTATTGATTAAGCAGAGGGGAGTCATCGAGTCATCTTAGGCATTATGCCATAGACTTGAAGGGATGGTTGAGGAGCGATGGTAGGCTATGTGTTCTTTATAGTGTGGATTTGGTAGATGCAGTATTGATGGAGCCTCACCACTCTAGGATGATCATTCATCTCGGTGGAGATATGAAGAGAGATTTCTTTTGGTTTGGGATGAAGGGGCAAGTGGCTGAGTATGTAGCTAAATCTATGACTTGCCAGATGGTGAAGGCGGAGCGGAAGTGTAACAACCCAAATTCCAGTGGGTCCGGATTTTTCGCAAAAATGCTAAAATCCAAGCCCACTGAAGCCCGAGATAGGTATCTGGTATCCTACAAATAGGCAAAGACAAATGTATCAGAGCTCAATTAAATATCTCACAGCGGAACTGACTGAAATATAATAGTAAGTAAATACTCACCAATAAAACAACACTTTCTAAATAAGTGTCTCAAAGTTGGAAAGTCTCTGCCATCTACCTAACCTATAGGATGTTATGAGGAGGGAATTAGAACTAAAGTTCTAGTGAATGGACAAACTATATACTTCTAAGTTCAATTCTACATATACCGTTTTATTTCCAATTACTGTTATATTAGGTTCATTGGGTTTGTAATATTCTCGCCTCTGTGCGTGAATCGTACTCATCTACTCCCTAGTAGATTAAAACCTAATGACTAATATATATGTAGCTATATGCCCAATGACCGCATCGGTCCTAGGTACTACCCATAGTACCTTCCGTATCCTCCTCGCAAAGGACTCCATCATCTTGCTCCTATAGCGTTCTGTGACTACACCTGTAAAGGACTGTTTTGTAAGGCCTATAATACAGATATTACGTCGTTTACTCTGAAAATGTAAAATAGCGTCCGCACTAGCCTATACTAATGCTCGGACATCCATAATGTACCATCCAGTGCGTACCTTGAGGACTATACGTAATCGTTCTATCTACTACCTAAATCCTGCTTAACAAGGTCTACCTTGTACGAAACTCAATCGGGGATTTTCTACATCTGTAAAAGACTGCTTCGTTAGGCCTACAATATAGATATTCTACTTGGTCTGTCTCTTTTCTTATCGTGGCTATGGCCCCACGCAGCTACCCCTCAATTAACTGAAAGACCTCTAAAGAGCTAAGTGGTTGTGCCCTACTGCAAACAATCTAAACATCCAATTGGCCGTGCTCTTCATCCAATGTCTCGATAATGATAGAATCATTGGCCGGTTGGTTTAACTCTAGTCTTTCCCGAACTTTCTTCTTGGTTTGTTGATGGCCTGATATCCGCATGCGACTATCCTTTTGCGTCCTGGCCACTAAAACCTACTCACAAGTCAGAGTACGGTGTCATACGAATATCCTACTCCATACATCAACTTTTTTAACCGCTTATAATGGTCCTACCATGCAAAAGCAGTCAAGGCATACTCTCTTGATGAAACACCTACAGACCTGCCTCCGTGGGACTGCTTTGTTAGGCCTACCCCAGAGGGCCATCCTAGAGTACCCTCACATCTCGTTGAAGTCTCGTACTTCCTTCTAGTCGAAATAACTAAGTTGGACGTGCTTCTTCTCTGCTGAAATCTATGATGAGCTGCTTCATTAGGCTCTTCATCCTTCGGGCTGCTCCAAACCCATCTTACTATTTTATTAGACCCTAAGTCTAATCTTTTATTTTGTGTTTAGTTTACTTTTCTTATTCTGTTGGCTACGTATTTACCCTAATCAACATAAGCTTATCCCAGCCTCACCTAACTATTGTGAGACCATCAGTTCCTGACTGAAAGGGAATGATGTTGGTATGGGCCTTGTTTCTATGTTTGCTTATCATAATAACTGCTTTGCTTTTATTCTACTATCTACGCAGTAAATGCAGATCTAGGTACATTTCTATTTATTATTTCTAATCTTGTCTAATAATTAACTTGATTTCTTCTTTAATTCTTCACTTTATTTTCTTTTATTCTGGAAAGTAGTTCTATTATATTTAGTTGGATACAAAAACTGTGCTAAAAATCCATTTCCATGTTTTAATACTAAATAATGCAATAAACAATAATCCATAACTGCAAGATATTTCTTTTATTATTTCTTTACTTTTTTGGCTAGTGCAAAATAGAGTAGTGTCTCTATTTTACACTAATTTCCCTTTTCTTTCTTTTGTTCTTGCAATTACGTTATTGTCATCTTTAAATATTAAACTATGGAAATGTATTCTCTTTTCTAAACCAACCAATTAATCTATCACTAACTTCCAAATCAAGTTATTAGTTTTTCCCCTTTTTATATCTCCCATTTAGTATAATTTATTGTGAATTTCTTGCTTTTAGGCTTAAGCCTTTCTCTATAACTGTTAAGCCTAATATTCTTCATATTAAATGGGATTTCTTTCTTTCCTTTCCATATAAATAATAATTAAATATAAGTTCTCAAATAAATTCACAGTCTAAGCATAACTAATTAACATAACTAATTACTGAAATAAATGTTGAATTAAATAATTAACGGGAATCTAACAATAATATATCAGAAACGTAAAAGATATATAATTTAAATCCACTCATCTGTCATCCTTAGCTTTGCTCCATGGCCTTCTTGGATCCCCTTCTAAGGCGTCTAATATTTTTATTTAAAAAGATATTCTCCCTAGAAATATTTTCTATTTAGGGTTCAACCTCAGGCAATGAACCCAACTGGGAGAAAATCTGATTCTGAGAAAATAGCTAGGCCTAGGGTTCTCTTTATATTGGAGTTTGGGGATCTCATACCATTGGATTTTTGGATTAAATCTGGTGCAACCACGACATGAGCTTGCTACGGATCGTTGGATTTAGAAACCAACATTCAAGATTGCACAGAAATGAATTAAAATAGGCTCGGCACATACTTGGACGATTTATCGTCCAGGTTGTAACGCGGGTCGACTGCTAGGTCGACCTGTGCGTTTTAAGGGTCGACCCTTGAGTCGACCTGTGTGTATTGCGGATCGACCTATGGGTCGACCCGTAGGCCTATTTTATATTTTTTTTTATTTCTCGTTTTCGTTTCTCTCGTAACTTCTTCGTATTAACTTGGATTTCGACAACTTATATATGGAAATTGATCAGAAAATCACCACGAAAACAATGGTATAAGTTTTGTGGCCATATTATGACATTTACAAAAATGTTTATTTTCACTATTCATCATTATTTGATTATTTAATTATATAAAATGCAGGGTGTTACAAGAAGAAGCTTGGATGATTGTTGTAGCCATTGGACGTCCCACAGTTGAAGTGGGAGAGCATTTTTATGGACTTCATAGATGGATTACCCAGATCATGGAGAGGGAATGAGGTCATTTTGGTCATCGTGGACAGATTGACCAAGTGCGCTCATTTCAAACCTATGAGGAGCACTAGGACAACAACTTTATTGGTGGTTGTATATGTTAGGGAGGTGGTTAGACTTCATGGAGTGCCTACTAGTATAGTTAGTGATAGAGACCCACACTTCACTATTGAGTTTTTAAGGAGTCTGCAAGAGGCTTTAAGGACTGAGTTGAGCTTGAGTGCAATATACCATCCACGGACTAATGGTCAGACCGAGAGATTGAATCGAGTTTTGAAGGATTT
The DNA here is from genome assembly GCA_030737815.1 of Allium fistulosum. Lineage (NCBI taxonomy): Eukaryota > Viridiplantae > Streptophyta > Magnoliopsida > Asparagales > Amaryllidaceae > Allium > Allium fistulosum. The sequence goes on along the minus strand of CM060903.1, from coordinate 767,790,454 downwards.
ACTTACGATATGTATCATTGATTTTGGAGGCTCTTGGGAGGATCATTTGCCACCATTAGACTTTGCCTATAATTTGCTACCATGCTAGCATACGGATAACACCATTTGAGGCTTTATATGGTAGACCTTATAGATCGCCATCATGTTGGTGAGAGACTACATATAGGATTATCTTTGGGCTTGATATGGTTAGGGAGACTTCAGAGAGGGTGGACTTAATTTTGAAGAGAATGAAGGAAGCTTAGGACCGGCAGAAGTCTTATGCAGATAGGTGGCGCTCTGAGTTGGAGTTTGCGATTGGGGATATGGTATTTGTGAAGGTTTCACCCTCGAGACATGTGATGAGATTTGGAAGTTCGAGGAAGCTAACTCCGAGATTTGTTGGACCCTTTCCAATTGTGGCTAGGATTGGAAGACTGGCTTAAAGAGTTAGACTTTTAGAGAAGTTGGCTAGAGTTCATGACGTTTTCCATGTTTCGCACTTGCGAAAGTCATTGCATGATTCAGATGTTGAAGTAGAACCTAGCAGTTTGGAGGAGGTTGAGGTGGAGCGTGAGTCAATTGTTCACCGTGTACCTACCTGCCTTTTAGAGTACGGCACTAAGTGGCTCCACAATCAGGAGACCTGATTAGTTAAGGTTCAGTGGGGGGACGACCCAATTGAGAGTACTTGGGAGCCAGAGGAGAGGATTCGAACTTCTAACCCACAGCTCTTTTTTGGAATGTCCCACATTGTGATCTTTCTTTAGTTAGAACCCTTATGTAGAACCTTGGAGGGGAGGGTAGACTATATTTGGTAGAGGCCTTTGGATGATAGGTATGTTTGTAAACATGTCAATGAGACATGTTATGGTTGATGGATGCTATTAGATGTACATGGGTGTTTATGGATGCAAGTGGTCGCATTGCATGCACTAGTAGGCATATAAATTCATACCTTATGCACATTGTTTGCTGATTTTGGTTGTTATCCATGGATGATTTTTGCATATTGATGTTGCATTTGGATGTATGGTTGAGCATACATGTAGAATTATTATTTTAGGATTTTGCATACATTTGGATGCATGGCATGTGCATATTTGGATAAATGGGAGGTCGACTAAATCAGTAGACCGACTACTCTTTAGCATTAGTTAAGGTTCATATGGATTCATGTCGCATAATTACATAATTGCATTAGAATTATTAAGGACTATGGTTGCTATGGATGATGGATGAGCAGATGGATGTAGACTTTGATTGATGGATGATGGATGAGTAGATGGATGTATTATTTGCATAATCACATAATTCCATAAACGAGATGAATTTGGGCTGGATATGACGGTAGTGAGTTAAGGTGTTCTCTTATAAATTAATAGCTAGGGTTAATCTAAAACCTAATTCTCTCTATTACAATGAAGCTCTGCCAAAATAATACCCTAAACCTTAATTTCCCAAATCAATCTCTAAACCCCAATTCTATTCCAAATCTTAATCTCAATTAATATAAAAAGGAGATCTAGAAATTGGAGAAGAGATCTAAGCGGGTTTAAGGGAGTAAGCTTATGGCATTTGAGGCAAACCTAATAGTCTAGGACAGAGGTGAGTGGGTAGCGGATTTAACAAGTTAATTAAATTTATTTATTTTAATTTCTACCCTATGTTGATTTGACTGTTAATATTAATCCATTAATCTGGAATAATGGATTTTTTTTATCTAATTTCAATTAACATATGTAAGCTGTAAAACTATTAATCATATGCTAAAATTGGATTTGCCACCGATAAATTGCTAATTAGAATAATGTAAATGTTGCAACTGTGATAAAAATAGGGCAAATAGATTAGCCCAATTGAAATAAGAATTAAATGGATTATGTCTGATAATTGAAATGGATTACATCTCATAATTGAATGAGATGGAATAATTTACTTAAAACAAGTAAATTAAAAGATGTTTGGATTAAGTCTGAAAAAATAAATAAAGTGATTAACTTACTTAAAGCAAGTAAATTGAAAGATGTCTGGATTGTAGGTAATCGACTTAAGACTAGCGTAGGTCGATTGTCGTAAGTCACTTTAGACTTATTAGACTGTTTAGGGCCTTGAGTTGATAGGGATATGAACCATGTTGCTCTCTAAATTGCTTGACTGGTGTAGACACATGTATGTGTTCTTATTTGAGATGGTGGACTTAGTTCGCATTTTTGTATCGTAGAGTAGGATGCGGAATATCGATAAGACGTGCATGTTATGTTGCGAAAGGTGCACACAAGTGTTGGGACCGAATTACCGGTCGTTAATTGAGGCTATTGAGGTTGGATTTTTAGTCGTTAGTCGGGGTGTTGGGATCGAAGACTTGATCATGGACATTCCCGCGGGCCCATATGGGCATAGACGTTGAATGCTAGGTGGTGCCCAGTACCAACCGGAGTTCAGCACGGTAACTCCTTGGGGTGTGTAAGAGGTATTTTGCTGCTAGGGTCGAAGGGTTGGGAATGGGTGCTTACAATGAGTCAATTGGGGAGTTTACATGCATGTTCTTCCTCTCTAGGCCTAGTGTGAGTTAAAGTGGGGCAGTAGTTCCACAAAACTAGATGGTCGTTCGGTGAGATGTGGTTTGTTGTTATCCCCCTGATGTTAGACTAATGACTTTTAAATTGATAACAGTTTAGCTGGTGACCTTAGGCTTGCAACCTTAGGTGCACAGACAGTGTACACACACCCTATATCACCTAGAGTAGAATAGAAGTCGGTTGTATTTAATTTCCTTGTTAGTTTTGTTCTCATTCACCAGACTTTATGTCTGACCCGTTCTATTTTTCCCCCACCATAGGAGGACAAAGTAGCCATTGACAGGTCCATTGTTGCCTTCGATTATCGTGCCTGGAGTATAGTTTTATTTTATCCCTTATCATGTATTTCTTATCAATACATTTGCGCTTTCGGTATTTTGCTTATGAGGGATTATTTTTATGATACTCTGATAGTTGATATGTACTAATGGTTTTTTACGGCTACGATATTATGATATTTTGAGACCCAGATATTTTGATGCTTTTGAGATTTTTATTACTGTTATTATAAGATTATCCATATATTTGATATTATGTTTCCGCTATGATGACGTTTGTATTAGATAGATTATTTCTTTATTAATATCTTAGTCTCTATGATACTACTTTTTCCTTAAGACTGATGATAAGTGTTTCTTGATATGGCGGTGTTTGGCAAGACAAGGGATGCAGGTTGTCATAGAAAGTTATATAACTTGTTAGGCAAAGTCCACAAAAATTCTAGCACAATGGTCGTTGTATGAGCACATTGAAATTGCCTTGTGTTCGGCAATTTTTAACCTTTTTGGGAAGATAGCCTTAGGGGTTTCTTCCTTGTTTTAATAATTTATATATGTTTAATTCTTGCTATAAAAGGATCAAGGTTTAAAACATTTCAAAACTAGTTGAACGAAGTTGAAAATTTTAAAAGTGAAATAGTCGTTATAAATGCACTTTGAAAAATACCTTGTTTTTGGGAAATTTTTAGTATGATTTTGAAAGATGTCCTTAGGAGTTTCTTTGCATAAATTTTAAGAAGTTTAAGTATTCTACTTGGTGTAAAAAAATTGGATCATAAATCATTTACTTAAGTACTGAAAATTCGCCAAATATTTCATGATGTTCAGGACTTTTAACAGCACTTATAAATGCTATCTTTAATCTACTGTGGCATTTCTCGACTTGTTACATTGTTTTGTTTTAATGTGAAATTTTGACTAGTTTTTCATCATTTAAATGTTTTATACTTATTATCTTTGTTGAATCTTTTTAGGGAAGTTCTAATTACATGGATTAGAGTATGAAAAAAAGATTTGAAGTTCAAATATATTTTTAACAATTTATTTATGAATTTTTAAAATAAAATGTTTCAAAATATAAAACATACTTTTTATTGAATTTTGTCAAATTTCTAAATTAGTTATTCTTAAGTAATATTTTTTATAGAAATTTAAAATCTATTTAGAAGTATTTTTAAAGTATATATATAAATTTGGAAAGGTTAAGTTAAATATTTTATAAAAGAATAAATGTGGTTTTGATTATAACACTTAATTATCAATGGTTTTGAGAAGTTAACCAAAGTTTATTATCTTTTTAATAATTATACTTAGATCTTTAAAAATAATGTTTTAAACGCACTGCTAAGTGTAAAAAGTTTTAGGTTTATAGTAACATGTTTGAGCAACATTTATTTTTAACCCATTTAATATACTTTTGAAAATATTTAGATCTTTAAAAGAATAGTTTAAAGATAATGCTACATGTGAAATGTTTTGGGTTTATAACAACAATGTTTTAATGACATTTATTTTTAACCTTTCTAATTATACTTTTTGATATGTGAAATCTTTTTGGATATTTGTGAATATTCGCACACCATTTGAGATAAAAATATGATTACATTTCTAAGTATTGAAAAGAGTAGAAATAAATAGTGAAAGAGTATAAATGAATAGTCAAATGGTACTGGACATGTATATATCTTTTGTAAAGGTATTTTAAATATATATAGGAGTATTTACAAAGAATTTTTAATTAATAAAAGAATTAATTAACTAAAAAGGGGATTTGAAGTCGCTTATGTGACTTGATCATGCTTTGCGTGTCTTAATTATGCTATGTTTGTTTACTTGTCTATAGAAAGCATTTAGTCATGTACTTTGCACTAATAGTCGAAAAAGTAGGCTTATTCTTTCCATGAGAGTTAAGAATGATGTTCGATTACGGTTTAAAAGTAAATAGCACTCTAACCTACAGGCTTCACCCTTAACAGAGGGATAGTATAAGTTGAGAAAGTCATAAATGTGATAGGCAGACGAGACTTAGTTTCCATATGCGATAGTTTCTGTTTTGTACTAGGTAGTCGATTAATCGACTATTGAGTTTGACCAATTTAACTTTGGAAGTATATGCAAGCATCACGTATTGATACGGTTTGAGATCACCCAGGGAGGACTCACTCGTATGAATCATCTCTTACTTTAAAAATGTATGTATATGAGATCCCCCGAAGAGGACTTTTTTATATCATTCGTTTACTTCTTAAAGAACTGGAACTGAATTTACTGGTAATTCATCGATTTAGTTTTGAAGAGTCCTGGATCGGATAAGTGTATTACTTATCCGGAACCACTTCAAAATTGATATACAAGTTCTTTGTTTTGGAAGCAGTTGTAGAGTGGAATGCTATAAAGTTAAACTGCATATCCTATGGTTAAGTCCAAGGGAGAGGTCAATGCTAGCATTTGTTGGACAACTTATGTTTGAATCCATAGAGAGATTCGTGAACTGTTCGAGATGTTGGAATCTAAAAGGAGATTCAAGATCTATTCAAGTGACTAAGACTGATGTATTGAGATGCTAAACCTGACTTCACCACCGAAAATGATAGAAAATAGAGTAGGATGCATAGCCAAGGGCTTTAGCTAACCTAAAAGGGATTTACATTATTTGATTTAGGATGCTAGTGACAAAATTATAAATCATATGGTTTGATAAATTAAATTTGATAGTAAATTAAATTGATGCAAACCTGTTAAATAGAAATTAACCTAGATTAAACCCTTTTTTCAATCAAGTGTAAATCCTTATAATTCGTTAATTTAACATGATATTATTAAGGTTAACCCTAGGTGAAAACTAATCACTGTACATACAAATTGATTAGGAATTGGATAAATATCACTTGGAGTTCACCAAAAACTATTAAAAATGAAATCGGAATTTTACCGATGTTTAGGAATGATCGACATTAAAAAGTAATTAATAAAAAATATAATAGTTAATCTAAACGATCAAAAACCCTAAATTTTACATAGTGATTGGTCAGGGGCGCAACCTGAGCGATCGACACTAAGCGGTCGACTGCCCAGGGTATAGCAGTCGATCAGTAGGCGTTCTGAAGCGTAGTCTGAACCTCGGCCTAAGGCCCAACTTTTAAATTATAGTAAATTGTTTATATATATAATATATAAATGGGTGTTCAGAATGGTAGGGAAGCTAGTTCCTTATAAGACGATGCTAGGACATTGTAAATTTGGATAAATGCTCTTTACCTAATGGGGGTCAATTATTCAACTAGAGGCAATTCTATTGCAGTTGGCACTTATAGGAGGTTCTACAGTGGACATGCACCACTGACCAATGTCTGATGAAGTGTGTGGGCACGACACAATGGGAGTTCCTTGGTATGCATGGATATTGACGTAACATAAAACTGTGTTGTTGATGGATCCCAACGCATGCAATAAGAAGCGTATATTACTATTGAGAGGTTGACACGAATGTAGACGATGAGACACTTTGGCGAGTCAACATTGTAGGCTCCCCCCTTAGTGCGTAGTTGGGGTACGTGTAGTTGAGTTGTGGGAAATTTATTCCATTGTGGAAATTGTAGGAAAACCTATGCGAGATATTTACGCATAGTCATAATGTATGAGATGTAGTCCCATATGGGAAGTTTTTGGATGATCCTATGTTGGAGGAGCTCTAGTTGCTATTAGCCAATCATTAGTTATTAAGGTTTTATCCATAGTTCGATCCTGGTAGAAGCCTACACCAGTTGTTAGTGTAGGTGGGTATCATGTAAAACCCTTATCTAGAAAACCCTTTTAATGCACATACACTTATAGAACAACTTAGGTCACATAGGATAGAATTAAAGCCAACTGCACATGATCATCATATATTAAACTTGTACTCATTCACCGGAGGTTTGTATGACCCACCCCTTTTCCTTTCTTTTTCCTCACCATAGGAAGATAAGGTAGTAGATGATAGGCCCGAGTTCATTACATGGAGAGGCGAGCTCATCACTAGAGTTGCTTATCATTTTATTTTACTCCACATGTAAATGTCTATTTTTATACAACACTTAGTATTTTACCAAACTATGAGTTGTATTTCTATATACTCTGTATTTGCCTACGTGCTATTTTTCTAAGACAATATTTTGAGATATTTTCTGAGATAGCTATTTTCTATACTTATATTTTGTTTCCTTCTGTTGTGAGTTCTAGAAGTTAGTATACCTTGGATCATATTTGTATATCTTTAGTCTCTGAATTATTTTAAAAATCCAACAGCTCTTATTTCTTGGCACTGACACAAGTCTGAATGCCGGAAGGTGTGGCTTATCACATTTGGTATCTGAGCCTTGGTTCAAAATTCCTTAAATAAAGTGGCATATCGAGAGAACATCTTTGAATAGTTTTTGAAAAATGAACTGGCTTTTCAAAAGAATTTCCAAAAGACTTTAAAATGGGTTTTCAAAGTCTATATATATACACAGAAGTTTTCAAAGAGGTTTTCCAAAGATTTTATAGAAGCGTAATATCTCTCTTATTCTTGCTTATACTATATTTGGAAAGTTACTAATAAATGCCTAAAAATCATATATAGAAGATGAGCATCCCACTAGTTTCAGGCTCAGGCGACGCAGTCGAGATTTCGAACATGAGTATCTCGATTTGGTTTCACTGGTATCTTCAAACGAGGGGACAAGTTGAGCACAATCCCACTAGAAGACTCATATGGAGAGCGACAGGTGTACTTCCTCCCTACCCACTTATCGTCGATTTTGTTGAGTTGTGTAAGAATTTCATGAGCCTTGGAGGAAAATCGTACGTGGGGACTAAGTCATATGTAGATTTGAGGACATGGATCCATATTTATGAAAGGATTTTTGGATTGATGAGTCTTGCTGATGAGGTAAGGAGACAGATGGCTACTCGGCATTTACAAGTGGTGGCCCTGAGTTGGTGAGGGTAGTTGAGGCAAAGACACATGGAGGAGAGATCACTTAACGGAAGTTTTGAAGATGTTTTGAGATGAAGTTTCTTTCTAGAGCAGAGGAAGTAGAGCATTGGAGAAGTTTATTCATCTAAAGTAAGGAGACATGTCAGTAAAGGTGTATCTCAATCAATTCAACGAGTTGGCTAGGTTTGGGATGGAGTTGATCAATATCCCACAAAAAAAGGCTCTGAAATTTGATAAAGGGCTAAACCAACCGCTTCAATATTTAGCCTTAAGCCATATTATCATGGGTGCTGCATATCACTTGGAATTCACCAAAAACTATTAGAAATGAAACCAGAATTTTACCGATGTTTAGGAACAATTAATAGTAAACAGTAATTAATTAAAAAGCAACTAATTAATCAAAACGATTAAAAAACCTTAATTATATGCAGCGACCAATCGACCGTGTAACCCGAGCAGTCGATACCAAGCGGCCGACTACCCAAGGTATGGCGGTTAATCGGTAGGCATTCTGAAATGCAGTTTGAACCTCAACTTAAGGCGTGGGTTTTAAATTATAGTTTATTGTTTATATATATATATATATATGGGTATTAGGAATAGTTAGGGAAGCTAATTCCCTACAAGACGACGCTAGAAGGTTGCGAGTTGGATAAATGCTCTTTACCTAATGGGGGTCGATATTTCAACTAGAGGCGGTTCTATCGTAAATGACACTCACAGAAGGTTCTACGGTGGATGTGCAACGCTGACTGATGCCTGATGAAGTGTGTGGGCCCGTCACAATGAGAGTTCCTTGGTATGCATGGATACCGACGCGACATGATACTATGTTGTCGAAGTATCCCAATGCATGAAATAAGAGGCGTAAACTATTATTGACAGGTGTACATAGATGTAGACGATGAGACACTTCAGCGAGTTGACACTGTGGGTTCCCCCTCAATGCGTAGTTAGGGTAGATATAGCCATAGTTGTGGGATATTTAGACCTTGTGGAAATTGTAGGGAAACCTATGCGAGATATTTATGCGTAGTCATAATGTATGAGATATATTCATATATGGGAAGTTGTAGGATGATCCTATGTTGGAGGAGCTCTAGTAGTTATTAGCCAATCGTTAGTTATTAAGGCACGATTCATAGTTCGATCCTTATAGAACCCTGGACAAGTTGTTATTGTATGTATGTACTATGTAAAAACCCTTAATTAACCCTTGTAATACAGATACACTTGTAGAACACCTTGGGTCACATAAAGTAGAATTAAATTCAACTTACGTGATCACCATGTATTAAACATGTACTTATTCACCAAACTTTTGTCTGATCCACCCCTTTTCCTTTATTTTTTCCCCACCATAGGTGAACAAGGTTGTAGATGATAGGCCCGAGTTTTGTACATGAAGAGGCAACCTAATCATTGGAGTTGCTTATCATTTCATTTTACTCTCCTTTTTACTGTCTACTTTATCCAGTACTTAGTATTTTATCAAACTATGAGTTGTATTTCTGTGTACACTGTATTTGACTATGTACTATTTTCTGAGATTGTATTTTGAGATATTTTCTAAGATGGTTATTTTTTGTATTTATATTTTGTTTCCTTCCACTTTGAGTTCTGAAAGTGTGGTATACATTAGATCATATTTGTATATCTTTGGTCTTTGAATTGTTTTATAAACCTTGATAGCTTATATTTCTTGGCACTGAGCGAGTCCGAATGTCGGGAGGTGTGGCTGTCACATTTAGTATCAAAGCCTATTTTCAAAATTCCTTAGAGATAAGGGCGTATTGAGAGAACATACTTGAAAGGTTTTTGAAAAAATGGTTTTTTAAAATTTGTTTTCCAAAAGGTTTTCTATATGGGTTTCAAAGACTATATATAAGTTTTCAAAGAGGTTTTCCAAAGATCTTATGTAAGCATAATTTCCCTCTTATTTTTGCCTATAACATTTGTGGAAAGTTACTAATAAATTCTTAAAAATCATAGATAAAATATAAGTGATCCCGCATGTTCAGGATCATGCTAATTGAGATTCCAGGCGTAAATGTCCCGAATTGGCTCTGTTGGTATCTTCAAAAGAGGGGACAAGCCGAGCTTAATCCTACTAGAGGACCCAGGGGAGAGCTATAGGTTCAGTTCTTGCATACCCACCTATCACCGTTTTTGCTAAGTTGTGTAAAAATTTCATGAGCCTTGGAGGAAAACCATACGTGGGGACTGACTCATATGTAGATTCGAGGACAAAGATCTGTACTTATGAGAAGATTTTGGGTTGATGGGTCTTGCTGATGAGGTGAGGAGATAGATGGCTACTTGGCATTTACAAGGGTAGGTCCTAAGTTGGTGGGAGGTAGTTCAAGCAAAGACTAATGGAGAGAGATAATTGGGGGAGTTTTGAAGGCGTTTTGAGATAAAGTTTCTTTCTAGTATAGAGGAAGGAGAGCAGTTATAAAAGTTTATTCATCTGAAGTAAAGAAGACATGTTAGTAAAGGTGTATCTTAATCAATCCAATGAGTTGGCTAAGTTCAGGATGGAGTTGATCAATACCCTCACATAAAAAGTCTTTGAAATTTGTTAAAGGGCTGAACCAACCCCTTCAAAGTTTTTCCATAAGCTATATTCCGATGGGTGCTACATATGAGGGTTTAATGGAGATGGCCTTGTTGAATATCGTCTCTAAGGAGGGAGTAAATAAAGAGCTCAAGAAGACTGGAGGAAAGGCGTCGCAGCAGAATCAGTTCAAGGGAGGCTTTTGACCTAAGGGAAAGATCAAGCAACAGGATATGCATTGCAGGAAGTGTAGCAAGAAGGGACATTTTGTGAAGGAGTGCAAGACGGATGGTTTGAAGTTCAAGTGTTACAATTGTAATTGGTTCGGGGACATGAGGCGGCAGTGTCCAGCATCTCAGAAGAGCTCTACCTAGGTGGTCCCAGCTTATGCACAGGATGCAATACCTGGCTCTAATATGCCACCAGTTATAGACAAAGGGAAGAAGGTCGTAATTTGAGGTGGATGAGTTAACTCTATCAAGTTTATCTATTCGCATTTTATTTAACATAGGGCATCACATTCTTTCAATTCTGGTAGACATGTGGATGAGTTACACTTAGACGCTAGCATGGTTACAGACTCTGTAGTTGTGTTAAACCTTGTAGGAGTATCAGCTTATTTGTCTATGGTATGTAGGGTTTTGAAATTATTCATTTAGGGGGTTGAGTTCGATTGGGATGCTTTTGTCTTAGGATTTTCTGGGTTTGGGTTAATATTAAGCATGGATTGGATGACGATGTATGGGGCTACCATGGGTTGTGATAAGAAGGTTGTTAGGTTGAGTACGTGTAGTGGACGTAGCTTGGAGGTTTATTACGATCCCTATGGATCGATTATGTTAAGCTACATATGTTTATGAGACCTATGACATGACGAGCTAGATTTAGTGCCTGTATTTAGGGATTATCTAGACTTCTTTTTCGAGGTAACAGATCTCCCACCTTAGAGAGAGATCGTGTTTTGAATTTATCTTGTAAAGAATGCCAGACCTGTTGCCTTACCCTTAAGGCATATGACTCTAATGGAGATATGCTAGTTGAACAAGTAGGTGAATGAGTTATTGGAGAAGGGATTTATTTGGAGGAGCATTTCTGAGTGGGGAGCACCAGACGCTTTTGCCACTAAGGCTGTTGGTTCTCTAAGGCTTTACGTCGATTATAGGGAGCTAAATAATCTAACAAAGAAGAATCAGTATACAACGCCTCATATAAATGATCTCTTTGATCAACTGGTTGGAGCGAAGGTGTTCTTACAGCTTAATTTGGTTATTGTTCCATCAGTTGCATGTAAATAAGGATAGTATCCAGAGGACTACTTCGTGTACAGCCAACGAACTTTATGGCTGGTTAGTCATGCCCTTTGGACTACTTTATTGATCTGATGAGCTGAGTATTCAGAGTGTTGACTTAAAAAAATATTGTTGTATTTGTGGATGTCATTTGGACTAGTTGAGGAGCGAGAAGGAGCACATGTTACATTTAGAAGAATTGCTCGATACACTCTGTGAGCACAAGTTGAAGGCGAAGTTTTATAAATGCCACTTTTGGTGCAAGGAGGTGTACTTTTTGGAACACGTTGTCTTGAAAATTGGACTAGCAGTTGATCCTGTTAAAGTTGCTGCAGTTTAGGATTGGTATGTGCTGAAGAATGCCATGGAAGTGAGGAGTTTCCTTGGTTTGGCGGGCTACCATAGGAAGTTCATTAAGGACTTCGCTAAAATCTCTGACTGGCCTCACCTAGAAGAATTTACTTTTCTCGTAGGACGAGAAGTGTGAGGACGCTTTTATCAAGTTAATGGTGGCATTCACTAGTGTACTAGTTTTGGTGTTACCCGATTGAACAAAAGCATTTATAGTATTTAACAACGTTTGTGGTATGGGGTTAGGCACGATCTTGATGTAGGAAATAAGGGTGGTGAGCTATGCTAGTTGGCATTTGAATGTTTATGAGAGAAACTATCCTACCCATGATCTTGAGTTAGCAGCCATTGTCTTTGCGCTTAAGTCATGGAGGCATTGTCTATTAGGAGAGCGGTTTAAGCTGTATATGGATCATAATTCTTTGAAGTATTTGTTCTCCTAGAAGGACTTGAATCAATGGCAGCAAAGGTGGATAGCTTAACACGATTTTGAGATCTCATACACTTTGGGAAAGTGCAATGTAGTGGCTGACGCCTTGAGTAGACATCATGCAATATTGAGTCCTTTGTTTTTGGAGTGGAAGCATTTAGAGTTTATTTCTACATCAGATTTTTGAAAATCATCAAACATTACTCATGGTTTGTAAGTAGCTTCAGATGTGCAGCCTACACTTATGGAACGTGTTAGATCCACTCAAAAGCAAACTAAGGAGCTAGTGGATGTTTTTGAGAAGCTTGGTAGGGGAGATCAATCCAGTCATTTGAGGTGTTATGCCATGGACTCGAAGGTATGGTTATGGAGAGATGAAGATTGTGTGTTCCTCTTATCATGGATTTGATCGATATGGTATTAGCTGAGTCTCATCATTCGAGGGTGACCATTCATCCCGATGGAGACAAAATGTACTGTGACATGAAGAGATTCTTCTATTGGCCTGGAATGAAGAAGCATGTAGCGGAGTATGTAGCTCGGTGTATGATTTTCCAGAGGTTAAATAGAAGAAGCCAGGAGGATTTTTGTAGCCATTGGATATTCCTCAATGGAGGTCGGAGAGTATTTCTATGGACATCATCGATGGATTACCAAGGAGTAGGAGAGGAAATGAGAGTATTTGGTTCATAGTCGATCGGCTGACAAAATGCGCTCATTTTATCCTGGTGAGAAGTACGAGGATTGTGACACTTTTAGTGATTCTATACATAATGAGGTTGTTAGATTACATAGAGTTCCTACTAGCATCGTTAGCGACCGAGACCCACTTTACACTAGTGAGTTTTGGAGGAGTCCATATGAGGCTTTGGGTATCGAGTTAAGCTTGAGCACCGCTTATTACTTGTAGACGGACGGACGGATGTAGAGAGAAAATCGGGTATTGGAGGACTTACTTCGAATGTGAATCTTGTACTTTTGGGGCTCTTAAGAGGATCACTAGCCAATGGTGGAGTTTACCTATAATAACATATATTTGGCGAGCATTGGGATGGCACCATTTGAGGCGTTATATGGCAGACCTTGTAGATCATAGTCATGTTGGTCGGAAACTGTGGATATGATTATTCTTAGGGCGGACATGGTGAGAGAGACATCAAAGAAAATAAACTTGATCGATAAAAAAATGAAAACCACACAGGATAGGCAGAAATCTGATGTTGACAGGAGACGTACAAAGTTAGAGTACTCAGTGGGCCACATGGTATTTGTGAAGGTCTCACTGCTTAGGCACATCATAAAGTTTGACAGTTTGGGTAAGCTAGCACCATGGTTTGTACGGCCTTTTCCGATTGTCGGTAGGGTAGGGAATTTAGCCCATAGAGTGGAACTTCTTGGAAAGTTGGTGGGAGTACATGTTGTTTTCCATGTGTCGCATGACTCGCATTTGAGAAAGTGCTTGCATGGTTCAACTACCGTAGTCGAGCTTAGTCAGCTAGAGGATGTGGAGGTAGAGAGAGTCACTTGTTCGTCATACACCAACTTGTATACTTGAGCATGGTACAAAGCAACTTCGCAACACAGAAATCAAATTTGTTAAGGTCCGATGGAGAGATGATCTAGCAAAAAGTACATAGGAACCCAAGGCGAAGATCTGAGCTACCCACCCACAAATCTTTTTTGGTACATTTTCCAATTTAAATATTGATTGTTTATGCATTAGGACTAAGCTTGGTATACCCGTTTAGGTATAGACCATTGGATGGTAGGAATGGTTGCAGACATGTTATTAGGACATGTTATGGACGGTGGATGTATTAATTGGATTATTTCTTTTACACACATAGGAAAGTATATTCTTTAAACAATACACACTCTCACATCATCTCTTGTTTATTTGTTTTATCTTATTGAGTATATAGCATATGGATGTTACATATGGATTAAATGGTTGTGCATACATGTAGAATTGCAAGTATATTTACTTAGGATGTTTCATACATCTTGGATACATGGCATGAACACTTGCATTATAAGAGGTCGACTAGATCAGGGGACCGCCTACTCTTTGCAATAGTTTAAGTTCACGTGTGTTTCATGCTTGCACCTACACATACTACATTAGGAAATTCACTAAGGACAATGATTGCCCATGGATGATGGATGAATAAATGATTATAGCTATTAATTGTTGCATGTACGAGTTACATTTTATTTTCCTTTAAGATTTCATTCTTGAAATCCTCTTGGTAGAGAATGTAATACCCCGAAAATTTAATAAAATAATTAAATTTAATATAACAAGGGAAAAATTAAAATTTTCACAAAGGTCCGAAATTGATTACGAAACTTGCACCATTGCATTCGTAGTAATTTTCTAGACAATTTCCATGTAGAGCACTTTGAAATCGGAGCTAGTATGGAGAAGTTACGAGCGTTTTAAAATTCGTAGATGAAACTAATTAGAAAATTAAACTTTCCTTAATTAAAAAACCCCACCAGCCAACACCCTGGGGTGCACGGATCCACGGGTAGCAGTTGACCAGTTGACGTTGAAAATTAGTCAATTCGCAGCAATGAACAATCTGGATTGAACAAAATCCTTTAGCTTGGCCATGAAGAATTGGTTGACACTCCGGATGAAACCTAAGATTCTCTAAGGTTAATCTAATGGTTAGACTTAATCTAAATCCTCTATAAATACAGAGCTAACCTAACCCCTAATTCATTAGATATTATCAATATACCGAAGCTCTGTTAAAATCTCTTCTCCTCCACTTATAAAATTTTCCAAAATAGCAATAAAATAAAAAGAACTCAAGGAGATCGGATCAAGGAAGGGGCAAGCTATCAAGTGTTGATTTCCAAATGGAGAACAGGGATAAAGCTTGGATCCGAGGTAAATGGGAACATTTTAATAAGATGATTATCTGTAGTTAATTTTAATTTATACTATTTAATCTTGGATGTTAGTAACATAATTGTAAATCATATGGTTTAAAAACTTTGATTTAATAATAAATTAAATTGATGCAAACCTGTTAAATAGAAATTAACCTACATTAACCCCTTTTTTCAATCAAGTAGAAATCCTCATAATTTGTTAATTTAACTTGATATTATTGAGGTTAACCCTAGGTGAAAACTAATTACTATACATGCAAGTTGATTAGGAATTTGATAAATATAACTTGGAGTTCACCAAAACTGTTAGAAATGAAATCTAAATTTTATTGATGTTTAGGAACGATCGACAATAAAAAATAATTAATTAAAAAGTGACTAATTAATCAAAACGAACAAAAACCTTAATTATAAGTAGCGACTAGTAGACCGCATAACCTGAGCGGTCGACTGCTAATGTATAACGATCGATCGGTGG
Source organism: Allium fistulosum (assembly GCA_030737815.1). Taxonomy (NCBI): domain Eukaryota; kingdom Viridiplantae; phylum Streptophyta; class Magnoliopsida; order Asparagales; family Amaryllidaceae; genus Allium; species Allium fistulosum. The sequence continues at coordinate 767,774,643 of CM060903.1, read as the reverse complement.
GGATTCTGAAGTGCAGTTTGAACCTCGGCCTAAGACGTAGGTTTTTAATTATAGTTTATTATTTATATACATATATATCTTATATAAATAGGCGTTAGAAATAGAAGGCATGCCTGTTCCCTATGAGATGGCGCTAGAAGGTTGCGTTGTTGGATAAATGCTCTTTACCCGATGGGGGTCGATGATTCGACCAGGGGCGATTATATCGTAAATGACACTTATAGGAGGTTCTGAGGTGGATGTGCAACGCTGACTGATGCTTGATGAAGGGTATGGGCCCATCACAACGAGAGTTCCTTGGTATGCATGAATACTGATGCGACGTGATACTGTGCTGTTGAAGGATCCCAGGGTGTGAAATAAGAGGCGTAAACTACTACTGAGAGGGGGACATAGATGTAGACAATGAGACACTTCGGTGAGTCGGCATTGTGGGTCCTCCCTCAATGCGTAGTTAGGGTACATGTAGTCGTAGTTATGGAAATTTATTCCTTGTAGAAATTGTAGGGAAACATGTTAACCCAAAAAATGGATCAACACCCTGGTTTGAGTGTGAAAGCACCAATCCCGTTTATCAAGGAAAATAAAATAGAAAAAGAAATAGTAAAATGAAGAAATGGTAAAGAGACAAGAGATTTTTATAATGGTTCGACTGTTAATGAAGCCTACGTCCATTTTATAGATTCTTTTGTTGATCAATTGCTATTAGAAAGGAGTTTAGATTACAATATAATTCTTTTTTCCTAGATTAGATCAAGCCACCATTGTTAAAGACAAAAGGAGAATCTCAATTTTCTCTTAATGGCTGTTGTGTGGAAGAAGAATGAAGAAATAATGGAAGAGCTGTAGCAGAGATCAGATCCCCTTTACTTTTGCAGATAGGATGGTATTTATAGGGGTTAGAGAGCACTTGGGCCAGAGCCACTTTACCAAAAGCCTGTAGTCATCATGCAGACATCGCTCAGGAAGTTTGGGGATGTTTGGAACTAACTTTTAAGATCGGTACCGATCAGATTGGATTGGATCAATACCGATCCAAAATGTTTTCAATTTGGTTGTCTTTCTATTCCATAGTTGAGTGCCTTGTCCAGATATCAAGTTGTTTGGAGTTAGTTTGATCATCCATCTTCATAGATCATCCAATCCATCCCTTCGTAGAAGATCCATCCATAACTCACTTAATACTTAACCAAATGACACAAAAATTCATACATGTAATGTAAATGAGTAGGAGAGCCTCCAAATTGGATCTCATGGGGCGAGGCCCATCCTAGGTGGGTCGGACCTGATTTGTCAAACTAGCTCAATTTGGAGGATATCCATCCATAACTCGCTCGATACTTATCAGAATCAAACGAAACTTTGCAGGTAGCTTCCAGAGGGTGTGTTAGACCTACACTCCGGAACTTAGGCTATGGGGCCCACTTTAGTTGGGTCCGACCCAATCCAAACTAACTTCGCCAAATGATTTCATTTTTGGTATGAACCTTCCTTTATTTCTTCTAAGTGTCCCCTCCAAATTTCAAGTCAATCTGAGTCAGTATGAGTCCTGTAGGTCCATTTAAGTTGCTCCAGTCCAAAAGCGGGTAGATATTTGGATGGATCAAATGAGTCTTCACTTCTTGAACTAGGTTGCTTAGAATGTTACCAAACTTGATATGTGCGCTTAGTAGAGGCATAGGAGTGCAATGCAAGTGGTTAGAAGGAACACGAGCCAACATTTCGAATCGGTATCGATCTAATTGGATAGGATCGGTATCGACCCAAATAGTTAGCGTAATTCTAGGCCAAACTTCTTTTGTTTCTTTGTCTTGTCCTTTTAGGTCTTCGAGTCAATTTTCGAGTTGTTTTGACTTAATCTTATTAGAACCTCTAGTTTATGTTTCAATGATAACAACTATACAATCATATATATATATATACACTTTATCAAGATTATATGTATATAGTACAAGAAGACACCATGCTCGAAGATTTTGAGACTTAAAGAAAAACAAAGAGAAATGAAGATCTATCGACCATACTAAAGTTAGTATGGTTATTCTACTATAAAAGAGTCTTAGATAAAATATTGTTAAGGTCTCCTTGAGTATATATGCATACACGATCACACACTATTTCATATGCATCGAAATTAAGTTGGAAAGCTTATTTTACTACTTACAGAAGTCTGAGATAAAACCATAGACGTCTGTGACAATTCTTGGGTAAATATTTTCTGAAGTCACAGACGTCTGAGGTTTTACCACAGACGTCTATCATATGAAAAACCATCAATTTTTGCAAAGACACTTCTGTTTGAGACAAAAAGGAATCACCCTTCATCGAAAGGTTGCATCCATTAAAATGAATATATCTTCTGAGATTGTAACAACCCTTCATCTGCACCCTTTTGAATCTATAAATACTACTTTGATTGAGATGAAGAAATCAACTAACTTGATTTAGTTTAATCTTTTCTCTCTTGATTTCTTAACACTTTCTTGCATATACATCGCTCACATACTCTCAATCTATTATAAACAAAATATAATTTTGGTTAAACCACTTCCTACAACTCAAAACATTCACCTTCACATACTCAAAGGAGATCATAGGAATATTTGTACTATCAGTCAAAAATCGTGTTATTTGGAACACAAGATTGTCAGAGATATACTTTTGTATTAGCCTATTCCTCCGGGCGTAGCAAGGGTCAATTAGTTAAAGGAAATACCGAAGGGGAGTTTCGGGACTAGACGTAGGACGGGAAGTCCAAACCAGTATAAAATATCTGGTGTGATCTTTTCTATCATTTCTCTTACATTCAATTACTATACTCTACTTATCATAGTTAATAATACACACACACACACACAGATATATATATATATAAGTTGCATTATTTATAAAGATCCTATAGACTATCAAAACTGAATGTTTTAAATCCATTTGGATTACGTTGGGGTAAAAACCCAGTTAACACTTGCCCCCCAAAGTACACCTTTTGAGTGAAAGGTGTGCTTTGCTCCAGAGGAAGTTCCAATAATGAGTCTTCGATTGGTGTGCTTTAGCGTTGGTGAACCATCCAGTTCCTTTGGATTCTTTCATCTGTCACAAGTCATTCCAAACCTATTATAGCCTAAGACTCTAGACTCTACCTAACTACAATCTATACATCACAATCACTCTGGTTTCATTTGAAGTTATTACATCTCATGCCTCTAGTTACATCACATATCTTTAATGTAACATCCACCTACTTGGAGGCCCAAAACTAATGGCTACGGATGCTGCAGTCATCCATAGTTATAAATCCTCGACGACCAAATACGATGGTGTTAGGAACATTGATACATAGAAACACATGAATATGGAAAAAAATTAAAACATTAAACAAAATCACATTCAAATTCAAAACAATTCCAATTCATACCATAATCCCATAATCGTCAACCACGTTCATAGAAAATATATTTATTATGACATACGCCAAGAGCGACATATGAAGATACCCCCTTGGATGATCAGAGCATATACGGGAAATTTAAACAACTTTTCCATTACAAACAACACACCGGAAACAAATAAAAGAGAACTCAAGATATCTATTATGCCTCCTACACATCTCCGGAAGCTTTATCCGTCTAATAAGGTACCTGAAAACCTCAACTCTCAAACTACTCAAAATCAATTTAGTGCTCGAGAGTTTAAGGGGAAAATATAAACTTCGAGTCATACATAAAGCCTGGTATGAATAATAATCTACCATCACAAACCATTTAGATATCTAGTGAGACCACGCCGCTTAGCGGAACGTGTTTTGCCCTCACTAATATCTTTAAACCTTTTTAAACCATATACTATGCTCCTGCATCCACAATGGTTAAAATAATTCAAAACAATATAATATGATGATATGCAAAACATATGAATAAATTCTGGATTACCCATCCCCATTCATTCTGACTATCTGTCTCAATTATAGTTTCTAGGACCACTATTACCCTATTAGTTTTCATGGGCTGACTAATCACCGGTAAAATATTTAAGGATTCCAAGTCCAATTACATGGTTTTCATGGGATCACTATGAACCTATTGGTAACTCCAATATCTTTACACTTATCCTTGTTTTCATGGGTTGACTAAGAAACTATTGGTAACTCCAATATCTTCTCTTTTTATCCCTGTTTTCATGGGCTGACTAGGAACCTATTGACATCTGTCAATATCTTAATCCTGATATAGTTTTCATGGGCTAACTACAAACATATTGGCCCCTACCAGTCTCAAATCATAGTTTTCATGGGCTTACTATGAACCTGTCTTTCTAACCTCTTCATTTATACATAGTTTTCATGGGCTACTATGAACCTATTGGCCCCTGCCAATATCTTTTCCTCTACACAGTTTCCATGGGCTTACTGAGAACCTATTGGCTCCTGCCAATATCTTTTCCTTTAATATTTTAGCATCCTATATTCTGGTATTCCTAACCTCCTGGATACAATTCTAATCATTCAGGAGTTAACTTAATTTATATTCACTACTGGGTCAACCTAGCTGGTTATTATGCCCCTTCCTAAAATTCAGTTATGGGTCCATTACAATGTGAATATATACATATATGAAGAAGCATACATAATATCTTGGTTAATTCCTTTAACCTTTTAATCAAAGAAAACTTCTTCAAAAATTCCTTTTCAAAATATGTTATTTAATCATGCCATGAAATTCCTTTAAAAATGAGATTGGTTTTTTTTTGAAAACTAAGGCCGTCGAAACCTTCAAAACCTTGCTTTCGACTTCACTAGATAACCTCTTTCGAAAGCATATAAATCTCTTTTCAAAACATTAGGCCACTGCCTTTCGAAACACTTTAAAACTTCTCTTTCGAAATATTTTGAATGTAATAAAGTATTACTTGATAACATTTACAAGCATAGCTTTGAAACCACTGAAAGTACCCCTTTCGAAAGCGTTGGAAGTATCCCTTCTGAAACCATTGAAAGTCCCCCTTTCGAAACCATTAGGTTTATACTTAAAGTATTATTTGGGTCAAAGTGAATATCAACGAAAGTATCTCTTTCGAAACCATCCTTTATCATAAAATATTGGGGAAAATTTGATGGCGTCGGCACCATCCCTTTCGAAACCTTCAAACCATTTAAACAAAACACTGAAGGATAGCGTTGAAACCCCCTTTCAAAGCTATTGCCTTCAAACCCTTAGACCCTTTCGAAAGCATTTAGGAAGTGGCTTAAAACATCTTTAAAACAAAACAACCCTTCGAAGGAATTGATGACTTCAACATTATCGAAAGGTAAAAGAACGGTAGCAAGGCTTCGACTAGGTCGGAACCCCTTCTTTCGAAAGAATTATTTTATAAGTAAAGAAACCGATTCGAAAGCTTATTCTTTAAAACATAAGTTGTTGGCAAACCCTTCGAAAGCATTTAGAAAACCTCTTTCGAAAACATATGCTTCAACTCCTTTGAATGCTTTAATTCAACTAGAGGCAGACCCTTCATTTTTAAAACAAAAAAGGTATCGACCCCATCGGAAGCTATGCTTTCGACACCAAGCCTTCCGCCTTTCTCCAATTCACTATGTACCATCTAAGTGATACCTTGTGTATTGGTTTCAGCTTAGTGGGGTTTCGACTTGATTGAAGGTGGAAGCTCTGAGTCGAAAGGTACTTCCAAAGAAGGTGGAATCAACTTTTCTAGGTAAACCTGATTTAATACTAATTAAAGCAAATACTTTCTAGCCAATCTACCACGTGTAAAAACAAGATTGGTTGCCATAACTTTTCAAATTATTTACTAAAATAATTTCCGCTAATTTCAGATCTAAACCATGGTTAAGTTAACAAAAAAGCCCTTCCATTAAGCAAAACCAATATTGCAAAGAAATCCTTCTTCTAAAATAATTTAATTTTCACAGCAAATTACTTAGGAAAAATCCCCAAAATTCCAGAAATTTACTTTAATCATGTTATCTAACATATCAAAATTTCAGACCCAAATTCTCAATATTATTTTCGAAATAAATTTATAAACCCAATTAACCATATTTTCCTTTGAAAATTCATAGTAATATTTCCATAGCTTGGAAAATTATCAAAATTAAAAACCAACTCCAAAATCATGTTTTATACGACATAAATTTTTTCCATAGCATTAACATCAATATAAATCAGTTTTGCCCCCAAAACCGTCTATTATCTTATTTAAACATTCTTGTTTAAATCAAACAAATTGTAATTCAAGCATATTATCATCCAAATCATCATAAAAATGAATTTACCCTTAAATCCGAAAACATACGATTATAGAACAAAATAGAGATAGAATGAATTATTATTCACCTTGATTAAGATAAGGAGAATGGTTTGAGATTAATTTCCCCTAAGCTTTAATCCTTAGCTTTACTTTGATTTCTCTTCTCTTTACCTTGTTATTGGTCGGCTCCTCTTTACATTTTTGTTTTGTGTTTTCAAAATGACGTGAATGGGAAATGAAATTGTAGGAACGAGAATATATAAGGGTAAGGGTTGTGTGTGACAAATTCCCAATGTACCCTTATGTAAATTAATTAACTGATAACCCATTCTTAAGCCTATTTAATTATTTAATTGAGCACAACCTTAATTATATTTATTCAAATCTCAACCCCCTTATCTCTTAACATTTGCATTATTCTATTTAATTTATCTAATTAAATCTTCTGAATAATGTTATCAAAAATTAGGGGTGTTACAGGCTCCCCTCCTTAAAGAATTTCGTCCTCGAAATTCAGTAAGGACTAAATACTAAGCATAGCAATCATCTGTAACGACTCCTAACAACCATACTAGTCTACCTAACTAGGAATTATCTATATAAATCTAATATAGACATACCCACAAAGTAGATCAGGATAAGTATCTCGAATCATGTCCTCTACCTTCCAAGTAGAGTCCTTCTCGTTGTCACTCCACTGAACTTTCACCAACTTGACTGTGTTGTTCCTCAATCTTTTCTCATCTTTCGCTAAAACTCGAACTAGTTGTCTAACAAAAGTCAAATTAAGCTCTACTACTAGATCTTCCAACTCTTTCGGAGGAATAGTAGTCTCTGGATCATGGCACAAACTTGCAAAGATGAGACACATGAAATACATTATGGACACCTGCCATACTGCTCGGCAACTCTACTCTGTGTGTGAGTTGTCCAATCCTCTCTATAATCTGGAATGGACCAACATATCTCGGTGCCAATTTCCCTGACTTCCCAAACCGTACCACACCCTTCATCAGTGATACCTTAATGAAAACCCTGTCTCCAACTGAGAACTCTAGGTCTTTACGCCTTTTATCTGCGTAACTCTTCTGTCTGAATTGAGCTTCCTTAATCCTTTCTCGGATCAACTCAATCTTCTCTGACACCTCCCTAACCAACTCTGGACCTAAGACCAATCTGTCTCTATTCTCCAACCAACATGCTGGTGATTTGCACGGCCTTCCATACAAAGCTTCAAAAGCCGTCATTCCTATTCTAGTCTGATAAATATTATTATAGGAAAACTCAACCAAATGTAGGTGATCCTCCCAAAATCCACCAAAATCCAATACACTAGCTCTCAACAAATTATCGAGTACCTTATTGACTCTCTCTATCTGCCCATCCGTCTGAGGGTGATATGCGGTACTCATCTTGAGCTTAGTGCCTAACACATCCTGTAGACTCTTCCAGAATTTGCTAGTGAACAAAGCATCTCTGTCACTGACTATGCTACTAGAAACTCCATGTAGTCTAACTATGCTCTTCATGAACAACTTAGCCAAAACAGGTGTCGTCCTTGTTGACTTTACTTGAATGAAATGGGCACACTTGGTCAATCTATCCACTATAACCCATATACTTTCATTTCCTCTATTTGACCTTGGAAACCCATCAATAAAATCCATGGATATCGAATCCAATTTCCAAACTGGAACCTCTAAAGGCTAAAGCAACCCACTCGGCTTCTGATGTTTGGCTTTCACTTGTTGACAGTTTGCACACTGTCTAACCCACAAGCCAACGTCCCTCTTCATACCTTCCCAATATAAGCTCCTCTTCATATCTTGATACATCTTGGTACCTCCAGGATGAATCATAAACTTGGATCGATGACATTCCCCAAGAACCTCTTTCCTTAAGTTCTCAACATCTGGAACACATAATCGTCCCTTCTTTCTCAACCATCCTCTCTGGTCAAGACAAAAATCTTCCAAATAGTCGATCTCAGTTCCAACTCAATCCTTCTGATCTTCTCGGCTAATAATGGATCCTCCTTCTGCTTAGAAGCAATTCTCTCGATCAACACTTGTCGAACTTCTAAACAGGACAACATGGCAGTGCTCTAACTAGAACTAGCAGTCGATCTTAACTGCAGACCACAACTGGCCAAAGCTTCTAGATCTTTCCATTCTACTAACATAGCCAACACCACATTCTGGTTTTAGCATCCGCTACTTTATTACCTTTTCCTGGTATATACTCTATACCAAAATAATAAGTAGCCAAGAACTCTAGCCACCTTTGCTGTCTCATATTCAACTCCTTCTGAGAGAATAAATATCTTAAAGACTTATGATCTGTGTATAGCTCAAATCTCTCCCTTAAGAGATAATGCCTCCAAATCTTCAATGCGAAGATCACCGCAGCCAACTCCATATTATGAGTAGGATATCTCACATCATGCGGTCTAAGCTGTCATGAAGCGTAGGCAATCACTTTACACTTCTGCATTAACACATCTCCCAATCCAGTCCCATATGCATCAGTATACACCAGTAACCCTTGGTTTGCATCTGGAACAACTAAAACTGGTGCATTAGTTAACAAATGCTTTAACTTAAGGAATGCTTCTCACATTTGTCTGACCAAACAAACTTCACCACCTTCCTGGTTAGCTTAGTTAAAGGTGCTGCTATCTGCGAGAAATCTTTAACGAATCTCTGGTAAAAGCCAACAAGTCCAAGAAAACTTCTAATCTCAGTCACCGTCTCTGGTCTCTTCCAATTATTAATAGCTTTGATCTTATCTGGATCGACTGACAATCCTTTCTCTGAAACCACGTGACCAAGAAACTTAACCTCTTTCTTCCAAAAATGACACTTGGAAAACTTTGCCTTTAGCCGATTTTTCCTCAGCGTCTTAAGCACCACTCTAAGATGATCTTCACGCTCTCTTTCATCCTGAGAGTATACCAAAATGCCATCTATAAACACCAACATGAATCTGTCCAAGTACACTTGGAAGACTCGGTTCATCGAATATACAAAGAAAGCATGTGCATTCGTTAACCTGAATGACATTACTAACCACTCGTATGAACCATACCTAGTCTGAAATGCTGTCAAAGGAATGCTGCCCTCTACCACTCTTAACTGATGGAAACCTGTCACCAAATCCAACTGGGAAAACACTCTGTCTCCACTCAACTAATCAAATAAATCATCAATCCTCAGCAAAGGATACTTATTCTTTATCGTCCTCTTTGTTCAACTTACGATAGTCGATACACATCCTCAACGATCCATCTGGTTTCTTCACAAACATCGCGGCCGCTCCGCAAGGCGAACTACTTGGTCTAATAAAATTCCTTCCTTCGAGATCCACTAGCTGCACCTTTAATTTTTTCATCTCAGTAGGTGTCTTCCTGCTTGGTGGTCTACTCATAGGTTTAGCTCCTGGCACAAGATCTATCCGAAACTCAATAGCTCGTTTCGGTGGTAGTCCTGTTACTGGCTCAAAAACATCTGCAAACTCTCTTGCAACTCGAACCTGACTTAGCTCTTCTCCTACTTCCTTTGCACTTAACAAAGCACAACTACTCCGGTCAGAATTCTCTGTTGAGAATATAATTCAGTTATGGCTATCATGGTGTCTTAGTGATATCTCCCCATCCTGGCAAAATATCCTAGCCTCATTCCTCCTCAACCAATCCATACCCAAAATGATTTCGAAATCTACGAAATTGAAAACATACAAACTGCATGCAAACTTATGACCTAACAAATCAAGTTCTAACTGGTCACATCTAATCCCTAGAGTTGCACACCCTCCTATTGGATTCACAACCCTTACAAAAGTAACAAGGTATGTGGGTTCTAAGTATAACCTATCAACCAAACACTGAGATATAAATGAATGTGATGCACCGGTATCAAATAGTATCCTAACTGGTATACTCTGAATCAAAAACGCACCGTCCATATCAATCTTTCCTTTATCAGCTGCAGTTGGCTTAACTGATGATCCAACAGTAAAGACCTTTCCCTTGTCCGCCCTGACCAACTCTGGACACTGGTTCTTATAATGCCCAAATTGGTCAAAGTTGAAGCACTTGACATTCTTCTTGTCTGCAGCCTTCTTCCCTTTTCTTGACCAGCACTCATTTGCATAATGACCCTTCTTATCACACATGTAGCAAACTAAATCAACCTTTACCTTCTTGGCCACATCTCCTTTATGGGCTCCCTTCTTCTTAAAGAACTTTCTCTTCTTTCCCTAAGAACCCTGGGTTTCAACTGGCTTCACTCTAGCACAAACAACAAGCATCTCTTCATGGCGAATTGCAATCTCCACAACCACATTACAAGGATCACAGATATGTGTCATGGTTGCCCTAGCAAGCTCAAGTCTCAATCCTCGAATGAACCTCACATTCCTTCTGATGTCAGTGTCAACAATAGCATGCCCATATCGAGACAGCTCATAAAACCTAGTGCCACACTCGATAACCGACATCTCTCCTTGAACTAGATCCATAAACTTTCTCACCAACGCTGACTTAGCAACCTAAGATAAAAACCTCTGTTCAAATCTCCTTTTGAACTCAGCCCATGTCAACTCCTCCTCCAGAACTACGGTAGTAACACTGTTCCACCAATGAAGTGCTGACCCCTGCAACTGTCTAGAGGCCAACCTTCTCTTCTGCTCATCATCTAAACCCAAATCAGCAAATATACGCTCACAATGCAATGGCCTATTCTCTATCTTTATGGCATCCTCCATTCCCATAAACGGTTTCCCACCAAGAGTGGTGTAGTTCTGCTCAACTTAGTATAGTTATTCCTAACTGGAGCCACATGATTAGCTCCTCCTACATTTCCAGCAACTCCAGTAGCAGCTCCTGCTTGCATCATATTAACGAAGAACTGATACATCGCCCCCATATCTACCAATGGATTTCAAGTGCCCACATTGGCATGTTAGCATTAGCCTGTCGACCTTGGTTCCTCCTGGTATTATGTCAAGCATTTCCATTAGTTATGGTGCTTCCTCCACCGAGATTTCCTCTTCCGTTTCCTGCTTCCATATCTTCTTTCTTGTAAATCTACATACGAGCCTTAGTAAGATACAGAAGAACGGTCTAAGAAAGAGGGGAATATGTACTTATATATGTATATCTATATATCAAATACAAGTATGTTACTATAGCGTTATCCCAACCTCGATCATATTTCTGATTCATTGGATTATGTTTCAAAAAAGCTTTTAGGTTTAATTTCTTTTGAAGTTTCATAAACCTATGCTCTAATACCAACTTGTAACATCCCCCTACTTAGAGGCCCAAAACTAACAGCTACGGATGCTGCAGTCATCCATAGTTATTAATCCTCAACGACCAAATACGGTGGTGTTAGATACATCGATACACAGAAACACATGAATATGGAAAAAATTTAAAACATCAAACAAAATAACATTCCATTTCAAAACATTTACAATTCATAACATAATTGCATAATCGTCAACCACGTTCAGAGAAAATATATTTATTACAACATACGCCAAGAGCGACATATGAAGATGCCTCCTTGGATGATCAGAGTATATACAGGAAATTTAACAACTTTGTCGTTACAAACAACACAGCAGAGTAAAATAAAAGAGAAATCTAGATATCTATCATGCCTCATGCACGTCTCTAGAAGTTTTATTCATATAATGAGGTACCTGAAAATCTCAACTCTCAAACTACTCAAAATCAATTGAGTACCCCAAGAGTTTAAGGGGAAAACATAAACTTCGAGTCGGGCATAAAGCTTGGTATGAATAATAATCTACCATCTCAAACCATTTAGATATCTAGTAAGACCACGCCGCTTAGCAGAATGAGTTTTCTCCTCACTAGTATCTTAAAACCTTTTTAAACCATATACTATGCTCATGCATCCACAATGGTTAAAACAATTCAAAACAATATAATATAATGATAGGCAAAACAAATGAATCAATTCTGGATTACCCATCCCCATTCATTCTGACTATCTGTCTCAATTATAGTTTCTAGGATCACTATTAACCTATTAGTTTTCATGGGCTGACTAATAATCGGTAAAATGTTTAAGGATTTCCTATTCAATTATATAGTTTTCATGGGATCACTATGAACCTATTGGTAACTCCAATATCTTTACACTTATCCTACTTTTCATGAGTTGACTAGGAACCTATTGGTAACTCCAATATCTTCTCTTCTTATCCTAGTTTTCAAGGGCTGGCTAGGAATCAATTGACATCTATCAATATCTTAATCCGAATATAGTTTTCATGGGCTAACTACAAATCTACTGGCCCCTGCCAGTATTAAATCATAGTTTTCATGGGCTTACTATGAACCTGTCTTTCTGACATCTTCATTTATACATAGTTTTCATGGGCTTACTATGAACCTATTGGCCCCTACCGATATATTTTCCTATACACAGTTTTCATGGGCTTACTGAGAACCTATTATTCTCTGCCAATATCTTTTCCTTTAATATTTCAGCATCCTATATTCTGGTCTTCCTGACCTCTAGGATGCAATTCTGCTCATTCGGGAGTTAGTTTAATTTGTATTCACTACTGGTCAACCTAGCTGGTTATTCTACCTTTTCCCGAAATTCAGTTATGGGTCTATTATAATGTGAATATATACATATATGAAGAAGCATACATAATATCTTGGTTAATCCCTTTAACCTTTTAATCAAAGAAAACTTCTTTGAAAACTCTTTTCAAAACACCTTATTTAATTATGCCGTGGAATTTCTTTAAAAATGAGATTGGGTTATTTATTTTGAAAACTAAGGCTATCGAAACCTTCAAAACCTTGCTTTCGACTTTACTGGATAACTTCCTTCGAAAGCATATAAATCTCTTTTCAAAACATTAGGCCCCTTGCCTTTCGAAACACTTTAAAACTCCGCTTTTGAAATCTTTCGAATGTAATAAAGTATCACTTTATAACATTTAGAAGCACAACTTCGAAACCATTGAAAGTACCCTTTTCGAAGCCATTGGAAGTATCCCTTCCGAAACCATTGAAAGTCCCCCTTTCGAAACCATTGAATTTATACTTCAAATATTATTTGGTTCAAAGTGAATTACAATGAAATATCTCTTTCGAAACCATCCTTTATCATAAAATATTGGGAAAACTTGATGGCATCGGCCCTATCCCTTTCGAAAGCTTCAAACCATTTAAACAAAACTCTAAAGGATAGCGTCGAAATCCCCTTTCGAAGCTATTGCCCTCGAACCCTTGTACCCTTTCGAAATCATTTAGGAAGTGGTTTAAAACATCTTTAAAACAAAAAAACTTCGAAGGCATTGATGACTTCAATATTATCGAAAGGCAAAAGAATGGCAGCAAGGCTTCGACTAGGTCGGAACCCCTTCTTTCGAAAGCATTATTTTATAAGTAAAGAAACCCATTCGAAAGCTTATTCTTTAAAACATAAGTTGTTGGCAACCCTTTAGGAAGCATTTAGAAAACCCATTTCAAAAACTTATGCTTCGACTCCTTCAAACGCTTTAATTAAAATAGAGGCTGACGCTTCACTTTTAAAACAAAAAGGTATCGACACCATCGGAAGCCATGATTTCGACACCAAGCCTTCCGCCTTTCTCCAAACCATTACGTACCATCTAAGTGATACCTTGTGTATTGGCTTCAGTTTAGTTGGGTTTCGACTTGATTGAAGGCGGAAGCTCTGAGTCGAAAGGTACTTCCAAAGAAGGCGGAACCAACTTTTCTAGGTAAACTTGATTTAATACTAATTAAAGCAAACACTTTCTAACTAACCTGCCATGTATAAACACAAGATTGGTTGCCTTAACTTTTCAAATTCTTTACTAAAATAACTGTCGCTAATTTCAGATCTAAACCATGGTTAAGTTAATAAATAAGCCCTTCCATTAAGAAAAACCAATATTGCAAAGAAATCCTTCTTCTAAAATAATTTAATTTGCATAGCAAATTACTTAGGAAAAATCTCCAAAAATTCCAAAAATTCACTTTAATCATGTTATCTAACATATCAAAATTTCAGACCCAAATTCTCAATATATTTTCTGAAATAAATTTATAAACCCAATTAACCATATTTTCCTATGAAAATTCATAGTAATCTTTCCATAGCTTAGAAAATTATCAAAATTAAAATCCAACTCCAAAATCATGTTTTATACAACATAAAATTTTTCCATAGCATTTAAACATCAATATAAATCAGTTTTGCCCTAAAACCATCTATTATCTTATTCAAACATTCTTGTTTAAATCAAATAAATTGTAATTCAAGCATATCATCATCCAAATCATCATAAATCGAATTTACCCTTAAATCTGAAAACATATGATAATAAAACAAAATAAGGATGGAATGAATTATTATTCACCTTGATTAAGATACGGAGATTGGTTTGAGATTAATTTCCCCTAAGCTTTAATCCTTAGCTTTACTTTGATTTCTCTTCTCTTTTCCTTGTTAATGGCCGGCTCCTCTTTACGTTTTTGTTTTGTGTTTTCAAAATGATGTGAATGGGAAATGAAATGGTAGGAACGAGAGTATATAAGGGTAAGGGTTGTGTGCGGCAAATTCCCAATATACTCGTATGTAAATTAATTAATTTATAACTCATTCCTAAGCCTATTTAATTATTTAATTGAGCATGGCCTTAATTATATTTATTCAAATCTTAACCCCCTTATCTCTTAACATTTACATTATTCTATTCAATTTGTCTAATTAAATCTCCTGAATAATGTTATCAAAAATTAAGGGTGTTACATTTAATTACATTACACATCTCTAAATGCCCTGTATTTATCCGAGATTTACTTCATTACAACTCAAATTTAATTTAGAGTTATATGTCATATATTAAAATCACATCATATGTCAAAATCACGTCATATCACATCATATATCAAAATCATCTTGTGTTCATCCAGGATTTATTCGTTTTATTCTATTTATAAGGCATTCAAATCCTTTTCGCAAAATCAAATCTATTTTAAAGTTTGATCTCTCTAGACCGTTTAAATTTAATGCACGATCTCTCCGGATCGTTTAATGTTTAGTTTAGGGGACGATCTCTCCGGATCGTTTGTTGATGCAGCTTAGGTGGATGATCTCTCTGATCATTTGCTTTAAAAGGGATTAAGTAAGCCCATCCACTCACTCTTCGGTAAGGGGACTTACTTCTTGCACTCCGGTCCCATCTCTCTGGTCGGGACTCTATGGCGTTTGATTTCGTACAAGTCTATCCACTCACTCTCTGGCAAAGGGACTTGCACTTTGCACTCCGGTCCCGTCTCTTCGGTCGAGACTCTATGGCGTTCAAAATCAATCATCGGATTAAATATTAATTTTACAAAATTCAAATTTGAAATCAAAGCAAACAAACAGAAATTAAATAAGCGAAAATCCTGAATGTTTATCCCAGACTTTCGACTCAGAGCATGGCAAGGGATCAATCTAGGTTTTGTGCACATCCAAGTGGTCTAAGATTATTATCCTAAGTAGTCATCCCAGATATCCGACTGGAGCACGACTAGGTACCAATCTAGGTTTAGCACACGTCTAAGCGGTCTGGGTCATTATTGTTTTTACTGCTAATATAATAAAAAAAAAGTGAAAAAATGAAACCAAAGCAAAGAGTAGCAGCCGGATCTGACTTCCCATCCATCCCAGTTATGGGATTATCTGTCTTGGACTAGATCCTTGGGCATTCCTTGAAGCATCCGTTGTGGGTGATGGCTGCTTCGGCTGTGCTATCACAGCTCTATTCTTTATGTATTGTGGCAGCTAGTTGTTCCGAACCAGTTCTTCTATCAGATCAGGAAGGTGTCGGCACTCATTCGTTTCATGTCCGCCCAGCTCATGGAAGATGCAAAACATTCTAGATCCTTTCTCTCGATTAGTGAGCTCTCTTTTCGAAGGCGTCTGATAGGGAATTTTCCCTTAGTATCTTGGTATATCCTTTCCAGAGTTTCAGTGAGCTCAGAGTAGGAAGAGAATTTGAGCTCTCTCCTTTGTCGTTTTAGTTTTCTAGAATCGTCATCGGCTTCTCTTTTCCCTTTGTCTTTTCCAAATCCTGCTCCAAAGGATCACTTGCCATCCACGGCATAAATTTTGGCGACTTCATCTTCAATGTCAGCATCCTCCTGTCGTAAATATCTCTTAGCTTCATAGATCAGCAAGATTCATTGGTGGATCCCTCTTAAGTGCAGCCCTGAAGTCAATCTTCCTTGGGACTCCAGACACTGCCGCCATCAAAATCATTGATGGGTCCAGCCTATCGACCGTGGTCACTATTGCATTGAATCTTGTTAAATAATTTCTTAAGGTCTTTTGGCCCTTTGTTCCACATTTGTCAACGTCATCACATTCTTAGGTTGTGAGACATTAACTCAGAATTGTGTTGAAAATCTGCCCATTAACTCGGTCCACGTGCTAATGGACACATTCTTTAATTGTCTAAACCACATCACCGCCAAACCCGTCAAGTCTAATGGGAAGCACCACCCCATTACTTCCTCAAAAGCACAAAACACCTCCATATGTCGAATATATCTCATCAGATGAACCATTGGATCAGTCTTTCCGTCATACATTTCCAACGCGGGAAGCTTGAAATTGAGAGTATTTCCCACGTTCCGGATATTAGTAGCAAATGGGTTTCTGTTCACATCTTCAAAACCCTAATCTGAGGGTCCACCTCTAACCAACCTTCTTACCAATTCAGCAATTCAATTTTCACCATCCAATGAAGGTCTTCGTCTGAAAGCGATGTTCTACACCCTACCTTGGCAAGGGATATCTAGCGAATAATCCACTGGTTGCACACTAGTGTTCTACCTTACTCCGCCAGTCTCATTCTATCATCCGCTCCGCCGAGGTAGACCTGGCACATATCCCTTTGCCGGTTGCACTGTAGCAATTGGATTAGTTCCCGTACCACCAATTCCTGGAGTTTCAACAGTCACTCCATTGTTGGCCCTTTCGGTGCCAGCTCCAATATTAATCCCATCATCGGCATTGATTCCAAGGGTGACTTCCGTGTTGCCCCCAAGTGTCCAATGCATTGGGCGCAGAGGTAATGTTCCATCTCGTTCTAATCAACCTCTAGCAGCTCCTGTATTGTTTCCTAGGGTCTAAATTCCTGCAGCTCCTGCAATTCCTTATTGTCCCATCCTTTGGAAGAATCCCTCCATCATCTCTTGTTGCTTCACCGAAATTCCATCCTGCATCTCCTTCATCAGCCTTTCCATTTCTTCTCTAGCTACATAGTTGGATTGGTGAGAATTCGAGGATACTTCCTGACTGCCCCCAGGCTCTAGTTGACTTGCTCCAGTTTTAGATCTAGTGTTAAGCCTCTTCATTTTTCCCAAATCTCGGATTCAAGCTTCAAGTTTCTGGATCTACCTTTGTTCTCAGTGAAAGCGCCAAATCATTAACCCAAAAAATGGATCAACACCCTGGTTTGAGTGTGAAAGCATCAGCCCGTTTATCAAGGCAAATAAAATAGAAAATGCAATAGTAAATAGCAGGATAGGTAAAGAGATAAGTAATTTTTATAGGGGTTTGGCAGTTAATGAAGCCTACGTCCACTTTATCGATTCTTTTGTTGATTAACTGGTATAACAGTGGGGTTTAGATTATAATATAATTCTCCTTTCCTATATTAGATCAATCCACCATTGTTAGAGACAAAAGGAGAATCTCAATTGTCCCTTAATGGTTGTTGTGTGGGAGAATAATGAAGAAATAATGACAAAGCTTCACAAGAGATCAGATCCCCTTTACTGTTGCAGATAGGATGATATTATAGGGATTAGAGAGCACTTGGGCCAGAGCCACTTTACCAAAAGCCTGTAGTCATCATGTAGAGGTCGCTCGGGAAGTTTTGGGGTATTTAGAGCTAACTTTTTGGGTCGGTACGGATCTGATTTTATCGGATCGGTACCGATCCAAAAGGATGTGTAATTTTTGAGTCTTCTCAATTTGGTTGTCTTACTATTCCATAATTGAGTGCCTTGTCTGAATATCAAGTCGTTTGGAGTTAGTTTGATCATCCATCTTCATAGATTATCCAATCCATCCCTTCGTAGAAGATCCATCCATAACTCACTTAATACTTAACCAAATGACATGAAACTTCATACTTGTAATATAGATGAGTAGGAGAGCCACCAAAAGAGATCTCATGGGGCAAGGCCCGTCCTAGGTGGGTCGGACCCGATTCGTCAAACTAGCTCAATTTAGAGGAAATCCATCCACAACTCGCTTGATACTTATCGGAAAAGATGAAACTTTGTAGGTATCTTTTAGAGGGTGTGTAAGACCTACACTCTAGATCTTAGGTTATGCAGCCCAATTTAGTTAGGTCCGACCTGATCCAAATTTTGGATCGGTACCGATCCAAACTAGCTTCACCAAATGACTTCATTTTTGATGTGAGAATTTCTTTATGTCTTCTAAGTGTACTCTCCAAATTTCAAGTCAATCTGATTATGTATGAGTTTTGTAGGTTCATTTTTAAGTTGCACCAGTCGAAAAGCGAGTAGATATTTGAATGGGTCAAATGAGTCTTCACTTTTTGAACTAGGTTGCATAGAATGTTACCAAACTTGATAGGTGAGATAGTAGTGGCATAGGAGTGCAATACAAGTGGTTAAAAGGAACCTTGAGCCAACATTTTGGATCAGATCTGTATCGATTCGAATAGTTAGCGTAATTCTAGGCCAAACTTCTTATGTTTCTTTGTCTTATACTTTTAGCCCTTCGGGTAGATTTTCGAGTTGTTCTAACTTAATCTGAATGTTTTAACTCTTTTTGAATTCTGTTGGGATAAAAACCCAGTTAACAAAACCTGTGCGAGATATTTATGCATAGTCCTAATGTATGAGATGTATTCCCATACGAGAAGTTTTAGGATGATCCTATATTAGAGGAGCTCTAGTAGTTATTAGCATATCGTTAGTTATTAAGGTTCAATCCATAGCTTGATCCTTGTAGAAGCCTGCATAAGTTTTTATTATAGGTGTGTACCATGTAAAAACCCTTAAATAATAAACCCTTGTAATGCACAGACACTTGTAGAACACCTTAGGTCACATAAAGTAGAATTAAAGTCAACTGACGTAATCCCCATATATTAAACATATACACATTCACTAGACTTTTGTTTGACCCACCCCTTTTTCTTTCTTTTTCCCCTCCATAGGAGGATAGGGCAGCAGATGATAGGCTTGAGTTTAGTATGTGGAGAGGCGACCTCGTTATTGGAGATGCTTATCATTTTATTTTACTCTCCTTGTCATAGTCTATTTTATCCAGTACTAATTATTTTATCAGGCTATGAGTTGTATTTCTACGTACTCTGTATTTGACTACGTACTATTTTCTGAAACTATATACTGAGATATTCTCGAAGATGGTTATTTTTTGTATTTATATTTTATTTCCTTGCACCGTGAGTTCTGAAAGTGTGGTATACTTTAGATCATATTTGTATATCTTTAGTCTCTAATTGTTTTATAAACCTTGATAGCTTGTATTTCTTTGCACTGAAGCGAGCTCGAATGCCAGGAGGTGCGGGTTGTCATATTTGGTATCTCAGCCTAGGTTCAAAACTCCTTAGAGATAAAGGCGTATTGAGAGAATGTACTTGAGAAGTTTTTGAAAAAAAAAACTGGTTTTGAAAAATGTTTTGCAAAAAGTTTTCTCAATGGGTTTTCAAAGTGTGTATATTTATATATAAGTTTTCAAAGAGGTTTTCCAAAGATTTTATATAAGCGTAATCTCTCTCTTATTCTTGCCTATACTATATGTGGAAAGTTACTAATAAATTCTTAATAATCATAGATAGAAGATGAGCGATCTCGCATGTTCAGGCTTAGGTTACGCAGTTGAGATTCCGAGCATGAATGTACCGATTTGGTTCTACCGGTATCTTCAGGAGAGGGGACAAGCTAAGCTTAATCCTACTAGAGGACCCACAGGGAGAGTGATAGGTGCAGTTCCAGCCCAACCACATGTCGCCAATTTTGCTAAGTTGTGTAAGAATTTCACAAGCCTTGGAAGAAAACTATACATGGGGATCGAGTCATATGTGATTCAAGGACATAAATCTGTACTTATGAGAGGATTTTTAGGTTGATGGGTCTTTTTGATAAGGTGAGGAGATAAATGGTTACTTGGCATTTACAGGGGTATGCCCTAAGTTGGTGGGAGGTAGTTGAGGCATAGAACGATGGAGGAGAGATAATTAGGCGAGTATTGAAGACGTTTTAAGATGAAGTCTCTTTCTAAAGCAAAGGAAGGAAAGCAGTTATAGAAGTTTATTCATTTAAAGTAAGGAGACATATTAGTAAGGTGTATCTTAATCAATTCAATGAGTTGGCTAGGCTTGGGATGGAGTTGATCAATACCCCCAGATAAAAAGGACCTTAAATTTGCTAAAGTGTTGAACCAACCCCTTCAAAGTTTTGCCCTAAGTTATATTCCCATAGGTGATGCATATGAGGGTTTAGTGGAGACAGCCTTATTGGATACCATCTCTAAGGAGGAAGTAAAGGAAGAGCCCAAGAAGTCTAGAGGATGTCGCAGTAGAATCAGCGTAAGGGAGGCTTTGGACCTAAGGGAAAGATCAAGAAACAGGATATGCATTGTAGGAAGTGTGGCAAGAATGGACATTTTACGAAGGAGTGCAAGATGGATAGTTCAAAGGTCAAGTGTTACAGTTGCAATCAGTTCGAGCAGATGAGGCGGGAGTGTCTAGCACCTCAAAATACCTCTACCCAGGTGGTCCTAGCTTAGGCACTAGACACAGTACCTAGATCGAGTGCACCACCAGTTACAGATAAGGGGAAGAAGATTGTAACCGAGGGTGTGTTAACTATATCAGGTTTATCTATTTGCGGTTTATTTGACACGGGGGCATTACATTATTTTATTTCTAGTAGACTTGTGGATGGGTTACACCTAGACACTAGCATAGTTATGGACTTTGTTGTTGTATCAAACCCTATAGGAGGATCGATTTATTTTTCTATGGTATGTAGGGTTTTAAAATTATTCATTTTGGTGGTTGAGTTAGATTGCAATGCTTTTGTCACAAGATTTTTTGGGTTTGGGTTGATATTGGTCACGGATTGGATGATGATGTATGGGGCTATCATAAACTGTGATAGGAAGGCTGATAGGTTGAGTGCATGTATTGGACCTAACTTGGAGGTTTATTGGGATCCCCGAGGATCGATTATGTTGAGCAATATATATTCATTAGACCTACCACTTGACGAGCTAGATTTAGTGCCTATAGTAAGAGATTGCCCAGATGTCTTATTCAAGATTATCAGTCTCCCAAACCAGATGAAGATTGAGTTCCAAATTTATCTTTTAAAGAATGCCATACCTGTTGCCTTACCATTAAGGCATATGGCTCCAAAGTAGGTGAAAGGTATATTTGTGAAGGGCTTTATTATGAGGAGCATTTTTGAGTGGGGAGCACCAGTCATCTTTGCCACTAAGGCAAATGGTTCTTCGAGGCTTTGCATCGATTATGGGGAGCTGAATAAACTAACAAAGAAGAATCGGTATCCACTTCCCCATATAGACAATCTATTTTATTAGTTGGTTGGAGCGAAGGTATTATTACAACTTAATTTAGCTACCGGATTCCACCAGTTGCGTGTAACTGAGGATAGTATCCAGGTGATTTCTTTTCGTACACCCGACGTACTTTATGAGTGGTTAGTCATGCCCTTTGGACTAACCAATGCACCCATCTACTTTGTTGATCTGATGAGCCAAGTTTTCAGAGGGTTGCTAAACAAGTTTGTTGTTGTATTTGTGGATGACATTTTTGTCTATTCGAAGAGCGAGGAGATGCATAGGTTGCATTTAAAAGAGTGCTTGATACATTCCATGAGCATAAGTTGAAGGCGAAGTTTTCTAATTGCCGCTTTTAGTACAAGGAGGTACGCTTATTGGGACACGTTGTGTCATAATGTGGACCGGCGGTTAATCCCAATAAAGTAAGAGTAGTTCGAGATTAGCAAGTGCCAAAGAATGCCACGGAAGTGAGGAGTTTCCTTGGTTTGGTGGGCTACCGTAGGAAGTTCATCAAGGACTTCGCTAAAACCTCTGACCTGCCTCACCAAAAAGAATTTAGTTTTCTTGTAGGACGTGAAGTGTAAGGATGCTTTTATCAAGTTAATGGAGGCATTGACTAGTGCACTAGTTTTGGTATTACCTGATGGAACAAAAGCATTTACAATATATACCAACGCTTGTTGCATGGGGTTAAGCGCGGTCTTGATGTAGGAAGGAAGGGTAATGAGCTATGTTAGTCCGCATTTGTAGGTCAACGAGAGAAACTAACCTACCTATGATCTTGAGTTAGCAACTATTGTTTTTGTGCTTAAGTCATTGAGGCATTATCTATTAGGAGAGCGGTTTGAGCTATATATGGATCATAAGTCTCTGAAGTATTTGTTCTCCCAAAAAGACTTATATCTAAGGCAACAAAGGTGGGTAGAGTTCTTGGTCAAACATGATTTCGTGATCTCATACACTTTGGGCAAGGGCAATGTAGTGGTCGTCGCCTTGAGTAGACAGTATGCAGTATTAAGTCCTTTGTTCTTAGAGTGGAAGCATTTGGAGTTCATTTCAACATTTGATTTTCGATAATCATCGGACATTACTCCGGATTTGTCAGTAGCTTTAGATTTGAAGCCTACACTATGGAACGTACTGGATCCAGTCAAAAGAAAGATATGGAGCTAGTTGATATTTTTGAGAACCTTGACAAAGGAGAGTGGTCAAGTCATTTGAGGAATTATGTCATTGACTCAAAGGGATAGTTATGGAGAGATCGAAGATTGTGTGTTCCTCTCATCATGGATTTGATCAATATGGTACTAGTAGAGTCTCATTGCTCTAGGATGGCCGTTCATCCCGAGGGAGACAAATATACCATGACATGAAGAGATTTTTCTATTGGCCTGGACTGAAGAAGCATGTAGCGGAGTATATAACTCAGTGTATGACTTGTCGGAGCATAAACGCAAGGCGAAAGAAGTTAAGAGGATTGTTGCAGCCATTAGATATTCCTTAGTGGAAGTGGAAGAGTATTTCTGTGGACTTCATCCATGGATTACAGAGGAGTAGGAGATGGATTGAGAATATTTGGGTCATAGTCCATCAGTTGACCTAATGTGATAATTTTATTTTGTTGAGGAGTACGACGACTATGGCATATTTGACGACTCTATATGTGAAAGAGGTCGTTAGGTTACACGGAGTTCCTACTAGCATCGTTAGCGAATGAGAATTGCTTTTCACTAGCGAGTTTTAGGGGATTCTACAAGTGGCTTTGGGCATCAAGTTGAGCTTGAGCACCGCTTATCACCCATAGATGGATGGTCGGACGGAGAAAGCGAATCCAGCATTGAAGGACTTACTTCGGATGTGAATCTTGGACTTTGGGGCTCTTGGGAGGATCATTAGCCATTGGTGGAGTTTACTTATAATAACAGCTATCAGGCGAGCATGGGATGGGACCATTCAAGGCATTATATGGCAGACCTTGTAGATCACAGTCATGTTGGTGGGACAATACAGATAGGATTATTCTTGGGCTGGACATGGTGAGGGAGACATTAGAGAAAGTGGACTTGATGGGTAAAAGAATGAAAACGATGAAAGATAAGCAGAAATCTTATTTTGATAACGTACAGAGTTAGAATAAGCAGTGGGTGACATGGTGTTTGTGAAGGTCTCACTGCTTAGGCACGTCATGAGGTTTAGTAGTTTGGGGAAGCTAGCATCGAGATTCGTAGGGCCTTTTTGGATTATCGGTAGGGTAGGGAAGGTAGCCTATAGAGTGGATTTTTCTGAGAAGTTGGCGGGAGTACATGATGTTTTCCATGTGTCGCACTTGCGAAAGTGCTTGCATGATTCAGCTATCGTAGTCGAGTCAAGTGCTTGCACTTGTATTCTTAGGCCTAGTGCAAAGCGACTTTCCAATAAAGAAATCAAAATTGTTAAGGTCCAAATGGGAAATGATCCAACAGAGAGGACATGAGAGCCTGAGGAGAAGATCCGAGCTACCCACCTACAACTCTTTTACAGTACCTTTTCCAATTTAAATATTGATTGCTTATGCATTATGACTTAGCTTGATACACCCCTTTAGGTGGAGACCATTGGATGGTAGGATTGGTTGCAAACATGTTATGGATGATGGATGCTAGTGGATATATTTATTGGATTGTTTCTTTCACACGCCTAGGAAAGTACATTCTCTAGATAGTACACCATCATCTCTTGTTTATTTGTTTTATCTTGTTGAGTATTATGCATATGGATGCTAGATATGGATTGAATGGTTACGCATACATGTTGAATTACAAGTATATTTACTTATGTTGTTTCATACATATTGGATACATAGCATGAGCACTTACATGATAGATGGTCGACTAGATCTGGAGACCGCCCACTCTTTGCATTAGTATAGGTACACAATGCATTTCACACTTGCATACACGCATACTACATTTAATTTTTTACTAAGGACAATGATTGCCCATGGATGATTGATGAATAAATGATTGTAGTTATTGATTGCTACATGTACGAATAACATTTTCCCATCCTTTGAGATTTCAGGGATGAAATCCTCTTAGGAGGGGATGTAACACCCCAAAAATTTAATTAAATAATTAAATTTAACATAACGAGGATGAAAATAAAATTTTCACAAACGTTTGGATTGGATTATGATACTTGCACCAGCTACGTTCGTAGCAATTTTCTGCATAATTTTCTTGTATAACACTTTGAAATTGGAGCTAGTACGAAGAAGTTACGAGTGTTTTAAAATTTGAAGACGAAACTAATTAGAAAATTAAACTTTCCTTAATTATATAACTCCACCAGTCAACACACTAGGGTGCGCCAGTCGACAGGTAGCGGTCGATCAGTCCCCCTAATGGTTAACCAGTTGACGTTGAAGATTGGTCAACTCGAAGCATCGAACGATTTAGATTGAACGAAATACTTTAGCTTGGCCATGAAGAAATTGGTTGATGCACTGGATGAAACCTAAGATTCTTTCGGGTTAATCTAATGGTTAGGACTAATCTAAATTGAAATGACCCTCTCTTTTATACCTTAATTTGTAAGGATTTTTTTTTACATAGAGATATATATATATAAGGTATACATATACATATTTCTGAAGCCTAGAGTCATTTTTTTTCTATCAAACAACATATATCCAGGATCAAAATCTTAACCAATATAAACATATCAGTGTATTCATAAGGTTATACACATACATGTGAAGATGCATGTGCCTCTCTTGTTTGAATCAGAGTTCTGGAAAACAAGAGAATAATTTGATTGATTAAGTTTAATCAATCCACACATAGTTCAATTCAATATATACAATAAAATTCCATCCATACATGTATTAATATATATATATTTTTTAAACTCCTGATTCCTTGCTAAATTCTCTATGGAGTATAATTCCTAGAAACCAGATAATTGTGTTATGGTTATCTATAAATTAATGGTGTAGTGTTTGTGCTCTGTAAAAAGATATAAGCTTCTATCATTATCTATGTTTGATTTTCTTATAAAATCTATTTAGAGTACTAACTCTTTTCTGTTATATTTTTAAGTGAGATATCATATTTCCAAGGCTTGATTCTTTGATGCCAGTATGCTTAAACTAAATGAAATGCAGAACTTGAGTGGGTTTCCTGTAACCATGGGCATCCCAAAACATGGTTCAACCGGCCTCCTTGTTCTGGTATGACCCATATGGTCTTGAAAATGCATTTTGATCAAAGTCTTAATAAAGAGAAATTCAAGCTCATGTTAAAATACAAGAATAACTGGTATGCTAAACTCTGAACCAAACATATTTAAATGGGCATACCTGTATACATATGCAACTGTTTTGGGTCATAGCTTCAACTCCTATAATGCAGATTTTCTTTTATTCAAAAGTAAGGTATAAAACATTTGCGTAGAACAAGTTGAATTATGAAAACATTACAGACACATAAATGCATTTTACCTATGCTTATCATCTCTTGTATACAACTGTCATGGTAGAAAAATGAAACTATTTAATTTACTGAGACTCAACTATCCAGATTTCCCAAAACTTAACCTTTTTTAAAGGCTCAAGATTGACTAATACATTTATAAAATGTAAGCATCAAATTTATCATAGTATTCTTGCTCAATTCACTTACAAATTTAGATTAACTTCTTCAACATATCAAATAATATCCAGATTTTTAAATTCCAGTTACAAGTCAATTTCTTAGCAAAATACTTAGCAAAATATCCATCCAATATTCAATACTCAATACAGGTAGCAATTTTAAATTATCAATACATGCAGATTTCATCATTTTGGCTCTTATCTAACTAAGTTTAGCATGCTATAATCTCCTTCTCAAAGCCTTGCTCTTACTCCTACTTAGTTGCTGCAGTCCCTGAAAATGCATTTGAAGCTGCCCCATTTTAAATGAGACACCCCATATGCCATTAGCACACTAGGCTCGGACACATGTCTGGTATGAGAAAATCCACTAAAGCAATTTGTAAATCAAGTTAAAGTTAAAACATGGATATATGTACATAACTCTTCCTTTAGAAAACAAGTAATTCATGTGTGCATGTTCTTTGTCAGTGTGCAGGTGCACACTTAAGTCTGCCTTTCCAGAAACCTCAAGAAGATATGGTACATTCATATATTCATATAATTCAATCATGAATCAAATAAACATCCATACAAAACAAGGAAATCACTCAAAATGAATTAAATCATTTATTCACTATTCAGATTTCATTCCAGGAAAACTCTAGTTCCTCTTTATATCAAGTTCTCTTACATTGATATATTTGTCTATTTTGGTCTCATCTGCAATTAAATTGAATCAATGGACACACTGTAATGGACTAATTCACTCCATTACACAATGATCTCAAGACTTAAACAAGCCATGTGTCAACTTGTATTACTCAAGAAAACAAGTCATTCCTGCAGTGTTCTTGACCCCCATTTCCTAATCAGGTTTAAGTTAATAATAATTCTTTTGATTTTTCATGACTAAACCATTCAATGAATTATTTCACTAAAACAATCACTCATGTCATGGCATACCACATCATTCATAATCAAACAGAGGCAAACAGTCAATTAAATGAAATGTGTCTATTAATTAGATTCTGCACATATATATATTCTTGCAATTTTAAAAAGGGGTATAGACAACTAACATTGGCTTATGGCTTTTGAAAGAGAGTTTTTCTTTTGCAAACGTTTGTGCTTAATTTAAACTTAGAATGACCAAGTTTCACTGAATCACAAAATTTATTTGCTATGTGTATGAATATTTATATATTTTCATTGAATCAGGAGCATCAGCACATAGGCAACCCCATTGCACCCCTAATTCCTTTTTGTCTCAAGCCTCGGCACTTATACATAAGTATATTGCAACTCAATCATGTTTATATTTTCTGGGTTAAGCCAAAACCAACACTACTTGCCTATATTCAACATTTTATTCTCTGGGTATTTACTTATGTTTCTAAACATTAACATATCAGAGAAATCCGAGTTTATAAAACATATATATACTAATAATACTTAAAACTTTCATATAATAAAACAAGCAGAACAACCAATTAAGAATCAAACCATTTTCATCTCTGAAATCACAGATAGATAAACACATATGAAAATACATTTTTAAGAAAAATTAACTTATAAACTGGCTGCCTACATTAGGACTTAGTGCCTTAGATTTTTATGAGTGAGTTTTCTCACCTAGCTCTCTTTCACTTCCTAGTTGATTGGTAAGCTTCTACCTTCAAACCTCTTTCCTTCACTTGATTTGTTTTTTAGGTGATGTATATTTTTCTCAAGAGTTATCCGGGAAGAAGAGAAGGTTCCCCCCATATCACTGCCTATTTATGCAGGGTTTTTCTTAGGGTTTAAGACACTTAGCTAAAGACATTTTTGCCCATCAGAAATCATGCCATTTGCATTTAGTTTTTAAACCCAAAATCTTACCCTCCCCGGCTTGAGTTTGTGGAAAGAAAAGTGGTTATATTCTTTTGGTTATTTTCAGAGATTTTTCTTTTCCAGAAAATACTTTCCCTCTTGTCTATTATCATGCTAAAAGTGTGACTTGATTTTATTATTTATCAAATATTCTTCCTAATTCTGCCTATACCAAGTATCTCTCTGTTTTATCTTATTTTTCTATTTTTAGCTTTCATCTAAATAGTATGTACTTCCTTTATTTATTTATAAGAGGATTACTCTCTTTTTATTTCTTCATTCCTTTTTCTTTCTGTCTATAATATAAAATATGTTTGTATATTTTATTTTGCTGATTTGTACTCTAGTATTTTATTAACATATATGTATATATAAGTCTTACTGAAATAATTAGTACACCCATATATATATATACATTATTTTGTACTGACACACATGCACATGTACATTCAAAAATACTCAGCAGCATCCATATATATATAAATTTATTTACGCATATAGCTTTTAAGGATTTAATATATATATATATATATAATATTTCCATACACATCAACATGTGTTCATTCTTAGCATTCAGGAATTAAGCTTTAGTTCATGTGTATTTCCTGTGCACACATGTACACACATACAAATACACCATATCAAGCTATATCAATTCCCCTTTAAAATTAGTTTAAAAATTATTTTAAACTTATTTATATTTTTTTCAAAATAAATTCCTAAAATCTTGGGTCATTACATAACCCCACCTTTTAGAAATTGTGTCCCACAATTTTCCTAAGCTTAAATAAATTTTAAACTTAATTCAGAGAACAAGTACATTCTCAACCAAATAGATTTTTAGTTCTATCATAATAACTAAAAATATATACACCTAAAAAGGAAAACAAATTAAGAATCAGAATTACCTTTAATATGAAAATAGCTTAGGATAATTCATCCTAACTTTGTCTTCTAATTCCCATGTGCAATCACTTGGATCAAGACTCCACTGTACCTTCACAAGTTTCAGAGATTTATTCCTCAACTTCTTCACATCTTTTGCCAAAATTCCTACTGGATCCTTTTCCTAAATCAAATTAGGATTTATTTGCACTTGGGTTGGGGTCTCAAGAATTTCTGCCTTATCATGGACCCATCTTCTCAATTGTGATACATGAAAAACATCATGCATCCCTTGCATGTTTTCTGGTAATTCCCACTTGTATGCCAAGGAACCAATTCTTTCTAGAATTTTGTATGGTCCAATATATCTAGGAGTTAACTTGCCTTGTTTCCCAAATCTCAGTACATTTTTCATAGGTGAGATTTTGATGAAAACAAAATTTCCTACTTCATATTCCACTTGCTTCCTTTTCATGTCTCCAAATTTCTTTTGCCTATCTTGAGCTGCTGCCATTCTTCTCCTTACCAACTCAATTTTCTTTTTAGTTTCTTGTATATACTCAGGCCCTAAAATAGCTCTTTCCCCTGCTTCTACCCAACATACAGGTGACAAGCATGGTTTGCCATATAATGCTTCAAATGGAACCATTCCTATGGTGCTTTGATAGCTGTTATTGTATGTAAATTCAACTAAATGGAGATAGTCTTCCCAGTTACCTCCAAAATCCAGTGCACATGCCCTTAACAAGTCCTCTAAAACCTTGTTCACCACGTCAGTCTGCCCATCTGATTGTGGATGGTAGGCAGTGCTCAAGCATAATTCACTTCCCATGGCTTCTTGAAAACTTCTCCAGAATCTTGAGGTGAAGATGGTATCCCTATCACTCACAATAGTTTTGGGAATGCCATGCAATCTTACCACTTCTTTCACAAATACTTGTGCTAACTTTGGTGCATTACTTTCTGATTTGACTGGGATAAAATGTGCCACTTTAGTTAGCCTATCAACTATCACCCATATGCTTGTGTTTCCTCTTTTAGATCTAGGCAGTCCATCTATGAAATCCATAGATATATCTTCCCATTTCCACTGTGGTATGGTAAGAGGTTGCAACAACCCTGATGGCTTTTGTGTTTCAGCCTTGACTTGTTGGCAAGTCATACATTTTGCAATATATTTGGCTACATCTGATTTCATTCCCTTCCACCAGAAATCACTTTTTAAGTTTTGATACATCTTTGTACTGCCTGGGTGTATGGAGTATTTACTTCTATGATATTCATTCAATATTTCCTCCTTCAACTCCATGTTCTCTGGCACACATATTCTATTCTGGTTTCTTAAATAAACATTTTTGTCAATATGGTAATTTATCACTTCCTACCCTTTTGATATGAGAACTTTCTTCTCCAATAAGTTTGTGTCTTGTTCTTGCATTTTTCCTACCTTCAAAATTAAATCTGATTGAAGTGTCATCAAGCTTAACTTACCTCTAATTTCCTGTGCACCATGCACATGTACATCCATGTGCACACAGTCATTCTTCCCAATTTCTAACTCAACAAGCAAGGACAAGTCCTTAAATTCTTCTATCATCATCATAGCTAATTTAGCATGTTGTCTACTTAGAGCATCAGCAACTTTGTTTGCTTTACCTGGTGTATAGAGTATGTCCAAGTCATAAGCAGCTAAGAACTCCACCCATCTATGTTGCCTCATGTTTAAATCTTTTTGTGAAAATAAATACTTTAAAGACTTGTGGTCAGTGTAAAGTTCAAACTTAGTGCCTAACAAATAATGTCTCCAAAGTTTCAAAGCATAGATCACAGCTGCTAATTCAAGATCATGTGTGGCATACCTTACTTCATGGGGTTTAAGTTGTCTGGATGCATATGCAATGACTTAGCCTTGTTGCATCAACACTGCCCCCAAGCCAAACCCACTAGCATCAGTATATACAACTAACTCTTCATTTCCCTGGGGTACTTTTAGGATTGGAGCATTCACCAATGCCTCCTTCAACTGTTCAAAAGATTTCTCACACTTCTCTGACCAAACAAAAGCTTGGTTCTTCCTGGTTAGGTTAGTAAGTGGTGTAGAGATTTTTGAAAAATCTTTTATAAATCTCCTATAATATCCTGCCATCCCCATAAATGATCTCACTTCACTCACAGTGCTAGGCCTCTTTCATGCTTGAATAGCCACTACTTTATTGGTGTTTACAGAAATTCCTTTGGCAGAAATGACATGGCCAAGGAAATGTACTTCCTCTTTCCAAAATGCACATTTTGAAAATTTTGCCTTTAAATCTTTTTCTCTCAATCTAGACAAAACCAGATGTAAATGACTTTTATGTTCTTCCACTATTTTGGAATAAATTAAAATGCCATCTATAAAAATTAGCACAAATTTGTCTAAATAATCTCTAAAGGCTCTGTTCATTAAATCCACAAAGTATGATGGTGCATTAGTCAAGCCATATGGCATAACCAGAAATTCATACAACCCATACCTAGTGTTAAAGGCAGTGTACTTAACACTTGACTCCTCCACCTTCATTTAATGAAAACCAGATGCTAAATCTAGTCTAGAGAACACTCTTGCCCCAGCTAATTGATCAAAAAGATCATCTATTCTTGGCAATGGGTATTTATTTTTAATAGTTACTTTGTTTAATTCTCTATAATCTATACAGAGTCTTAAGAAACCATCTTGTTTCTTAACAAATACCACTGGTGCTCCCCAGCAAGAATTACTTGGTCTTATAAAACCATTTTCTTCCAATTCCTCTAACTGTTTCTTTAATTCTTTTAGTTCATTTGGCCCCATCCTAGTTGGCTTTTTAATCACTGGGCTTGCTCCTAGGATAAGGTTGATTTGAAACTCTACTGGTCTATGGTGTGGAACACCCTTAACCTCCCCAACCACATCCAAGTATTTATTGACTATGGGAATGTCTTCAATAGTAAGTTCACTGGAATCTTTTTCCAAGTCAATTAAATGATATAATTTCCTTTCTTTAGCCACTTCACATAAAATTATGATTCTCTGGCCCCTAAGATTTTGCAATGATATGGTGGATGATTCTAAGTTAATTATGGCTTTAAATTGCCTTAACCAGTCTACCCCCAATATAACACCTATATTTGGGTAGTTTAAAACATATAAATTGGAAATGAAAATGTTTCCACCTATGTTTAATTCCACATCCACACAAATCAAATTTAAAACACTAGAACTCCCCAGTGGACTTTGTATATGCAATGGAGTTTCAGCCAATATGCAACTTAATTTTAGCATTTTAACTAATTCATAAGAAATCAAAGAGTGAGTTGCCCCAGTATCATATACTACTGCTATGGGTATGGTACAAATAAGTAATGTACCTTCCACTTGGCTATGGTTTTCAGCATTACTCTCCACTGTGGCTTTGCCTTTGCCTTCCAAATTTGCCAACTTTCCCTGTTGTTTATACTCAGGACAATTCCTCTTCATATGCCCCTCTTTCCCACATAAATAGCACTTGAAAGCTCCTCCTTTCAATTCTGGGCACCTTGGCTTGATATGTCCTTCCTTTCCACATTGATGACACACAATTTTCTTCTTGGTTTCCTTAGCTTTGACATCTCCAGTGCCTTTGTTACTGGCCTCTTCTTTCTTCTTATCATAAGAGTGATATCTCCCCTTACCCTTCTTAGTGTTATTATTTTTAAAATTTCTGAACTTTTCCCTCTCCTTGTCATGCTGCTCTAACCTCAAAGCCAAGTCTATTACTTGATCAAATGTCCTGTAAGCATAAGGTAACATAGCTCTGCTAAGTCCTGGGTTCAAACCTTTAATGTATCTATCATTCTTGGATGCTTCATCTGCCACAAGCATTGCTCCATATGTGGAAAGCCCCTCAAACTTTTGAGTGTATTCAGTGACACTCAAAGTTCCTTGCCTAAGTCTAATGAATTCTTCTAGTAAGGTGGTCTTAGCTGATGCTGGTACAAATCTTGCTTCCAACATCTCCTTGAATTGATTCCAAGTGATTTCATTCTCATCTCTCCCTGTAATGATTACTTCCCACCACCTTAAAGCTGCCCCTTTCAGCTGTCTTGAAGCCACTTACCTCTTCCTTTGATCATCAAGTTGCATGTCATTGAAAATCCTATCCAATGTTCTCAACCATGCTTGAATTTCCATAATACTTTCTGTCCCTTCAAAGCTTTTGCCTCCTAAATGAGTATAAGTCTTGAGTAATTTGGAGAGCTCTTCATGGGGATTTTCTTGCCTTTGTCTTGCCCCATCCATAAATGCTCTCACCAAATCTTGTAGATTGACCATTGGTGGTGCATTGGAGGATCCAGCTCCTTGATTTGGTGGTCTTCCTACCATAGTTTGCTAGTAATAATTTACATAGCTGGTTAGTTTTATTTTTTTAACTCAAACTTGATCATCCAGTGATCAATCCCTACAAAATATTTTACTTATACTTTGTTTCTTAAGTTTTTTTTTTCATAGAAGGATCTGATTTTAATTTTCAACTATGTCTTAGTAACACAGCTCTGATACCAAATGAAACGACCCTCTCTTTTATACCTTAATTTGTAAGGAGTTTTTTTTTACATAGATATATATATATATATATATATATATATATAAGGTATACATATACATATTTCTGAAGCCTAGAGTCATTTTTTTTCTATCAAACAACATATATCCAGGATCAAAATCTTAACCAATATAAACATATCAGTGTATTCATAAGGATATGCACATACATGTGATGATGCATGTGCCTCTCTTGTTTGAATCAGAGTTCTGGAAAACAAGAGAATAATTTGATTGATTAAGTTTAATCAATCCACACATAGTTTAATTCAATATATACAATAAAATTCCATCCATACATGTATCAATATATATATATTTTAAACTCCTGATTCCTTGCTAAATTCTCTATGGAGTATAATTCCTAGAAACCAGATAATTGTGTTATGGTTATCTATAAATTAATGGTGTAGTGTTTGTGCTCTGTAAAATGATATAAGCTTCTATCATTATCTATGTTTGATTTTCTTATAAAACCTGTTTAGACTACTAACTCTTTTCTGGAATATTTTTAAGTGAGATATCATATTTCCAAGGCTTGATTCTTTGATGCCAGTATGCTTAAACTAAATGAAATTCAGAACTTGAGTGGGTTTCCTGTAACCATGGGCATCCTAAAACATGGTTCAACCGGCCTCCTTGTTCTGGTATGACCCATATGGTCTTGAAAATGCATTTTGATCAAAGTCTTAATAAAGAGATCAAGCTCATGTTAAAATACAAGAATAACTGGTATGCTAAAATCTGAACCAAACATATTTAAATGGGCATACCTATATACATATGCAACTGTTTTGGGTCATAGCTTCAACTCCTATACTGCAGATTTTATTTTATTCAAAAATAAGGTATAAAACATTTGCGTAGAAAAAGTTGAATTATGAAAACATTACAGACACATAAATGCATTTTCCCTATGCTTATCATCGCTTGTATACAACTGTCATGGTAGAAAAATGAAACTATTTAATTTACTGAGACTCAACTATCCAGATTTCCCAAAACTTAACCCTTTTTAAAGACTCAAGATTGCCTAATACATTTATAAAATGTAACCATCCAATTTATCATAGTATTCTTGCTCAATTCACTTACAAGATTTAGATTAACTTCTTCAACATATCAGATAATATCCAGATTTTTGAATTCCAGTTACAAGTCAATTTCTTAGCAAAATATCCATCCAATATTCAATACTCAATACAGGTAGCAATTTTAAATTATCAATACATGCAGATTTCATCATTTTGGCTCTTATCTAACTAAGTTTAGCATGCTATAATCTCCTTCTCAAAGCCTTGCTCCTACTCCTACTTAGTTGCTGCAGTCCCTGAAAATGCATTTGAAGCTGCCCCATTTTAAATGAGACACCCCATATGCCATTAGCACACTAGGGTCAGACACATGTTTGGTATGAGAAAATCCACTAAAACAATTTGTAAATCAAGTTAAAGTTAAAACATGGATATATGTATATAACTCTGCCTTTAGAAAACAAGTAATTCATGTGTGCATGTTCTGTGTCAGTGTGCAGGTGCACACTTAAGTCTGCCTTTCCAGAAACCTCAAGAAGATATGGTACATTCATACATTCATATAATTCAATCATGAATCAAATAAACATCCATACAAAACAAGGAAATCATCCAAAATGAATTAAATCATTTATTCACTATTCAGATTTCATTCTAGGAAAACTCTAGTTCCTCTTTAAATCAAGTTCTCTTACATTGATATATTTGTCTATCTTGGTCTCATCTGCAATTAAATTGAATCAATGGACACACTGTAATGGACTAATTGTAACGACCCGTAAAATTTAATGGTTTTAAAAGTATATTTAACTGGAAATTTGTGAAATTTTAAACAATAAAATTTGAAATTAAAAATTTATTATTTGGAGTACGTCTATTTTAATATAGCAACTGGTAAATTTTCATCTGTTAATATTGAAGTTTATTTTCCTGTGAAATTTCATTTCAAATCAAACCGGTTAATAACAGTGAATTTAAAAGTTTTCTGAAACCAAAATATGTCAACAGGAGAAAATTTATTCAGATTATTCTGAATCAGACTGCGAAATTCGTTTTTCCAAATTTGGACTTCTACTGCTCCATTTATCTTAATTCTGGCCAAATAGCAACATTTCTGGTACCGATTATCGACTTTTGATCGGATGATCGTACCACCAATATCTGTATACCGTTTTGATCGTCTCGTCGTGCTGATCTCTACGGTATATTTATTTGTGTGTTCTGAGGCCCGGTACGCGATGAAACGATGAAATCGTACATCGTATCGATATCGAAATTGTGACTTTTGGAATTTTTTTTTCCTTTTAAAAATTTGAACCGCTGACCACACCACCAATAAATTGCTTTGAATTATTCACCTGAATCTTAGCATGCGTTGCTATTATTACTTTTGACGTGTCAGAGACAAATCAAAAGATATACGTTTCTTTATATAAATAAATGTATAACTGTTCATCTCTGCTCCCCTTTTGAATCGAACCCATCCTTCTATCTCAGACTTCAATTTTCGTTGCCTTCCCTACATCTCCACTCTCCCACTTCGCTCCTCCCATCCCTTCGCCTAACTAGCTACTGCCCACGGCATCCCTCCACCACCTGACCTCGCCTCATTCTCTCTCCCCTCCACCGCTGTTCCAGCCTCACGCAACTCCATCAAACAGCCTCCTCCCTGAAACCGAGAGCAACCCCGCTGTTCACCCACTTCCCTGTTGCCCACCCGCATATCCTATTCCCTGAAACAAGTCTTCTTCTCCACGTTTCTCCTTCCTCTCCTCGCCAACACCACTGCCCACCGCCTAAGCCATCACCAGATCTGCCGAGCTTCCATCGCCTACGGCCATACCTATCTGCCACCTTCCTCGAGTGACAGCCCACGCCCTGGCAATCTCTGCCTCAACAGCCTGGCCTCGGATCCGTTCACCAACTTCATCTCGGCGAGAAGCCTCTGGCCACCATCCCTTCGTGCTCAACTTCCTCCTCTTCCTTTTGCCGAGATGCTTCTCCGCTTTTGATTAGGTAATATATATATATACCTCTGTTGTTATATATTGGTTTTATAACCATAGCTTATATATCTACATATGGGTTATAGAAGTTGCATATACTTTCATTTTTAAGCTGCTGCTTACTCTTGTTCGACTTTTTTTTTAATTGCATAACTTAAAATAATATCTTTAAATTTGAATATATATACACTAGTTTACAGTTACTTCACATATATATATGAGTATTGTTTTAAGTAATACGTATGGTTGCTAATACATAAGGTTATAGCAGATTTTATTAGAAGAGAAATATTGTTGATTGTTTTACAGTTTACATTTATACAGTAACATGTTAAAATGTATATATTATTAATTTACCTTTTATACCGTAGGTATGTATGTATATGGAATCAAAGCTCTGTTTATTCGATATATCACATCGTTGTCAAAGAAGTATTATCCATTATATTAATAAGTTGTTTATATATATGTTTATACAAATTTGTTTTGATTTGTTTACAGAATAGATGTTTGCACAAACAATGGACAAACACCTCAAAGTTGTATGATTTAGTAGATCTTATGTTGTTCTTAGCAATTTGAGTGATTCATGCAAATATATGAAAAGCAGGGGCTAAACTGTAAAAAGACACGCAGATTTATAGTGGTTCAGCCAGAATGTGCCTACGTCCACTTTATATGTTATTTCTCTTCTCTTCTTTTGATTACAAGTACAAAGCTTTGATACAAGTAAAAGAAAGTTGTTTGAAAGTTCCTTCCGTGCTTGAGCTCTCAAACTTGTCCCCCATTGTTGTACCCCTGCCCCTCTATTTATAGAGTGAGGGTGGGAGCAGGGGTCTTGGATGTATATAGCTGCTGGTGGGCCTGGGCTGATGTGATCTGGCCTGGCACGTCTTGGTCCGGTGGTAGGAGGTGAGTTGGTTCGGCGAAGCATGGGAGGTGAGTTGGTTCGGCGAAGCATGGGAGGTGAGCTGGTTCGGCGAAGCATGGGAGGTGAGTTGGTTCGGCGAAGCATGGGAGGTGAGCTGGTTCGGCAGAAGCATGGGAGGTGAGTTGGTTCGGCGAAGCATGGGAGGTGAGCTGGTTCGGCGAAGCATGGGAGGTGAGCTGGTTCGGCAGAAGCATGGGAGGTGAGTTGGTTCGGCGATGAATGGGCTGAGCTCTGGTCCGGCAGTTCTGTGGTCCGGTGATGTCTAGTTCGGCAGTGGTAGGGATGCCGGATGAAGCCTAGCTCTTCTTGGTCTTGAGATCCTCTGGGTGAGAAATTTACCCAACATTTGCCCCCCAAAGTAGGGCATATGCCTGTATATGGCGTGCTTTGTTTTAAGTTACCCAATTTCCCCTTCGACTTCTAGTACTGAACCGGTTGGTCCGGAGGTCCACCTTCGCCTATAAGTACGGAGCTAGGGCCCTTGTTATTTCCTACCGAACGAAGGACTTGAGCCAAATCAGTTGCATAGCCGAATCAATCTACCGAGCTGCTTTAGCCTGCCGAATAAGGTACCTAACTTCCCCTCGCCGAATGAAACTCGTGTGTACCGAATGAGTATTCTTATTTGGATCATCGAATGAATTCTACACGGGGAATGCCGAATAAACCTTGGGACTCTGAATACCAAATGAATTTTAACCTTCACCTTACCGAATGAATTTTACACGGGGAATGCCGAATGAACCTTGAGACTCTGAATACCGAATGACAATAGGAATTTGAGCATTTTGAGTGAAATTCTAGACTGCACACACTCGCTTCTTCATATCTCTACATCCTTTTTAAAGATGTATTCTTTTTCGTTGCAGATAATGTCTCACAGAGTTGAAACCCGATCAGAAAAGAAGAAATCCCAGGACAGAGAAGATCCTTCCGAGGTGCCCCCAGCTCAGTTAGAACCGGGACGTCATGGGCCCACCCCGAGGTCACTAGTAGATAGGTACGGCCCTCAGGATTGATGCGGTTACTGCCCAGTTTACCAAGGAGGAGAAGGTGGCAGTGAAGGAGGGCATGCGGTTGCTTGCAGCTGAGGAAGCAGGTGTGCAAGTAGAGGATGATGACCGAGATGATCGAGGAGCAGATGCTGGTAAGTCTTCCTTTCTAGTCTTTCCGTTAACTTGGTTGCTTATCGCTAATGAATTCTTTTTCTGACAGGACAGGTGGGCAATAGGGCAAGGACAAAACTCCGACGCAGCCGGCTCCCTGATTAGGCCTGGAAAATTCTTTTTGTGGACTTGACATGGTTGTATATGTTAGTCTTAAAACAGTAGAGTAACTTTTAGGTTGTAATTCTTGCTACTTGTAATAAATAGCTCTATTCTTGATGTGTAATTCTTTAACTTAAGCTGATTTTGTCGTCTTTTGAATGTTTTTGCTATTTTGACATGTTGCATAAGAAATATAGCTATGCATATTCTTGTAATTAGATTGTGTTTGATGTCAGGTTCTTGTTTAGAACATAATTTCATGATTTGCAGGGTTAGCGTGAGGTGTGAACAAATTATAGGTATATATGAAAGAAGAAAATACCGTCCTTTATATTTTGCTTGTAGATGGCAGCTTTGAATATCCTGCGTGACCGAGTAAGGGATGCGGTCTAGTGTCTTGTTGTGAGTATCCGCTTCTATTAGTGAGTGTATCTTGTTTTGTGTCCTGCACTTCAGGGATTGTTACAGAGGATAGGAGAAAAGTTTCTTAAGTAAAATTGAAATATGTGAAATAGTAAAACTTCCAATCACGGAAGGCCTTCGATGTGCTTAAGTTCGTGGCAAACGGGTTTTGTAGTCACTTTCCCTAGCTGTGAGTCTTGGAGACATTTGTCACCCATCTTACGCCTCCGCGGGGAGTTAATTCTTTTTTACCACAGCCGCACTTAAGACACATCGGAGCCGAGATCGCGCACAGTAACTACCCGGGCCATCATGGCCCGTAATCGTGGGTATTATTCGATCTACTGTGGCCGGCTAGTGTGGGTGCCGATCGTCAACTGTGAACTGCCCCTGGCTGGCCACACCTTATGTTGGGGCTTATAGTCGGTTCACAGTTGCCGGCGAGCCTAACGCCGTAATGAGCTGCCTCGGCTATAGTCGGCCTTCTCGGTGGCTTATAATCGGCTCATTACAGTTGGCTTTAAGGGCCGTCGCGAGCAATGAGTTAACTCGCAGCAGAGGGATGCCGGAGCGAAAGTGTCTCATTGGCGAGGGCATAGATTCGCATAGTACCTGTTAGGTCTTGTCCAGGAGAAGTTGCGCTGTGGAGCGCCTTGAATGAAAATGCTATTTGCATAGGATTTTGTTCAACAGAAAAGGATACAGTTAACAAGCAGCCAAGATATGAAGGAACAAGTTAAAAAGAGACAAGTTTTTTAAAGTGGTTCGGCACGAAAATGCCTACGTCCACTGATTCTCTTTGTTAATTCACTTCATATGGGCAGTATGAGTTAAGAAAAGTATCGACGAAGGTGTTGGATGTTCCATGCCCTCTGGAACACCTCTCCGTCCACTGTTGACAAAATATAGGCTCCGTTGTGGAGATCTTTATGAATTACATATGATCCATCCCAGATTGGGTCTAGTGCTCCGGGACGAGGGAAGATTCGCTTGAGGACAAGATCCCCTTCTTGTAAGGTACGATGCTTGACTTTGGGGTTGTATTGCGTTGCCACTTTTTGCTTGTAAGCTGCTGCCCTGGGGGGCTGCATCATTTCTTCTTTCCTCAATTAGATCCAAAGACATGAGGAGGAACTCTTTGTTTTCTTCTGGGTTGTAGTGGATCCTACAGTGGGAAGGCACTATAGTTTCAACTGGAAGCATAGCATCCGATCCGTATGCCAAAGAGAAAAGGAGTATGCCCCGTTGATGTTCTGAAAGACGTGCGATTGGCCCATAGTGCCGTAGGAGGTTCATCCACCCATTCGCCTTTTGTCTTTTCGAGTTTCTTTTTTATTAGAGTTTTGAGAATTTTGTTGACGGCTTCGACTTTTCTGTTTGCCTGGGGATACGCTACGGATCAGAAGCTTTTGTGAATTACGTGCTCTTGGCACCAGTTGGCGAATTCCTCCTGTCAAATTGAAGTCCATTGTCTGATATGATCTTGAATGGGACTTTGTACCTGCACAGAACATTTTTGATCAAGAAATTAATAAATTTTGCTGAAGATACTTTATTCAGGGGTTCTGCTTCCACCCATTTGGTGAAATAGTCGACTGTCACTATAGCATATTTGGCCCCGCCTCTGCCCATCGGTAGTTTGCCGATTAAGTCAATTCCCCATACTGCAAAGGGCCATGGGCTAGTCATTTGAGTAATCTCAGTTGTTGGTAGTCGCGGAATCTTAGCAAACTTCTGGCATCTGTCACATTTTCTGACGAAATCTAAGGCGTCCTTGCTTAAGGTGGTCCAGAAATATCCATATCGGAGTATCTTTTTTGCCAAAGTCTGTCCTTCGATGTGATCTCCGCAGCTCCCTTGATGAATGTTGGATAAGATTTCCTTGGCTTCCCTTCCAGCGACACACCTTAATAGGGGGTTAGAGAATCCGCGCCGATAGAGGGTGTCCTCCTGTATTGTGTAGCGGGAAGCTTTCCTCAAGATTTTCTTGACTTCATTACGCCCGTTGGGTAGTGAATTCTGCAATGAAATCAGCCATGGCTTGTCCCTTGATGGCGGTGTGAGGGTGATAGGTGATATCATACCGACTTAGTTCAATGCACCATTTAAGTAGTCGCCCAGAAGTGTCGGGACGATGGAGTACCTGCCTCAGTGGTTGATCGGTCAGAACTTTGATGGAATGGGACTGGAAGTAGTGACGCAGTTTTCGTGATGTGATTAGTAAACAGTATGCTAGCTTCTCAAGTTTATGATATCTGACTTTTGCCCCAGTAAACCTCTTGCTGACGAAGTAAACTGGCCGCTGTGTGCGGTTGTCTTCCCTTACCAAGGCAGCGCTTAGGGCGTGAGATGACACAGCAAGGTATAGGTATAATTCTTCGCCTTCGCTTGGAGTCGAGAGTACCGGTGGTTTCTGGAGGTGTTCGATTAAGTTAAGGAAAGCGGTTAAGCATTCGTCAGTCCATTCGAACTTTCCTTTGTCTTTCTTTAGAGCTTCGAAGAAGGGAACGCACTTGTCCGTTGGAAATTTCATCTTTAAGCACTATGGAGCCAAGACAATTTGGAAGTCAGACAGGGCTGGCCTTCCCAAGAAAGCGTTGTAGTTTCTTCCTTCTGATGTGTTCTTCAATCAGGTCCCGGAGATGATGGCATTCATCGGTATCATGCCCATGAGATTCGTGGAAGCGGCAGAACTTTCCAGACTTCTGTGCGTTATCTGATTCCTTCTTGTACGGTGAGCGTTCGTATCTAACTTCGCCTTGGGTGGCAAGGAAGATGTTTTTCGACGGTTTCATTCAAAGGAGTGTAAGTGTCGATTCTCGGTTCTGGCCGATATAGGCGCTTTTTCTCCCTTCTTGCCCCCAGCATTGTCTCTAGAGTCATTTCTTCGAATGTCCTTTGCTACAGCGGGCGTGTTGCTGTGAGTTGCCTTATTTTGTTGCCTTGACTGCCCCTCAGTGGCAGCGTCTTCAAGCCTCATATATTTCCTGGCTTCATGGAAGAAATCGGGTAAAGTAGTTGGTTTTTCTTTTGTTAGTCTTCTAGCGAATTTAGTATCCGGATGCACACCACTACAGAGGGCCATTAGGATAAGCTTCTCATCGGCATCTTGAACTGCGGCTGCTGCGGCGTTGAATCTGGTTAGGTATTGCTGCAGCTTTTCTCCAGGTTTCTGTTTGACGCTGGATAAGGAATAAGCGTCCTTAGGTTGCTCCACATGAATGCGGAACTGACTGATAAATTTTTCTTTCAACATTTCCCACGAGCTGATGGATCCTTGGGGTAGATGACAGAACCAGGAGGTAGCAAGATCTGCTAAGAAGAGCGGAAAGCATTTGCACAGTACTCCCTCTGTTGCTCCACTCATGAGCATATGCTGCGTGTACCTCTGTAAGTGTACAACGGGATCGGAGGTTCCTTTGTAGGGTTCCATTGTTGGCATCTTCCATTCTCGGGGGGTGATAGCAATTTCGATATTGCGGGCGAAAGGGCTGGTTACCCTAGCGCCTATCCCTCGATCTCTTTGCTCCCGTTGGACACACTCTCTGAATAAGCGTGCCATCCTTTCATCAGAACTTGGAGCAGATAGAAATGAGTTTGGTTCTATTCTGTGGGATTGATTCCGTCCAGATGACCTGTAGGGATGGTATCGTCTATCATTCCTCATATTTTCCAATGGCTGCCTTTGATCTTCTGGGAGCATGCTCGGGTCAGCTACAGTTGGCTCTTGCCTCGATCTTCCCCTGCTGGATTCTGATCTAAGCACTTCCTCGGGTCCAACTTCGGGCTGGACTCCAGCTCGGCCCCGTTCACTGGCGTTTCTGTGGTTAGGCAGCATGACAGGCTCAGCTATAGTTGACCTTCGCCTGGTACCTTCCCCGTTGGGTTCGGTACCAAACGCTTCCTCAGGCCTAACTTCGGGCTGTGCTCGGTCTCGGCTCCTACCACGGCTACTTCTGCCGTTAGCTCCTTCGAAGAAGGAAGATCTTTGTTGTCTCTGAGATCCTCCAGACTGGGACTCGCCCCATGATTCAGTGTTGCGGTTGGATTCTTCAGCGTCCCTTAAGCGTGACATGAGATGGTCCACCAAGGCTTCCTGCTGGGACGTGAAGCGGTTAGTTACTTCAACCACAACTCTGTCCAGATCTGCTCTAGTAATTGCTGCGGGCTGTTCTGTGGCAGGAGTAGTTGGGTTAGCCTGTTCTTCATTTGTTACTGTTGCTGGAGGAGGACGATTTACTTGATCCGTGACAGCTGGATCCGGAAGACTGCTGGATGCGATGTTTTTTCCTTTATTAACATCTTTTCTCTGTTTGGGAGGCATGTTTTCTGAGTGGCGAATGATGCCGTTAGGAAAACTGTTAAGTGGATGAAGCTGAAGCTTCGAGTTTTTATTTCTCAGTGAAAGCACCAAAAATGTTTGCCCAAAAAATGGACAAACACCTCAAAGTTGTATGATTTAGTAGATCTTATGTTGTTCTTAGCAATTTGAGTGATTCATGCAAATATATGAAAAGCAGGGGCTAAACTGTAAAAAGACACGCAGATTTATAGTGGTTCAGCCAGAATGTGCCTACGTCCACTTTATATGTTATTTCTCTTCTCTTCTTTTGATTACAAGTACAAAGCTTTGATACAAGTAAAAGAAAGTTGTTTGAAAGTTCCTTCCGTGCTTGAGCTCTCAAACTTGTCCCCCATTGTTGTACCCCTGCCCCTCTATTTATAGAGTGAGGGTGGGAGCAGGGGTCTTGGATGTATATAGCTGCTGGTGGGCCTGGGCTGATGTGATCTGGCCTGGCACATCTTGGTCCGGTGGTAGGAGGTGAGTTGGTTCGGCGAAGCATGGGAGGTGAGTTGGTTCGGCGAAGCGTGGGAGGTGAGTTGGTTCGGCGAAGCATGGGAGGTGAGCTGGTTCGGCGAAGCATGGGAGGTGAGTTGGTTCGGCGAAGCATGGGAGGTGAGTTGATTCGGCGAAGCATGGGAGGTGAGCTGGTTCGGCGAAGCATGGGAGGTGAGCTGGTTCGGCGAAGCATGGGAGGTGAGCTGGTTCGGCAGAAGCATGGGAGGTGAGTTGGTTCGGCGATGAATGGGCTTAGCTCTGGTCCGGCAGTTCTGTGGTCCGGTGATGTCTAGTTCGGCAGTGGTAGGGATGCCGGATGAAGCCTAGCTCTTCTTGGTCTTGAGATCCTCTGGGTGAGAAATTTACCCAACAATAGACAAAATAATATAGTAAGTTGGGATTGGCTTTAAGAAAAATATTGATTATAATGATAACAGTTTATATATATATTCTATTTGCATCAAGCAAATTTAATTTATTCCCATCGA
Organism: Allium fistulosum; assembly: GCA_030737815.1. Lineage (NCBI taxonomy): Eukaryota > Viridiplantae > Streptophyta > Magnoliopsida > Asparagales > Amaryllidaceae > Allium > Allium fistulosum. The sequence continues at coordinate 767,729,794 of CM060903.1, read as the reverse complement.
TTCTGTTATCAGCCTTGTTCGTCGAAATCGTGTCTATCGTGCTTTGCTTCGCAATTCGTGCTTGGATTCGTAACCGACTTCATTATCTATCTGGCCTCGAAAGGTGAGCAATCACTCACGATTAACGTTCTTTTATTTTTCTAAATTTGATTTCATTTGAAATAGCAAATGAAATATGCTGCTGTAGTTATTTACATTGTTATATATGCTATTATCTATAACTGTTCACCTGTGACATCTGACACCAGTATCTAGTATTATATGCCTGTTATTACTATTATTTATATCTGTTCACCTGTGACCTCTGACACCCGTATCTGTTATTTATACTGATGATATATGCCTGCTGTTATATAATTTTTAGTATCTGTTATCACTCTGCAAGTTCCCTGTTAGTATAGAATTCACTATGGGTTGAAATGATACATACCCGAACGGACTTTAGAATAGGAGAATTTCGTTATGGGTTGAAATGATAAACCCAAGCGATTTTCATTTGAATTGAAATTGGGATTACGGGTCGAAATGATATCTACCCATATATATTTAAAATTTCGGATTGAAATGATAAATATCCGTATCACTTAACCATATGATAAATATATATACAGACACCGTTGGTCCATATATATAAATATTTTAAAAATGAATTCTATGGTTTTGGAAAGAAATATATGGTTTTAAATAAATGTTGAGCCTTAAATTATTATATATAAATGGGAATGATTGATTTAAATACATATAATATGTTGAGTATTTAAATTATATTTCAAAATAGATTTTGGTAATAATTTGAATAAGTTAAGGTTAGAAAGATAATTTGAATTTAGTTGAAATTGTATTCAATAAAGAATTTCATTTAATTAAACTGATTTGAAACTTATTGAAATTGAGATGTAAGATATGATTTATAACTTGAGTTTGATTTATAAGTAATCTAATGAATATTTCTTGTTTAAAAAAAGAAAAAAAGTTTAAGGAAATATTTAGTAAAAATGAAATTTAAGGCTAGTTAAATGATATTGGATTTATTAAGTGAATATTTCCTGATTAAATAATAATAAAGTTCAATCAAGTGCTATATGAAACTGTTAAATTTAACTTTGAAAATGTTGAATATTAAAGTTTTGAAATATATTGAAAATTCAAATGGTATATTTAGAACTGGATTGAATTGATGAATTTAGATTGAAATAAATTGGAATTTGAAATTTGAGTTGATTTGAATCGATTTGCGAGACTTGAGAAAATATTAAATACTTTACTTTGTAAATCATTTAATATATATATACTATCTTGGAAAATAGTTATATTTGAAATGAAATGATATTTGGGTTTTGAAGTACAAATTAAATTGAAATGACCACGGTGTTATAATGTATATTTCCATCTCGTAGATAGTTCTGAAGATCCTTAGAGGATGGTTATCCCAAACATCCTTTAAGTTACTTGTATTTCAGTTGATATTTCACTTAAGTTGGATTTATTTATATAAGAATGTTAATCCTGACTCGAGTGTTTTGTGTTTTGCTTTACGCTCGGGTTAGACTGAGTGATACAGCATTTGAGACTCATCCTTGGAGTTTGGAGCTTCCTTTGGAGATCCAACTTTTGATTCAGTTTCCAGCTTTCCAGTTGATTCGTTCACAGAAGTCGTCTGTTTGGATTGGAGACTTCATTGCATCTGAGATAGTCTGTTGTATTTTATTTCTAACTCTGATGTTTATATAGTAGCTTCATGAACTACTATTTTATCTATTCCGCTGCGTATTATTGTATTACTCTGTGTCTGTGATTCTGTGATTGATTTATTTACTGCATATGCTGAGTTTTGCCAAATTTAAATTTACAATTCGGTATTTTGAATTATTCAAGTCCGACATGTGTGGATTTATTGTCGATTTGAATGGTCCAAAATAGCGGGTCGTTACAGTTGGTATCAGAGCATTGGCTCTAGGCAAACTTAACATATATGGTAAACTGATTTGCGGAATCACTTTCGTTCTGGCCTCTCCCTAATTATATTCTTATATGAGTATATCCATCTTCTCTTTTTGAATTTTAATTATCTCATCTTCGTTCGAGTCCTTTCCCTTTTGTTTTGAAACTCCCTTCGATTTAATTTCCCCTTAAATTTTGAACTTCTATCTTGATGATTTTGGACTCATTGAATATTTGAATGATAGGAAACTATTTTATAATGGCAAAATCAGAAGAGCAGAAAGCAGCCCGTCGGGCACGAAGAGCACTGGCCCGTAAGGAACGGGAGGAAGCAATCGAGGAACAAGAGAGGCTGTGGAGAGAAAGAGCAGAACCGGGTCCTTATGACCATGTCATTTCTTATCGGTGTCAGGAAAAGGGACACTATGCAGCCATGTGCGGAAAAAGGAATGCAGGAAAGAAGAAGGAGGGCAAGCGTTTTCGATCCAAGATCTTCTGTTTTAGATGCCGTAGTGAGGGGCACTTTCCCAGTCGCTGCCAGAAGGTGAAGAAAGTGAAATCTGCACCCACTACATCAGTTGACCAATCAACCATTTGCTATCACTGTAAGAGGCCTGGGCATATAGCCAGGAATTGTTCTGTGCGAAAGTATGGAAAGAAGGTTGCGTACCCGCAGTTCATTAAGGAAGATGGGAGTGTAGTGCACCTATGCCAGATATGCAGATGTTGAGGGCACATTGAGGGGGAGTGTTCTGGACCCGTTGATGTACCACCTGGAAGAATTAATACTGATGCTTTGTTTTTGTAGGAGTGGTACATCTGTAGACCTTTTGTTATCTGTTGTATGTTAGGTTGCTTTAAGTGAACTCTATTGTATCTTTTGCTTAGCTGAAGTTGTCAAACTGGAGACATTTATGCTTCTGTTTTCGTATGTTATGAATTCGAGTCTTCCCAAATTTTGAATGGAAATTCTTCTGTATCGATATATGTTATATATCTCTAATCTTGGATGGGATTTGCTTCGATTAGGATTCCTTTGAACTTTGGAACGTTCCCTACGGTTCCAAACTCATTCTTGCCTCTCCCTATTTGTATTCTTTTGATTCTGGAGTATCCTATAACTCCACTTCGAATGATCTCCATAAGAATAGGCGAACCCGCCAATCTTTGAATGATTGTAAAGGGGTGGAATCCTTTACAATAGGCATTGATTCACTAGAGATTTATATATCCCTCGGTTTTGATGTTGCCATCGCTTATTATGCCGAATTCTATCTCTGGCGATCGAATGTCGATTTGCCTTAGATTTCCGCATCGATAATATTCTTGAAGTCACGGTTGACCCGGTAAAGGTCGCCCGCGATTTATATAAGTATATTCATCTTCTATTTTGAAATTTAATTATCTCATCTTCGTTCGAGCTTATCTTCGAATCATAATTCTATTTGATTAAGAGTCCTTCTAATTTGAATTTCTATCTTTGTTTTGAAATCCATTCTTGAAACATCCTTTTCAAAATCGGGTTTATTCGTATTTTGGAAATTGTTTTATATATCGAAATTTTTATAACTACGACTATATTCTATATATAAAAGAGAAAATGTTATCGATAAAGATTATAAACCCTTTTAAAATGAGAATTTGAGGTTTCGAAAGGATTTGTAATTTTGAAAATTAAACTATATAAGAAATTTGATTTATCTAAAAATGATTTATAACTGAAGGATTTTAAACTTTAAATTCGAGAATTGAACTCCGGTATTTTTGAAATTGGTTTTAAGATTTTGAAATATATAATAATAGTATGATTTAAAAATATTTTTCCGAATAAGAAATGTTTCAATGATTTTAATGAGTTTCGAAGAAATTTCAAAAGAAGTTTGAGAAAAATAGAAGTCCAGAACTCACTTATGTCGCTGGAAAATAATTTCGGTGATGAGTGCACGCATCATCGACGTTGATTTTCGAGTTTCATAGTGGGGGAGAGGCCACTTTAGTAGCATTGCTACGCGAGTGATTTTGCGAAACCAATTTTGATTTCAAATTTTGAAGTATGATTTGATATTCGAAAGATATATGTATATATACATATTTGAAATGATTTGAAGTAAGCCGGTGTTCAGTCCTCGAGTTTTGGATTTGATATATTTTGACGCTGAAATTGAAAGCTGTCGAGTTAGAATATCTTTGCTTACTAAAAGAAAATTTCCAATTTAAATTACAAAGATATATAACCCATAAAAGTAAAGATATTCAATCTTATATGGCTCTTAATACAGCGAAATTTATTTTTGAAAATTTGATCCTTATATAAGATGGACCTTATGTAAATATAAGATGATTTTGAAACCCATTTGATTTTGGAAATGAATTGGTTGACTTAAATTATATTGATTTGGAAATTTGGATTTATTTTCTAAATCTATTATTTTGGAAACTTTGAAACTAAAGATATTTAATTTGAGAAGAAATAATTTGGTGAAATTATATATGATTTTGAAATTGAACTGATATTGAAATAAATTGAAATTTGAGAACCTTATGTTACTAAAAACTTGATTTGGGAGTTGTCGAACTTATATAAAATTGATTTGTATGAGTATGAAATTGATTCGAAAACTATCAATTTGAAAGTGAGATCTTATATAATTGAAGTCTATATAAGTATGATTTGATATACTATTGATTTTGGAAAGTATTTGATTTGAAAATTAAATCTTATATATAATGGATTTTATATAAGTATGATATTTGAAAGTGATTTGAAAAGGTACTATATGATACATAATTTCGAAGTAAAGATATGGAAAGTGCCTTCTGCTTGATATCCGATTTGTGGCCACATCTTGGATTCATTTTATCGATATTATTCTCTCTGATTGTTGGTTTTCCGGATATGATACTCGAGTGTCCTTCGAATTCCATGGCGTTACCCATGGTCTTATTTTTCTCTCGTGACTGCATAGCGCAACTGCCTGGCTGAGTCTTGCCTAGGGGTACGGATTGTTTCCTAGGGGATCCAGGCGTAACCATTGTGTATCCTGCAATCTGTGTAGGTCGCGAATAGTAGCGCAAATGCTTGACTGAGTCTTGCCTGGGGGTACGGATTGTTTCCTGGGGGATCCAGGCGTAACCATTGTGTATCCTGCATTCTACTAGTCATCATGGCGTAACTCGCAGGGCTGAGAAAGCTTACGGATATGGATTGTTTCTTGGGGGACCCAGGCGTAACCATTGTGTATCTGCGAACCATGGTTAGACAAAGGTTTTGTTTGTGTTTTTGATTGGATTGTACTTTCCATATCTGTTTTAAAAGTTTTTCCAGTATTTTCACTAGGTGTTGAAACAGGTCTACTAAGTACTTGGAGAATTCTAGTTTTGCGCCTGATCAACGCACTACCAGAGTCTACAAGAACAAGGACAAACTTGTTAAGACATCGAGTTATAAAAGTATTTTCGAAATAAAATTTGTTTCATTATAAAAAAATATTTTATTATAAGAGTATTTCCAACAAAAAAAAATTTTGTATTAATATTTGAAATTGAAATTCTTATGGTCCTAAATTAATTATTCGTGCCCGATACTATTCTTTTGAATCTACCTTATCTGCTCAGCTTTATTTATTCACCTATATTCTGTTTTTCCAAGTCCTCCTTCTTTTTTCTTGTTGACTATATCCTTCTTAAATATTGTTTATTTATATACTACATGGTTTAATAGAAATTTTAGTGTTATAAATATTTTAGAAGTTGTAAATTAAATAAACATTTTAAAGTAAAAGATTATTTGTTTATTAATAATATTTGAAAGTATCTTGAGATAAATTAATAAATTTATGATTATGGATTTAATAGCTTCTTTGTAAATATAAGTAATAATGTAAATAATTGTTTTCAAATGGTTTTCATACATTTATAAAGGTGTCATTTAAACATATAAATGGTATTTATAAAGGAAGCAAGAAATTTTACAAATGGATTTTTTTTGAAAGGTTTTAAAGTATATAAGATAATTGAATTGCAAATGAAGTTTTCAAATTTTAAGTAAAATTTATATAGTTTAAATTAATTGTTTAATCTTGACTTTCAATCTATTTTTTCTGTCTGGTTGTTTCTATTCTTCTACCTCCTTCTTTTCGGGGACGAAAAGTTTTGAGTGGGGGAGAGTGTAACGACCCGTAAAATTTAATGGTTTTAAAAGTATATTTAACTGGAAATTTGTGAAATTTTAAACAATAAAATTTGAAATTAAAAATTTATTATTTGGAGTACGTCTATTTTAATATAGCAACTGGTAAATTTTCATCTGTTAATATTGAAGTTTATTTTCCTGTGAAATTTCATTTCAAATCAAACTGGTTAATAACAGTGAATTTAAAAGTTTTCTGAAACCAAAATATGTCAACAGGAGAAAATTTATTCAGATTAGTCTGAATCAGACTGCGAAATTCGTTTTTCCAAATTTGGACTTCTACTACTCCGTTTATCTTAATTCTGGCCAAATAGCAACATTTCTGGTACCGATTATCGACTTTTGATCGGATGATCGTACCACCAATATCTGTATACCGTTTTGATCGTCTCGTCGTGCTGATCTCTATGGTATATTTATTTGTGTGTTCTGAGGCCCGGTACGCGATGAAACGATGAAATCGTACATCGTATCGATATCGAAATTGTGACTTTTGGAATTTTTCTTCCTTTTAAAAATTTGAACCGCTGACCACACCACCAATAAATTGCTTTGAATTATTCACCTGAATCTTAGCATGCGTTGCTATTATTACTTTTGATGTGTCAGAGACAAATCAAAAGATATACGTTTCTTTATATAAATAAATGTATAACTGTTCATCTCTGCTCCCCTTTTGAATCGAACCCATCCTTCTATCTCAGACTTCAATTTTCGTTGTCTTCCCTACATCTCCACTCTCCCACTTCGCTCCTCCCATCCCTTCGCCTAACTAGCTACTGCCCACGGCATCCCTCCACCACCTGACCTCGCCTCATTCTCTCTCCCCTCCACCGCCATTCCAGCCTCACGCAACTCCATCAAACAGCCTCCTCCCTGAAACCGAGAGCAACCCCGCTGTTCACCCACTTCCCTGTTGCCCACCCGCATATCCTATTCCCTGAAACAAGTCTTCTTCTCCACGTTTCTCCTTCCTCTCCTCGCCAACACCACTGCCCACCGCCTAAGCCATCACCAGATCTGCCGAGCTTCCATCGCCTACGGCCATACCTATCTGCCACCTTCCTCGAGTGACAGCCCACGCCCTGGCAATCTCTGCCTCAACAGCCTGGCCTCGGATCCGTTCACCAACTTCATCTCGGCAAGAAGCCTCTGGCCACCATCCCTTCGTGCTCAACTTCCTCCTCTTCCTTTTGCCGAGATGCTTCTCCGCTTTTGATTAGGTAATATATATACCTCTGTTGTTATATATTGGTTTTATAACCATAGCTTATATATCTACATATGGGTTATAGAAGTTGCATATACTTTCATTTTTAAGCTGCTGCTTACTCTTGTTCGACTTTTTTTTTAATTGCATAACTTAAAATAATATCTTTAAATTTGAATATATATACACTAGTTTACAGTTACTTCACATATATATATGAGTATTGTTTTAAGTAATACGTATGGTTGCTAATACATAAGGTTATAGCAGATTTTATTAGAAGAGAAATATTGTTGATTGTTTTACAGTTTACATTTATACAGTAACATGTTAAAATGTGTATATTATTAATTTACCTTTTATACCGTAGGTATGTATGTATATGGAATCAAAGCTCTGTTTATTCGATATATCACATCGTTGTCAAAGAAGTATTATCCATTATATTAATAAGTTGTTTATATATATGTTTATGCAAATTTGTTTTGATTTGTTTACAGAATAGACAAAATAATATAGTAAGTTGGGATTGGCTTTAAGAAAAATATTGATTATAATGATAACAGTTTATATATATATATATTCTATTTGCATCAAGCAAATTTAATTTATTCCCATCGATTCTGTTATCAGCCTTGTTCGTCGAAATCGTGTCTATCGTGCTTTGCTTCGCAATTCGTGCTTGGATTCGTAACCGACTTCATTATCTATCTGGCCTCGAAAGGTGAGCAATCACTCATGATTAACGTTCTTTTATTTTTCTAAATTTGATTTCATTTGAAATAGCAATTGAAATATGTTGCTGTAGTTATTTACATTGTTATATATGCTATTATCTATAACTGTTCACCTGTGACATCTAACACCAGTATCTAGTATTATATGCCTGTTATTACTATTATTTATATCTGTTCACCTGTGACCTCTGACACCCGTATCTGTTATTTATACTGATGATATATGCCTGCTGTTATATAATTTTTAGTATCTGTTATCACTCTGCAAGTTCCCTGTTAGTATAGAATTCACTATGGGTTGAAATGATACATACCCGAACGGACTTTAGAATAGGAGAATTTCATTATGGGTTGAAATGATAAACCCAAGCGATTTTCATTTGAATTGAAATTGGGATTACGGGTCGAAATGATATCTACCCATATATATTTAAAATTTCGGATTGGAATGATAAATATCCGTATCACTTAACCATATGATAAATATATATACAGACACCGTCGGTCCATATATATAAATATTTTAAAAATGAATTCTATGGTTTTGGAAAGAAATATATGGTTTTAAATAAATGTTGAGCCTTAAATTATTATATATAAATGGGAATGATTGATTTAAATACATATAATATGTTGAGTATTTAAATTATATTTCAAAATAGATTTTGGTAATAATTTGAATAAGTTAAGGTTAGAAAGATAATTTGAATTTAGTTGAAATTGTATTCAGTAAAGAATTTCATTTAATTAAACTGATTTGAAACTTATTGAAATTGAGATGTAAGATATGATTTATAACTTGAGTTTGATTTATAAGTAATCTAATGAATATTTCTTGTTTAAAAAAAGAAAAAAAGTTTAAGGAAATATTTAGTAAAAATGAAATTTAAGGCTAGTTAAATGATATTGGATTTATTAAGTGAATATTCCCTGATTAAATAATAATAAAGTTCAATCAAGTGCTATATGAAACTGTTAAATTTAACTTTGAAAATGTTGAATATTAAAGTTTTGAAATATATTGAAAATTCAAATGGTATATTTAGAACTGGATTGAATTGATGAATTTAGATTGAATTAAATTGGAATTTGAAATTTGAGTTGATTTGAATCGATTTGCGAGACTTGAGAAAATATTAAATACTTTACTTTGTAAATCATTTAATATATATATACTATCTTGGAAAATAGTTATATTTGAAATGAAATGATATTTGGGTTTTGAAGTATAAATTAAATTGAAATGACCACGGTGTTATAATGTATATTTCCATCTCGTAAATAGTTCTGAAGATCCTTAGAGGATGGTTATCCCAAACATCCTTTAAGTTACTTGTATTTTAGTTGATATTTCACTTGAGTTGGATTTATTTATATAAGAATGTTAATCCTGACTCGAGTGTTTTGTGTTTTGCTTTACGCTCGGGTCAGACTGAGTGATACAGCATTTGAGACTCATCCTTGGAGTTTGGAGCTTCCTTTGGAGATCCAACTTTTGATTCAGTTTCCAGCTTTCCAGTTGATTCGTTCACAGAACTCATCTGTTTGGATTGGAGACTTCATTGCATCTGAGATAGTCTGTTGTATTTTATTTCTAACTCTGATGTTTATATAGTAGCTTCATGAACTACTATTTTATCTATTCCGCTGCGTATTATTGTATTACTCTGTGTCTGTGATTCTGTGATTGATTTATTTACTGCATATGCTGAGTTTTGCCAAATTTAAATTTACAATTCGGTATTTTGAATTATTCAAGTCCAACATGTGTGGATTTATTGTCGATTTGAATGGTCCAAAATAGCGGGTCGTTACACTAATTCACTCCATTACACAAAGATCTCAGGACTTAAACAAGCCATGTGTCAACTTGTATTACTCAAGAAAACAAGTCATTCCTACAGTGTTCTTGACCCCCATTTCCTAATCAGGTTTAAGTTAATAATAATTCTTTTGATTTTTCATGACTAAACCATTCAGTGAATTATTTCACTAAAACAATCATTCATGTCATGGCATACCACATCATTCATAATCAAACAGAGGAAAACAGTCAATTAAATGAAATGTGTCTATTAATTAGATTCTGCACATATATATATATTCTTGCAATTTTAAAAAGGGGTATAGACAACTAACATTGGCTTATGGCTTTTGAAAGAGAGTTTTTCTTTTGCAAACGTCTGTGCTTAAGTTAAACTTAGAATGACCAAGTTTCACTGAATCACAAAATTTATTTACTATGTGCATGAATATTTATATATTTTCATTGAATCAGGAGCATCAGCACATAGGCAACCCCATTGCACCCTTAATTCCTTTTTGTCTCAAGCCTCAGCACTTATACATAAGTATATTGCAGCTCAATCATGTTTATATTTTCTGGGTTGAGCCAAAACCAACACTACCTGCCTATATTCAACATTTTATTCTCTGGGTATTTACTTATGTTTCTAAACATTAACATATCAGAGAAATCTAAGTTTATAAAACATATATATACTAATAATACTTAAAACTTACATATAATAAAACAAGCAGAACAACCAATTAAGAATCAAACCATTTTCATCTCTGAAATCACAGATAGATAAACACATATGAAAATACATTTTTAAGAAAAATTAACTTATAAACTGGCTGCCTACATTAGGACTTAGTGCCTTAGATTTTTATGAGTGAGTTTTCTCACCTAGCTCTCTTTCACTTCCTAGTTGATTGGTAAGATTCTGCCTTCAAACCCCTTTCCTTCACTTGATTTGTTTTTTAGGTGATGTATATTTTTCTCAAGAGTTATCCGGGAAGAAGAGAAGGTTCCCCACATATCACTGCCTATTTATGCAGCGTTTTTTTAGGGTTTAAGACACTAAGCTAAAGACATTTTTTCCCATCAGAAATCATGCCATTTGCATTTAGTTTTTAAACCCAAAATTTTACCCTCCCCAGCTTGAGTTTGTGGAAATAAAAGTGGTTATATTCTTTTGGTTATTTTCAAAGATTTTTCTTTTCCAGAAAATACTTTTCCTCTGTCTACTATCATGCTAAAAGTGTGACTTGATTTTATTATTTATCAAATATTCTTCCTAATTCTGCCTATACCAAGTATCTCTCTGTTTTATCTTATTTTTCTATTTTTAGCTTTCATCTAAATAGTATGTACTTCCTTTATTTATTTATAAGACGATTACTCCCTTTTTATTTCTTCATTCCTTTTTCTTTCTGCCTATAATATAAAATATGTTTGTATATTTTATTTTGCTGATTTGAACTCTAGTATTTTATTAACATATATATATATATATATAAGTCTTACTGGAATAATTAGTACACTCATATATATTTATACATTATTTTGGACTAACACACATGCACATGTACATTCAAAAATACTCAGCAGCATCCATATATATATATATTTATTTATGCATATAGCTTTTAAGGATTTAATATATATATATATAATATTTCCATACACATCAACATGTGTTCATTCTTAGCATTCAGGAATTAAGCTTTAGTTCATGTGTATTTCCTGTGCACACATGTACACACATACAGATACACCATATCAAGCTATATCAATTCCCCTTTAAAATTAGTTTAAAAATTATTTTAAACTTATTTATATTTTTTTTCAAAATAAATTCCTAAAATCTTGGGTCATTACATACACCCCACCTTTTAGAAATTGTGTCCCACAATTTTCCTAAGCTTAAATAAATTTTAAACTTAATTCAGAGAACAAGTACATTCTCAACCAAATAGAGTTTTAGTTCTATCATAATAACTAAAAATATATACACCTAAAAAGGAAAACAAATTAAGAATCAGAATTACCTTTAATCTGAAAATAGCTTAGGATAATTCATCCTAACTTTGTCTTCTAATTCCCATGTGCAATCACTAGGATCAAGACTCCACTGTACCTTCACAAGTTTCAGAGATTTATTCCTCAACTTCTTCACATCTTTTGCCAAAATTCCTATTGGATCCTTTTCATAAATCAAATTAGGATTTATTTGCACTTGGGTTGGGGTCTGTTGACAGGTAGCGGTCGATCGGTCCCCCTAATGGTTAACCAGTTGACGTTGAAGATTGGTCAACTCGAAGCATCGAACGATTTAGATTGAACGAAATACTTTAGCTTGGCCATGAAGAAATTGGTTGATGCACTGGATGAAACCTAAGATTCTTTCGGGTTAATCTAATGGTTAGGACTAATCTAAATCCCCTATAAATACAGAGTTAACCTAAACCCTAATTCATTAAAAATTATCAATATACCAGAACTATATTAAATCTCTTCTCCTCCACTTATAAATTCTCCTAAATAACAATAAAATAAAAGGAACTCAAGGAGATAGGATCAAGGAAGGGGCAAGCTATCAAGTGTGATTTTTGAATGGAGAATAGGGATAAAGCTTGGATCTAAGGTAGGTGGGAACATTTTAGTAAGATGATTATTTGTAGTTAATTTTAATTTCCATTATCTGATCTAGAATGTTAGTAACAAAATAATAAATCATATGGTTTAAAAACTGAGATTTGATAATAAATTAAATAGATGCAAACTTGTTAAATAGAAATTGACCTAGATTAAACCCTTTATTCAATCAAGTAGAAATCCTTATAATTAGTTTATTTAACTTAATATTTTAGAGGTTAACCCAAGGTGAAAACTAATTACTGTACGTGTAAATTGATTTGGAATTGGATAAATATCACTTGGATTTCACCAAAAACTATTAAAAATAAAACCAAATTTTTACCGATGTTTAGGAATGATCGATAGTAAACAGTAATTAATAGAAAAGCCACTAATTAATCAAAATAATCAAAAACCCTAAATTTCACACAGCGATCGGTCGACCGTGCTACCTGAGCGGTCGACAATAAGCGGTCGACAGCCTATGGCATAGTGGTCGATTGTTAGGCGTTTTGAAGCATAGTTGAAACCTCGGCCTAAGGCCTAGATTTTAAATTATAGTTAATTGTTTATATACATACATACATACATACATACATATATATATATATATATATTATATGGGTGTTAGAAATAATAGGGAAGCTAGTTTCCTATGAGACGATTTTAGGACTTGTGGGTTGGATAAATGCTTTTTACCCAATTAGGGTCGATTATTCGATTGGGGGCGATTCTATCGCAAACGACACTCATAGACGTTTCTACGGTGACGTGCAGCACTGACTGATGTCTGATGAAGTGTATGGGCTCGACATAATAGGAGATCCTTAGTATGCATAGATACTGACGCGACGTGATATTGTGTTGTTGATGGATCCCAGTGCGTGCAATAACTGCTATTGAGAGGTGGATATGGATGTAGATGATGGGATATGTAACGATCCGTCTTTCTTACTACTAAAGACGACACAAAATACATCTTTAGTATTCGTGTGTCGATCGTTTAGTCATCCGAAAGATAGGTCATTAAGGTTGAAAGAATGAAGAAAGATAGAATAGAATCTCACACAACATGATGAATAATATAATATAAAATCAAGTCTTTACAAAAAGAAAGAACTTTAATTTACTTACACACATCAGAGTACAACACTAACCTATCAATAGCCCTGGACAGTTATACCAACCTGCCTTTACAATTGCTGATGTCTACAACAATAACAAACAGCGGAAAATAAAAGAAAACCATAAGTATGTCTTGGGCATCTAGCTTGTCTCCTGAACTCCAAAGCTTCCATAGCTAATGAAAACATGCTCGGTCTGACCCGTGCATTATAAGAAAACAACTCCTCGGTTAGTCTGGTAAAACCAGCATGAGAAACTCAAATCACAAGGAACTTTTTTGTAACTTATAAAATCCTTTAAAATCAAAGGTATCTCGTAAGACCACACCGCATATAAACATGGACGAGTTTTTACTTTACGATAACCAAAACATTTTTATATGAAAATCCAGTGATATAATCATAATGTCTAAGATTTAAAATATTTATAATCAAGTAGATGTGATGCATATACATCCACTACACCAAATAGTACTTTTGGTGGCGCACAAAAAACGCTACCAAAACTTACGGTAGCGTTTTAGTGAACGCAGCTAAAAAACACGCAACTAAAATCCCAGAATTTTCCGTTGCATTTTCATAAACGCTACTAAAAAGTAACCTATCGTAGCTTCTAAAAACGCAACCAAATTTTTTTATCGTAGCGCTATATAAACGCCACTGTATTATTGGCACTACTATAAAATGTTATAGTAGCGTTTATTGTTTCCTACCATATATATTTTTGTAGCATTTAATACACGTTGCTAAAAATGCGAAACCAACAACCACTCATATCGCTGTGGTAGGTCGTTCAGTTTCCACTTCGTTTAGTTCATAACATATATCATATAATAATAAATAACATATTTGTGTAAGAAACCAACAATCACTCATATAATTATTGCATTCAAACAACTTAAAAACACATTAATCACATAATGATATACGATATGCAAACAATTCGAAACAAAATATTTTAAACAAAATAACCATGTTCACATAAAATCCATAACCTTATAGATACAGTAGTTTCGGGATAACTAAGTTTACATAACTAGTGCTAACAATGATGTACTGTTATAAAAAATGGCAATTCGAAAGCTTCTTTCGCACTTGTAGTGCTTGAATGAAATCTTGTTCCATTTCTCCTATTGACTTGAAGTTGGGGCATCTTATCAACTAGTTTAAACTGCATTATATAATATATATGATAATTAAATAATAAAGCAAAAGACTTCAAATCTGTGTTTACATACTATGCCAGAAAATGAATTTGGTCGGCTAAGGAGAAATGGTAGGCATTATGTAAAGTAATGATATACAGTGGTAGGTGTACATATACCTGGCATGCCTTTTGCAGAGAAGAATGTGCCTGATCTAAAACATAAACTACAAGCTTTTCAAGTGAGTTTTTACCGAACTTCCTTAAGAATTTATCACGTGATGCTGATAAGACAACAAGAATAGATGAATATATGTAGATGCGTTGAATGTTTTCCTATACATGCACACTCACCTTCCTTTGCATTGATATCCCCAGCTTATATTCACTCTCTTGAATTCATTTACATAACTCGTTATCCTATAAAAACAATCAAAGAGCTCAAAGAATAACAAGCAACATGTAAGTTAACATCTTATGTGAAAATCAGATATCGCAACTGATAATATGGCATCTAACCCTCTTTTCAGCAAACTGCTTATACAACACGATCTCACCTTGACAATATGGCTCGATGTCATTGACCTTCAAACCAAAATGATGTTAATTGCTCAAATATTACAGCACTATCAAATGAGAGATGGTAAACGCATACTACTTTCTATAGGCACATCAAGATAAATAAATCCAACCAAAAAAGATTTACACCTATTTTATGTCTTGTATGTTAAGGAAAAATACAAAGAGCTTGCATATCGCATAGAATCGACATGTATGTCTGCTTGGTCATTTGTTCCAATATAATGACCATGAAAATGTTTAAACGGCCAGGTTTAAATGGCTCTATGTATAAAAGCTACGCAAAATCAAAAAAAAAAATCAAAGAACATCCACAGAGTTGCAACTTTGTGTAGCACTGTGTTGCAACTCAGTCAAATTTCTGTGCTTCAACTCATGTCTATTAATCTAAGTAAAAACCGACTCTATAACAAATAAACCAGGTATCAAATCATAATTCATGTCTAATTCATGTTTTGTTGTTTTAGTATTGGAAGTTTATTTAATTGTGGTTCAACTTCCCATTGTTTAAAAATTAGCAAGTGGTGTTAATCTGAGATCATTGTGAGGTGTTCAGGAATCCAGTAAGCTATATTTTGGAATCCTTCAAGAAGAAAGTGTTGAATTTTTAGCTTTATAATATAAATTTTTAGCTATGCCAACTATGTGGTCAACTTCCAGAATTATACAAAATTCATTTTTGGAAAGTGCCACAAACCAAAACCTAATGAAACAAATCAGATCAAAAAATCTAGAAGAGATGAATAAAATACATGGAACCTCATTTTACTTCAAAAATATCATGTACGGTTAAGCATCACATCACCTCTTTAGCTCCACTTGTCAGCTAAATTCATAATATAACATAACAGTTTTCACTCTGTTCAATTTGATTTACAGATTAGACAGTCCCTGTTACAGGGAAATAGAATAAGAAAAAAGCAAAGCTGAAAACAAGTGTGAAACATCAGTTACACAAAAAAAAGAGCCTGTCGATCCAAGTTGAATATTAGAAAAGGTACGTGCATCTACTACAGAATGTAAATGAATGTAGTCAGCCCCGTATTCATTCTTTGTATAACTGAGTCAAGTGGGCTGTGTTTAGTATCTGGCCCAACAGGCTTATCTCAACTCTGTATAAATATGTGTACAAAGCAGTATTGTAAACTATCTTCCATTTCATATTCTAATTGAAGAAAATAAAGCTTTTACATTTTTTCTCAAATCTTTTCATGGTATCAGAGCATTTCAAAGCCTAACAGCAAAATGCCATGCCATTGATCAAGATCAGTTCAAAGATCATCATATCAAGATCAGGCTGCATTCTTGAATCATCTAAGAATCAAACAGATTCTCATCATCTTTTTCTGTTTCCCCTCTGTATTCAATCAAGATCAGATATAATTTCATCATATCAAGAGTGAATAGGGGTTCCTGTCTTTTTGAATCATTTGAGAAACATAACGTTTCTCATCATCCCTGTCACTCAACTCCTTTCCGAACCAAAGCTTCTGCTGTGCCTCGCCAAGGAGTCCAAGAACTCTCCCGGCTGCTCAGTTTATCTCTTCTGTACCTGTAAAGCACTTTCTTGTTTTCTGAATCAATGGCTGAAGGAGATCAAGATGTTTCTGCCTCCTCCAGTACCAACACCAGCACCAGATTCAATCCAACTGAAGAACTCCTGAAGGAGATTGTAAAACCTCAAAGCCAACTGCTGTCAATCCAATTGGATGAGAACAACTTCTTGCTTTGGAAGTTTCAAGTTGAAACAGCAATCAAAGCATATGGACTGGAACAATATATCCAGGGCACTATAATCACACCACCAAAGTACACTGCAGACAAGGATGGAAAGTTAATCAGCAATCAAGAATTTACAATACATCAACGACAAGATAGTCTAGTCAGTTCTTGGCTAATATCATCAATAAGTGCTAATTTACTTCCTCAGATAATTGGGTGCAATTCCTCCCATGAAATCTGGTCCACAATAGAACAGATCTTTAGCACTCAATCTGCAGCCAAGATTATGTACTACAAAAGACAATTACAGAATGTCAAAAAGGAAAATCAGTCAATGAGAGACTATCTTGTAAAGGTTAAAACACTATGTGATCACTTGTCCTCTGCAGGACACAAGGTGAGTGACACTGAGCATATCTTGTCGATTCTTGGAGGATTAGATGATGAATATGAATCAGTTGTAGCAGTCATATCATCTAAGGAAATTCTACCCACAATTCAGTATGTTCATTCTACCCTATTAGCTCATGAAGGCAGATTGGATCTAAAGAAATCATCTACGCCAGATATGTCTCTAAATTTCATCTCAAACAACAAAACCAGAAATCAAGAAAAGACTCCTGCCAACAGAAGTCAACAGTATATCAACCAGAGAGGTGGTCAGTCCTCTAGATCACGAGGAAGAGGTGGCAGATGGCCCAACAATAGTGGGAACAACAGACCCAGATGTCAGATCTGTGAGAGAATTGGTCACATTGCCAGCAAGTGTTACTTCAGATTTGATAGCAACTACACTCCATCTCAACAGAACAACAACAGGGATAGAAATCATAATCCCAGTGCAAACATGATAAGTACTCAACAAGAAATAAAAGGTCAAAATGACTGCAGCAATAATGACAATGCAAGAGTTGAAGACATCAATGATAGCAGCTGGTACCCTGACTCAGGTGCTACAAATCATGTCACTAACAACTTGGCAAACTTGAATCTTGGCAACAAAGAATACAAAGGTACGCAATCTTTACTTATGGGGAATGGTGAGTCTGTAAAAATTTCACATTCTGGAAGTGCTTGTATAACTGGAAAAAAGCAGTTATACTTGCATAATTTATTAAGAGTACCCTCTGTCAAGAAAAATTTATTAAGCGTATCACAATTTGCCAAAGATAACAATGTATTCTTTGAATTCTTTCCAAATTATTGTCTAGTTAGAGACATTCTAACTAAAGATATTCTCTTACAGGGTAGAGAAATTAAGGGACTGTATACTTTCAAAGTTGATAATTCAAGAACATCTGGATGTAAAGAAAAATGGTGTAATATGTCTGAAATCAAAACTATGAATAACTGTAAGAATTTTGACATTTGGCACTGTAAGCTTGGACATCCTCATGTAAATATTGTTAAACAAGTATTGAATGATAATAATATTTCTTTTAACAATATTTCATCTCCATACATTTGTACTTATTGTCATATGGGTAAAAGTCATAAACTACCATTCATAGACTCTAAAACCAGTTACAACAATCCTTTAGAACTTGTTGCAACTGACTTATGGGGTCCAGCACCCATATCAACAGACTATGGGTACAAATATTACATCTCCTTTGTTGATGCATATTCAAGACATGTGTGGATATATTTTTTGAAAGCAAAATCTGATACTTGCTATGCAGTTAAACAATTTATAGTGCAGGCAGAAAAGCAGACTAACTGTCAGCTAAAAATTCTACAGACAGACAATGGAACAGAATACTCTCCTCTTAAGGAATACTTTCAAGAGAAAGGTATCATACATAGGACAACTTGTCCTTATACATCTGAACAAAATGGTCTTGTCGAAAGAAGACATAGACACATTGTGGAGACTGGGTTAACACTGCTAGCAAATGCATCATTACCACTTAAGTTCTGGCCTGATGCATTTGCCACTGCTGTCTTTCTAATAAATAGGTTACCCACAAGGATTCTAAAATTAAAAAGTCCATTAGAAATACTTTATAATATCAAGCCTGACTATCATAGTTTAAGGGTATTTGGTTGTCTATGCTTTCCTCATCTTAGACCATATAATTCTCACAAACTAAGCTACAGATCATCCCCATGCACCTTTCTAGGTTATGCTACAAATCAAAAGGGTTATAGATGTTTATCTAGTAATGGGAGAATATTTATATCCAGACATGTTGTGTTTAATGAGCAAGTATTCCCCTTTAGCAATTCAGACATTAAAACTTCTGAAAAGATTCACAACACTAAGTATCCTTTAGCATTCATACCTGCAATGACTGATGAGGTAGCTCACATCTCTACAAAGAGGGCTCAAGATCATGAGAGTCCACAACACACAGTGATCACTTCTGAACCAGGTCATGGACAAATCGAACCATCCAGTACATCATCTCAAATGCACCAACCAGACAATCAAATGCAGCAAGACTCAAGTCACACATTAGATAATTCACAACCATCTAATGTGTCACAGGAGACTGAAATGGACAACAATGATCATCAGCATAATCCTGTAGCAACTGGTCATCATATGATTACAAGGGCAAAAAGTGGTATATTCAAACCAAAACTATACAATTTAGTTCTAGAGAATGAAGAACCAAGTACATACAGTCAGGCCATACAAAATAACAAATGGAAAACAGCCATGAATGAGGAATATGATGCCCTAATGAAAAACAAGACTTGGGATCTTGTTCCTCAACCTCCTCACAAGAATATAGTGGGGTGTAAATGGACTTACAAGTTAAAAAGAAATGCTGATGGATCAATTTCTAAATATAAGGCAAGGCTAGTAGCAAAGGGATATTCACAACAGAACGGTTTCGACTTTACTGAAACATTCTCTCCTGTTGTGAAACCCTCTACCATCAGAATTGTTGTCAGCATTGCCTTATGTAGAAATTGGACCATAAAACAATTAGATGTTAATAATGCATTCTTAAATGGTGTTTTGCAGGAGGAGGTCTACATGGAACAACCCCTTGGATTCACACAAAATGGAAATGATGAGAGACTAGTATGCAAACTGAATAAGGCAATCTATGGTCTCAAGCAAGCACCAAGAGTCTGGTTTGAGAAATTAAAGACAACCTTAATCAGACTGGGCTACAACTGCACAAAATCAGACAACTCCCTCTTTACTAAGTTTAATTCTGATGCTATTACCTACATACTAATTTACGTTGATGACTTTATTGTTACAGGAAGTGACAATCTAGAGATCAACAATCTTATTCAACATCTTAATAAAGAATTCTCAATCAAAGACCTTGGAAGCCTAAGCTATTTTCTAGGAATTGAAGTGAGAAGACTCTCAAGATCTTCAATTCATCTCAGTCAGAAGAAATATATCAGTGAAATCCTCATAAAAGCAAAGATGGACCAATCAAATCCTATTTCAACACCCATGATAACAAATGTTCATCTTTCAAAGACTAAAGGTGAAATGATCACAAATGACAGTCAATACAGAAGCATTGTAGGTGCTCTTCAATATGCAACAATCACTAGACCAGAAATTTCTTTCAGTGTAAATAAAGTTAGTCAATTCATGCAATGTCCAACAGATGAGCACTGGAGAGCAGTTAAAAGAATACTAAGATATCTTAAAGGAACATTGAATCATGGACTAACTATGGAAGCATGTAAGACTATTAATATTACGGGTTATGCAGATGCAGACTGGGCAAGTGACATAAATGACAGAAAATCAACAAGTGGCTACTGCATTTTCTTAGGCAAAAACCCAGTTTCTTGGTGCTCAAAAAAACAGACAACTGTGTCCAGATCAAGTACAGAAGCAGAATACAGGAGTGTGGCTAATGCAGTGGCAGAAATAATGTGGATAGAATCACTGTTAAATGAATTACAAGTCAAGACTGAAAGCAAGACAACCTTATGGTGTGATAACCTCAGCACTGTCTCGCTCACTGCCAACCCAATTCTACATTCCAGAACAAAACATATGGAACTAGATCTGTATTTTGTTCGTGAGCAAGTTGCCAAGGGAAAGTTAAACATCAATCACATACCTGCTACTTACCAAGTTGCCGATATTCTAACTAAACCCCTGTCAAAGCTGAATTTTACTCACTTCAGAGAAAAACTTAGAGTCACAGATCTCGAAAGTCAACCAAAGGATGACACTTCCTCGACCCCGAGCTATAGAGAGCAGCAAGCAGGAAATTGATTCATATTTTTCATCATCTGCTCTCGCATCCTGAAATCGATCTCTCCCTGATCTAGTTTGCTTAGAAGCTTGAAGCCATTAAGCCATTCTGTTTATCCTCTTTTCTGAAGACAACAAGTGTATTCCACAAGTTAATCTCATGAAATACACTTGTGTCCTCTGAGTTTCTCCGGCGTTAGTCAAGCAAAGTCTTAAAGATCGCAACTTTGCATCAGATCTAAGCTATCTTAAGTTTCTCTCTGTGGCGGCCCTCATTCTCAAAGGAAGACGCAAACCCTAGCGGAAAAGCTAGGTTTGAGGGGGAATGTAAATGAATGTAGTCAGCCCCGTATTCATTCTTTGTATAACTGAGTCAAGTGGGCTGTGTTTAGTATCTGGCCCAACAGGCTTATCTCAACTCTGTATAAATATGTGTACAAAGCAGTATTGTAAACTATCTTCCATTTCATATTCTAATTGAAGAAAATAAAGCTTTTACATTTTTTCTCAAATCTTTTCACAGAAAATTCCAACACAAATATCTTATGCTAACTTCATGAGATGAATCTTTACATCTTCTATAATTATTGTGCTTTGTGTAATACTATATTTGGTAATAGTCATTAAAGTCACAAAGTATCCAGTTCCTCATAATTATTTATTTAGTTGGCATCACTATTTTCCACTTTTTATAGCATTCCTGCTGCAACAAAACTGAAGCATGTTTACAACCTTACTAATGTTCACATAATGATGATGTAGTAGAAGATGCCAATCATGCCTAATGAGTAAGTCTATCAATCCATAGTTGACATCACGAATATATGTTGCATGTGCCTTATTTTCTACATGGCCGTAAAGGCTTTCACTCAGTGGCCACCATTTATATGTCATGTCATATGTATGAGCGTCGTGTGAAGAATATGAATCTTACTTCTTTATCTTCGGCCACACTCGTAATATTTGCACGACACTTGATGTTAGACATTCCATATATGTTGTGAACAACATATATTATTCAACACTATTAAAAGCATCATAGTTTTCACCTTAAACAAAACCCTACATCATCATAATACTATTAACAGTCCCCTCCTTCCACCAATTCAAGAAGAGTATATTATTATGACAAACAATTTCTTTTACAAGTTTAGAGTTACCTGTACTTATATACAAAATAGTACAGAAAGAGTGATATTTTTTCCATCCTCGTTTCTTTTCCTATGCAGGCTCTGCTTCTTCCTCCAAATGCTAGATAATAAGCATGTGACTCATTGTTTTTACCCTATAAAACCAATAAAGTATAATTAATTGACAATTACATAATAGCAGATATTAAGTTTGAATCCAGAAATAATAATTAGCTTGCTCACCAGCCATCTCCATGGATTAAAAACCAGAGGATCTTTGTACAAGAATTGATCATAGTTTAGCTCTTTAGTGTAAACACATATTTTCTACCCATTTGGAATTCTATATCTTGTGTGGTGAAAATAAATTAACCGCGATTTCTTCGGCATTACCAGTGTAAATATGGATAATATTATTTCAGATTATAGAGTACCTTTAAATTCCATATTATTTGTAGTTTTCCTCAAGACTCCATTAATAATGGTGGCTAATCTCGCAGCCTCAAGAACCACAGCTCGAGCAAAGGTCATTGACTTGTAGTCTTCCCAACAAATTGGATCATTGGGTTCTTTCCTTCATTTAATCTCTAACAGCTCTATCTGTCATTGAACATAAGAGTTGGAGGATCATATTAAAAGGTTCAATTAGGTAGATATATTGAAAATTTGTTGACGTATGCAAAAGGTTAAAACAGTAAATATTCTTATTGGCAAAGTGTAAAATATTTCACATTGTCTTAACTCACCAATAATTTCTTTAGAACATTCGGGTTGTCATGAAGATAATTGATAGCCATCATTGAAGTAGTCGGCACGGCCTCATATCCAGAATAAATGAAAGTTATCAACAAGTCTATGAGTTGTTCATCATTAAGATCTGAATTAGTTCCATCGTCATTAAACAGCAATGCATCCAGAATATAGTTTCTCATACTTTTGTTTAAAGCTCTTCTCTCCTCAATTAATCTTTCAATCATTACTACAATCTTCTTCCTTGCCTGTACATGAGAGATTTTCACTATCAGTACCATCACTAAAATTTACAAGTTATAAGCACTCTAATCTAATAATCAATTAATATCAACACCAATTCACAAATTCTATTCAAAAATCCATGTTAGAAATTAAACAAAAAAACAAGCAATTAAAAAACAAAAAAGTGAGAAAAAAATGTATAGGTTTAGCAACTTCCAAGTTAACCTTGTTAAAAATCAAAGCACATCCAACTAAAATTAGCAAGGACTTAATCGGACACATATCAATTGCTAAATAGTAAAATTTCAAATTGCTTTTTATTAGGGAATACAAAGATTCTGAGGCATGGGATGTTGACCTAAAAAATGGACCAACACCCTGGTTTGAATTTGAAAGCACCAGCCATGTTCTGACAGAGCAATATCACAGATAATAGATATAGAAAAGAACAGTAAAATAAAGAAGACAGAGAATTTTTATAATGGTTCGGTAGTTAATGAAGCCTACGTCCATTTTATAGTTTTATTAAAGACTGATTTCTGTTACAAGAGATGTTTGATTACAAGGCTTTGATTATCTTTAGCTAGATTGAATCCATAGAGTTGGAATCCACTGGAGAATCATAGTGAATTCCTTTGGAGATTGTTGTGAGGGTGGTATAGAGTGAAGAATAACTCCGGTAGAGCTTCAGCCACCGGTCCGGAGAAGATCCAATTTATGTTACAGGTAGGATGATATTTATATGGATCGGAGAATTTCTGGACCAGGCCACTTCATCATCAGCTCACAGATAGATAGGAAACAAACCAGGAAAGGTTTGGCTCGCAATACGAGACAAGAACATGGGTCGTTGGCAACCCATAGACTTAGTTCATTTGCGAGCCAATGTCTTGGCCTTTTTTGTAGTATTCCTTAGCTAACTCGTTTGAAGGTTTGAGGAGAGGCATGGGTCGCTGATGATCCAAGCACTTAGGATTTTTCTGGAGTTTGGAATCGGAGATGTTTTGATAGTCTTTTATCGTAGTTGTTTCGTTTTGATGGCAACTCACTAGCTGTTTGTGCTCAGCTGCTGAGTGGACAAAAAGAATGTTGATCTCTCGGCTTTGTTGATCCCAGTCGTTGCCTTAGCCATATAGCTTGGACCTTGTTAATCCCTTGTCTTAGCTTTTCTGGTTAAGTCATGAACCATTCTGTTTACATGAAGTCGTTCTGTTTCCTATTGGTTTCTGCTGGGTTAAAAACCCGGATAACATTTTCCTCCCAGAGTACGTTTTCGTTGTAAACAAGGCGTGCTCTGGAAGTTATCGCTCTCAATATCCATCTGTCGATTTCCATGTGATTGCATTAGAGCTTTACGAATACGTTAGCCCAAAGTTGTTGGTCACCTTTATTTGGTTCTGACAACTATTACTTGCTATACGGATCAAATTTCTTCCTGTAATTCCCTGGCATGGCCTAGAGTGATGAATAGGTGTAAGAAATCGAGTCCCAGAAGAATAGGTGAAGCTCCTTTTTCTCTTCTCTTTTTTTTGTTTTTTTTTGGGTCGCTAGCGATCTATGTGGGATGAGTCGCTAGTGACCTAACTTCTTGGTTTATTTAAATTTGCAAGATTAATTCGGGTCGCTCGCAATCCAAGATGGGTCCCAGGCGACCCTGTTACTTAGCAAAAAATTTTGCTATCTCTTGCCTGCCTATTTATACTACTCGAGCCGACCCAAGTCATTCACTCGACCCAAACTAATTTTACTTCCTTTATGCGATCAAAGCTCTTTGCGAATCGATTCCAGGCGATCCAAACTCTAGTTCGACCAGATTCATCACTCTGTTTGAATCCACTCACCGTTGATCCATCCAAGCACTCCCCAATTTCATGAAACCCCGGTCATCCCATCATCTCCCTTGAACCTAAACCCTAGCCCGCTGTTGAACTGTAGCCAACCCACCATCAGCTCGCCACCGATCCATTCCATAGCTCGCTAAGTTTGATTTTTGATTCTAACTATGCCGTTGAATATATTTTCAATTGGGTTTGCTCAGCTGATTACTAATTACTAGGTTCGCATAATGACTTGATGACTAGTGTCCATTTGCAACGTTGATTATGAGAAGTTCGAGTTGATTATGGTTTGACTGGTCAAGATAGCCAATCGAGTCATGAGTTTCTTCCTGAAACGACATTTGGGCTGTGGTCCAATACTTGACGTGTTTTGCTATCTTCGTCCGTTAGACCAAAATTGACTTATGCTCAGTTTCATAGACGTTACCGCATGACATATCACCGGTCCATCCTAATTTTTCCAGAGAATTTGGGCTTATCCTTCTTGTTTATTACGCACTCGGTGTTCCTACAGTGAGAAGAGTTTTCTGTGTTGCTTCGGAGAACGGATCCGTTATCGATCATTGATTGATAACAGGTAAGTGTACAAGGAGTAGAAATTAAAGTAGAAAATGAAGTGACATGGGAATTTCCGTTCTTCTTTCACTACGAGCGAACTATCTACACGGGATAGGGCATTTGCAGTGTATCGAGCACCGAGTTCATCCCATATGGATAGCACACTTCACTTGCCCCAGTCCGTACTTGAAATCTAACGTGGCGATTATGAGCTAATGTTTCTTCGGAATTCAAGTGTGGTAGGGGAAGCTATTAGTTTAGGATAGATTTACCTGACCGTTTTCGGACGCGAGTCCTGTTATTTAGAATGAACCAGCCATCCACGTGTCATAAGTCAATCGGGGGAAGACTGGCGCTTTCAGAAGCTGAGTCATCATCTACTTCGCAAGCTCAATATGGCCAGTTAGTCCCAGTTGGGCCAATCGTGGATCGTACGCCTCCCAACTTCAGAGTCTTGCTTAATCCCCCTGAGAAAGCTTCATCGGTTGTTTTCGCCAAGGTCCTTCGTAACATCTGTGCGCAACACGGAATTCACGAAGAGGATGTTCGTCTGCCGGAGAAGGACGAATTTGCATATATTCCTCCCTTGGGGTACACCGCTTGCCACCGATACATGTGTTTGAACGGAGTTGTGCCTCCCTTCAATGACTTTTTACGTGAGACTCTCTCAAACTTGGGTATTGCCCCATTTTAGCTTCATCTGAATGGCTACGCCATCCTGACTTGCTTGCATGTTCTTTTCATGTGGGCATTCAACCGTGCTCCAAGCTTCGATGAGCTGCGGTACTTTCTGGTGTTTAAGAGGAGAGATGATTGTCCCTCCTTAATTATAATCGAAGGCCAGAGGAATCGAAAAATCATCTAGCGCTTGCAAAGCAACTTATTGCAATTCAAGGCGCAATATTCCTTTGCCAGATGCCCCGAGGGGTTCAATCGTTGGTGGACGATAGAGGGTAAGTTTCATTTTATTCATCGAGTTTTTTATGCGTTGCCATGGAGTTCTTAACTAGCCATATTTCTCTTGCAGTTATTCCAAGGCCAAACAGAGACGCGACACTCAATGAAGTTTGCGAGACATTAAATGCAATCGATGTCAAGGAGAGAAGCATTAAAGTATTACTGACCAATGAAAACTTGCGTCGCTATGGACTACTGGCTCCGGGTAGATCTGCCATTCAAGCGAAAATTCCTTCTCCTGCTCGATCCAAGGTTCATACGAGATCTGTTTCCTCCTCCCACGATTCCTAAGAAGGCGCCTCTCAAGAGAGAGAAAGCCCGTCCGTAGGATCCACCGTTGAAGCCCGTGAGGGGGAAGAGGCTATTGCAATTGCAACTAGATTAAGCGGCTTAAGTAGAATGCCTCCAATCTCGGAGGAAACAGAAGAGGAGTTCAAACAAAGAGAGGGCAAGGCCGCGGTGGATTCGGAAAGAGAAAAGGGAGAGTTTGAAAGTAGTAGTGATGAGTCCATTGCTAGCGATTACTTCTCGTCTGAATCCGACGGTAGGGACTCGGAGTCTTGTGATGAAACTCCGAGAATGAGTCCCATTCTCCTGAGTTCACCTCTTCCCGATGCAAGTGGTGAATGCAAAGCCCCTGAAACTGGAAGACATCAAGATTCTTCGAATAGGGATGTCAGAGAGAAGTTCGGAGATTTCAGCGATGTTTTTGTTGACTTCGATGCGCTCATGAAAGGAGACTTCAAATTTGACACGACGCCTCCCGGTTTGGGTGATATTGCGCTAACAGTTAGCCCGATTCCAACCACAATAACCGAAGTCAATCCGGGCCTTCTACTATGGCTGTTCATTCCATTTTGTGACAGCGTTTTAGGCCTATATTAGAAACACACTACACGTTGCATTAGGATCTCACTCACTTCCGTTCATCTCTTCATATTTGTTGTGCTACACTCACTTTCATTCTTCTGAGACCTTTTATGTATGCCTCATTTCAGGTATGACAAGGGGACGAGGCTTTTATGATGATTTCGAAGACTTCACCGACTCACAGCAGTATCCCAATCGCTCCTCCAGTCGCCATCAAGTCCGAGAGACGGAGGAGAAATACAAGCGGAGAAAGGAGCTCGAAGCTAAAACCCGCCGCCAAGAAGAAAGAGATCGAGCTCGATCATATAAAGGCGGATATGAGAAGAGAAGATCTCTTGAGGAAAGAGATGAGCCATCCAAAAAGTCAAAGTTTGAACATCGCCCTCATTCTTCGGAGCTTGCTTCAAAAAACTCTTCCACGGGCCAAGAAATTCCCATTACTTCCGCTCTGATTCCACCTTCAACTCATATATTATCATCCTCCATTGTTGTTGATGCCCCCAATGCTTCTCGCTCACAACGGAGACCTGCCTATTCCCTTCCTACGAGCCACCCTAATCTTGAGGCAGTGCTTCCTAGCTAGGTTTTGAAGGGGTTAAGTTCGACCTGGACCTAGACCCTGTTCGTAAGGGTTCCTTCATGCCGCATCTCCAAGCTATTCAGAGCGACCTAGAACAGGCCGAAGGATGGGAGAAGCTTTGTAAACAGCTGGCGGATACGAACAGAAATAACTATCAAGAGATCCTCTCCTTCGAATCAAAGAAGGACGATTTTGAGAGGGCGCTAGCCAGTCGTGATGTTAAGATTAAATAGTTGGAGGAAGAGAAGGAGGTGGCCCTTCGTGAAAGTAGGAGGAAAGATGATCTGATGAAGGAATTGAAGGATGCGCATGCAAAAGTTGAGACTATCCGGAGGGACGAGATCAAGAAGACTCATGCGGAGGAGGCCAAGCTGAAAGAAGATGTGGCCGCTTGTAACACAATCATCGAAGCTCGGAGAAAAACTATCGCTTACCACGATCTAATTATTTAAGGGCACAACAAAACTATTTCCGACCAGGCCGGGATTATTGCCAAGTTACAGGTGCAAGTCGCACAGCTCAGTGCCGACAAGACAGTTGCTGAAGTTGAGAAAGCTGCCATGCCAGTGGATTACTTGGATCTCCAAAATGCTTTTAAAAGAAAAATGGAGAAGCTGGATGCAACTATTCAGAATTTCTATGTCAATTCTCTGTTGCATCAAGGAAGTCTCAGCTACCTTGGTCCAAAGTTTCTGCGCTCTCTCGCTCTTGTTTGGGAGAAAATCTTATCTCTTTTCGCCGATAGCGACGACGTTTATTCCGATCACGAGTTGCGAGATGCCTATCTTAACAACGAATCTAAGATGGCGTTACTTGAGGGCCAGAAAATTCTCCGAGTTGAGAGAGAGAAGTAGGCCACCAACGCTGCCATAACGACCGCCACCGACGTGCTTGCCAAGCCTTCTACTTTTGGTGTGGGCGAATCATCAGAGCAGCTCCACAACCAGCCAGCGAGTTTGGCTCTTGAAATTATTCCTCAGGTGGTGGAGCCATCAAAAGAGGGCGAGGGTGGTGAAAACGAAGTTGACATTCTCGAGCATCCCTCTGGCGCAGGTGATGTCCTTGCCTCCTCCGAATTTGGGAGTTTTCAACTTACGCCACAAGAGAAAGAGGAGTTTAATGCTTTCAATTTTGATCTTATAGGTCCATCTACTTTTCCGGTTGACGTGCCGGCTACTTTGGCGCTCGTGCCTACTACCATTTTCATATCTTCTGCGGTTGTGTATCTATTCCTGCTCTGGTTCCCACATCGGCTTCTAGTTCCCAACCGGGGCCAGAAGCCAAGAAGGTAGCTGCGCTCCACGGCCTGGATGACCCTTCGGCGTGTTTGGAAGGTAATATAACAGCATCAGAAGCAAAGGAGCAGGAAACGTAGAAGGAGCAGCCACAGAAGACTCAACACAATTTGATTGCCATCAAGAAGGAAAAGGTGGAGGTAATTAAGGCTTCAAAGAGTTCCCGAAAATCGATAAAACGCAAGGGAAAGGGAGGCTCTTCTGAGAAAGTTTCGGAGGAAGAAGAGGAAGACATCGCCACCGAAGTGTTCGTTGATATTACCGGCAGCGACACCACTCCTAAAAAGAAGCATAAACTACCAACCAAAGGTGGAAAGGATAGCGGTGGCAAGAAGCATTGAGCGGCTGGTGTGAGGATGGACTTGATTTTGGTTGAAAGCTTGCACGAAAATCGACTTGTTTTGATTTCTTTTTGAGTCATTCTGTTATAGTGCAGAGTCTACCCCTTGCGTTCTTACTGTAGATCTGTAATTTCTTTTTGTTGGCCATTGTTGTGTGGGTACGACCCCCACATTTTGACCCTGTGTACAAAAAATTATAAGCAATACATTGATATTTTAACTGTACTTTTATTTATCTGTTCATATATGTTCTATGTACTTGTGCCTGTTTCATTTCATACTTTTCTAGTTCTGTGATTATAGTCAAAGCCCTTCATTTGAAGTAACAGAACTTAGAGATTATCAGCACTTTGGAAGTTAATAGAACTTTAGAAATTAACAGGACTTAGAGAATTTTGTTTAGAAATTCACAAAACTTCTAAAACTATAAAACTTTAAAAAATTTGCTCGAAATTTTAAAACAGACATAAAACTTTGAGACAGAACTTGAGGACTTGTCATTGTTTGGAGTAACAAAACTTGTGAACTTATTGTTTTCACGCGTTTCTGTTTCTGTACAGGTGTATGCCCCCCAGTTCACAGGGCTGTTTAATTCAAACAATTTTGAAGTAGCCGATAACTTAGGGTTTAGATAATCTTTATTGAAAATTTGGCTAGGTTACAACTTGATTCTCTTTCCCTCGGAAGTTTTGTGACTTTAGCATGTAGTCTCAGTTTTCGACAGTATTCAGGTAAGTATGCAATTTACGCATGGGTATGTGTTGTCAATTATTGAGTGCCTTTTTTCAAGCACCAATTATTCTTGACTATATGCATGGGGTTTCTCACGCTCCTCGGTGTTGCCTATCTTCGGGTCATGTGAGGGGCTATTGTTTCGGGATTTAGCACGCCGCTTGTGTAGTGTGCAGCATTCGGTGCTCCTTGACGTCGCCCATCTCCGAGTGACATATGGAGTGTAAGTTTGGATGCTTTTTGGTGTTGCCTATCTCCAGGCAACGCGAGAAGATGGTTTTCGATGCTCCTTGGCGTTGCCTGTCTCCGGGCAATGCGAGGAGTTAGTTTTCGATGCTTCTCAGCATTGTTTATCTCCGGGCAATGCTAGGAGTTTATTTTTTATGCTTCTCAGCGTTGCCTATCTCCGGGCAACGCGAGGAGTTCATTTTCGATGCTCCTCGACGTTGCCTATCTCCAGGCAACGCTAGGAGTTTATTTTCGATGCTTCTCGATGTTGCCTATCTCCGGGCAATGCAAGGAGTTTGTTTTTGATGTTCCTCGGCATTGCCTATCTCGGGGCAACGCGAGGAGTCTCAGTTTGAATGCGCGGCTTAAGAGATGTGCGGCTTTTGATACTCCTTGGCATTTCCTGTCACCAGGCAAAGCGAGGAGTTTCATTTTAAATGCGCGGCTTACGAGATGCGCGACTTTTGATACTCCTTGGCATTGCCTATCTCCGGGCAATGCGAGGAGTTTCAGTTTGAATGCGCGACTTACGAAATGCATGGCTTTCGATGCTTCTTGACGTTGCCTATCTCTCAGCAACGCAAGGAGTTTAAGCTTGATGCTCCTCGGCTTGGCTTATCTCCGCGCAACATGAGGAGTTAGTTTTTTAGGTGTCCCCCAGTGTTGCCTATCTTCGGGCAATGCGAGGAGTTCGTTTTTGAGCACCCGATGCTGCCAGGGCAGCACCGGTTTTTTGAGAGGCAGGGATCCGGTTCCACCGATCCAACGGTTTGAGTCGAATTTTTTCCGTCGACCCAGCATGTATTTAATATGGACACAGTTTTGTCAATTTGAAAAGGCAAATCGAAATTTATTAAAGGAAGCATGGCAGATTCTTTGCCTATTTACAATGCCTCCAGCATTTACGGGATGGCTTATTTGCTGAAAAGTAGGGAATACATAAAGTAGCTTATTAAATGAAGTAACGACGGAGCGATTCGTTATTCCAGGATCTGGGAATTGTGACCCCATCGACGGTTGTCGGCTTGAAAGTCCCGTCCTTGAGCTTTTGATTAACGACATATGGTCCTTCCTAATTTGGTCTGAAGGCCCCCGGAACAGGGTAAACTCATTTGAGCACAAGATCACCAACTTCGAAGGTTTGACTATGAACTTTGGAGTTAAAGTATCATGCGACCCTTTTCTAGTAGGCAGCAGTTCTCAACTCTGCTTCTTCTCTTTTTTCATCGACCGTGTCTAGCGATTCGAGTAGGAGCTGCTCATTTTGCTTTTGATTGAAATTCTACCTTCGGTGCGAGGGAACTTCTAATTCAACAGGAATCATTGCCTCTGAACCATATGCTAAGGCAAACAGAATGTGGCCAGTTGCCGCTTTGTGTGCTGTCCTGTATGCCCGTAGTGCGAGTGGAAGTTCATCAACTTAATTCCCTTTTGCTTTTTTAACCGCGTTTTGATGGTGGATTTGATGATCTTGTTTATTGCTTCCACTTGCCCGTTTGCTTGCGGATGAGCCACTGCGGAAAAGCTTTTTTCGTTTCGGAAGCGCCTACAGAAGTCTTTGAACTCGGCACTTTCGAATTAGGTTCCATTGTCAGTGATGATTTTCTACGGCACACCAAACCCGCAAATGATGTTTTCAGTAACAAAGTTAATAACTTTCTTTGTGGTTATGGTGGCCAGCGGTTCCGCTTTGGCCTATTTTGTGAAATAATCTACGGCAACTATGGCATATTTGACCCCTCCTTTTGCTATTGGCAGGACGCCAATCAAGTCGATTCCCCATATTGCGAACGGCCACGGACTGACCATCTGTGTTAGCTCCATTGAAGGAGTTTTTTTAATTTTGCTGAATCTTTGGCAGCGATCGCATCTCCTGGCATGATCTGCAGCGTCATGATTTATCGTTGGCCAGAAATACCCATACCGAAGGACTTTCTTTGCGAGGGTTTGCCCCCCAGTGTGGTCTCCACATTCGCCTTCATGTACCTCCTTTAGGATTCTTCGTGCTTCATCATCGGTCACACACCTAAGAAGAGGGGTTGAGAATCCCCTTCGATATAGTATCCCATCTTGTATCATGAACTGTGGTGCCTTCCGGAGGAGCTTCTTCCATTGATTGTGGTCAGTTGGAAGGGTTCCTACCAGTATATATTCCTTTATCGGTGTCATCCATGTATCCGGTTCGGCGGTGGTTTTAAGAATCCAACTACACCCATTTGATATATGCTTGGGTTGGTTAGAGTTTCAACCAGGACTAACCCCAATGACTAAGCTTCTCCGGAGCTTGCCAGTTTAGCCAAATAATCTACCTTGGTGTTTTGCTACTGTGGGATGTGAGTTATAGTGTAGTGCTCGATGTCGCTTAACAGTTCTTGTACTTTGGACAGGTACGGGGCAAGATTTTCTCCACGTGATTGTAATTCCCCTTTCACTTGACAAACGACCAGCTAGGAGTCACTATATACGTGAATAGATTTTATCTTGAGTTCCTTCACAACCTTCAGTCCAGCGATCAGTGCTTCGTACTCTGCTTCGTTATTCTTTGCTGGGAATTACAAGTGCAAAGCATAGCTAATGGCTCGCCCCTCGGGGGTTTCAAGCACTACCCCTGCTCCCAAACAGAAGTTGTTGGACGCGCCATCAATGAAGATCTTCCATTACTTACTTGCTTCTAACTGAACTTCTTCCTCGTCACCCCTTATAGTAAATTCGGTGATGAAGTCGGCCAAAGCCTGCCCATTGATGGCTTTCCTGGGATGATATGCGATGTCATATTGACTTAGCTCTATATTCCACTTGAGTAGTCGTCCGGAAGTTTCTGGCCGATATAAAACTTGCTTCAGGGGTTGGTTAGTCAATACTTTAATTGGATGAGCCTGGAAGTACGGTCGTAATTTCCGGGACGCGATCATAAGGCAATACGCTAGCTTCTCCAGTTTTGGGAATTCTTCTCAGCTCCGGTGAATCGTTTGCTAATGTAGTACACCGGTCGCTGGACTCTCACGTCTTCCCTCACGAGAGCGGCGCTCAGTGCGTTCAGGGAAACTACTAAATAAACGAATCGGTCTTCTCCATCAATCGGCTTTGATAAGATTGGGGGAGCTTCCATGTGTCGTAGCAATTCCTCGAAAGCTGTCTGACAAGCTTCACTCCATTCAAAGTTTCTCTTTCCCTTCTTCAGTGCATCGAAGAACGGTATGCACTTGTCTGTAGCTTTTGAGATGAATCGAATCAGCGACTTTTCCATTCAAGATTTGAAGTTCCTTCTTATTTTTAGGGGCTTGGATTTCCCGTAATGCTGTTATTTGCTCTGGATTCGCTTCGATGCCCCGCGCACTTACTATGAACCCCAAGAATTTCCCAGATGCTACTCCAAAATGACATTTGAGCGGGTTGAGCTTCATTCTGAATCTTCAGAGTATCTCAAACATTTCAGCGGGGTTTTCTAGATGGTTAGCAGCTACTCGAGATTTGACCAACATGTCGTCAACGTAATCCATAGTCTTTCCAATCTTGTGTTTGAACATAGTATTCACTAAACTTTGGTACGTTGCCCTTGCATTTTTCAAGCCGAATGGCATTACCCTATAGCAGTACAATCCCATATCGGTGATGAAGTTGGTGTTCTCTTGGTCTGGTTCATGCATCATGATCTGGTTATAGCTCGAATACGCATCCATAAATGACAGCAGTTCGTGTCCCGCTGTTCCATTCACCAGTTGATCAATTCTAGGGAGCGGGAAGCTATCCTTCGGACAAACATTGTTGAGGTCCGAAAAATCAATACGAATTCGCCATTTTCCATTGGACTTCTTGACTAGGACCGGGTTCGATACCCATTCAGAGTAGGTTGCATCTCGAATGAAGCCGTTAGCTATCAGTTTATCTACTTCCTCTCTCAATGCCTTGGACAGCTCGGGGCCCAAGCTGCGCCTTTTTTGCTTCACTGGAGTGAATTTGCGGTCAATACTGAGGGCGTGACAGGAAATTTCGGGTGATACGCCACACATATCGAAGTGTGTCCAAGCAAATACGTCCAAGTTGGCGTGGAGGCATTTGGTTAGTTCTGATCGCATCTTGTTTCCAAGCTACGATCCAATTTTCAGGACCCGTGTTGGGTCATTCATACAGACTGGGACAGACATCGTAAATTCTACCGGTGCTGCCCGATCCTCCCCTGAGCTCTTCTTCCTAGGGTCCAAAGCCTTGTCAAATCAGCTATGGTCCCTAAGCCAGGGGCGGTTCTGTAGTTGCTATTCGGAGGGTTCATGGATGCAGAGGGTTTTCCCCACATCCTCTCCTTTTCCTTTTCTTCTTGACTCGCGCGATTCTATGATATAGCATTCTCGGGCAACGCTTTGGTCTCCTTTCACAATTCTGACTCCGTCCTCGGTAGGGAACTTCATTGTAAGGCACCATTGGGCCAATGCTATTCTGAAGTCGGCTAATGCATTGCGGGCTGTCCCAAGAATGTATTGTATGTTGACATTTCATCCACAATCACAAAAGTCTGAATGAGGGTGACCCTTCGCTCACCCTCTCCAAGCTCCACAGGTAGGTCAATTGTTCCCACCAGTTGTTTGGGTTCACCAGTAAACCCTTGAATCTTTGTTTGGTATGCGGATATGATTTTCATGCCAATCTTCATTTGATCAAAAGTACGTCTGAAAAGTATGTTAATTGAAATGCCACTATCAACCAGCACTCGTCGGACTACGGTGGGCTCGATTCCTATTGTCACCACCATTGGGTCAAGAGTTGGAGCTTCAATCCCTTTGGTGTCCCGATTATGGAACACTACGTCGTTCAAAACCTTTTACAGCTTGATCGGAGTCTCATCATCTATTGCTAAACATGATTCCTTCAGGGCGTGCTTTAACGAACTCGCATATCGCTTCATCTCCCCCCAACTTCTTTGCACGGGATGTGGTCCCCTAGATATTGTTCCAATAATAAGCCTCTGGTCTATTCGTTTCGACCCTTCTTCAGTTCCAGCTTGATTTATTTGTTCTCTAGGAGGTTGACGGGCCGCAGGTTGATTGGGTTTTTATGGCTTTTTCATGTGTTGTTGAAGCTTGTTGTCTCAGATCAACCCTTCGATGAGGTCCTTAAGGTGGCGGCATTCGTTTGTATTATGGTCATATGTCTCGTGGACGCAGCAGAATTTCCCTAAGTTCTTTTGTTGTTCTATTGCCTCTTTTCTAAGAGGTTTCTTATATTCTTCAGTCTCTTGTGTTGTGAGATAAATATTCTCCGGAGTATCATTCAGAGGAGTATATTCTTCCTGTCTAAACCCTCTAAATCTTTTGTTCCTGCTACCGTTATTTATTTTATTGGAGTTCTGGTTTCTTCTCTTCGGATTCCCACTCTTCTCCATGACTCCTTGAGTACTTCTGGATCACGCGTGTTTTTATTTTCCGCCGCGTCATTTTGTCCGGTGTTCATCTATTGTATACCAGCAGACTTTCTTTCCAGCTCTTGTGCTTTCTCCAATCTCAAATACTAGCTTGCTTTACGATTGAAGTCTTCCCTCTTGGTAGATTGCTTCATCTTAATCCATTTCCCGAACTCCGTTTCTGGGTGAATAGCTCGGACTAACGCCATAAAAACCATATCCTCGTTGTGGTTGCTTACTTCCATCACCACGGTGTTAAACCTGCTCATGAATGATTTCAATGACTCATTGCGCCCTTGGACCAATCCGGATAGGGACATGATGTCCTTCGGTTGTGCAGTATGAAGCTTGGACTAGTCAAGGAATTTTGTTGGAAGTTGGTCAAAGGTAGAAATAGATCTTGGGGGAGTCTGGTGAACGACATAGACGCGACACCTTCTAGAAAAATAAGGAAACATCGGCGGCGGACGGCTTCTGGAGCATTGGCTCCGTCCATATACCAGCTATACTTGTACAAATGGGGTTTTGGGTCCTTCATTCCATCGTAAGAGGGGATAGTTGGCATAGTGAATTTGTCTGGGTATCTTACATTTAAGATCTCGTCGGTAAAAGGGGTCCGACTCGGGAAACATCCCCATTAATCATCCTTTCAGTTTTTACTCTCGTCCATTAGCTGTTTGACCATACCTCCTACGTATGCCTCTGATGTCCAGTAGTCCTGGGGGTGGCAGTTAGTCACTGCGCCAAGTGTTTAGTTTTGAAAACGGTCTTGGTGCGTGGGTTGAAACCTAGGCTCTCCTGTCTTTGAGAGAGCCACTCCCGTGGGACCCCGTTGGCTTGTAGTTGGCCTGATTGGGGCAGTTTGGACGTTTCTAGCATCATCGAACGCATTGACGTTCTCTTCCATCTGATTGCCTTGCTCTTCACCTTCTGAGTCGGAGAGATTCAGCGCTATATCTTCTTGCGGGGTTTTGGCCCCTTTATTCAAGTTTGGTTGCCTAGCCTCAGGTGGAGTATTCTCATTTTCCTTCAGGTTACATCCTGTTGTTACCCTTCTTAGTGGCTGCTTTCCATTTCTTCTATGTAGGCCAGAAACAGAGGAATTTTCTTGTTCTATAGCAATTACTGGTTCAAGCATAGTCCTTGGAGCGGGGTTTGATTGTAGGGTTATCAGAGCGTTGAACTTATCCATTAGAGCCTTTTGACTATTTTCCATTCTCTGGTTGATCTTTTCAGCCATCTTATTCAGCTCGTCCCTAGTGACAACTTCATGCTGACTAGAGGACCCTGGTGCTTGATTTTCTAAGTTAGAACCATTTACTTCAGCTTACTGGAGACTAACACCTTCTACAACGATAGTTACCCCTATGGATTCCTAGTGGTAGTTCTTCTTCTTCTGTGAGCCACTGACTCTAAAACAGCGAGTTCTTCAAGCAAAGACTGGGGATCTAAATTCTGGACCTATGGGATCTAAAGTAGATAGCTAGATCTGGACCCTGAGTTGGGTTCTCAATGAAAGCACATAAATGTTGATGCAAAAATGGACCAACACTCTGGTTTGAATTTGAAAGCACCAATCCTGTTCTGACAGAGCAATATCACAGATAACAGATATATAAAAGAACGGTAAAAGAAAGAAGACAGAATTTTTATAGTGGTTTGATTGCTAATGAAACCTACGTCCACTTTATATTTTTATTAAAGACTGGTTGTTGTTACAAGAAATGTTTGATTACAAGGCTTTGATTATCTCTAGCTAGATTGAATCCCCAGAGTTGGAATCCACTAGAGAATCACAGTGAATTCCTTTGGAGATTGTTGTAAGGGAGGTAGAGAGTGAAGAATAACTCCAGCAGAGCTTCAGCCGCCAGTTCGAAGAAGATTCAGTTTATGTTGCAGGTAGAATGATATTTATATGTATCGGAGAACTTCTATGCTAGTCCACTTCATCATTAGCTCACAGGTAGACAGGAAACAAGCTAGGGAAGGTTTGGCTCGTAATACGAGACAAGAACATGGGTTGCTTGCGACCCATGGTCTATAGGTCGCTGGTGACCCATAGACATGGCTCGTTTGCGAGCCAGTATTCCTTTACTAACTCGTTTGAAGGTTTGAGGAGAGGCATGGGTCGCTGATGATCCTAGCACTTAGGATTTTTCTGGAGTTTGGAATTGGAAATGTTTTGATAGTCTTTTATCGTAATTGTTTCGTTTTGATGGAAACTCACTAGTTGTTTGCGCTCAACTGCTGATTGGACAAAAAGAACGCTGATCTCTCGGCTTCGTTGATCCTAGTCGTTGCCTTAGCCATTTAGCTTGGACCTTGTTAATCCCTTGTCTTAGCTTTTCTGGTTAAGTCCTGAACCATTTTGTTTACACAAAGTCGTTCTGTTTCCTATTGGTTTCTGCTGGGTTAAAAAACAGGATAACATGGGACTAGCTCCCTAAAGGTTTGTGATGCTAGAAACCATGCTTATAGATCAATACTTTTTAGCTGCAGCATCATTCAGAGTTCCAAAAACAACATTTGTTTACAACACAACATGAAAAGCCCTACCTTTTACCGGTTTATTTCCCTATATAAATGTCAGGAAAAGTGTAGCTTACTTAATATAATACTTATACTTGATTGGTTATATAATTTACCATCGAAACCATAACGTAGGTATTGTGTCAGAACACCTTAATCGAGTGTAAACACAATTGTACTCAAGACGTGAGTAAAATAGAAAATTTTAGGAACATCTGGAAGCACGGGGAGAGGTCTCACAAATAGTGAAATGGGTAGAAAAACTGCTCTCTAGACTATTTTTATGATCATCCTTTGACCCGCTAACTTTTAGGGAAACAACAATTGGCTAATAAAGCTCTTGCACTGATTTAAATTATTAAAATTCTACTAGGTAATTTAAATCTCCAATCATATTAACTAGTGGAAAAATACCAATGAAGCAATATTCAAGTCGTCCCAATCATAATTCATGACCATTACTAGGAGGCATATCTACAACCAGTACATCAAACTACCTCATGAATCCCCTAAATTCATAGTGGCGGCCTCATCCCATCATTGTCCGTCACTACCAGCAAATACATTGCAAATCCCACCCCATATTTTTAGTAACATTATTTGGAACATTTAATTAGGTAAATTAAATGAAATAATGTAATGTGATTAGGGGATTGAGATTTGTAATTAAACTATGCAGTAGCCGTGTCTAAGTGAATAAATGAACTTAAATGAACTAAAATAAAATAGGTAAAGGAAATAGGTGAGGGGCAAAGTTGGAATAAGAATATTCTAATACCCTGAACCTTTAGGAATTCATTCATACGTTCATTTCAAAATCTAAATAACATTTGAGGTCGACCGCCATTAGGCAAGCTAGAGAAATAAAAAGTAATCAAAGGAAGAAGTTTAAGCAATTAACTCAAGATTAAATCTCAACTCCTTAATCTCAAGCTAAGGTGAATAATGACTACATCTCATATTTTCTATTGCTTTCAGTTTTAAGGTTATACTCGAATTATTTGTAAGGTTATGCCATGTTTTTGAATGATTAATTGTTTATATACGCTTGTTGATGATTTATGCTTATTTGTATAGGTTTTATGATATGTCTTAATGTGAAAACCCTATTAAATGACATCCAAATGCCTTGCGATTTTAGATTTAGATCAGAAATGATATTTTAGAGACAGGTTTCAATTTTCATAATTTTCTGAATTAATGTGGATTTTATAGTAATTTTCTAGTGAGGAAAATGATTATGTGGGTTTAAAATAATTTACGGCTAAATTATTTATGTTTTGGGTCTAAAATTATTATATGTTGGAAAACATATTAAAAAAGATTTTCTGGAATTTTTGTAGAATTTTTCTAAGTGTTTTAATAGATATAGAAAATTAATTAAGATATGGGACAAATGTTTTATATATTTATAAAAGGAGAAGGGGTATTTTATAAATTAATTAAATTGTTTATTTCCGAAATATTGGCAGTACTTTTAGAAATGAAATTAGCAACCAATCAAATTTTAACAAACAAGGCAGGTTAGTTGAAAAGATTACTTTAAAAAGATAAAATTCAGTTTAAACAGGCTTTCTACCTGTTTCGCCACTTTCGGCACCTGGGGTTCCAACTTAGTAGTTCCGCCACCATCACTATCGAAACCAATGTCCATGGCATCAAAGACTTGGTGCACGGCGAATTGGATATAGGCGGAAGGTATTAGGTCGAAACTAGGGGTTCCGAAGGGGTCGAAGCGTTACTTTGCTTTCAAATGAAAACGCGACTGCTTTGCTTTCGAAGGAAGCGCTTTCGACTTGGTTAGCTTTCGACTGGGTCAAATTGATTTACGGAATGGTTTCGAAATGGGTTGCGCCTTTGTTTTAAGTAAATGCTTTCGAATGGGGTTGAAACTCCTAACTATCGCTTTTTTACCTTTCGAAGCAAATGGTTTCGGAAGGTATACTTTGTTTTAAAACCCAAGCCACTTCTCTAATTCTTTCGGAAGGATTGGTTTCGACACCATCACTTCTTTACTTAGGAATAGCTTTTGAAAGAATGCTCTCAACTTAAATGTTTTATGACCCTTTTTCTCTGTTGAAGGTAGAACCCAAAGGTTTCGAAAGAGTTAAGTTTAAATGGTTTCGAAAGATTTCCACATGTTTAATTGAACCCAAATGCTTTCGAAAGGTTCTGTAAAGGTTTCGATGCTTTCGAAAGGTTTTAAAGAATGGTTTTGAAGGGGTGGTTCCCCAGTGGTTTTGAAAGGTTTTAAAGGAAAGGTTTTTCCAATGATTTCGAAAGGGAATGTCAAAGGTTATAAAGATAGGATGTCTAAGGTTTTAAAGCTTTCGAATGAAAGGTTTTTTAAAGGTTTTGAAAGGGAGATTATGAATGGTTTGGAAAGGAACGTTTTGGCCTTTCGGCCTAGGTCATAAAGAAGGGTTTACTTTGTTTCGAAAGGGGTATTTTCAATGGATTCGAAAGGAGTACTTTCAATGGTTTAAATGTTTTCATCAACAAAGATTTGAGTAAAGTATATATAATTTGGCAAGGTGATTTTGAGTAAAGCACAGAGTATGTATTTTCCTTGTTTGAAGTATGATTTAAAGGTTTTAAATCAACTTGAGAAGAAAAGATTTCCAAGGAAAATTTAAGGGAAGATTACCCTAAGTAAAATGACTCAGATATTTGTATACCAGATGGAATTGGTATAGGGTCGCGCCCTATACATTAGCTATTAGCCCCAGCTAATTTAGTCCAAAATTCCAGCGTGTAGGGTTTTGTCACAGGTAAGACTAAAATGATGTTACACACAGAAAGGAATATATTTGTACAGAGGTAGGTTATTGGTGAGCCCGCAAAACCATTAGGATCAGTTGACCTAGAGAAAGTAAGTTAGGGATAGACCGTCCAGAAGCGGAGTATCTAACAGATGTTAGATTATTTGTTTATATTGTCTGGTAGGCCCGAGTCAGCCAAAGGTTAGCAGTTAGCTAAACAAAACTATAATGTTCGGACATATAGTCCATTTGTTACCTGACATGTATGTTGACATGATAATGCTTTAAAGTTTTAACCAGTTTGGTTGCAGGATAATGATTTGCAAAAGATATGTTTTAAAAGGATGTTAGTGAGGGAAAACCCGTTCCGCTAAGCGGCATGGTCAAACTTAATATCAGTAAATCGAGATGTAATAGTATTATTCACACCAAGCTTTATGTCTGACTCGAAGTTTATGTTTTTCCCCTTAAACTCTCGGGTGCTCAAAATTGATTTGAGTAGGCTGAGGATTGAGGATTTTCAAGTTTTAGTAGATTGGCAAATAAAGCTTCCGGAGACGAGCAGGTGGCTGACGGGTAGCTATTTAGGAGTTGTTGTTTTATTTTATTTTTATTCCGTTGTGTTGTATTAAGTTAGTTATAACTATATGGTACTCTGGTCAACCAAGGAGGCATCTTCATATGTCGCTCTTGGCGTATTTTGTAATAATTATATTTGATCTGAACCTGGGAAACGATTGGGATTATGTAACAGAATATGAAACATGTTTTGTGAAATGTAATTAGAAAAGTTGTTTTGTGAAATCTATCATTTTTTTTCATATTCATGAGCTTCTAATATTATGGATACCATGAACATTACCGTATTTAATCACCGGAAGTTAATACTATGGATGACTGCAGCATCTATAGCGCTTAG
Source organism: Allium fistulosum (assembly GCA_030737815.1). NCBI lineage: Eukaryota > Viridiplantae > Streptophyta > Magnoliopsida > Asparagales > Amaryllidaceae > Allium > Allium fistulosum. Next base: position 767,687,421 of record CM060903.1, on the reverse strand, counting down.
CTTCGAGCCTCCAAGTAGGGGATGTTACAAAGCCTACGGTCAACTGCAGCATCATCAAGTCTATGCCTCGTCGCCACGCCAATTCGCCAGCACCATATCCTCAGCCAAGCTTCACCATGAAACTAACCCCATGTAACACTCCTAATTTTTGATAACATTATTCAGGAGATTTAATTAGATAAATTAAATAGAATAATGTAAACATTAGGGTGATAAGGGGATTGAGATTTGAAAATAAAACTAAGGGCCGAGCTTAACTAAATAAATGGGATTAAGAATGGTTTGTAAGCTAATTAAATTACACAAGGGCATATTGGGAAATAGTCGCAGCCTATTACCGTAACCCTTATATATTCTCGTTCCTTATACCATTCACATTCATTTTCTCACTTTCACAAAACATAAAACACAAACATAAAAGAGGAGCCAGCCATTGTTAAGGAAGAAAAAGAAGAGAAAATTCAAATTAAGAAAAAGATTAAAGAAAGGAGAATAAATCTTTATCTCAATCCAATCTCCTTATCCTAATCAAGGTGAATAATAATCTATATCATCTCTATTTTGTTATATAATCATTTATTTACGGGTTTAAGATTAAATCCATTTTTATGATGATTTGGATGATGATAAGCTTGGACCATAACATGTTGATTTAAACAAGATTGTTTAAATATGATTTTACATGGTTTTAAGGGTGAAACCGATTATAATTGATTTTGAATTCTATGAGGAATTTATATGTTATGTAAAACATGATTTTGTAGTTGGGTTTTAATTTTGATAATTTTCCAAGCTACGGAAAGATTATTATGAATTTTCAAAGGAAAATATGGTTAATTGGGTTTAGAAATTTATTTTTGAAATTATATTGAGAATTTGGATCTGAAATTTATATATGTTAGATAACATATTAAAAGTGAATTTCTGTGATTTTTGGGGATTTTTCCTAAGTGATTGACTATGAGAATTAAATTATTTTGAAAGGAGGACCTAAATCATTTAATTATTTTCCTTAGGGAAGGGCTTATTTGTTAAATTAATCTTGGTTTAGATCTTAAAATATGCGGCAGTTATTTTTTTAAAGAATTTGAAAAGTTGAGACAGCCAATCACATGTTTACAAGTAGGCAGGTTAGTTAGAAAGTATATGCTTTAATTGGCATTAATCAGATTTACCCAGAAAAGTGGGTTCCGCCTCTATTAGAAGCACCTTTCGACCTTACGCTTCAGCCTTCAATCAAGTCAAAACCTCACAAAGCCAAAACCAATACACAAGGTATTAACATGGGTACGTAGTGGATTGGAGGATGGTGAAAGGCATGGTGTTGAAACCAAGATTCTGATGGGAACAAAACCTTTGCTTTGCTTTTAAATGTTAAGTGCCTGCCTTTGTTTTACTAAAGCTTTCGAAGGAGTCGAAACATATGCTATCGAAAGGGGTTTTTCTAAATAGCTTTCCAAGTAGGTTGACCTTTTTTTCATTTTTATGTATAAGCTTTCGAATAAGTCCCTTGTTTATGAAACAATGCTTTCGAAAATGGTGGTTCCGACCTAGTCGAAGCCCTACTACCATTCTTTTGCCTTTCGAGTCTATTGATGTCATTAATGCTTTCGAAGGGTAGCTTTTGTTTTAAAGATGTACTAATTCACTTCCTAAATGCTTTCGAAAGGGTTCAACGGTTTCCAAGGCAATGGCTTTGAAAGGGGGTATCGATGCTAACCTTCAGTGTTTTGCTTAAATGTTTTGAAGCTTTCGAAAGGATGGTGCCGACGCCATCAAATTTTCCCTAAACAATTTTATATGAAGATTAAGGGTTTCGAAAGAGATACTTTTGTATATATTTACTTTGACCCAAAAGATGTTTCTGAGTAAACCCAATGGTTTCGAATGGGGTACTTTCAAGCTATGTTTCTAAGGATTATTAAGTAATGTTTTGATACTTTCGAAAGGTATATTTTGGTTTCGAAAAAGATGATTTAAAGAGCTTCGAAAGGTATATACATAATGTTTTGAAAAGAAGTTTATATACTATGATCTTCCAAGGGAGCATCTTCATCTGTCGCTCTTGGCGTATGTTGTAATAAATATATTTTCTCTGAACGTGGTTCTCGTATTGGGATTATGTAATGAATTTGAAATGTTTTGAAATGGAATGAGAAAGATGTTTGTTGGTTTTTAAATTTTTCCACATCCATGTGTTTCAGTTATAATAATGTATCTTACATTACCATATTTGGTCGTCGAGGATTAATAACTATGGATGACTGTAGCATCTGTAGCCGTTAGTTTTGGGTGTCCAAGTGGGGGATGTTACTAGTTGGTATCAGAGCATAGGTTTATGAAACTTAAAAGGAATTTAAACCTAAAAGATTTTCAAAACATAATCCAATGAATCAGAAAATAAGATCGGGGTTTGGATTAACGCTGTAGTAACGTACTTGTACTTGATATATATATATATATAAGTATGTATTCCCATCTCTCTTAGACCGTTCTTCAGTATCTTACTAAGGCTCGTATGCAGATTTACAAGAAAGAAGATATGGAATTTGGAAACAGAAGAGGAAATATCAATGGAGGAAGCACCACAACTAACAAAAATGTTCGACCTAATACCAGGAGGAACCAAGGTCGACAGGCTAATGCTAACCAAAATGCTGAGGCCAATGTGGATGCTAGAAATCCATCAATAGATATAAGGGCGATGTATCAGTTCTTCGTCGATATGATGGAAGTTGGAGTTGCTGCTGGAGTTGCTAGAAATGTTGGAGGAGCTAATCCTATGGCTCCAGTTGGGAATAATTATGCTAAGCTTAGCAGAGATTACACCAGTCTTGGTGGGAAGCCATTTATGGGGACAGAGAATGCCATAGAAATAGAGAATTGGCTGTTGCATTGTGAGAAAATGTTTGCTGATCTGGGTTTAGGTGATGAGCAAAAGAGAAGGTTGGCCTCTAGGTAGTTGCAAGGGTCAACACTTCATTGGTGGAACAGTGTTACTGTCGGAGTTCCGAAGGAGGAATTGACTTGGGATAATTTTCGAAGGAGATTGAGCGAAGTTTAATGTATGAGGTTGCTAAATCAGTGCTGCTGAGGAAGTTTTTGGATTCTGAAGCAGGGAGAGATGTCGGTTGTTGAGCATGCTGCTAAGTTTGATGAGTTGTCCCATTACGGATATAATACTATACACTGTCATCAGGAGGAATGAAAGGTTCATTCGAGGATGGAGACTTGAGCTTGCTAGGGAGGCCCTGACACATATCCATGATCATAGTAATGTAGTGGTAGAGATGGCAATTCGCCATGAAGAGAGGCTTGCTATTTGTGCTAGAGAAAAGCCGGTTGAAACCTAGGGTTCTCAGGAAAAGAAGAGAAAGTTCTTTAAGAAGAAGGGAGCCCAGAAGGGGGAGGCTACCAAGAAGGCTAAAACTGATTTAGTTTGCTTCAAGTGTGACAAGAAGGGTCATTATTCTCATGAGTGCCGGTCAGGCAAGGGGAAGAAGGTCGCAGATAAGAAGAATGTGAAGTGCTTTAACTATGATCAAGTTGGGCATTATAAGAACCCGTGTCCAGAGCCAGTCAAGGCGAACAAGGGAAAGGTTTTTGTTGTTGGACCATCATCTGCTAAGCCAACTACAGCTGAAAAAGGGAAGACTGTGATGGAAGGTATGTTTTTGATTCAGAGTATACCAGTTAGGATACTATTTGATATCGGTGCATCACGTTCATTTATATCCCAGTGTTTGGTTGATAGGTTATGTTTAGAACCCACATACCTTATTACTTCATTAAGGACTGCGAATCAAATAGGAGGGTATGCCACTCTAGGGATGAGATGTAACCAGTTAGAACTTGATTTGTTAGGTCATAAGTTTGCATGCAGTCTTTATGTTTTCGATTTCGTAGATTTCGAAATCATCTTGGGTATGGATTGGTTGAGTAAGTATGAGGCTAGGATATTTTTCCAAGATGGGGAGATATCACTAAGACACCCTGATAGTCATAACCGAATCATATTCTCAGTGGAGAATTATGACCGGAGTAGTTGTGCTTTGTTAAGGGCTTTGGAAGTGGGAGAAGAGTTAAGTCAAGTTCGAGTAGCAGGAGAGTTTGCAGATGTCTTTGAGCCGGTTACGGGACTACCACCGAAACGAGCTGTTGAGTTTTGGATAGATCTTGTGCCAGGAGCTGAACCTGTAAGTAGACCACCTAGCAGGATGACACCGACCGAGATGAGGGAATTGAACGTGCAGCTAGTGGATCTAGAAGGAAGGAATTTTATTAGACCAAGAAGTTCGCCTTGGGGAGCGATCGTGGTATTCTGAAGAAACAAGATGGGTCGTTGAGGATGTGTATCGACTATCGTAAGTTGAACGAGAGGACGATCAAGAATAAGTATCCTTTGCCAAGAATAGATGATCTATTTAATTAGTTGTGTGGAGCCAGTGTTTTCCCATTTGGATTTGACGATAGGTTTCGATCAGTTAAGAGTGGCAGAGGATAGTATTCCTTTAACAGCATTTCGGACTAGGTATGGTTCGTACTAGTGCTAAGTAATGCCATTCAGGTTAACGAATGCACCTGTTTTCTTCGAGTATTTGATGAATCGAGTTTTTCGAGAGCACTTGGATAGGTTCATGTTGGTGTTTATAGATGACATTTTAGTATACTCTAAGGATGAAAGGGAGCATGATGATCATCTTAGAATAGTGCATGAGACGCTGAGGCGGCATCAGCTGAAGGCGAAGTTTTCCAAGTGTCATTTTTGGAAGAAAAAGATTAAGTTTCTTGGTCATGTGGTTTCAGAGAAGGGATTGTCAGTCGATCCAGATAAGATCAAAGCTGTTAATAATTGGAAGAGACCAAAGATAGTGATTGAGATTAGAAGTTTTCTTGGATTAGCTGGCTATTACAAGAGATTCATCAAGGATTTCTCATGGATAGCAGAGCCTTTGACTAAGCTAACCAGGAACAAGGTGAAGTTTGTTTGGTCTGACAAATGTGAGGAAGCGTTCCTTAAGTTAAAGCATTTTTTGACCAATACACAAGTGTTAGTAGTTCTAGATAGAAACCAAGGATTGGTTGTTTATACCGATGCATATGGGACTGGATTAGGAGCTTTGTTGATGTAGAAGGGTAAACTGATTTCCTATGCTACACGACAGCTTAAACCGCATGAAGTGAGATATCCTACTCATGATTTGGAGTTGGCAGCGGTGATCTTCGTATTGATGATTTGGAGACATTATCTCTTAGGGGAGAGGTTTGAGCTATACACAAATCATAAGTCTTTAAGGTACTTATTCTCTCAGAAGGAGTTGAATATGAGACAGTAGAGGTGGTTGGAGTTTTTGGCTGCTTATGATTTTGGTATAGAGTATACACCGGGGAAAGGTAATAAAGTAGCGGATGCTCTTAGCAGAAGTTATCAGAATGTGGTGTTAGATATGTTGGCAGAATGGAAGGATTTGGAAGCCTTGACTACTTGTAGTGTGTAGTTAAGATCGACTGCTAGATCTAGTCAGAGTATTGCCATGTTGTCCCATTTATAAGTTCGACTAGTGTTGATCGAGTGGATTGCTTCTATGCAGAAAGAGGATCTAGTATTAGCCGAGAAGATCAGAAGGCTTAAGGTTGGAACCAAGATCGATGATCTAAAAGATTTTAGTCTTGACCAGAGAGGATAGTTGAGACAGAAGGGACGGTTGTGTGTAGAAAATGTTGAGGACTTGAGGAAAGAAGTTCTTGGAGAATGTCATCGATCCAAATTTACGATTCATCCTGAAGGGACCAAGATGTATCAAGATATGAAGAGGAGCATGGATTGGGAAGGTATGAAGAGGGATGTTGGCTTGTGGGTTAAGCAGTGTGCAAATTGTCAATAGGTGAAGGCCGAATATCAAAGGCCGAGTGGATTGCTTCAACCTTTAGAGATTCCAGTTTGGAAGGAGGATTCGATATCCATGGATTTTATAGACGGGTTGCCAAAGTCAAATATGGGATATGAAAGTATATGGGTTATAGTGGATAGGTTGACCAAGTGTGCACATTTCATTCCAGTAAAGTCAACCAGGATGGCACCTGTATTAGCTAAGTTGTTCATGAAGAACATAGTTAGACTTCATGGAGTTCCTAGTAGCATAGTCAGTGACAGAGATGCTTTATTCATTAGTGAATTATGGAAGAGTCTACAAGATGTGTTAGGCACAAAGCTCAAGATGAGTGCTGCATATCACCCTCAGATGGATGCACAGACAGAGAGAGTCAATTAGGTACTCGAGGATTTATTGAGAGCTTATGTATTGGACTTTGGTGGATCTTGGGAAGATCAACTACATTTGGTTGAGTTTTCCTATAATAATATTTATCAGACTAGTATAGGAATGGCGCTTTTGAATCTTTGTATGGAAAGCCATGCAAATCACCAGCATGTTGGTTGAAGACTGGAGACAGATTGGTCTTAGGTCCAGATTTGGTTAAGGAGGCGTCAGAGAAGATTGAATTCATCCAAGAATGGATGACGGAAACTCAGTCTAGACAGAAAGTTACGCAGATCAGAGGCGTAAAGACCTAGAGTTCTCAATTGGAGATAAGATTTTCATTAAAGTATCATCGATGAAGGGTATGGTATGATTTGGAAAGTCAAAGAAACTGGCACCGAGATATGTTGGTCCATTCCAGATTATAGAGAGGATTGTAAAGCTAGCATATAGAGTAGAGTTGCCGAGCAGTATGGCAGGTGTCCATAATGTATTTCATGTGTCCCATCTTCGTAAGTGTGTGCATGATCCAGAGACTACTATTCCTCCAACAGGGTTGAAAGATTTTGTGATAGAGCCTAATTTGACTTTTTTTTGACAACCAGTTCGGGTTGTAGCGAGAGATGATAAAAGATTGAGGAACAAGACAGTCAAGTTGGTGAAAGTTCAGTGGAGCGACAATGAGAAGGACTGTACTTGGAAAACAGAAGACAGGATTAGAGATACTTATCCTGATCTGCTTTTAGCTCTACATAGATAGTTGCTAGTCAGGTAGACTAGTATGGTTGTTAGGAGTGGTTATAGATGATTGCTATGTTTAGTATTTTGTCCTTATTGAATTTCGAGGACGAAATTCTTTAAGGAGGGGAGACTGTAACACCCCTAATTTTTGATAACATTATTCAAGAGATTTGACTAGATAAATTAAATAAAATAATGTAAACATTAAGGTAATAAGGGGATTGGGATTTGAAAATAAAACTAAGGGCCGAGCTTAATTAAATAAATGGGCTTAAGCATGGTTTATAAGCTAATTAAATTATGCAAGGGCATACTGGGAAATAGCCGCACCTTATTAACATAACCCTTATATATTCTCGTTCCTTATACCATTCACGTTCATTTTCCCACTTTCACAGAACATAAAACGCAAACATAAAAGAGGAGCCGGCCATTATAAGGAAGAAAAAGAAGAGAAAATTCAAATTAAGCTAAAGATTAAAGCAAGGGGAATAAATCTTAATCTCAATATAATCTCCTTATCCTAATCAAGGTGAATAATAATCTATATCATCTTTATTTTGTAATATAATCATTTGTTTACGGGTTTAAGGTTAAATCCATTTTTATGATGATTTGGATGATGATATGCTTGGACCATAACATGTTGATTTAAACAAGATTGTTTAAATATGATTTTACATGGTTTTAAGGGTGAAACCGATTATAATTGATTTCGAATGCTATGAGAAATTTATATGTTATGTAAAACATGATTTTGTAGTTGGGTTTTAATTTTGATAATTTTCCAAGCTATGGAAAGATTATTATGAATTTTCAAAGGAAAATATGGTTAATTGGGTTTAGAAATTTATTTCAGAAATTATATTGAGAATTTGGGTCTGAAATTTTTATATGTTAGATAACATATTAAAAGTGAATTTCTGTGATTTTTGGGGATTTTTCCTAAGTGATTTACTATGAGAATTAAATTATTTCAAAAGGAGGACCTAAATTATTTAGTTGTTTTGCTTAAGGGGAGGGCTTATTTGTTAAATTAATTTTGGTTTAGATCTGAAAATATGCAGTAGTTATTTTGTAAAGAATTTGAAAAGTTGAGGCAACCAACCACATGTTCACAAGTAGGCAGGTTAGTTAGAAAGTATATGCTTTAATTGGCATTAATCAGATTTATCCAAAAAAGTGGGTTCCACCTCTATTAGAAGCACCTTTCGACCTTACGCTTCCGCCTTCAATCAAGTCGAAACCCCGCAAAGCCGAAACCAATACACAAGGTATCAACATGGGTACGTAGTGGATTGGAGGAAGGCGGAAGGCATGCTGTCGAAACCTAGCTTCCGATGGGAACGAAACATTTGCTTTGCTTTTAAATGTTAAGCGCATGCCTTTGTGTTATTAAAACTTTCGAAGGAGTCGAAACATATGCTATCGAAAGGTGTTTTTATAAATAGCTTTCCAAGAAGGTTGCCATTTTCATTTTTAAGTATAAGCTTTTGAATGAGTCCTTTGTTTATAAAACAATGCTTTCGAAAATGGTGGTTTCGACCTAGTCGAAGCCCTGCTGCCATTCTTCTGCCTTTCGAGTGTATTGAAGTGATCAATGCTTTCAAAGGGTAGCTTTTGTTTTAAAGATGTACTAAACCACTTCCTAAATGCTTTCGAAAGGGTTTAAGGGTTTTGAAGGTAATGGCTTCGAAAGGGGATATCGATGCTAACCTTCAGTGTTTTGCTTTAATGTTTTGAAGCTTTCGAAAGGATGGTGTCGATGCCATCAAATTTTCCCCTAACAATTTTATATGAAGATTAAGGGTTTTAAAAGAGATACTTCCGTATATATTCACTTTGACCCAAAAGATGGTTTTGAGTAAACCCAATGGTTTCGAAAGGGGTACTTACATTGGTTTCGAAGCTATGTTTCTAAGGATTATTAAGTAATGTTTTGATACTTTCGAAAGGTATATTTTGGTTTCGAAAGCGATGATTTAAAGAGCTTTGAAAGGTATATATGTAATGTTTTGAAAAGAAGTTTTCTATGCTTTCGAAGGAGGTTATCTAGGGGTTTCGAAAGTAATGTTTTAAGGTTTTGAAAGCCTTAGTTTTCAAAACAAATAACCCAATCTCATTTTAAAGGAAAAATATGGCATAAATGAAGAGTTTTGAAATGATTTTAAGTATGGAGTTTTTGAAGAAGTTTTCCTTGACTAATAGGTTAAAGGGATTAACCAAGTTATTACGTTTTCTTCTTCATATATGTATATATTCACATTGTAATGGACCCATAACTGCATTTTGGGGAAGGGCAGAATAAGCAGCTAGGTTGACCCAGTAGTGAATATAAATTAAGTTAACTCCTGAATGAGTAGAATTGCATCCAGGAGGTCAGGAAGACCAAAATATAGGATGATAAAATATTGATTAAAGAAGTTGTCAGGGAGACAGGTTCATAGTAAACCCATGAAAACTATGTGTAAAAGAAGGTGTCAGGGAGACAGGTTCATAGTAAACCCATGAAAACTATGATTAGAAAGAGTTATTGGCAGGGGCCAATAGGTTTGAAGTGAATCCATGAAAACTATATCTGAATCAAGTTATTGACAGATGTCAATAGGTTCCTAGTCAACCCATGAAAACTAGGATAAGAGGGAAGTTATTGGAGTTACCAATAGGTTCTGGAAGAACCCATGAAATAATGATGTTATTGGCAGGGGCCAATAGGTTCTTAGTGATCCCATGAAAACTATGGAATAGGACAGCGAGTCCATAAATTTAAATAGGTTAATAGTAAGCCCATGAAAACTATGAAATGGGACAGGGAGTCCATAAGTATTAAACAAGTTATTAGTAAGCTCATGAAAACTAATAGGTTAATAGTTACCCTAGAAACTATAAATGAGACAGTTAGTCGGAATGAATGGGGATGGGAAATCCAGAATTGATTTACTTTTTTGCATATCATCATATTGTTTTGAATTGTTTTAACCATTGTAGATGCAGGAGCACAGTATATGGTTTTATAAAGTTTTAGAATACTAGTGAGGGGAAATCCCATTACGCTAAGCAGTGTGGTCTCACTAGATATCTATATGGTTTGAGATGGTAGATTATTATTCATACCAGGCTTTATGTCTGGCTCGAAGTATATGTTTTCCCCTTAAACTCTCGGGTACTCAATTGATTTTGAGTAGTTTGAAAGTTGAGGTTTTCAGGTACCTCTTTAGATGAATAAGCTTCCGGAGACGTGCAGGAGGCATGATAGCTATCTATAGTTCTCTTTTATTTTGATTCCGTTGTGTTGTTGTTGTAAAGGCAAAGTTGTTAAATTGCTTATATATACTCTGATCATCCAAAGGGGCATCTTCATATGTTGCTCTTGGCGTACGTTGTAATAAATATATTTTCTCTGAATGGGGTTCTCGTATTGGGATTATTAATGAATTTGAAATGTTTTGAAATGGAATGAGAAAGATGTTTGTTGATTTTTAAATTTTTCCATATACATGTGTTTCTGTTATATCAATGTATCTAACATTACCGTATTTGGTCGCCGAGGATTAATAACTATGGATGACTGCATCATCCGTAGCCGTTAGTTTTAGGCCTCCAAGTGGGGGATGTTACACCCCATCACTCAGCTGCCTGAACAGCGCGCATGCTTTCTCCTCTGCGCATCTTCCCCGTTACGTCTTCGTTAATCGATTTGGGGTGAGGCCAGAGATAAGGAGATTTTTGATGGTGAAGATGAGGGATTTGATTGATGATTGGTAAAAGAAGAGGAGAATGAAAAGGAGTTGACTCAAATCGAAAGTTTTTTTTGGGGATTTTCATCGTTCTATTGAGAGGAGGATAAGAGAAATGATAAGTATCAAAACAGATATGAGCGGCCGCATAAAATTTTAGCAAACATTTAGTGAATTGTTGGCGAGATTTCTTTGGCCACGTTTATTTTTAATTTTTATATTTTAAAATGGTTAACGGTTGCATATAGCTTTAAACGCTAACAATAAATGCAACTAATATCAAGTTTTATTGTAGTGATCACAATAAAAATAGTTATAAAATCCAAAACCGAAGGCGCTTATTAGAGAATGGATCTCCAACACTGGCAAGGTAAAGGACTACCTTTCGAAAGGTACACCTCTCGATAAAATGTGCTTGAGGGCCTCACCGAGACCCTCTACTAGCAAGATCGGGCTAACCCTAACTGGATAGTACCGAATATGATCACCCCTTGATTTTGATCAACAACCATAAATAGGCTCCAAATCATACATATAGATATCGACTATGGATAACGCGATGATCATACCATAATGGGAGCGATCCATATGACCTTGCGACATACTCTATTTAGCCATTACTGGGATGTGAGGCTAGAGAGGCCATGATTACCTTTTTCCTCACAGCAGACCATCTTGGAATGCTAACACTGCGCTTCAAGTAGAAATGCAATGCCAGCATTCATCCATACAAGTTGTTCCGGGATCGAACATTCAACATTTTCTATCTTCCATTTTGGAATCACCCTCTGGAAGAATAGTATAGCTCCATAGCATACTTCAAAATGATCTATCGCGAACGTTATTAGTTTGGAGTGTGGTTCAGATAAATCATACTTATTTGAAACCAGTGTCTCCCAACTAAGCGGTAATTTCCGGCTCTTTAGAAATATGCAACAAGTATTCGAGTCCTTACCAGGGAACTCGAATATGCACAACATACTTCCTGAGTTAAAAACAGGTCAAGATTTGGTAGCCGGTTAATTAACTATCAAGTACACAATCAAACAAAAATCCAAAGATCTAATTTTCCCATAGCAACCACAAAGCTTCAAAGTAAGTTTTCATTTATTTAAATCTCTTTTCATAATATTTATCAAATATTCATATACATATCACACTGGAATAAGTATATTCACAAAACATTGTGAAAGATTTCTCATTTCAAAATCATATTAAAAGGATCAAACAAATGTTATTTAAATTGGAGATAAGGATAACTCCAAACACTATTTCTTCGGTGTTAAACAAGGAAAAAATGTCTACACCACCATAATTAAGAAGGTTAGTTAAGGGAAAATCCCGTCTTTGGTTATTTTATAAATTTCTTCAATAAATCCTTTTAGTAAATCATTTCCATTTATGAAATATCCTTTGCTTAAATTCTAAATCCATTTACAAAACTATTTTATAAATATCAAAAAATCATTTATAAAACTCTTTTATAAATATCCAAAGTCATTTATAAACTCTTTTATAAATCTTCATTTTTAATTCCCATTTTAAATTATCATTTACAAATATCATTTGTAAACCTTCTTTAATAAATCCTTTATAAATATTTCTTACAAAATATCATGTAATGACCCGTATTTTTAACACTTTAAAAATACTAAATTAAATAAAAAAAATCCTATAGAAATAAAATTTTACGATTTATTAAATGGAAATCTCTTTGTATATAAGTTACAAATCCAAAACCAATTTCGATAAGATCGGTAATGTAATACATATTAAAAACGTAATGTAATAATATGAAATAGTTGTAACCAATAACAGAAACCAAAATAATAATTTTAACGTAAGAAACGTGCGTTGTGCGTTAAATGAAATTTTCATTAAATAAAAATAAACAATAAAATTTCGCAACGGAAATTCGATATTTAAAATGCGTCTATTTAAATATAGGAAATTGTAAAGTTTCGTTAGAAAATATGAAAGTAAATTTCAGTCACGTCATTTCGGTTTAAATCAGTTAAAATGTAATGAAAATAAAATGTTTTCGAACCTAAATATTTTTACGTAGAAAAATTCTAAATCGTCTTCTGAGCATGACGTCATTTTTCGTTTTTCCAAATTCGGACTTCTTTAGCTCCGTCGATCTTATTTTTCTGTGTTTTCTTGCATTTTCCGCTAGTAGAAAATTTGAATTTTTATAATTCAAATCGTACCACTGATATCAGTATACCGTTTTGATCGTCTCGTCGTACTGATCTCTACGGTATATTCGATTGTCAAATTCGAAGTCTGGTGTACGTTGCACTTTGCGAAACGTCTTTCGTATCGGTGCACGTGTTGTGTCTTTTGGGTTCGTGTGCCTACTCAAATTTCTACAGTGTAAACCAACGGTCCTAGGCTTTTATTTTTTCCTGATATTTTGGGTCCGCTTGGTTGATTTCCACCTTTGCATTTATATTTTCTAAAAATTTGCGTTCGTGACTTTTCAATTCCTACTGGTTAAGTTACAGGCTGTAACCTTTTCATTGTCTTTCCCCATGCTTTAATATAACTCTTTCTCTAATTTCTCTCTTTCCACTCTTCAACACAAACCCGAAGTATTCATTTTCCTAGATTTGGAGGAAGTAACCCACCAGTTAGAAGACAAGGTGCGCTAGTGAATGAACAACGTACCTACCATAGGTGACATGGGTTCTTACACACAAGCATAGAGGCATGTAATGAAATATCTATTTTCATGCAAGCAAAGCTACTCTATATTCATCCTGGTATATTAAATGGAGTCCATCTATATCCTTTGTAAGATCTTTGTGTTCAGCTAAAAACCATGGCCGAGCTCTGATACTTGCCTATTCCTTTGTCATCGACCTGCTCCTTACTGCATCCGCCTCTCACCAGCCTCCTCCATTCGCACCCTCCAACGACCGAGCAGCCCTCATCAACCGCCGACCACCATTCCGCACTACAATCCACCCTCCTCCTTGAATACCAGCAACCTGGTCCTCGTCCGCCACTACCATGCCTCGATCCGATCTGCTGCGTCCATCAGCTCGTAAGAGAGCCTGACAACTCGTCGGCATGCCTTAACCTTGCTCACGTTCAGCAACCTCACATGCTCGGCTACCTTTTATTCTCTGTTGCATTCATATGGGTGAGTTTATAATGTTTATAAAGTTATATTTTCTGGTTAAAGGTGTGTGTTTCATATGTATGCACGAAGGCCTTGTTATATATATAGTTTTACGGGTACAGAGGATTTACAGTTTATTTTTATTTTTTTTATATAGTTTATTTTACTATATGTATATATACAATAGTTTATAAATATTTGTATAGTGTATAAAAGTTATACAGGTTTAAAGATGGGATTGATTTACAAAAGTTTGGTACTGTGTTTATTTGTTTATGCTGTTTGTATAGTTGTTCACAACTGTATTGCATATTTTGGGACAGAGTGATAAAGTATACTATGTTTTGCATTTATTAATGAATACAACGTTTGCATTACAACAATTTATATATATATGTATAACAGTATAGTACATATTTTTTTGAGATAGATATAAATTATTTTATGTTAATATAATATATTTTGTACATATGTACATTTTGAATAAATAAATGTAGTTATTGTAACTGAGATACTTTATACATTCTGGTTTGTTTGATTTTATGTACATACACAGTACTATAGGTATATGCTCTATTGATATCATTATGTTTCATTTTATAGATATTAAAGTTAAAATTTTGATGTGAATATATGCGTCTTATTTTAAATATATGTTTTAAATATTGGTTTTAGAGAGAATTTATATTGAATACTTTGATTCGGCTTACAACAAGCTAATTTGATTTTCTCATCGATTTCTCATTTTCAGTTTCTATCGTTGAATTTGTGTTCAATCGTGCTTTGCTTTGGGATTTGTGCTTGGACCCATAACCAATTTCGCTATCTATTCTCTCTAGCCTCAGAAGGTGAGCAATCACTCACGATTAACGTTCTTTTATTTATTAAATTTGATTTCAATTGAAACGACAATTGAAATGTGTTGCTGTTGGTTATCTACACTGTTATATATATGTTTTACCTGTATCAGTTCACCTGTGACATCTGACACCATTGTCTGTTATTTATACAATGATAATCCAGTTTGGTTGTTAAATGATTGATTGGTTGATGTTGACATTGGACGTTAAATTTTTAATGTTGTAAGTGATAAATAATTTGAAATTGAAATTGACGTTGGATAGTTAGATTTTATATATGTGTTAATTTGTTTGATGACATTTGCATAATATGACCCCTTTAAATGTTTAATTACTTGACACGTAGTAATATGGTTAATTACACCTTGAACCATTTGAATGTATGTTGTATAAATTGATGTAGTATGAATTGAATAATAGATACCAAGTGAAGAACCGCATAAAATATTTGTGAAATAATCTTTAATCTACATGAGATGATAGTGTAGGTTCTAGAAATAATTATATTAATTTACACAATACCAATGTGAATTAATACGATTATTTCGGGATTATTTGAATTGATTATTGGATTGATATTGATTGTTGTTATTGCTTGTTTATTTACTTTGACACCATCCCAGTTATCACACTGCAAGTTCCCTTTGCTATGTTTTGATTTAGAATTGAATTGGAATCGGGTTGAAATGATAAATACCCAAATGAACTTGACTTAGGATAGAGAATTAAATAAAACTCGATTGGTCAAAAATTTGATTGAAAAATAAAATAAAGATTTTATTTGAATATATAATATGGTTTTGAAATGAGGTTGAAATTTGAATTTTAATCAAAGGTAATGTTAATATTTAATAATCTGAAAAAAATATTAACATAGTAGTTGATGAAAGAACGTTGTTTTGAATTTAATTAATAATTAAGTTTGGAATTATTTAATAATTAAGTTTTGAAATTAGTTAATAATTAAGTTTTGAAATTATTTAATAATTAAATAAGATTGAATTATATAATAATTAAATTGAATTGAATTCTTTATTAAGTGAAATTGAACCTCTTGAATTAGTGAAATTTAGTTTCTTTATTAATTGAGTTTTGAAATTTGTAACTAAGTAAATAAATAAGTGAAATTGAATTTCTTTAACAAGAAATAGAATGTGGTTTATTGAAATTAAAGTAAGACTTAATTGAAAGAATTGATTCGATGAATTTAATTTAATTCAAATTTGTAAGTTTTTGATATAATGAAGTTGAACTTAAGTAATTGATTTAGTGAATTGGAAATTAAATAGAAGTTGTTTGAATGATAAATTTACTTAACGAATAATTGAATGAAATCGATAAATGAAGTTAAACTGATTTGAATGTTAAATTAAATTAATTTAAATGATTGCGGAATGAAACTTATATACGAACTTGAATCAATATTTGAATTGTTTTAAATAAAAATTGAAATTGAATTATAAGATTTTGAAATTATGAATGTGGAAGTTTTGAAACGTAAATTATGGAAATTGATTTAGGAAGAGAAATGAAATGTTGGTTTACAAATTCTAATTGAAATTGTAATTGATTTGGTTTTCGAAATATATAAACGACCAATCGGTGTAATAATTACGAAAGTTATTAAAGAGACCGGAATCGGTTAGGGACATACTCACTGTCTAAACCGAAAACCACTTTAATAACTATACGCGGAGTGTGATCCAGAATGAAGTGGTTGGAATGATGTACGTGATGACTGAAGAAAGAGAACGATAATGGATAGCCTTGACACTTGTGTCAAATTGGAAATGACTAAAACAGGAGCCGTGCCGGGCCAAATGGGGTCAGCTACCTCGAGCGAACAAACTTCTTCGTAAACTTTTCATTACTTGTTATCGATTGGTGCACCCTCAAAATTTTGGGAGTGTTGCTTCGCGGTGTTGCGATCGCTGCGGCGATGCGTTCTCACCAGTCCAGATCAGGCAAATGGTAGTTTCACTACCTTGGGTATTGCCTCATGTGCCTTGTCATACTTGTATCCCTATATACGCGACCACTACGATTTGTTTTGTGTTATACCTATGGAGTACTCCCTGATAGCCCACTAGTTTACGGTGGAGTTTACAGTGCTGTATAGACTATAACGCTTATATAAAATGTGCTAAGGGGGATAATGGTAACGCCTTAACACTATTTTTGATACTTTATATTACTGATAGGCATTATCTACTTATCGTACACTACTACATAGTAGATAGTTTAACGGATCCTTAAAGGATGGTTATTCCAAACATCCTTTGAGTTACTTGTATTTCAGTTGCTATTTCACTTGAGTTGGATTTAATGATATAAGAATGTTAATCCTGACTCGAGTGTTTTGTGTTTTGCTTTACGCTCGGGTCAGACTGAGTGTACCAGTATTCGAGACTCACCTTTGGAGTTGGAGCTTCGCTTGGAGATCCAACTATCTATCCAGTTTCAGATATCCAGTTGATTCTAGTGATGTATTCTGATATTGTATTTGATTATTGTATTCGAGACATCTGTTGTACCTTATTTAACTCTGATATGTATATAGTAGCTTCATGAACTACTATCTTTTATTTCCGCTGCATTTATTACTCTATGTATGTGATCTG
Organism: Allium fistulosum; assembly: GCA_030737815.1. Lineage (NCBI taxonomy): Eukaryota > Viridiplantae > Streptophyta > Magnoliopsida > Asparagales > Amaryllidaceae > Allium > Allium fistulosum. Next base: position 767,670,075 of record CM060903.1, on the reverse strand, counting down.
TGTTCTATTTATTTACTGTATATGCTCAGTTTTGCCAAATTTAAATTAACACTACGCCATAAATGGCCTTCTGCAACACAAAAAAAATGTTGGCTCAGGACCAAAAAATGTTGCCAAAAGTCTATGGCAACACTTTTAGGGTGATGCAATTTTTGCCGTTGCCTTAGACCTCAAAGGCAACATTTTGACTATCTAAGGCAACATAAGTAATATTGTTGCAATAGAACCCTATTTGGGTCTATGGCAACACCCATAGGTATCTGTAGCAACATTCCAAAAATATTTCTATAGATATTAACTTTCTGAAGTTGTGGGGCCCACATATTATGGGGCCCACAATGTGGGGCCCACGACCCAACTGGGTCCATCCCTATGGCAACACCTTGAATGACTATTGCAACATTATTTTAAGCAACATTTATAACCCGGTGGCAACACTATTATGAAGCTACTGCAACACTATTCTGAAGCTACTGCAACACTATACTGAAGAGACACTAAGAGCACATAGAACAGTACAATATCACATAGAACACTTGCATAATACACAGTACAATATCACATAAAACACTTGCATAATACACAGCATAATACACAGTACAAATAACAATTCATACAGTAGTACACATCACAATTCATGTCAGTTACCCCAAAATATCCAGTTACCCCAAAATACTACAAAGCTACCCCAAAATATCCGGTACACATAACAATTCATAAATGAGACTTAAGAGCTGGTGCCTCCAATCAGATTATCAGTCTCACTGGACATGATTGTGGAAGTTAGATCCTCTACATTGATGTTCATCTCCGGGTTAGCATCACCTAATTTCTTAAGCACCCTAGCCAATTTCTCTTGTACCTTCTGATTTACCTTGGATTCTAGCTGTGCTTCAATTTCTTCGACAAGCCTTTGCCTTAAGTCATGTACGTAAGAATTTGTGAGAGCCTCAGTTGATTGTGTTGCACACTTTGCACGCCTCCCTATAAGAAAAGGACGACCCTGTGATTTTCCATTCGAAATTACTGTTTCAACAGTATTTCCTCCTTCTCCACCGGCCATTGCCTTTTGAACTAAGTCCTACAAAATAAAGCCACATCAAAATTACCCTACAGTAAATGCAGAGAATGCAGCAAATGCTTATATATGGATTGTGTACAACAATTGCAGAGAAAGCCACATTTTGGAAAACAATTTGTTTATGTGCATGTAATTAGAAAACATTTGTAACATATATACTAGTAAAAACTGGAAAACAATTCCGTCGACAGCCAGCTATGGCTTCGTCATCTGGATTCTGAGGCTTCAAACGGCCATTCATTTTATTTATGCACATATGTCTATTACTATAGACATATATTTTTATATAAACTAAGTCAGTAATCCCTTTAACCAAATTCATTTCTTCGTTTCCAGTTTTTGTGTCATTTCTAGCCAAACGCAAAAGCAAGTCCTCTTCATTCGACTAGAAAAGGAAAAAAATGGCTGAGGGTTCAAAATTCTTAATCTCACAATATACTCAATTTCAATTTCCAAAGCAAACATCTATGCCATTAGTACGTTTGCGAAACTCAGGTTCAACAAGTGTTTCAAGGACAGTTACAAGGACATGAGAATACATGCACATGAGCAAGACATGAACAATGTGCAGCATGTGCAAAACAGAACAAAATTATTACAAAACAGAATTATTACTTACAAGTTTGTACTTCATTACTTGAGGATTAGACACGTACTCACGCCCATCTGTTCTCTTACGACTTTTAAGAAAAAGTGCTGCATCGGATGGTGTCTCCTGATACAAGTTCAATAGATAGTTTAGCATACACTCTCTTCAGTTAAAAATGTAAATTATCACATACCATCTTATGACGAAGCTGGGCGAACGACTTTGGACCAGCGGTGTGTGTGTCTTGATACGACTTACGACTATCAGAATTTTTCAGGGCTTTTTGCTATAAATACACAAAAAACAAAGTACTCGTTTATCTTGCGAAATAAATAATATGTACGTATACCTGAATCTCATCATCTGCCCAATACCTCAAGAGCACTTTAAAATCCTCCACTGGGATGTTGTCCGACTTGTTTTCTAGCCTCTCCTCATCAGTCTTATAAGCATTATAATGAGCTGTTTTTATGCGACTCTTGTACCCCCTCCAACAGTCATGAATAGACTTCAACACCTAGTTTTCACAATCATCCGGAATAATATACCGTTGCTTAAATATAAATCAAAGATAAAAAAGAATAAATAAATCAAAATTCAACTACATTATAGTTAATAGATCAATATTACTTATTAAGGTAAAATTCAGCAACATTATAGTTAATAATAGATTACCTTAACATAATCCCATATAGATTTCTTCAACTTTTCAGGAACATCCGACCAAGATTTATACGTAAGTGGCACAGACCTTTTCAATGTTCCTAAAAAGTTGCTCAGTTCAGATATTACTTTTTCATCATCTGAAATAGGTTGGAACCACTGGTTCATCATAATTACAACTCTTTTGTCATTCGCCCTTGTATGAACATTAAACATCTTTGTGTGACCTCTGAGTCTTTTAGGAACTTCACCTTTAATTAAAATGAAAAGTCCCGTCAAATAATAACATAAATCATAATGTAAATTCGATACTTAAATATTAATCCTACTGTAATATTAAATATTATTATCACATCAATTCAGTACCTGCTTCAACTTCTTCATTTTCAATGTCTGGCAAGACATTCTCCGCAACATACTTATTTGCCATACCACTTGCACTAGCTTTTGCAGCATTTTTCTTTTGTCGTTCCCGCAGAGCCAAATAATCAGCCATTGTTCCTTTTCCTTCAGCATCCTTCTCAGTTGAACTTACTACCAGGCTTGGGCTTGGGCTTGTGCTTCTCAACTTTTCCTTTTCCTTTGCGATACCACTAGCTGAACGAGTTTGTGGTCCACTAACAGGCTTGGGCTTCTCAACTTTTTTAGTTCTCTAAATTGTATATATAAGTAGGAAATATGATTGGATTTTATAGTTATTATCTTCATAAGCAGAAAAAATAAGATATGTAGCTATCACACACCTTTCTTGGACTTTGTGAAGTATCATCTTCACTATGCTCCTCATGGTCCGGATTATATTCCTGATCACTATCCACATCCTCTTGCATCTTTTCTTTTCCTTTAACTTTTTTTTGGTTTGCATTTCTCAGTTCAGCTGAAATTGCAGGCACACCTAGAGAAGCAAGAACTTCGTTGTTCCTCATCACATTAACAGCTCTATGTACTTCATAATCTTTTAGGTTCATCATCAACTTAGCAGCTCTTTGTACTTCATAATCTTGTAGAGATAGTGGAGGTGTAGAATACTCATTTGGAGGTGGTGGAGGTGGTAGATGAACATCCTGCAAGTATATAATAAATAGGAACATCATAGTAAGTATGCTGCAAGAGTGGTACAAAATATTCAAATTACAATAAGATCATCATAATAAGAATTCTTCAAACCTGCATGCCATTTTCATCCATATCTTCTTCTTCCGATGTTGGTAAATGTGATTCCAACTTCTTCTTAACACTTGATGAGTTCAGATTCACTGTTGAATCGCTGATTTTTGGTTTTTTTTCTGTGTCATCTTCTGAGTATTTACCTGATCAGCTAACTTTAGATTCACGGTTGCATTGTTGGGTTCTGGATTATTCAGCCGTGTCGACTTCCGAAGACTCCTCACCTCAGCTAACTTTAGATTCTCGGTTGCATTGCTGGGTTCTGCATTATTCAGCCATGCCGACTTCCGAGGACTTTCCACCTCAGCTAACTTTAGATTCACGGTTGCATCGTTGGGTTCTGGATTAATCAGCCGTGTCGACTGCCGAGGACTGTTCACCTCACCTAACTTTAGATTCACAGTTGCATTGCTATTCAGCCGTGCTGACTTCCGAGGACTGTTGACTTCAACTAACTTCTTGTTTTTTTGGTTCTGTTTTAGTTGATGAGCCGTCACGTACTGTCGTTTCACTGGTTTTTTAGCTGCAACAATACAATGATATTATAATCATAATCTTTAAATGTTATAGTCAAAATACCACAATAATTTTTTTTTGCTATATCGAAATATCAGAATCTGTAAATGATATTAACTATCCATTTATATATACCTGTAACCAGATTCTGCCTTGGCCGCATGATTACATGCGGCTGCATTTGCTTCAGTGGCTCAATTGCAGTATCAACAACGTTGTCGATATAAAAATCAAAGTTGCCACCATTGTTAACTCCTTTGACTAATTCGGAGAGGTCCACATCATTCGTCACTAACTTCCACCCACCCTTCTCACCATTTCTCATATAAATTCCTCCTATTTCAGTGGATTGAATGTCATCCTTCACAAACTCCATGAGCACTGTGTACGAGAAGTAGTCAGGATCAACCCTCTTTACCACAGTATCGGTTCCACCAACATATTGTGCCTTCTGAAATGCACCCTTGTGATGAAATGTGAGCTGCATGAGTTCCCCCATCCTATACAAAATGGATACAGAATGGTGAGTTTACATTGGAAGCAAGATATGAAATAATAAAATGGGCAGGTATATTAAGTACATATGTGTATGCAGGTATATAAAGCACTAGAAACAACAAGGGAACACATAAAATCAGAATAACTTACAAGCAGTCAAGTAATTAAAAAGTAGTAAATTAATTATGAAAATCAATAGATACAGAAGTCGTCCCTTAATTAAGAACCAATACATAAATAGAAGTCACTTGATATTGCTACATAGAAATCAAGAGGAAGTTTCCTCTGTGCTAGGCGGAATGAGGATTTGTGTTGCCGGGACGTCATCTCTATACCACCTAACATCACTAACTTGATTTCCTATTCCATTACCACTGGATCATCTTCATTTCCATTTTCATTTTCGACATCACACCAGTCCCTCGGCAATTTCTTGACAACATTATAAAGTGCCGTATCAGTTGGATCTTGTACATAAAATACTTGTTGTACTTGTGAAGCCATAACATACGGATCAGATTTCTGGCACAATCTATTAAAATTAACTCGAGTCATCCCATACAAATCTTTCTCTTCTTGGTACCAGCAACACTTAAATAAAACCACTGAAATTTCTCCCCAATAATCAATTTCTAGTATTTCTTCAATTGCTCCGTAGTAACTAACATTACCAACCAATGGATTTTGATCTTTTAAACTTACAAAGCTAGTGGTCAAGGCAGTCAAGAATACACCACTATTCTGTGTTTTACACTTAGCATCTCTATATTTTGTATGGAATCTGTATCCATTAATAACATATCCACTAAATTTCCTAGCTGTCCAATTAGGGCCCATTGCAAGCACTTCTAGCTCTTTCGAAATGTCCTCTTTCTTCCCAACCTCATCCTTCAGCCATTTCCAGAATTCTTTAGTATGTGCTCTCTCTCTTTTATATCTTCTCGATATTGCATGACCATCAATTAAAGCTCGATGTTCCCTATAATAATTATGATGGTATTAATATCAATAAAGAAATATTCTTATTCTTTAGTACTTGCTAGAATAAAATTAGAACATAAAAACTTACTCTTTTAAATTATCTATTTCCTCGTTACCACAATTGAATAGAATGTACCGATGACATGCCATCCACTCAGATTCTTTTAGATGAATAGCTTTTCCATCTTTATTTCTTCTTGTACCAATAGCATATTCCATATTTTGTGAACAACTTTCAAATTTAGGTACTGCATCACCACCGCTTAAGAGTCTTGAGCAGAATGTCAAGCATTCTTCTGCCAAGTAACCTTCGGCGATGGAACCCTCCGATTTAGATCTATTGCACACATAAGATTTGAGTTTAGCTAGATAACGCTCAATCGGAAATATACATCGAACGTGCATAGGTCCACCGTATTCAACTTCCTTGCACAAGTGAACCGTCAAGTGAACCATTATCTCAAAGAAAGCCGGTGGAAATATCATCTCAAATTGGCAAAGAATTTCGAAAATTTCTTATTGTTGCCTCTTCACATCTTCCAAATCAATTACTTTGCCCCAAAGACCTCTTAAGAATGCACCAAATCTTATCAGAGGCAATGCAACCTCATGCTTCAGTGTTTTTTTCACAGCAAATTACAACAAGTAGTGAAGTAGAAAATGAGCATCATGGGTCTTGTATCCTGAGATTTTCCTTTCCTTTGTGTGAACATACCGACTGATATTGGCTGCACAACCGTATGGCAATTTAACATTCTCCAGTACTGAGAAAAATATTTCTTTTTCTTTATTCGTCATGTCAAATATGGCAGCCCTAATCTCAAAGTGTTTGCCGTCATTTGATAAAACGGGATGCAGGACCTTCCTGATGCCCATTTCCTGTAAATCAAAACGAGCATTCAAATGGTCTTTTGACTTGCCACTAATATTTAGCAAAGTACCGAGTATGTTGTCGCATATGTTTTTCTCTATATGCATAACATCAAGGTTATGTCGCAATAAATTGTGGCTCTAATACGGTAAATTGAAAAATATTGACTTCTTTGTGAAAGGGGAATCCTTTTACTTCCCAAAATTATTTTCAAAGTCACGCAACAGTTCTTCAATGTCTGTTCCTGATAAATTTCCCGGAATCTATCCTATTTCAACTTCACCATTGAACCTCCTCTTATCAAACCTCCACTTGTGTTTCGGATCCAGAAATTTTCTATGATTCATGTAGCACATTTTTTTACTATGTTTCAAGTACATTGAAGAAGTCTCATAATGGCATACAGGACAACCCAATTTACCCTTTGTGCTCCAACCGGATAACATTGCATACCCCGGAAAATCGCTAATGGTCCACAACACACTTGCACGTAACATAAATTTTTGATCAGTAAAGGCATCATAAGTTTCTATGCCTAGATCCCATAATTCTTTCAACTCTTCAATTAGAGGCTGCATATATACATCAATTTTATCTTTGGAGACTCTGGACCGGAGATGAGTGTTGAAAGAATTAGATTTTCGGGCTTCATGCACAACCAAGGTGGAAGGTTGTAGTTAGCTAATACAATTGGCCATGTACTGTAAGTTGTACTCATTGTACGAAAAGGATTGAATCCATCAGAGGCTACACCCAATCTGATATTTCTATTTTATGATGAAAAATCAGGATACATAGCATCCATCGCCTTCCAAGTCTCGCTATCAGCTGGATGTCTAAGTTTTCCGTATTTTTTTCGGCCCACAGAATGCCATCTCATAAATTGTGAATACTCCTTGCATATAAACAGCCTTTACAGCCTTGGTTTTAGCGGAAAGTAACGCATCACTTTTGCCGGGACTTTGTGAATCAACTTCTCTGGATCATTGTCACGGGTGCCTTTCTTTTCCTCTTCCCACCTCGAAATACCACAAGAGCTACAGACATCTTTATCTTCATTTTCTGCCCAATAGAGCATGCAATCGTTTGGACATGCGTGTATTTTTTTGTAATCAAGACCTAAATCTTTAATGATTTTCTTCGCGGCTCTAAAAGATAAAGGTATGTGGGCCTGTGGAAAAGCCTCTCTCATCAACTCTAGTATATCCCCAACTGCAGACTCTGTAATTCCATGTACACATTTTAAAGAATAAAGCCTGATGATAAAACTTAATCTCGAAAATTTTGAACAGCCAGGATATAATGGCTGCTTTCCATCTTCGACAAGGCGATAAAATCTTTTAGCATCGGCATTTGGTGCATCAGAATTCTCATCTTCACAGTTCTGCATATTTCCACGAGTACGGTGCAACATTTCACTTAGATTATCTCCAAAATCACCAGCATCACAGTCTATATCTTCATCACTCCTTCCAAAATTTGGGTGAGAAACCTCACAAATCCATTTCACATACAATGGAGATGGACCATTGCAGATGAGATGATCATAAATTATATCTGGACGACGCCACTTGCTATTTTTACAATTCTTGCATGGGCACGTCATTTCATCGCCTACGGCGAATATAGAAAAACCGTTTTGTATAAAGGCTCTTATCCCGCTAATATATCCTTCACTAAACTTTGGAAGTTCTATCCAAATGTTTTCGCTGTCCATCACTACAATTATGAATATGAGTATTTTAACATAAAAAGATAAAATTTGTGTGTGTGTCCAACAAGAGGAAACCTAGACAAGTCGAATTGTTAATTCAGGCCGAATTAAGAATTTATAAGTAGTTTAAATCGAAACCCTAAAGTGATGGGAGAGAGTGTTATACCTCAAAATCGAAATTGAAGCCCTAAAGTGATGTGAACAATGCTTGAACCCCCAAATCGAAGCGAAATCGCTAAACAAAGCTTGAACCCCCAAATCGAAGCCCTAATCGAACCGAAATCGCTTGAAACTTTGTAAGAAGACAGAGTAGAATGAAAATAAAAAGTTATTTGCGGGGACTTTTTTTCTTCGCGACTCTAAAAGATCAAGGGGTGGTGTTCGGATTGATGAGGTGTCACGTTCTCCAACGTAGGATTTGCCTTGGTAGATTGGCGCGGATCGGTGCGAAAGATATGCAAAGGTTTGCTATAGCAACACTATAAAAAAATGTTGCATCAATTACACTTGTTTAGCTAGAGCAACACATTTTTATGGCTAAGGCAACACCAAAAATTCAACGTTGCAGTAGGACCAAAATTGTATAGCTATCGCAACATTTTACCTGGCAACAGCTTGCAAAAATGTTACAGAAGGCCATCTATGGCGTAGTGTAACAATTCGGTATTTTGAATTATTCAAGTCCAACATGTGCGGATGCAAATAGTCCAAAATAGCGGGTCGTTACATATCATTTGTAATATCTTTATTAAAATAATTGGACATCTTACGAAATCATTTACAAATACAGAACCTCAAATTGATATAGAATTAAAGTCAATTTAAAAACCATAATTTATAAATTTGAAAGGAGGCCTAGTGACCACAATGGTACTAAATCAAGTTACCATTTTAATTAAATTTGACTTCCAAGTCATATAACAGTTATTTACATAAACCAACATATATAAATAAAATTCATAACTAAATCAGGGTAACATGTCAATCTAAACCAATTGGCAAATACATGTCCAAAAAACATAATAGCAGGTTGGTGATTTGTCCTCCTAAATAGATGTCCACACAATCTACTAATTTTAATATAGAAGAACGAGGTTTATTCTGCTAAGAGATATCCAGTAATCTACTTAATTAAGGTATAGCAGAATGAGGATTTATTCTGTTGAAAAATGCCAAAATTAAGTATAAACTATTCACATTTGTATGGTTACTTAATGGTGTAGACAATAGAATCATTTGTGCTCTAAACTATTCTTTGTATAAAAAAATTTCCTTTAAACAAATTGATCCTTGGAAAACAAAGTAATTAAGAACTTAAACCTCTTTTTTAAATAATTAATTACAAGTTCTATCCTTTTTAAAAACATAATTAAATCTTAATTAAGTCTTAACTTAATTATGAACTAAGAAATAATTAACCTTTAACAAATAATTTGTTTAAATTAAAAATCTTAACTAATTTATAATTAGAATAATTAAACACTTCTTAATAATTAATTAATAATTAATTAATAATTAACCCTATACTTAATTAATAATTAATTAAAAATAAATCATATACTTAATTCATAATTAATTCAAAATTAATCTTACTTAATTAATGATTAGTTAAAATAAATCTTACTTTTAAAAGATAATTAATTAGTAATTAATATCCACTTAATTATAATTAATAATCCTTATTTAGTACTTAACTATTAATTACCAAACCTAATTCATTAATAATAAATTAATTAGTCCTTAATTAACTTACTTAATCATCATTATTAAGTTTACAAAACATTTCTAAAATATTTTAAGGATGAACTTTTTCGAAAACTGCATCCATAGCGACTATCGCTATGGATACCATAACTTGATATTGTTTTCTAAGTTTATTTTGAAACCTTACCCTTTGAAAAGCTTACTTACTTTTACAACCATAAAGTAAGTATTTTGTAAAACTAGAACAAAGTTTGAACTTGAAAATGATTTTGATTTTAAACTAAATAACTCAATATTTACACAAGGATTCCAAGTCGTCAAACCATACAAAGGTGCTAACTTTCTTATCATCCTCTTAAAAAATATTGTCCATAGCATACCATTCATATCGCAAACCAAATACACACATAAAGATCCAAACTTTATCACACCCATAACACTTTTAGACTTTTATCAAGCCTAAGGCAAATTTACATACAAGCACATATAAATTCACATCCAAATTATCCTTACAAGCCCACAACAAAACAACATACATATAATATCATACATATATACATCAAACACCATGTATTTCCAACCAAGATCCAACATTAAATTAGCAATAATATAAAGTTAAAAACTTGTTAAAAATGTGAGCATTACTCACCATAATCAACCAAATCCTTTCTAACTTTGAAATAAGCCTAGAACTTTGTAAATGTTTTGGTAAAAAGTGATTTTTAAACATAAGCAAGGTAAAGTGTGCTCATTCAAGAAGTGGTTGGGCTCGTCTAAGAAGGAGAAGGGTGGATATAGGATTGTTTGGCTAAGAGGAGGTAAAGGAGAAAGAAAAGAAAGTATTTTAAAGTTATTTTAAGAGTTTAAAAGGAAAAAGAAGATGATTTTGAATTTTGAAAATTTGTAGGAAGCTATTAAAGTGGTTTTAGAAGCTTAAAGAAGAAGAAGAATCTTTGAAATTTTTTGAGAAATTAAATGGAATGAGAGAGACAAATAGAATTTGTTTTTTTACAGAAATGAATGGAATGAAATTACCTTTGTACCCCAAAGTACCATTGCCCTCCACTAGAATGATGCAAAATTTCCAACCTATCCTCTCCCAAAAGTTCAACACGCAAATAGCAAGGGTGCACCCTTTTATCCAACAAACAAAAGCATTCCTTTGTACTTGAGATGTGAATGACGATTACATTTCATGATTTCTCTTTTTATTTAAATTTAAAACTTAAAAATGGTCACATCTCTCTTTCACTTAAGTAAACATATATTATTAACTTTATTTATCACAAATCCAGGCTTATATAAATTGTACATTTGTGAATGCGTTAACCAAGGTTTTTACAACATTTTACACAACATTTTTTAATGACAAAAAATTGAAAATTTCTAAAAAGCTTTTCGGTCACATTTTCTAATTTCCGTTTAACTAATTATTTTTGTAAGCCAAAGTCAAAAAGGAATTTCCCATCATTAGTTATAAATTAAAAGATGGTTATTTTAATTATTAAACCCATTAATTTAATATTTAAAATTAATTAAATATTCTACAATCAAAGTGATAAAATTTCGTGTCGCTACATTCTTCCCCTTTAAAAGAATTTCATCCCCGAAATTCCATCACATGAATACCCAATATTATTCATAAGTCGGCATGATGTTCATAGATCATCCATATGCAAAATCTGATTTGATTCCCACTCGAATATATATCTTTACTTCCAAACTAGTATCACTCACCTGATTCCATAGTGCGGACTCCGGCCAGACTTCTTGATTAGGAACATCTGTTCTCCTTACATAGCCATATACTATGATAGAAAACTATGGTTCCCTATCCAGAACCCTTACTAAGTATTCGTCGTCAAAAATCAAGTGATAGATTTTTATTTGGAATGGGGTGAAACACCTTAAAATTGTATAATCGAATCTTAGATCAAACTACATGAAAATGTGAAGTGATCTATGTTCAACTAACGCACTTATGTTATTGGTTCTTACTAATACCAATTCTACTTCGGCTAAAATTATTTATGAAACCATTTCTTAAAACTACTAAAATTATTAACATGGATAATACCCTCCAATATCCTAAGAGTATATATATTCAAAACATTTGATTTTAATTCTATTCACTTTTAACTATTTAGGTGTAGGCAAAAAAAAATTGGGTCTTAAAAACTGAGTTGACCAATTCAACCTCTTTACCTATTCGGTCTGGTAAGTAGCTAAGAAGAGTATGATGCTTGTATCCAAACTCAGTCCTAGAGTCTACTTTTTCGTAGACACCTCTAAGGTAAAGGTGTTTATTAGCCGGCCCAATAACATTAAATAATATTTAACTTCCTAAGTATTAAAATTCAAAAGTAACTGTTTAATAAAACCAAGTTTATTAATCCTTCTTATTAAATTAATTCAATTTTAAAAACTTCATTTATTAACCATTTTAAATCAAGATACCTTTACATCCTGAAAACTTAGGAACCAAATATCGGAGTTTTATTTCAAAAATCTTTTGAAATAATACTATATACTTTGTTCATAAAGATTATACATATAGCTCGAGTAACCTTAAAATGGTACTAAGGAACTAGGTACTACCAAACAGTATCATATATTCCCTTACCTAGAAGGGTAATACTTAAGAGAAGTGTTTACCATCCGAACACATCGCTTTCCTATTTTAAGTTATTTTCGGGCCACTCGAACTTAAAATACTTCTTTTATTCCAAAACTCCCTTTTTGAAACAATACTTTACATATTTCCAACAAATATTTATGACCAACTTGCTTTGGGTTCGCAGATTTGAACTTGTTTCGATCGTACAATGATAAAGCCAAATAATTTGCTAAGTGCACTACAACATTCACCTAAGCAAACATCCTATCGTCACTTAGAAGATTATTCAGATCGTCACAAAACAAATCGAAACTCATTACCCAAACTAATCCAAAAAAAATACTTCTCACTCAAAATTTCCCTTCCCAAATTTTATACTTAAACCAAAATATTTTCAAGTAATATTATTATTACTTTCAGAAACCTTGAAAATCATTTTTTTCAAAAACACTGAGATTTAAGTTCTTAAATTTTCTACTTAAATTCTTTTTATTTATAGGTCACATCTTATACACCAATTTTATAAATTCATTTTCTTATATACAGTCATTCCTAATATCCTAACTTTCCTTTTTATAAACATCTTTTATTAAATCAAATTTTAACCCAACATGAACTCCTTTATAATCAAATTGTAAAATTTAATTCACAAGCTATTCGTTTGAATGTTTCTCGATTTACTATTTACCCAACCCATGTTTAAAAAATGAAAGCTACCTATAACATTCAGCAATAATCAATGCTCAAATTGGACGAGCATGACTAAACCAAATCCTAAACGATAATAATAGAATATTATTATTTCTTATTCAATAAGCATCTCAAAGTTGCTATATTATTTTTGAAAATCATTTTTGTATATATAAAATATATTCCTAGGTAAAATTATTTCATTTACCAATTTTAAAATAATGTTGTGTCGGTTGGTCTTGTTCAAGTGTTTAGGAACTTCTATCAATAACATTGGCCTGCTGCATCAACCAGAATTTATAAGCCACTTAACAGATTAATTAGCACAATATAAACCATTTTTATATCACTAACAAATACGCGCTCTTATATAATACACTCAAACTCATTCTAGGGTGCCACTAACCCTATCCCTAATGAGTTTACCCCAACAAAGCCAATGTTCTCGCTTAATCTTCAGCTCTGATACCAAATGTAACAATCTGCCTTTCTTACTACTAAAGAAAACAGTTAATACATCCTCGGTATTCATGTGCCAATCATTTAGTCGTCCGAAACATAGGTCATTAAGGGTGAAAGAAAGAAGAAAGATAGAGTAGAGTCTCACACAGCATGACGAATAATATATAATATAAAATCAAGTCTTTACAAAAAGAAAGGACTTTAGTTTACATACACACATCAAAGTACAACACTAACCTATCAACAACCATGGACAGTTATAACAAGCTGCCCTTACAATTGCTAATATCTACAACAATAACAAACAACATAAAATAAAAGAAAATACGAAAGTACGTCTTGGGCATCCAGCTCATCTCCTAAACTCCAAAGCATCCAAAGATAATCTAAAAACATGCTCGGTCAGACCCGAGCATTATAAGAAACCAATGCCCAGGTTAGTCTGGTAAAACTAGCATGAGAAACTCAAATCATAAGGAATTTTATTATAACTTATAAAATCCTTTAAAACCAAAGGTATCTCATCAAACCATGCCACATATAAACATGAATGGGTTTTTACCTTATGATAACCAAAACATTTTTATATGAAAATCCAGTGATATTATCATAATGTATAAGGTTTAAAATATTTATAACCAAGTAGCTGTGATGTGTATACATCACAACAATAATAGGTATAAAATCCAAAACCAAAGGCGCTTATTGTAGAATGGATTTCCAACAATAGAAAGGTAAGGGACTACCTTCCGAAAGGTACACCTCTACAGAAAATGTACTTAAAGGCCTCGTCGGGACCCTCTGCTAGCAAGACCGACCTACCCCTGACTAGATAGTACCGAGTATGATCAACCCTTGGTTGTGATCAACAACCATAAATGGGCCCCGAAGCATACATATAGATATCGACTCTAGATAAGGTGATAATCATACCCTAATGAGAGCGACCCACATAGCCTTACGCATACTATATTTTAGCCATTACCAGGATGTAAGGCATGATGAGGCCACAATTACCCTTTTCCTCATAGCAGACCAACTTGGAATGCTAACACTTCCCACTAGGAAGAAATGCAATCCCAACATTTATCCATAAAAGTTGTTCCAAGATCGAACAAACATTCAACATTTTCTGTCTTCCATTTTGGAATCACCCTCAGGAAGAATATTATAGCTCCATAGCACACTTCAAAACGGTCCATCACGAATGTTATTAGTTTGGAGTGGTTCAGATAAATCATAAAAAAGGTCTGTCGTCTACTATGAAAACATAAAACTGCGTCCACGCTAGCCTATACTAATACTCGGACATCCACAATGTACCACCCAGTGCGTACCTTGAGGACTATACGTAATCGTTCTGTTTACTCCCTGAATCCCGCTAAACAAGGTCTACTTTGTACGGAACTCAGTCGGGGATTTTCTATATCTGTAAAGGACAGCTTCGTTAGGCCTACAATACAGATATTCTAGTTGGTCTTTCTCTTTTCTCATCATGGCTATGGCCCCACGCAGCCACCCCTTAACTAATCGAAAGACCTCTAGAGTGCTAAGCGGATGTGCCCTACTACAAACAATCTAAACATCCAATTAGCTGCGCCTCTTATCCAATGTCTCGATAGTGAAAGAATCATTGGTATGTTGGTTTAACTCTAGTCTTTCCCAAACTCGCTCTTGGTTGATGATGGCTTGATCTCCGCATGCGACTATCCTTTTGGGTCATGCCCGCTAAAACCTACTCGCAAGTCAAAGTACAGTGTCATACGAATATCCTACTCCATTCATCAACCTTTTGACTGCCTACAAAGGTCCACTCCGTTGGGCCTGTAATGCAAAAGCAGTCAAGGCATACTCTCTTGATGGACACCTACAGACCTGCCTCGGGGGGTGTAGCTTCGTTAGGCCTACCCCAGAGGGCCATCCTAGAGTACCGTCATGTCCCATTGAAGTCTCATACTTCCTTCTAGCCCAAATTAACTAAGTTGGACGTGTTATTTCTATGCTGAAATCTATGATGAACTGCTTCGTTAGGCTCTTCATCCTTTGGGCTACTCCAAACGCATCTTATCATTTTATTAGACCCAACATCTAATCTATTATTATGCGTTTAGTTTACTTTTCCAATTCTATTGGCTACTTATTTACCCCAATCAGCATAAGCGTGTCCTAGCCTCACCTAACTGTTGTGAGGCCATCAGTTCCTGACTGAAAGGGAATGTTGTTGGTATGGGCCATGTTTCTATGTTTGCTTATTAACTTAGTGTGAGTTTAAAATAAGCCTTCTCTGTTATTTTGCTCTATTTGCTTATTAACTTAATCTAAGTCTTAAAATAAGCCATTTCTGTTCTTTATGCTTAATTATAACCTATGTTATAATTTTACTTGCAATTGTCACTTCTATATTCTTTTATAATCTATATATTATAAATATAATTGCAAGTGTCTCTTTTCTATTCTAGTCTGTCTTCTTTTATTATGATATTGAATTCTCTTTTATTTCTCTTATATTATACGACAATCTTGGCTTGCGACTACATCCGACTGCCACAAATTTACTTATCATAATAACTGCTTTACTTTTATTCTACTATCTACGCAGTAAATGCAAATCTAGATACATTTCTGTTTATTGTTTCTAGTCTTGTCTAATAATTAACTTGATTTCTTCTTTAATTCCTTTAACTCTTCACTTTATTTTCTTTTATTCTAGGAAGTAGTTCTATTCTATTTGGTTGGTTACAAAAAATGTGCTAAAAATCTATTTCCATATTTTAATACTAAATAATACTATAAACAATAATTCGTAATTGCAAGATATTTCTCTTATTATTTCTTTACTTTTTAGGTAGTGCAAAATACAATAGTGTCTCTATTTTACACTAATTCCCTTTTTCTTTCTTTTATTCTTGCAATTACGTTTATCATTATCTTTTAAATATTAAACTATGGAAATGTATTCTATTCTCTAAACCAACCAATTAATCTATCACTAACTTCCAAATCAAGTTATTGGATTTTCCCTTTTTAATTTATTTCTCCCATCTTAGACTAATTTATTGTAAATTTCTTGCTTTTAGGCTTAAGCCTTTCTTTATAACTGTTAAGCCTAACATTATTCATATTTAATTGGATTTCTTTCTTTCTTTTCCATATAAATAATAATTAAATATAAGTTCTCAAATAAATTCACAGTCTCACCATAACTAATTAACAGAACTAATTACTGAAATAAATGGTGAATTAAATAATTAGCGGGAATCTAACGATAATATATCATAAACGTAAAAGATATATAATTTAAATCCACTCACTTATCGTCCTTAGCTTTTCTCCATGGTCTTCCTGGATCCCCTTCTAAGGTGTCTAATATTTTTATTAAGAAGATCTTCTTCCTAGAAATATTTTCTATTTAGGGTCCAGCCTCAAGCAATGAACACAATTGAGAGAAAATCTAATTGTGAGAAAATAACTAGGACTAGGGTTCTATTTATAGGGCAGTTTGGGGATCTCAGACCATCGGATTTTTGGATTGAATCTGGTGCAACCACGTCACAGGCTTGATGCGGATCGTTGGATTTAACAACCAACGTTTGAGATTGCACCAAAATCAATTAAAAAGGAGTTCGGCACGTACCTGGACGAATTGTCGTCTAGGAAGTAACGCGGGTCGACCGCCAGGTCGACCTTTGTTTTCTATGGGTCGACCTTAGGGTCGACCTGATGCCTTGCGGGTCGACCTGGTGGTCGACCCATGGGGGCCACTCCTTTATATTTTTTTTCTATTTCTTCCGTTCTTCTAATTTTTGTTTCTCTCGTAATTTCTTCGTATTAACTCAGATTTCAACAAGTTATATATGAAAATTGATCAGAAAATCACCACGAACACAATGGTATAAGTTTTGAGGCCATATTCTGACAATTCCAAAATCTTTATTTCCACTTTTCATCGTTATTTGATTATTTAATTATCTAAAAATGTGGGGTGTTACATTCTCCCACCCTTTAGGAAATTTCATCCCCGAAATTTGACAAGGGTAAAATTATGTAATTCCTCACATCAATCACATCCAATTTGTGTACATCCAATTTTTGCAACCATCCGTGTCTTTGTGCAAGGTGTCATTCAACATAAAATATATGCATGTACATGAATTTCTAAATGGTACCTCATATATGAATGCTTTTCTTCTTTAAAAATTTAATTTAAAACATGATGCACACGCCCTAAATATACTTGCAATTTTTATATGAATGCAATCTTTTGAAAACTCAAAAACATATTTCATCCAATTTTTTCCACACTCCTACTGAATAGGGGCGTAGTTCAACGAATTTTGCATCCAAATCCTACCACACAACTTTTAATATTCGAATTTCAGAAAAATCTAATTTTCCGAACTCGATTTCTTATGTCAGAAAGAAGTTAGAAAACAGAAACCTCACATTTACCTTTTTCTTTTGTGCACCTCTTTCTCCGTACTTGGAACTTATGCCATTGTTCTATAAAAATCCCTATTTTCTTTCCCAAGCACTGTTTACATAAGAATTTTTTTCTTTTTAAGTTTTTCCCTGTCGTTTTCTTTAAATTTGTTATTTCCCTTTTAGTTATATATATATATATATATATTAATGTCTTATGTTCTTATTCTCTATTTGTGAACATCACAAAAATACAGAGAAAGAAGTATCATTACTGATTTACTATAATAGGAAACTAAATGCTTACATAAGGGTACAATCTTATAACTAAAAGAGTAAACAAGTCCTACTACAAAGCGATGCTAGATAGGTAATAATAGTAGGCTAAACACAGCTATCAACTAGGGTTAGGAGGCCTAGGACCATGTCCGCCCTAACATAAGAAGGTCTTAATCAATGAATCTAAACAAATGAGGTGCTCCTCCTACCGTCTGGTGCTCGCTACCATCTCGTGCTATGTCCGAACTATCTCCTCCTGTCCTCGGAGAAGCTCTGCGTGCTCTCTGGCTAGCTACTCTTGCCTCTCGGCAACGATCCTCATCTGCTCGTCGTAACCCATCGGCAGAGGGGGTTGGGAAGGTCCCGCTACCTCTCCCCAGGATCCCTACCCCCAAGTACTATGCGTCGCGGGCTCTGTTGGCCAAGAGGGCCATTGTGACTTTGTATGTCCAACGCCGCCTCCAAATGGTGGCGAATTAAAGCTCTGCTGCCAGTGGAAATACTGTGGCGCCTGATGGTGTGGTAAAGGTTGTGGCTCGGGTTCCTGCTCCTCCTATGGGGCCTGTAGCTGGGCTAACTCTATACCCATCCTCCTCTGGGTGGAGGAATCTATCATGGGGTGGGTCTGCTCAATATAAAACTCTCTATCCATCTGTACCCCAGCCCACCTAAAAACCCGAGTCCAAAGATGACTAAAGATAATAGAAGATCGGCAACCCCTCGCTGCTATAACATACTGGGCCATGATCGCCTTAGCCCAGTTCACCTGTAAGCCTCCAAATATGGCGTAGGTGGCTTGTCTCACCATGGGATAAATCTGGTTGTAGCTTCCCGTCTTGGGGAAAAGGTTATACTGTAGAATGCATATAACCAACCTAGCTAGTGGACGCAACTGTCCTACGTACCAATCGGGATGCTGGGGGTGTACAAAAATCTGTTGAAGACGGCATGGTCTGTCATCTCAATATGGTTTATATCTAGACCATGCCCTCTAATATCTAGCAAACTGTGTCTCGGTAAATGCTACTGCAACTCCCTTGACCTCTGTCTAGAACGCCATATCATCAACTCCAATATCGGTAACTAAATTAGCGTCAAAAAGGCGCACTAACCTGGGGTATTCTCTCCGCTCAAATGTCTCATGACTCAAGATCTGACGCAATCAGGTATCCAAGAAAAGCTGCTCTAGAGGCGAGCCATGAAAATTCGAAAATCTCACTGCCCTTCCTTGTAGAAACTGATATGAAGCTGTATCGGTGCAAGTCTAGACTATCCTCCAATTGCCTTGGAACCAGGCTATCTCTTGGGGTGTCGGATGGGGAAAAAGGTTAGCCAAAGGTGGTCTCGGAGGAATGACTAAAAATCTGCTGATCTGTGGGAAAGAAGTATGGATATGGGTAGATCTCGCGATGCACTTCAGTTTGACACTAACCGCGAGTTGATTGGAGGAGTTTTTAGGTGGTGGGGGTGTTGGAAATGGTGAAAAATGGGTTCGGTTGATCTAATTTGGGGGAGGAGATGAAGTAACGAAGTCTCGGCTTCGTATGCGTTTATATGCGAAAATAAAAGCAAAGGGGGTCAACCCTCCTTTTCTCTAGGTCGACCTGGGTCGGCCTAGTTTGAAAAAAAAATTCGCCTACGGGCGGTGTCTGTCTTTCCCATTTCCTTCCCCTTCCTAACTAATTTAAGCCCAATCCAATCCCACCAATTCCAGGGTCGTCTGAGTCGCTGTTACAACTCTGGCCAAAGATTCCTGACTGCTTTCCACCCTCCAAGTGGAGTCTCGACGCCTTTTATACTTCAACCAAATCTTTATTTATATCCACAACCTTTCTCCAACCACTTTTATCATTTAACCCCCAAAAATCTTTTTTTTTTCAAAACTTGTTTTAATATTTTCATAGCTAGAAAATATTTCTATATACTTATCTAAATAATAAGTGTACTTATAAACCACTTTATGCTTAGAAATTATCTTCAAAACACGTTTTTACTTGGGTCAAAACAGATGTTGCACAAAACGTCGTTCCTACAACCCAAAAATACTAGTTTATGGATTAATAATATATATTTTTAAAACTGCAAAACTCTCTACTTATTACTTTAAAACCATAACTTTTCTTTTCAAAAATCTAAGTATGGGGCTAGACTAAAGTGTGTTTTTTTAATTTCCTAATTCCTTTTCCCCTTTTATGCTTATATTTATTCCAAGGCATTACCGCCAAATTCACTTTTCTGAAACAATTATAAATTGACATTTGTTTTCACAAGGCTACCCCTTTTTATACTGAATCTATTATATATCTAAAATCTTGCCACTCTAGAGCTTTCAGCTTTTTGGATTTCTATAATCCGAACTTGGATGCACAAAGTTGTTTCCCAAACTCTTTCCATGTGTTGATTTTCTCAAAATGATGGATTTCCCTTTGGGTCTACGGGTATATAAATATATATATATATATAATATTTATATTATTAAAAATACAAATATGCTCACTCACTATCTACCTAGGAATCCTAAACCTAGGCTCTGATACCAAACGTAACAACCCGAATTCCAGTGGGTCCGGATTTTTCACAAAAATGCTAAAATCAAAGCCCACTGAAGCCCGAGTTGTGTATCTGGTATCCTGCTATAGGATCGTTTTCACCCTAGAGGGGGGTGAATAGGGTGTACTGATAAAAATTAATGTGGAAATAAAAACAAAAAGTAATGCAGTAGATATCACATACAAATTTACCCAGCTTCGGCAAAAACCTGCCTACGTGCTACCCCCAAGGTTTCTACTAGAAATTAGGTAATCAGATGCTTACAAAAACATGTAAACTTGCGACACTCGCTAACTCGATTAACCTAACTCTAAGCTCAAAACCCTACCACAACTCAGCCACTGAGTTGCGAATTCTCAAACTACGCTCCGTAGTTTGTACCTAGTTACACAATTAGAAAGTTACACAATTTAAAAGGAAATTACAAATAAAACTAACTAAACAAAACCATATAAAAAATGAAGCCCAATAAAAAAGATAAAACCGGCCCAATAGATAATAAAAAGAAACTATTTGTCTTTTGTTCGTGTATTCTCTTGGCCGATCTTTTGGTACTCTCCAAAATTTTGGTTTTGCTTCAAATTGAAGTCGCCACTACAAATGATCGATTGCAGTGATTCTGTTGCTTTGATTGGCTTCGTGAATCGACTCCTACTTTGATAGTTCGTGGTTGCTTCAATTGTGTCGAGCTCGGATGATAAAAAATGGTATGCGATTTGCCCCTTTTTGAGTTTAATTATGCTCGACTTTGATGATTCGAGTTTTGGATTTATTTTGATTTGTTCTATGTATGCTCTCAGTTTTGCTTGAACTCGAACTCGAATGGTTTTAATGCCAATGATGACACGGGTTTATATAGTGTTTGATTCCCTGTATTTTTGTTTGTATATTTCTATTTGAACTTTGTCAATTTCTTTTCACGGCCATGGATTTTTGATCGAACGATAAGTCAGTGCTTAACTCATTCATCATATACGAGTTACTCTATATTTTTCTGATAAATTCGAATCTGCTTTGTTCTTTTCTGCTACGACCTGTTCATCATTTCGCTGACTTGTTTATTGGTTGAAATCCTCTGTGACATTATTTGAACTGCTACTGATAATTGTTGAACACTTCAAATAGTGTTTTGTTTGACCATTTCTTTTTGAAATTGCTTCTTTACTTTGAACTGCGACTGTTTTAGCTATAAACGTGTAAACTGCTTGTGTTCGAACTGCTACTGATAGTTTCTTTGATCATGTAATGTTCACTTGTATGTGTGTCACCATGTATATACGTACATACATATGCATGTGTGTGTATATGTGTTGTGATGCATATGCTCTCTCCACTATGCTAGAGTTTTCATGTTGATTTGCTTAATCCCCTGTACATGTGAGCAAGTTTGAAGCTCTGATACTTTGTTTCGAGTTAAGCTGCTGTCATTTCGAGTACTTGCTTTTTGATGAACTTGTATTCTCTGGCATCAATTCTATCCTTGTGCACTTGTTTTCATGTGTTCATTCCTTCATACCTGAACTAATATATGTGTGTTCATGCTTGTATGCTGGTGCCTTGTTATTTGGAGTCTGGTGTAGTTTCTTTGCATTTTGATTTTGTATTCTTTGTTCCATGTCTTCATGTGCTACATGCTTGCATATCCATGTACATTCGAGCATATTTCCTAATCTGGTCTGGACTGCTTTGGTTGAGGCATTTGTATTCTCTGACCATATGCATTGCCTTTGTATTTGAACCCCTACTTGCCTCTGAACTGATATGTGTATACATGCATTTGCTATGTCTGGTGCACTTGAACTCTTAAGTCTGGTATGGTGGAAGCTTTGCATTCATGTCATTCTATCATGTTGTATGTTGTAAATCTGGTGCACCATGAGGTCTGGTGTGTGTTCATGCCTCTGAACTATAGACTGGTCTGGTTTATTTTGGTCTTGATGAGTCTGCACTTGTTTGCTTTGTATTGATGTGGCTTTGAACATTGCTCTAACCATCCATGCTTGTGTTATTGTTACCTTTGATATTGAATCCATGCCTCATTGTGTTCATGCCTGAATGTGGCTCCATGTACATATGTTCATGCTTAAATGTGGCCTTGTTTTCATGTTCAAGTTGACTGGTCTGATATGATGTCAAGTTGTTATTTGCATTTGCACTTGAGTTGAATCCAGTCTAGGCTTGGGTTTGACCTTGGGCTCACCTATCCCTGCTATTTTAACAAACAAGTGTATATTGGTGTGCACGACCTTATGGCATGTACAGTGTTACACTGTGCATGTCACAAGTTGTTCATGTGAGAGAAAAATAAATAAATGATGACGAACAACCCAAATAACTGAGGCAAACAATATTTTCAAACACGCACTTCATTGTGCACTGCAAAATATTTCTTTTTCAATTTTACTGCGTCAGTGATTATTTTGCAAGTAGTTCAGATAATGGATACAGAGTTGAAGATAAAAATACGAGTGAAGAGTGGAAATGTAGTGAGGTGAATTATATATGAAAAATTGTATATTTGAAAATTGTGTTGTAATTGAAACTTGTATAGTGAGAGCTAAAATTTTTACTATTCGAATTTGTAATAAAATATTTGTTTGAATATAATATTTGTTTAAATAAGAATTTCGAGTTATTTATTTTATTCAACAAATATTCATTTAATTATGTGGAAAAATAAAATAGTACAATAACAAATACATTTAAACAAATATATATACGTTTATTATCATCAAACAAAAATCATACACTAGCATATTCTACACCTGCAAATAGGCAAAAACAAATATATCAGAGCTTAAATAAATATCTCACAGTGGAACTGACTGAAATATAATAGTAAGTACATACTCACCAAATTAACACTTTCTAAATAAGTGTCTTAAAGCTAGAAAGTCTCTGCCATCTACCTAACCTATATGATGTTATGAGGAGGGGGTCAGAACTAAAGTTCTAGTGAATGAACAAATTAAACACTTCTAAGCTTAATTCTACATATACCATTTTATTTCCATTTTCTGTTATAATATGTTTACTGGGTTTACAATACTCTTGCCTCTGTGCAAGAATCGTACCCATCTACACCCTAGTAGATTAAAATCTAACAACTAATATATATATATATATATATATATGTAACAATATGCCCAATGACCGCATCGGTCCTAGGTACTACCCATAATACCTCCCATATCCTCCTCGAAAAGGATACCATCGTCTTGCTCCTAGAGCGTTCTGTGACTACATCTGTAAAGGATAGCTTCGTGAGGCCTACAATATAGATGTTCTATCGTCTACTATGAAATCGTAAAACTGCATCCACGCTAGCCTATACTAATGCTCGGACATCCATAACGTACCACCCTATATGTACCTTGAGGACTATATGTAATCGTTCTATCTACTCCCTGAATCTCGCTAAACAAGGTCTACCTTGTACGGAACTCAGTCGGGGATTTTCTATACCTATAAAGGACAGCTTCGTTAGGCCTACAATATAGATATTCTAGTTGGTCTGTCTCTTTCGCATCATGGTTATGGCCCCCACGCAGCCACCCCTCAACTAATCAAAAGACCTCTAGAGAGCTAAGTGGTTGTGCCATACTGCAAACAATCTAAACATCCAATTGGTTGCGCCTCTCATCCAATGTCTCGATAGTGAAAGAATCATTAGCATGTTGGTTTAACTCTAGTCTTTCCCAAACTCGCTCTTGGTTGATGATGGCTTGATCTCCGCATGCGACTATCCTTTTGGGTCATGCCCACTAAAACGTACTCGCAAGTCAGAGTACGGTGTTATACGAATATCCTACTCCATTCATCAACCTTTTGACTGCCTACAAAGGTCCGCTTCGTTAGGCTGTAATGCAAAAGCAGTCAAGGCATACTCTCTTGATGGGACACCTATAGACCTACCTTCGGGGGTGTAGCTTTGTTAGGCCTACCATAGAGGGCCATCCTAGAGTACCCTCACATCCCGTTGAAGTCTCGTACTTCCTTCTAGCCCAAATTAACTAAGTTGGATGTCTTATTTTTGTGGTGAAATCTGTGATGAACTGCTTCGTTAGGCTCTTCATCCTTTGGGCTGCTCCAAACGCATCTTATCATTTTATTAGACCCTACGTCTAATCTTTTATTATGCATTTAGTTTACTTTTCTAATTCTATTGGCTACTTATTTACCCCAATCAGCATAAGCGTGTTCTAGCCTCACCTAACTGTTGTGAGACCATCATTTCCTGACTGAAAGGGAATGCTGTTGGTATGGGCCATGTTTCTATGTTTTCTTATTAATTTAGTGTGTGTTTAAAATAATCCTCTTTTGTTATTTCTGCTCTATTTGCTTATTAACTTAGTCTAAGTCTTAAAATAAACCCTTTCTGTTCTTTCTGCTTAATTAACCTATGTTATAATTTTACTTGCAATTGCCGCTTCTTTTTTCTTTTATAATCTATATATTATAAATATAATTGCAAGTGTCTCTTTTCTATTCTAGTCTGTCTTCTTTTATTATGATATTGAATTCTCTTTTATTTCTCTTATATTATACGACAATCTTGGTTTGCGACTACGTCCGACTGTCACAGATTTACTTATCATAATAACTGCTTTACTTTTATTCTACTATCTGCGCAGTAAATGCAAATCTAGATACATTTCTATTTATTGTTTCTAGTCTTGTCTAATAATTAACTTGATTTCTTCTTTAATTCCTTTAACTCTTCACTTTATTTTCTTTTATTCTAGGAAGTAGTTTTATTCTATTTGGTTGGTTACAAAAACTGTGCTAAAAATGTATTTCCATATTTTAATACTAAATAATGCTATAAACAATAATCCGTAATTGCAAGATATTTCTCTTATTATTTCTTTACTTTTTAGGTAGTGCAAAATATAGTAGTGTCTCAATTTTACACTAATTCCCTTTTTCTTTCTTTTATTCTTGCAATTACGTTTATCGTTATCTTTTAAATATTAAACTATGGAAATGTATTCTCTTCTCTAAACCAACCAATTAATATATCACTAACTTCCAAATCAAGTTATTGGATTTTCCCCTTTTAATTTATTTCTCTTGTTTTAGCATAATTTACTGTTAATTTCTTGCTATTAGGCTTAAGCCTTTCTCTATAACTGTTAAGCCTAATATTATTCATATTTAATTGGATTTCTTTCTTTATTTTCCATATAAATAATAATTAAATATAAGTTCCCAAATAAATTCACAGTCTCAGCATAACTAATTAACAAAACTAATTACTGAAATAAATGCTGAATTAAATAATCAATGGGAATCTAACGATAATATATCATAAACGTAGAAGATAAATAATTTAAATCCACTCACTTGTCGTCCCTAGCTTTGCTCCATGGTCTTCCCGGATCCCCTTCTAAGGTGTCTAATATTTTTATTAAGAAGATCTTCTCCCTAGAAATATTTTCAATTTAGGGTCCAGCCTCAAAAAATGAACCCAATTGGGAGAAAATCTGATTGTGAGAAAATAGTTGGGCCTAGGGTTCTATTTATAGGGGAGTTTGGGGATCACAGACTGTCGGATATTTGGATTGAATCTGGTGCAACCACGTCACAGCTTGCTGCGGATCATTGGATTTAATAACCAACGTTTGAGATTGCACCAAAATCAATTAAAAAGGAGTTCGGCGCGTACCTGGATGAATTGTCGTCCAGAACATAATGCAGGTCGACCGCTAGGTCGGCCTTTGTTTTCTATGGGTCGACGTTAGGGTCGACCTGATGACTTGCGGGTCGACCTGGTGGTCGACCCGTGGGGTCCACTCCTTTATATATATTTTTCTATTTCTTCCGTTATTCAAATATCCGTTTCTCTCGTAATTTCTTCATATTAACTCGGATTTCGACAAGTTATATATGGAAATTGATCAGAAAATCGCAACGAACATATTGGAGTAAGTTTCGAGGCTATATTCTGATAATTCCAAAATGTTTATTTTCACTGTTCATCGTTATTTGATTATTAAATTATCTAAAAATGCAGGGTGTTACAATACACGTCAAATTGCAGTTTGGACATTAAGAAAAAGGTATAGATGATGTGTTAGTGTTAGTATAAAGATATATTCACATTCGATCGCCCTAAACAATCCGTATTCTCTGGATTAGTAGACGATATTACTTGTAATGTTCTTTGCTAAACTGGGTATAGCGGTGGGGTTGTTACAGTTAGTATCAGAGCTATGTTCAGAACATTATAAAATATAAATTGATTTAGAGTTCAGATCTTGACCTAGATGACCTAGAATTCCCATCCCTTAGGTGTGTAGTAGTTAGAAATTTTATTTAACTTTTATGGATAGGAATATAAATTGATTACTAGGTAATCAATTGGATCGTATTTTAAGATTTCTTAAGTATGAAAACATTATCGTATAATATTTGGAATTGGTTTCTAATTTAAAATTTGGAAATTTATTTAGAGATTTTGGAAAAATTAATTATATGAGTTTAAAAATCTAAATGGTTTTGAAATATTCAGAGTTGCGCAGCAGAATTTTAGACATTGAATCGTTCCACTAATGGCGACTATTTAATTTTGGTTGATTGGTTGTTAGGGATTGATTGCTTGTTTGTATTTATTTAAATTGGATGAATGGATGCTAGTGATAAAAATATAAATATAACAAAGGAAAATTTGTAATTATCTATTGTGTTGACTTGTCTGAACATTTTTAGGGATTCTGGCCGATATATGGGGCGCCATGTCATCAGTAGGGGTTCCTAAACGTCGAACGAGACATTTGACATGAGAAATAATTAATTTGAAAATTTGGAAAATAATTGAGTTTAAAACTAATTCAAAATAATATTATCGCCATGAATCAATTTTGTGAAGCGGAGAAACTTGGTTAGACAATGTTGAAAGCTTAGGTGATCGACTATGTAGTGACAAAGTGGATCACAAAATTTTCATGGTTTGATATCATTTTATGTTTTGAGAAGAATTTTGAAATACATGTATAATAATTTAAAATGCAGTTAATTGGAAATTTTTGGAAACAATAATTAAAATTTGGAAATTTAACTTTATAGATATCTTTCATTAAGGGAATTGCGAGGACGCAATTTTCTTAAAAAGGTAGAGTCTATAACAATCCTGCTGTTAATGACCTAATTAATTATGGTTAATTATGTTAATGAAACACCCCACACCCCTTAGTATACCCAGAAAGGACACACTAAAAGATGTGGTGCATTGTAGGTATAGCTAAAACTTTACAAAGACTAAGATTCATAAGACAAATAAATAATAATAGCGGAAACATTTAAATGGTAACTTCATTACTCCAGAAAATAAGTCATAAAAACCAAATATGTCAAAACTAAGTACACATGTCTCGTGAAAAATATAATCTCAGTCACATCATCAGAGTATATAAAAATAACCATCCCTCTTAGAAGTACCAGTACATCAAAATCCAAATGAAATGAAAGCTGAAAAGAAGAGGAATAATCTCCAAGAATATCTCCCCAAGGAAGATGAAATCTAATGTTCTTGCCTCTGCTGGCCTATGGGGGAAAAAGGGGAAATAGAGGAGTGGGTCGGACTAAAAGTCTGGTGAATGAAAGTAATTACTAGTATTTTTAAGCAAGAAAAAGTAATAGACTTGACAACAGTTCTGGTACAAAAGGAAATAAAGGAAAAGATAAAGCTGGAATAAAATACTGTTTAACTGTTTTCTTTGATAGTGATTGTTTGCACTTATCTTAGATAGCTGCTTTGATTAGGCTGAAATCCTAATCCTATTTTAATTAGGTTGAAGTCCTAATTCTACCCTTTGATCGACCTTCTATCTCTGTTGTGCCACTGTAAGCTAGTCCCATCCTGTGGGTCCTACATCAAAATACACCTGTTTAGCGCTTTGGAACTCAATGGCGACTTATCTCCCTAATTCGATGCCGCACGCTCGGTCACCGCCGATTCGCACTATCTGTTGCTCCCTCTTTTGACCACTTTTCTACCTACTTCAGCATAAGCATGCCCAGCCTCACCTGATCTGTTGTGAGACCATCAGTCCTAGTCTGACAGGGTCCTGCCCGGCCTCACCTAAGTGTTTGTGAGACCATCAATCTTAGTCTGAAAAAGGGAATGCTGCAGGTACGGGTCCTAACAAAAAAATCTAGTTGCATCCCTTGCCCAACTCCCCTGATTTGAGCTTCTATTTATTGACCACTTATCTAACCTAATCAGCATAAGCATGTCCCAGCCTCTCCTAATCTATTGTGAGACCATCAATTCCTGACTGAAGGGGAATGCTGCTGGTACGGGCCCTACTTCTATCTTTACTTATTGGCTTAGTGTAAGTCTTTAAAATAAGCCTCTTCTGTTAATTCTGCTCTATTTGCTTATTAACTTATTCTAAGTCTTAAAATAAGACTCTTCTGTTATCTCTGCTATATTTGCTTATTAACTTTACTCTAAGTTTTAAAATAAGCCTCTTTATGTTCTTTCTATTTAGTTATAACCTATGTTATAATTGTTCTTCTATTATGTTCTTTTAGTTATAACTACTAGTTATAAACTTGCTTGCAAATGTCTCAAATTTTCCTATTTTAGTCTATTTTCTTTTTATTACAGTTCTTTTTATTTTACATCCAATTTCTATAAATTTAGTGTTCTTATATTTTAGTCCATATTAGCGAATTATTCTCTTTTTATTATTTTATTCGCGTAAAAAGGAATAAAAAGAAACTAACATTTACAAGCAAAATTCTAACGTAAAACAGATGTAAATAAAATGTAAATAACAATAAATATCAGTAAATAACTGTAAATAAACGAATACAATAAATAAATAAAAATAGCTAAATAAAATAGACTGAAAAGAACTTTAAAAATTAAGTGTAAACAACTTATATAAAAACTGTCTCAAAATTGCAGAAAAACTACAACTATTGAGAACTTTATTATTTTAAATTACTTAAAAATCTAAAATAATTACTCCTCGGCTCTAGTCTTGGTCTTCCTTAATCCTCTCCTAGAGCGTAAATATTTTTTCAAAAAGATTCTCTCCTTAGAAAAAAAAATTCTAGGGTCCAGCCTTTGGCAATGAACTCGAATAGGAGAAAATCTGAATGAGAAAAACATCTATGCCTAGGGGTCTATTTATAAGGTTACTTGGGGATCTCAAACTGTTGGATTTGAAGATTAAATCTGGTGCAACCACGTCATAGGCTCGTTGGGAACCGTCGGATGGAAGCACGAATGCACAGGATTGAAAACAAGTTGAAAAACACATCATATTTGCATCTGGAAGAATTAACGTCCAAAACACATAGGCATGTCAACCTTAGTGTCGACCAACACATGCTTGACCTTATATATATTATTTTTTTCTTGTTTTATTCGTATCTTCTTCGTTTTAGCTTGGATTTTGACAATCTATATATGGAAATTGACCAGAAAATTACCACGGACATAATGGTGCAACTCCCGTAGCTCAATTATGATAATTTCACAAAGTTATTTTATTATTTAATTAATTCGTTAGTTAATTGTTATAGCTTGAATTTTAGGTTGTTACAGTTAATTATTTTAAATCTGAGATTTGTGAAATTTAGTTGGGAAATTTAATTAAGTTTTGGATAATTGATTTAATTTATGAAAGGAAATGAGTTATTATCATTTCTTAAAAATGGATTTCAATTTATTTGAAATATTGTTTAAATCAATTATTGGATTTTTATATTTATAAATTAAGTAAGCAATCTGAAACTCAGAAATTCATAATTTAATTTGTTTGAGAATTTAATTTCTCTAGCGTTAGAGTTAAGCTAAAGAAGAATTTTACTTAGATTGATATTAATTGATTCGGTTTAGAGAATTATTTGTTAAAAATGATTTAATCATTTTATTAGGCTAAAATTTGATTAGTCGGTTTATTTTCTTTGTTGGGCTAATTTAGTTAAATTTATACTAAAGAGAGTATTGTGTTATTCATTCTTTTGATTAGACTAAGTAAGGATTTAAGATAATTGAATTTAATTATCTAGTTCGGGCTTTTTATTTCCAAACCTATTAACCTATTAGCCTATCCTAATACTCTAATTTCTTAGTCGATCAATAAACACAAGTTCTCATTATTCATTCACATTGCTATCTTCCTTAGCAAAAAAATAGAAACTCAAAACTAGGTCTTAGAAAATCATGATCAATTCATAGAAAAATCCTAAAATTAAAAGGAGATATGGATAAGACTCCTTTTCATTTCCTCTATTCTATTCTACCATTTATTTAAGGTTTATTTAAGTTTATAATTTCTTAAATTAATGGTAAGAGAGGGATTTTTAGTATTTTGATGGAGATATAGGAGTTATAGAAAAGAGAATATCAATAGAGTGTTCAAAGCTTTGTTCTTCATCAATTAGCAAGCTTTCTTCATCTTTTGGATTATAGTCGTGTCCCAAACTCAAATATATATCTCTATTAAGTCTTAATGCTCTGAATTGAGTGATAACTATCACTAATAGTTGAATGGTTTGAGTAATTTGATTGAATTGTCGAACTTTGCAAATTGGTTGCTGAAATTTGATGAAAAAAATCGCTGCAGTAAAACAGCGTTAACATAAGGTAAAATAATCCAAAATGACTCAAACTTTTGGTGGTAGAAAGTTCTTTTAGTTATCTACAAGTTTCCTTTTGATCACTTTTCAAACTTTTGATGTTTAATGGGTCGAAATCGAGTATGAATCTGATGGTGTAGCTCTGATCTGTGCAATTTTCTTAGTTGAAACCTGATATTAAAATCACTGTAACTTTTGATATGTAGATTGAAATTTAGTGATGTTTCTTTCAGTTGAAAGAAATTTTTATAAGGAACAACTTTTATGTGAATCTACAGTTTTCTAAGAGTAATTTTGGTTTGAAGAAGAGATAACCTCACTGTTCGGTGTTTCAAAAATTTGTTTGAAACAAAGAAATTGTTTTGGTCTTAACTTTTTCGTTATTTGTTAAAATTCAACAATTCATGAAGTTCTGGAAAGCATAGACTCTATGATGCAACTTCCATATTTTGAGTTTTGCATTCTTTTGAAGGTTAATTGGTTAAAAACTCGTTTATTTGTCATTGTCCTGTTAATGAAAGAGAGAATTGATAAATTTAAATCTGAAAATTATTTCAGTCATAACTTTTGAATCGTAAGTCCAAATTCGATGATTATTATCTTTTTTGAAAACTTAGATGTTTATCTTCAATTTTCATGTTTTGAGTTTCCAAGATTTTGAAATTTAAAGGATCGAAACTGCATATTTCTAAAACTCTAAAGTATGATTTGTTATGTATTATAATTTGGTTTTAAGCTCTTCTGGTTTTATTTTTGATAAGTTATAATTGAGATGGTTATATACAAAAAACTTGGTTTTCAAATTAGAATTTTGAACACTTGGTTAATTGAATCACTTTGATGCTTGTTTTTAGATGAATGCTCTGCTCATTTCAATCGTGCAATTATTATTGATTCCCTCTATGTATGTTGTTTGTATATGTATGGTTCTATATACCATTCAAATGATTTTCAATGCAATTGTTTAGTAGGCATTGCTTTGCTTTGTGAACCCTAGAATTTGTTTTAGAAATGTTATTACCTAATTTTCAAAGAATAAATAGTTTTTTAAAAAAACTTGAGAACATGTTTAGCGTCCATCATAAAGAATTAACTTGTTTTGTACATATATATTAGCATCAACCTTTTAATTCTTTTTCTTTTAAATTTTCAAATAAATAAAACTTGGTTGATTTATATTCTATTGTATTTCGTGCTTTTCTACGAAATAAACAATTTTAATAAAAATTGAATTGTCGGATTGGTATGGGACTTCTCGTATAATTCTTTCGTTTATTTGTATAATTTGTTGAATAGGGTTTAAAGTGAAAATTACTATCTTTTAGTAAGTACTTGAATTTACCTTCTGGTTTGGGATAGTCAGCTAAATTCTTGTGATTATTTGTGTGACTGTAATTAACACTTAAAGTTGTATTATCTTGGGGTATTCGAATTTTGTTGATGTGCCGATAGATCCCTAAGAGACAACAACTCATTTTTAATCGACCTGAGAGTCGATGTATTCGTAAATTTGGGTAGGCAAGCCTATATTTTTCTGGATAGGTTTCTGATGATGTATTATCTATACTGTTCTGGATAGATATTTACATGCATCGTCATCCATATGGTTTTGGATAGACTACAACTCTTTAGTTATTAAGTAGTGTCGACATTATCTATATTGTTCTGGATAGATAAATTCGCTTAATCTATATTGTTCTAGATAGATTTTATATAGGAGATAATATCTATATTGTTCTTGATAGATATTTCTACATTGTTTTTGGTAGCTCCTATATAAATATGCAAGTCTATATTATTCTGCATAGACTTTTATGTCGTACTATGTCGGATTAAAGAGGACTACCATTTTATTTCATTAGTAAAATGTTTCTTTTGAGATTTTTATAGTTAGATATTTTAATAGCATTTTGGGCTCTGAAGAATTTTGATTGCTATCACCATATTTTAGATGATATTCCATTATGACTTGAGATGAATTTATGAAATGGTGAATTTTTTTGTTATGCCTTATTATTGTTGAGATGAATTTGGCATATGTATGTTGCTTGGGCATGTTTATTCGATATGACTTATTTTGTTATGGTTAAGTCATATATTTTGTTAACATGCATATATATTGTTTGAACATACATATTTGATATGACTTATTTTGATATGGTTAAGTCACATATTCTTGCTATCAGTATCTCACCTTTTGATATTTAGAGATAGTCTGACCCAATTGTTAGTGTTATTTGATACTCGGGTCAAACTGAGACATTTTAGGTTACAGGTTGACCTTTGGATGATTGGGTAGCTGGGAGATATACCTTTGGACTTTTAGTTTATCTCATTTTATCCATTTGGACTTTGTATATTTGTGATGTATAGTTGAGATTATAGAATTTCTATATATATATATATGTATATATATATATTGAATCTAGTATTCCATTTTGTAAACTCACAATTTTATAAGTTATGAGATTTATTCTTCCACTGTTATTTGTGTAACTCTGACATATGTTTTCTTATTTTATACTGTTATGAACACTTTTAAATCGATGTTTTTATTACTTTGTATTAATACTATACACGTCAAATTTCATTTCGGACATTAAGAAAAAGGTATAAATGACGTGTCAGTTGGTATAAATATATATTCACATTCGATCGCCCTTAACAAGCCGTATTCTCTAGATTAGCAGACGCCATTACTTGTAATGTTCTTTGCTAAACTAGGTATAGCGGTGGGGTCATTACAGTTGGTACCAGAGTTGTGTCCAGAACATTATAAAATGTAAATTGATTCAAAGTTCAAATCTTGACCTAGATGACTTAGAAGTCCCGTCTCTTGGGTGTGTAGTAGTTAGAAATTTTATTTAGCTTTTATGGATAGGAATATAAATTAATTACTAGGTAATCAATTGGATAGTAATTTAAGATTTCTTAAGTATGAAACCATTATCGTATAATATTTGTAATTGGTTTCTAATTTAAAATTTGGAAATTTATATAGAGATTTTGGATAAATTAAGTATATGAGTTTAAAAATCTAAATGGTTTAGAAATATCAGAGTTGCGTAGTAGAATTTTAGAAATTGAATTGTTTCGTTGATGGCGACAATTTAATTTTGGTTGATTGGTTGTTAGGGATTGATTGCTTGGTTGTATTTATTTAAATTGGATGAATGGATGCTAGAGATAAAAATATAAATATAACAAAGGAAAATTTGTAATTATCTATTATGTTGACTTGTCCGAACATTGTTTTAAGGATTTTGGTCGAAATGTGGGACGTCGTGACATCAATAGGGGTTCTTTAACATCGAACGAGACATTTTGACATGAGAAATAATTAATTTGAAAATTTGGAAAATAGTTGAGTTTAAAAATAATATAAAATAATATTATCACCATTAATCAATTGTGAGAAGCGGATAAATTTGATTAGACAATGTTGAAAGCTTAGGCGATCGACTTTGTAGTGACAAAGTGGATCACAAAATTTTCATGGTTTAATATTATTTTATGTTTTGAGAAGAATTTTGAAGAAACTTTTGGAAATAATAATTAAAGTTTGCAAATTTAATTTTTCAGATATCATTCATTAAGGGAATTGCGGGGACACAATTTTCTTAAGAGGGAGAGTCTATAATAATCCAGTTGTTAATGACCTAATTAATTACGGTTAATTGTGTTAATTATTTCAAATATGGGATTTGTGAAATTTAATTGGGAAATTTAATTTAGTTTTGGATAATTGATTTAATTTATGAAAGGAAAAGAGTTATTATCATTTCTTAAAAATGGATTTCAATTTAGTTGAAATATTGTTTAAATCAATTATGGATTTTTATATTTATATATTAATTTAGCCATCTGGAACTCAAAAATTCATGATTTAATTTGTTTGAGAATTTAATTTCTTTAATGTTAGAGTTAAGCTAAAGAAGAATTTTACTTAGATTGATGTTAATTGATTTGGTTTAGAGAATTATTTGTTAAAAATGATTTAATCATTTTATAAGGCTAAAATTTGATTAGTTGGTTTATTTTCTTTGTTGGGCTAATTTAGTTAAATTTATACTAAAGAGAGTATTGTGTTATTCATTCTTTTGATTAGGCTAAGTAAAGATTAAAGATAATTGAATTTAATTATCTAGTTTGGGCTTTTTATTTCCAAACCATTAACCCATTAGCCTATCCTAATACTCTAGTTTCTTAGTCGATCAATAAACACAACTTCTCATTATTCATTCAGATTGCTATCTTCCTTAGAAAAAAAGAAAAGAAATAGAACCTCAAAACCTTGGTCTTAGAAAATCAAGATCAATTCATAGAAAATTCCTAAAATCAAAAGGAGATATGGATAAGACTCCTTTTCATCTCCTCTATTCTATTCTATCATTTATTTAAGGTTTATTTTAGTTTGTAATTTCTAAAATTATTGGTAGAAGAGGGATTTTTAGTATTTTGATGGAGATATAGGAGTTATAGAGGAAGAGAATAGCAATAGAGCGTTCAAAGCTTTGTTCTTCATCAATTAGCAAGCTTTCTTCATTTTTGGGATTATAGGTGAGTTGCAAACTCACATATCTGTCTCTATTAAGTCTTAATGCTCTGAATTGAGTGATGACTATCATTAAATAGTTGAATGGTTTGAGTAATTTGATTGAACTGTCGAACTTTGCAAATTGGTTGCTGAAATTTGATGAAAAAAATCACTGCAGTATAAAAGCAATAACATAAGGTAAAATAATCCAAAATGACTCAATAATTTTGTGGTAGAAAGTTCTTTAGTTATCTACAAGTTGTCATTTTATAACTTTTCAAACTTTTGCTGTTTAATGGGTCGAAATTGAGTTTGAATCTGGTGGTGTAGCTCCGATCTGTGCAATTTTCTTAGTTGAAACTTGATGTTCAAATCACCATAACTTTTGATAGGTAGATCAAAATTTAGTGCGGTTTCTTCCACTTAAAAGGAATTTTTATAAGGAACAATTTTTATGTTCATCGCTTTTTGTAAATCTACAGTTTCCAAAGAGTAATTTGGGTTTGAAGAAGAGATAACCTCATTGTCCGGTGTTTCAAAAATTTGCTTTGAAACACAGAAATTGCTTTGGCCATAACTTTTTCATTATTTTTTGAAAAATTCAACAATTCTTGTAGTTCTGGAAACAATAGACTCTATGAAGAAACTTCCATATTTTGTGTTTTGCATACTTTTGAAGTTTAAAGGGTCAAAAACTCGTTTATTTGTCGTTGTCCTGTTAATAAAAGACAGAGTTGATAAATTTAAATCTGAAACTTATTTCAGTCATAACTTTTGAACCATAAGTCCAAATTCGATGATCATTATCTTTTTTGAAAACTTAGACGTTTATCTTCAATCACTACAAGAAAATATATTATTAATAACGCCATTTAATAACGCATTATTTTAAAGCGTTATTGTTTGCCTTTAATTATTTGTTTTTTTACTCAATTTGTTTTGTACTATTCACATGTAACGCTTCACAAAGCGCGAAATCTCCTAATTATCTTGTGGCCGTGGGTTTCTCAAATTATTTCCCTCTCCATCTTTCCACTTTCATTTCATTCCATTTTTCCTTAGTCTCCCATTCCAGTGAAATCTAATCCCCAAATCACTCTTCAGATCCATTCCTCCTTCATAAACCCTAATCAAATCTAATTAAATCCGTCATGGTGTCTCCAACACCGGCCCTGGCGTCAAGTTCTGGGGTGCTTTTCCTCGTGCCGTTAGCTTTCCTCAAGTCATCACCACCGCCGCTTCCTTCAATGCTTCCCTTTGGCAGCTCATCGGCCAGGTATTCATTCCATTAATCTCCTTGTAGACTTTTAGTCCCCACCTAACTTGATATTTTCACCCTTGCTTTCCCCTAATTACGAATTTTATGGCAAAAAAGAAAAGGTACAAGAGTAAATTTAGGTGGGTTTGACGAAGAAGAGGCCCAGGTGTCTTTTGCGGATAATCTCATCGATTTCGAACCAAGGTGCGATTCTGAATATATGAGTTCTTTATTTATTTAAAAAAATGAGTTATGTTGGGTTTTCACCGAGGAATAAATTATGCTCGATTTCAAAAGAAAAAATGTACTTTTGTTGTATGTTGATTTCTATATTTCCTCTGTTGTTGAAAATTATTCAATTTTAAGTTTCTTATCGAATATGACCATGTAAAATTTCAAGTCGTGATTTTTTTAGTGCTCTGTATACTCTTAACATAGCCAATTATCCTATTTTGTTAGTTACTAAAACAATAATTAAAACATCGAAACCGCACTTTCCTCTGGGAATACCTTGTTTAATAATTATTTTAACAGTAAGTTTAAGTGGTTTTAAGTGAGTCGTAAATGATAGAATCAACTTAGATTAGATTATTTGACTTATTTGTCCTAAGCAAGTTAGTTGTTGCCTTGTTTGGTTGAATTTGTACAAAACTAGACCAGTTTTGATTTTATGCTGTGTTTTAGTCATAATTTTTAATAACGATTTCTCACCTTTTGGAGTTTCAATAACTGCACTTGTTCAAATATATGAAACTCATGTGAGATGTGACATCATCTTTAAATTTGGCAGTATCAGGGTTTGAAAAGGAGACTTGCAAACCCCACCAAAAGCGTAGAATAAGTAACTATTATTACCAAAGTTTGTAGTCTCGATGTTCACATAAATGAATTGGTCGTTTGTTTCTTTGAAATGACCCTTTTGTGATTCTCTCTTATATATTACATATTACATTACATATAATAGATGTATCATGGGCCACTCATATTCTTGTATGCTAAAAATAAATGAGATGTTATAGCTTGCAAGCTGCAAAAACCGAAGAAGAAAAACATTGTCTAGCTTCATTGATCGTGTTAAATTAGTACTGATATTTGCTTTCTATTTTTTGCTTATTGCTCAGAATATATCTGTAGCTCTACAGTTTGTTTTTGTGTTGTTATGCTCAGTTTGTTTCGGAATGAAGCATATCACATTGTTCTTTATAGAATTATGGGGGTCCATGCTACACAAAATGTTGCATAAATCTTTGATTGTTATCTTTAGTTGGACCAATTTATCAGTGATGCTTTGTCTTCTGGTTCAGTACTTGCATGTACAAGAATAAATTTTCAATGAATATTTTTTTTTGGGGGGGACCTCTGTTATATAAGAAGATTAACTTTGAACTATTTGATGTATGTTGGTATTTTCTTAATGCATGCTTCACGGCACATTTGTAGAGGTGTTAGGGAAACGACACCATGCAGCTTGATAAGAAATTCAGACTCTTTAAGGACACCTAACTTTATAAAAATTAACTTCATTAATTAAGTTTCATAAAAGTTAACTAAGTTTATAATAATAACAACATAGTTTAACTAAGTTTATAATGATAAAAATTAACTTACAGTTTATAACAATAATAATACTAACAACAATAATAATCATAATAATAATAATAATACCAATAAACAAATTAAGTTCATAAAATTAACTAAGTTTCATAAAAATTAATTGAGTTTATAATAGCAGCAGCAACAACAACAATAATGATAAATGATAAAGTATTAACAATTTTAACTAAGTTTTACATGCACATCAATGATGGAAGAAACCTGAGATTTGGACCGTTTGATTTTTAATGACCTATGAAAAAATTCAGTGTTTCTATCTCCATAGAAATAGAAATCTCTGCCAAGTTTTTTCTTTGTCATTTCATTTTCTTCATGTAAGGCTTTGAAAAGAAGAGCACAAGTGGTGTGTTCTTGATTGGAGGGTTCTGTGTTGAGAGTGTCAGCCATCATGTCTTATTGAATCTTCTCAAGTTGAACTCGAAGAACACCAGATAGTTTTGCGCCTTTGCCATATATACTTTTGGACCAATTTTTTAGAATTTCCTTTGTATTCTTAAGTTTGGTTTGAAGCTCGAACACGGGGTTCCCAAAAACTGGTTGATTCCATCCTTGCAAAACAGCATGTTTAAAATTTTCATAGTTAGTCCATACATTAAATTTTTTAAAATGAGGGTTTCTTGCCATGGTGTTCTTAAATGGAGAAAGAATAATTGGGGAGTGGTCAGATATTCCTGGTCGTGGGATGTGAGAGGAAAGGGAGGGCCAGAGAGTAAGGACTTCAATTTTTGAGAAGGCGTGATTTAATTTGCAGAAGGTTCTCCTCCCAGTTTTTCTTTTATTATTCCAGGTGAAGGGGGAACCAGTGAAGTTGATTTCATAAAGGGAAGATGAGAAGATGGTTTGGTTCAAAGGGGTTGTCTCTTTTAGGGATAGGGAATTTCCACTAGATTTTTGGCTGGCTTTGTGCATGCAGTTGAAATCACCAAGGCACAAACAAGGTTTGTTTTGTGGTTTGAGAGTAGGAAACAAATTATGAAGATCTTGTCTTTGTGGAATGTATTAAAGCATAAACAAAGGTATAGAAAAAGGTAGTGTCAGTTTGTAGGTGGATGATCTCAACATGAATGAATTGAGAATGGTAGGTTTTAGGGGAGACAGAGTAGATTTCAGGGTTCCAAAGTAACATGATCCTACCAAAAGGATTTTGTTGAATGTTGTCAGTAAAATGCCATAGGGGATTTATATATTTTGCAGCTTTTTGGGTGAGGATTCGATCAAGCTTTGTTTCAAGGAAAGCTATTAAACCAAGCTGATTGAAATGTATAATATTTCTGATCTCATCTTGTTTAATTTGGAGATAAGCACCCTTGATATTCCACGTTGCTATCTTGTCCATCACGATTAATGTTTTTTTTTTGGCTTTACCTTTGGAGGCAAGCCTAGATTTCTTCTTGTTTGTGCTGGCAGCTGCTATAGTTGTTAGGGAAAAGGGTTCTTGGAAGAGAAGATTACGAATGTCATCTTCACTACTTTGAAAGTCGGAGCTAGAAAGAGTATTGAGGTCCTTCTTCTTCCTGCCTTTTTTCTTTTTGACAGGGGAAGTGTTGTTGTAGATCATGTGAGGTTAGGATTAGTTGAGGGTGTAGTGGTTGCGTGGTGTGCTAGGATAAAGGATGGGGAGTGGTGGAAGGGATCTCTCATGAATTGGATCAGTTACAGGCATGGTATTGAGAAAGGGGTTTGAAGGTAGCAAGAGTTGTTAAAAGTGATATGGATAATGATAATTTGGTTAATGAAATAGTGGAGAATTCTGATGGTGCTACTGCGATAGATAGGTGTGTAGGGGACTCATGCTCTGATGAAAGTATGAATGTGTCAGTTTCAGAAAATGATACAAAACATGCATGGAGTAAAGAATTTGTGCCTGTTTCAGAAAATGCATTGGGTTTGTGTTAGGCCTACAACTTCATTCATATGCATCATTTGATCGATAAATGATGTTATAATGAGGTCTAACCCTCCAGTATTTTGCTGAGTGACAAGTAATGAATTGATCGTCCTTTTCAAGAAAATTAGCAGCCCATAATGATCCAATTCACCATCATATGTAGTTGTGGAATTTTTTTTAGTTTTGAGTCTATAAAACATGTTTAATTTTCTTTCAGTGCTATTCATTTAGTGCCAATATTTCAAATTACATAAGTAAAATTTATTATTATAGGTAGGCACTAGGGATAACAATGGGGCGGGTCTAGGATCCAAACCCGGTCGACCCGCCCCTGTTTTGGCCCATCAAGACCCGCCCCATTGGGTCATTGGGGCGGGTAGACCCGTGACCCGTTCTTGAGTACTCCGGGTCTAGGGTCGGGTTGGGGCTTGGCCGACCCGCTCCAACCCGACCCGCACTACTAACATCTCATGAAACCACTTTATTATTATAATGATTTTTTAATCTTTTTAGTTATAAGTGATTCTAGCATGGATATTAAAATGTTCCAATCAATATCTATAGAAAAAATTAGAGTATTAAGTTGCGTCATTGATAACATATGTATATATTTTCTGAATTGTTATTGTAGACATCATTTTTATTAACTTCCCATAGACACATTGTTATTTGTATTTCATATATTATTTGGTGATAACGAGTATAAACAAATAAATATATGTACGTTGCTACATAATTTTCAATCAATACATAGAGACTCATCGGGTCTTGGGGCGGGTCGGGTCTACTCTGACCCGCACGGGTCCCGGGTACGGGGCAAAATTCCAGACCCACACCGGGTCTACGGGGCGGGTCTGGAGCGAGGTCTAAAAAATCCGGAACGGGTATGGGGCACTAAAAACCCGCCCCAACCCGCCCCATTGCCATTCCTAGTAGGCACTATATATTTCTTAAAACTATTTACATCTCATTTTATTATAATGTGTATATAGATGTTAATCTTTCAAAAAATAGATTTCGTAAATAATTTTTTTATAGGTAATCCCAAAATGCACCTGCTACAATGTGGTTGGGGTGGGTTTGCAAGTGCAAAGAAACTTATGACCATGGATGCTTTTATATTTTTAAGGCATGTTATCTTATATTTCATCTTTAGGCATATCCAGTAAAAATATGTATCTTGAAGTTCTTGCAAATGCATGGCAGGCTGTCGAACAGAGGGAGAGAATTCACCTTGACTTACCCTAAGCTTCTAATCTTGCAAACAGAGGGAGAGAATTCACCTTGCAAATGCATGGCAGGCTGTCAAAGTTCTTGCAAATGCATGACCCTGGCAAT
Organism: Allium fistulosum; assembly: GCA_030737815.1. Lineage (NCBI taxonomy): Eukaryota > Viridiplantae > Streptophyta > Magnoliopsida > Asparagales > Amaryllidaceae > Allium > Allium fistulosum. Next base: position 767,628,040 of record CM060903.1, on the reverse strand, counting down.
GAAGGAGCCCGGCAATCAAGAAGCCCAGACCGACCCAAATTTCGTACTTACAGCTAGAGCCAGCATCAACCAACCTACCACTTCAAGAACCGACACTGGTGATGATGGTCTTACAAACAGCAAGAAAAAAGAGGAGTAAGCCTAAATTTCACCCTGATTTTTGCAAATGAACATCGGGTATGGTGTTTGAATCCACAGTGACTAATTTCTTATTTGGGTTCTCAATAATGGAAGAAATTTAAACTTTGGATTGTGCACTTAGTTTAATTTGTTTGGATGCATTTAAACTTGAGAGTCAGAAAACCACCCCACCACCACCAACACCCCCCTCCCTCTTCCTTTTTGTTTCATTTAAATAAACAATTACATAAAATTTTAGAAAGACGTTTTATTCATTAGGATTATTGGTGTCATAAGTTTAATTGTATTATGGATAATAACACTATACACTCTATGGTAAATGGTCCAAATGCAAGGAATTGTTCTTGGAAAACAATTCGGTTGGTATCATGAATTAGCTCAACATGCGTTTGGAGAAATATTAAGCTTGGTTTAAGGATTGTGCCGCCTCAGCAAATGGTGATGGATGTAGCAGTATGTAATTGTTTGCTGTTTTTAGTAAATATTTTATTGCAGAACTAAAATTTGAATTACAGTGTAAAAAAAGGTAAGAAGTTAAATTTACAATATAAAATTAGCAAGGATATAATGGTTTTCCTTTCTATTTTGTTAAAGCAGATAAATTTCATCAATGTCCACCCTTAAGCTATACATGCCGGTTTAGAAAAAAAATCATTCTTTGATCGGGAAGACCAAATATGTTATCTTTGAACAAGAATTGGCAAGGCATACATGAGGATGTTGTCAACATTGTCCCAGGTAAAATATGTTATCTTTGAATAATAGTTTTTATATTAGTGTCATCATTATTCCCTTTGTTCAATCATTCATCAACTCTAATTAAATTCATCATTAAAACAAGTCTATCCCAAAAGAATTTGAGTGATGACGATCCTTCATTACACTTTTATTCTTTTTATTTGTAAGATGTCATTCATCCTCCTTATTTGTAAGATGTCATTCATCCTCCTTATTTGCAAGATTTAGGTATTATAATTATCTCTTGGATGGCATCTGAAATACTTTCTATCACCATAGTTTCATCTAGAAATAAATTCAATTGTAGGTGCATACTCATCTGAAGTTTCATTTTGTTCAGTAGTGGGTTCATCTGGATTATCTAATAGCTATTCCAAAAGATTGCTTTTATTCCTTTGGTTCAGTATATTGGTATATGCAGTAGTAGATGCTTTACTTTGGTATTGATTTTTTTTTCCAGTACTAAGTGGTTTTTAAGTTGATGTAGAACAACAGGCAATGTTTGTTTGGTAATTTGGCTGTAGTTTTTTATGTTCACTTTTTTTGCACCTTACAAACTTGTTCATCACCGAAAGGTTTTCAAGTTGACATGGAACGTTGGTTATTGTTTGGTTGGTAATCAAGCTGTTTTGTTTACCTTTTTTGATTTGTTACTTCCAATAATATTATTCTGGAAGCGCTTGCTTTGTTTTCGTTGTTAAGTGTGTTTTACATTGCATTTTTCTATCAAATGCAAAATATTTTACAAGTTTCAATATACAATCACTCACAAGACTGTATATAGCAAAGCTCATATGTTTATGCTTGTTATACTTTGCAGATTCGGGTCTGTAGCCCAGGTTGTAAGTGCGTTCATGTTTTATTTTGGTTGCTTCCTTTTGTGGTGTCAGTGCATGCCCAGTTTAGAGCACCTGCCTTTAATTTCCTTTCTAAAGTCCAAGTTTCAAGGCATTGGAGAAAACTTTTCATTTCCCCCCTTGTTTTTGAACCAAATAAATAAAAAAACGTGCATTGTGGTAGTGTAATTTATATCAGCATAATGAAAGGGACCAGTTTGTTTACTATTCCTTAATACATAGTGTTGATTAGGTGAGATATGCATGTATAAACTACTTTGTTAACCCTTAATCATGTTTTTGGTGTAGTTGCTTTACAACAGAAATCTTAGAAGGCTTTGACGTACAAAGGACCAGTGGACATGCTGACACAATAAGGAAATATGGCTACCTTACAAAATCTATTTCTCAATATTACAGCATGCATTTTTCTAGCAGCTTATCTAAACCCAGTTTAGTCTGCCCGACGTATGGCGATTTTATTAGAAAGTGCCAAGATCTTGAGAAGTTGACAGTCAGTGATGTATTTGCACTACAGCTCATGCAGGTGGCTTTACCTAAACTTTTGTATATGTATTGGAACCCAGTAATATATTCATTGGTATACCAAGTTGACAAAAATTGATATATTAAGCTTCAAATAGATTTTTAAAGTTGATAGTTACTCCAAACTCCATAATATACCAAATTTATTCAGTTTTACAACGATCTCAGGTTCAACAAGTAACTGAAGAGGTCGCACTGGCCGTTATCGACAGATATCCGACGGTTTTATCATTAGCTCGAGAATATTCCCTCCTTGTAAGTTCTTTTAGTTGAAGTAATAAAAATTGTTTTAGTTGTGCTTTATTTTGTTACATTCCTCATCTTAGTCTAAACAATCTCAATTACCATTTGCATTTGGCAGCTATATTAGGTGAATCTTGAAATAAGGTTTGAAGAGTGTTTAGTTCACTTGGCACATTTTGATAAAATATTTCACATCAATTGTACTTTGTTCACTTCTGAATATATTGTTAATGCAACCACAGGGAGACACCAATTTAGCCTTCCAAATTTAAAGTTTGAATTATGACTGCAAGCTAGATTTGAATTAGAGGTGTTGAGGCATCATATCATGAAAGATTGTTATTCCAATCTGAATTTGAATTTATATTCGTGTTATCCTGTAGAAATTAGTTAATAAACAAATCAGTATATCAAGTTTGCGATTTTATTTATTGAATTCAATGTGCTTACGAAACCATACAGATAACAAAGTATTTGGCGAATATGTATTTGGTTAGTCATCGCTGAATCAAATATATCTGTAGTCATTAAGTGTGTGGAATAGGGAATAGTAGAATGAGTTGTGGCAGTTGAATGAGTTGTAGTCACTGGTGGCTGTTGGAGCGGTTGCTGCAGCAGATGGTTGGAGAAATGTATGGAAAAATGTTGGAGTGTTAGAAATGCTTCAACAGATGGTTGCTGCAACTGAGAAAAGTGAGGTTAACATTGCTTTAATCTATTTTCCATATTGGGAAAATAGATCAGTAGAAATAATCAATTGTAGTTTCTAGTTCATGCAGTTCATGCACTTGCTTTAATGTTTGTACACTGTAATGAAAAATATATCACATTTCTTTCTGAGCATGCTTTTGTGTTATATTTGTTGATTATAATCTTTATTCGTTTATGAAGATTTAGTTTGATTGCTATTATTAAAATGTAATATATAGGCATAGCTCTTGAAAAGTGTATCTACGATTTTTATAGCGGCATATATGAGCTGTAAAAGAATTTATCAATACTATAACATGTTGATTTAATAGCGTGAAATGACCGCTATTGAATAAATATTTTATAGCGGCAAAATGGTGTTATAAAGATTTCCAGTTCCGTTGAGATTTAGCTGTATTATAGCGGCTATAATGAGCTATTGAATTAACGAATCATAGCGACGAATTTGCGTTATAAAACTAAGTTCAACCATAGCGGCATATTTTGTGTTATAAATATTCAACAGTTTTTTATAACATGTCGATATACAACGCTTATCAAACCCCTATGGTTGTGATTAATAGCAGCTATATGCCGCTATAAAAGACACTTTTTATTGTAGTGAATTTTCATGTTTCGAGTTTCCCAATATTTTGATATTTAAAGGATCGAAACTGCATATTTCTAAAACTCTAAAGTATGATTTATTATGTATTATAATTTTGTTTTAAGCTCATATGGTTTTAGTTTTGATAAGTCATAATTGAGATGGTTATATACAACAAACTTGGTTTTCTAATTAGAATTTTGGACGATTGGTTAATTGAATCACTTTGATGCTTGTATTTAGATGAATGCTCTTCTCATTTCAATCGTGCAATTATTGTTGACTCCCTCTATGTATGTTGTTGTATATGTATGGTTCTATATACCATGCAATGATTTTCAATGCAATTGTTACGTAGGCATTGCTTTGCTTTGTTAATCCTAGAATTTGTTTTAGAAATATTATTATCTAATTTTCAAAGAATAAATAGTTTTAAAAAAAAACTTGAGAACTTGTTTAGCATCCATCTTAAAGAATTAACTTGTTTTCTACATATATATTAGCAACCACCTTTTAATTCCTTTTCTTTTAAATTTTCAGATAAATAAATTTTGATTGATTTATATTCTATTGAATTTTGTGTTTTTCTATGAAATAAAGAATTTAAATAAAAATTCAATTGTCGGATTGGTAAGGGACTTTTCGTACAATTCTTTCATTTATGTCTATAATTTGTTGAATAGAGTTTAAAGTGAAAATTACTAACTTTTAGTAAATACTTGAATTTACTTTCTGGTATGGGACAGTTAGCTAAGTTCTTGTGATTACTTGAGTGACAATAATTAACACTTAGAGTTGTATTATCTTGGGGTATTCGGATTTTGTTGATGTGCTGATAGATCCCTGAGAGACAACAGCTCGTTTTTAATCGATATGAGAGTCGATGTTTTCGTAAATTTGGGTAGGCAAGCCTATATTGTTTTGGATAAGTTTGTGATGATATATTATCTATACTGTTCTGGATAGATATTTACATGCATCATCATCCATTTGGTTTTGGATAGAGTACAACTCTTTAGTTATTAGGCAGTCTCGACATTATCTTTATTGTTCTGAATAGATAAATTCACTTAATCTATATTGTTTTGGATAGATTTTATATAGGAGATAAATCTACATTGTTCTTGATAGATATTTCTACATAGTTCTGGGTAGTTCCTATATAGATATGCAAGTATATATTGTTCTGCATATACTTTTATGTCGTACTATGTCAGACTAAAGAGGACTAAGGAGGACTACCATTTTATTTCATTAGTGAAATGTTTTTTCGGAGATTTTTATAGTTGGATATTTTAATATCATTTTGGGCTTTGAAGATTTTTTATTGCTGTCGCCATATTTTAGATGATAGTCTATTATGACTTGAGATGAATTTATGAAATGCTGAATTTGTTTGTTATGCCTTATTACTACTAAGTTGAATTTGGCATTTGCTTGGGCATGTTTATTCGATATGACTTATTTTGTTATGGTTAAGTCATATATTTCATTAACATGCATATATATTGTTTGAACATACATATTTGATATGATTTATTTTGATATGCTTAAGTCATATATTCTTGCTATCGATATCTCACCTTTTGATATTTAGAGATAGTCTGACCCAATTGTTAGTGTTATTTAATGCTTGGGTTAGACCAAGACTTTTCAAGTTACAAGTTGACCTTTGGATGATTGGGCTAGTTGGGAGATATACCTTTGGACTTTTAGTTTATCTCATTTTAGCCATTTGGACTTTGTATATTTGTGATGTATAGTTGAGATTATAGAATTGTTATATATATATATATATATATATATATATAATTTGAATCTAGTGTTCCATTTTGTAAACTCAGAATTGTATAAGTTATGAGTTTTATTAATCCGTCGTGATCTGTGTAACTCTTACATATGTTTTCGTATTTTACTGTTCTGAATACTTTTAAATTGATGTGTTTATTACTTTGTATCAATACTATACGCGTCAAATTTCAGTTCGGACATTAAGAAAAATGTATAAATGACGTGTTAGTGTTAGTATAAAGATATATTCATATTCGATCGCCCTTAACAAGCCGTATTCTCTGGATTAGCAGACGACATTACTTGTAATGTTCTTTGCTAAATAGGATATAGCGGTCGGGTCGTTACAGTTAGTATCAAAGCTATGTTCAGAACATTATAAAATATAAATTGATTAAGAGTTCAGATCTTGACCTAGAAGTCCCGTCCCTTGGGTGTGTAGTAGTTAGAAATTTTAATTTACTTTTATGGATAGGAATATAAATTGATTACTAGGTAATCAATTGGATCGTATTTTAAGATTTCTTAAGTATGAAAACATTATCATGTAATATTTGGAATTGGTTTCTAATTTAAAATTTGGAAATTTATTTTGAGACCTTGGAAAAATTAATTATATAAGTTTAAAATTCTAAATGGTTTAGAAATAATCAGAGTTGCGCAGCAGAATTTTAGAAATTGAATCGCTCCACTGATGGCGACTATTTAATTTTGGTTGATTATTTGTTAGGAATTGATTGCTTGGTTGTATTTATTTAAATTGAATGAATGGATGCTAGTGATAAAAATATATATATAAAAAAGGAAAATTTGTAATTATCTATTGTGTTTACTTGTCCGAACATTGTCTAAGGATTCTGGTCGATATGTGGGACGCCATGTCATTAATAGGGGTTCCTAAACATCGAACGAGACATTTGACATGAGAAATAATTAATTTGGAAATTTGGAAAATAATTGAGTTTAAAAATAATTTAAAATAATATTATCGCCATGAATCAATTGTGTGAAGCGGAGAAACTTGGTTAGACAATGTTGAAAGCTTAGGCGATCGACTTTGTAGTGACAAAGTGGCTCACAAAATTTTCATGGTTTGATATTATTTTATGTTTTGAGAAGAATTTTGAAATTCATGTATAATAATTTAAATTGTAGTTAATTGGAAATTTTTTGAAATAATAATTAAAATTTGGAAATTTAACTTTTCAGATATCTTTCATTAAGGGAATTGTGAGGATGCAATTTTCTTAAGAGGAAGAGTCTGTAACAATCCTGTTGTTAATGACCTAATTAATTATGGTTAATTGTATTAATTATTTTAAATCTCAGATTTGTGAAATTTAATTGGGAAATTTAATTTAGTTTTGGATAATTGATTTAGTTTAAGAAAGGAAATGATTTTTCATCATTTCTTAAAAATGGATTTCAATTTATTTGAAATATTATTTAAATCAATTATTGGATTTTTATATTTATAAATTAGGTTAGCCATCTGAAACTTAGAAATTCATAATTTAATTTGTTTGAGAATTTAATTACTCTAATGTTAGAGTTAAGCTAAAGAAGAATTTTACTTAGATTGATATTAATTGATTCGGTTTGGAGAATTATTTATTAAAAATGATTTAATCATTTTATTAGGCTAAAATTTGATTAGTTGGTTTATTTTCTTTGTTCGGCTAATTTAGTTGAATTTATACTAAAGAGAGTATTGTGTTATTCATTCTTTTGATTAGGCTAAGTAAGGATTTAAGATAACTGAATTTAATTATCTAGTTTGGAATTTTTATTTCCAAACCCATTAACCCATTAGCCTATCCTAATACTCTAATTTCTTAGTCGATCAATAAACACAAATTCTCATTATTCATTGGCATTGCTATCTTCCTTAGAAAAAAAGATTAATTCATAGAAAAATCCTAAAACCAAAAGAAGATATGGATAAGACTCATTTTCATCTCCTCTATTCTATTCTATAATTTATTTAAGGTTTATTTATGTTTATAATTTCTAAAATTAATGGTAGGAGAGGGATTTTTAGTATTTTGATGGAGATATACGAGTTATAGAAGAAGAGAATAGCAATAGAGTGTTCAAAGCATTGTTCTTCATCAATTAGCAAGCTTTCTTCAACTTTCGATTAGAGGTGAGCCGCAAACTCACATATCTATCTCTATTAAGTTTTAATATTATGAATTGAGTGATAACTATCACTAAATAGTTGAATGGTTTGAGTAATTTGATTGAATTGTCGAACTTTGCAAATTGGTTGCTGAAATTTGATGAAAAATATCACTGCAGTAAAACAATGTTAACATAAGGTAAAATAATCCAAAATGACTCAAACTTTTGGTGGTAGAAAGTTATTTTAGTTATCTACAAGTTGCCTTTTGATCACTTTTCAAACTTTTGATGTTTAATGGGTCGAAATCGAGTATGAATCTGATGGTGTAGCTCTGATCTGTGCAATTTTCTTACTTGAAACCTGATATTAAAATCACTGTAACTTTTGATAGGTAGATCGAAATTTAGTGATGTTTCTTTCAATTGAAAGAAATTTTTATAAGAAACAACTTTTATGTTCATTTCTTTTTGCTAATCTATAGTTTCCTAAGAGTGATTTTGGTTTGAAGAAGAGATAACTTCACTGTCCGATGTTTCAAAAATTTCCTTTGAAACACGGAAATTGTTTTGTCCTTAAATTTTTCGTTATTTATCAAAATTCGACAATTCTTGAAGTTCTGGAAAGCATAGACTCTGTGATGCAACTTCCATATTTTGAGTTTTGCATACTTTTGATGGTCAAATTGTCAAAAACTCGTTTATTTGTCGTAGTCCTATTAATGAAAGACGGAATTGATAAATTTAAAACTGAAACGTATTTCAGTCATAACTTTTGAACCGTAAATCCAAATTTGATGATCATTATCTTTTTTTGAAAACTGAGATGTTTATCTTAAATTTTCATGTTTTGAGTTTTCCAAGATTTTGAAATTTAAAGGATCGAAAATGCATATTTCTAAAACTCTAAAGTATGATTTGTTATGTATTCTAATTTGGTTTTAAGCTCTTATGGTTTTATTTTTGATAAGTTATAATTGAGATGGTTAAATAAAACAAACTTGGTTTTCTAATTATAATTTTGAACACGTGGTTAATTGAATCACTTTGATGCTTGTTTTTAGATGAATGCTCTGCTCATTTCAATCGTGCAATTATTGTTGATTCCCTCTATGTATGTTGTTTGTATATGTATGGTTCTATATACCATACAATGATTTTCAATGCAATTGTTACATAGGCATTACTTTGCTTTGTGAATCCTAGAATTTGTTTTAGAAATGTTATTATCTAATTTTCGAAGAATAAATAGTTTTAAAAAAAACCTTGAGAACTTGTTTACCGTCCATCTTAAAGAATTAACTTGTTTTCTACATATATATTAGCATCCACCTTTTAATTCTATTGAAATTTTGTGTTTTTCTATGAAATAAATTTGATTTATTTATATTCTATTGAATTTTGTGTTTTTCTATGAAATAAAAATTGAATTGTCGAATTGGTATGGGACTTTTCATACAATTCTTTCGTTTATGTCTATAATTTGTTGAATAGAGTTTAAAGTAAAAATTACTAACTTTTAGAAAATACTTGAATTTACTTTCTGGTATGGGACAGTTATCTAAGTTCTTGTGATTACTTTAGTGACAATAATTAACACTTAGAGTTGTATTATCTTGGGGTATTCAAATTTTGTTGATGTGCCAATAAATCCCTAAGAGACAACAACTCCTTTTCAATCGACCTAAGAGTCGATGTATTTGTAAATTTGGGTAGGCAAGCCTATATTGTTCTGGATTGGTTTGTGTTGATGTATTATCTATACTGTTCTGGATAGATATTTACATGCATCGTCGTCCATATGGTTCTGGATAGACTACAATCTTTAGTTATTAGGCAGTCTTGACATTATCTATATTGTTTTGGATAGATAAATTCGCTTAATCTATATTGTTCTAGATTGATTTTATATAGGAGATAATATCTATATTGTTCTTGATAGATATTTCTACATTGTTCTGGGTAACTCCTATATAAATATGCAAGTCTATATTGTTCTGCATAGACTTTTATGTCATACTGTATCGAACTAAAGAGGGCTACCATTTTATTTCATTGGTGAAATGTTTCTTCGGACATTTTTATAGTTGGATATTTTATTATCATTTTGGGCTCTGAAGAATTTTGATTCTTGTCACCATATTTTAGATGATAGTCTATTTTGACTTGAGATGAATTTATGAAATGGTGAATTTGTTTATTATGCCTTATTATTGTTAAGTTGAATTTGGCATATATATTGCTTGGGCTTGTTTATTCGATATGACTTATTTTGTTATGGTTAAGTCATATGTTTTGTTAACATGCATATATATTGTTGGAACATACATATTTGATATGACTTATTTTGATATGGTTAAGCCATATATTCTTGCTATCAGTATCTCACCTTTTGACATTTCGAGATAGTCTGACCCAAGTGTTAGTGTTATTTGATGTTCGAGTCAGACCGAGACTTTTTAGGTTACAGGTTGACCTTTGAATAATTGGGCTAGCTGGGAGATATACCTTTGGACTTTTAGTTTATCTCATTTTAGCCATTTGGACATTGTATATTTGTGATGTATAGTTGAGATTATAGAATTGTTATATATATATATATATATATATATTATTTGAATCTAGTGTTCCATTTTGTAAACTCGCAATTGTATAAGTTATGAGATTTATTCTTCTGCTGTGATTTTTGTGACTCTGACATATGTTTGTATTTTATACTGTTTTGAATACTTTTAAATCGATGTGTTTATTACTTTGTATTAATACTGTACACATCAAATTTCAGTTTGGATATTAAGAAAAGGTATAAATGACGAGTCAGCATTAGTATAAAGATATATTCATATTCGATCGCCCTTAACAAGCCGTATTCTCTGGATTAGCAGACGACATTACTTGTAATGTTCTTTGCTAAATTGGGTATAGCAGTGGGGTCACTACATCCGTTGAATATTATTTTGAGATAAGAAACCTTTCTAGAATGTTTTGTAAATAATACTTATAACATTTTATAACTATGTGAAAAAGGATTTTCCAAGTTTTGAAAGCAGAAAGGTTTGTGAATATACTTATCCCGGTGAGATAAGTATATGAATACTTTAGTAAATATTTGGAAAATGATTTGATTAACGAAAGATTAATTTTAAGTGGCTTAGTGGTTGCCGTAAGAAATGTAATTTCTGTTTGGAATGTTTGTTTAAAATAATCGACTATCAAATCTTGGCCTAAATATGTTATCCTTCTTAATTTCGGTGGTACGAAAATATTCCCTACTTAACACCAAAGGTTTTTAACTCTAGAACTATATAGGAGAAACACTGGAATTATATGGTACAGTTATCCTCAATGGTGCTATAATGTATATATAAACTCTTTTGCTTCTAAGACAAATGATGAGGAGATCCTTCCACTTAAACGGTAAGGGGGTGATCCTCGCTCTTATGTATTATCTGATTATTTCCTAAAGAACCGATATTAAGCATTCTGAAAAATCAACGATTGGTTTTTGGGGTGCCTGGTAAGCGAGGGAGTGTACTCGTAAGAGATGACTTGTATCGTAACCACTCCAAAAACCATATACGGTTCTGTGGAAGAGTTTCGAGATATATTGAGATATTGGAATCCATGTGTGGTTCCGAGACCCGTTTATGTATGGGAATTCATGTGTGGTTCCGAGATCTATTTGAAATATGGGAATCCATGTGTGATTCCGAGACCCGTTGGGGAATTGGAATCCATGTGGGATTTCACGATCTGTTTTGATGGCTGTACGTGAGCTGGAATGCCGGATGTAGCCTCACCAGCGAAAATGAATAAAACCAGCGATAAGAGGCATGGCCAGTAGGGTTGGCAAACCCATAGGGTGCAGTCGGCTCCACCTAGACATTACCAACAGTTGTTATGCATACATGGAGCGATACACTCGGTCTTAGCGAGACCAACTATGTTTTCCTATGGTACATCACTAGGGATGTATGCTGCTTCAAAAGGATATATCCTTACTCAGGAGGACCATTCTCGAAGTACTGAGGGCACCTCTATGGAATCCTACACAATTAGTGAATGCACCTTATCTATTTTTGATTATATACCTAGTATTGTTGTGATGTACACTCACGAGCATCATAGCTAATTGATTATTATTATTTTCACCCTTAAACATTATTATAATATCACTGGATTTTCTAAATTAATGTTTTGGTTATCGTAAGATAAATACCCATCTGTGTTTATATGCGGCGTGGTCTTATGAGATACCTTTAATTTTAAAAGATTTTACAAGTTGTGATGAATGTAATTCCTTATGATTTGAGTTTCTTATGTTGGTTTTACCAGACTGACCCAGGCGTTGTTTTCTATAATGTCGGGGTTAGCCCGAGCATATTTTCCAGATTTAGTTGGATACTTTGGATCTTTCAGGAGACGAGCTGGATTCTCCAAGATGTATTCATGTATCTTATATTTTCTTCTGTTTGTTGTTCTTGATTTTTGTATGTATTCATCAGTAATTGTAAGGATAGGTTGTTATAACTGTCCAGGCTAACATAGGTTAGTGTGCTCTGATTTGTGTTATGTATGTATATATAAGATGATTTCATTTTGTAAAGATCTTGTGTGTATTATATAATTATCTCGTCACGATGTGAGATTCTGTTCATTCTTTTCTTTCTTTCACCTTAACAATCTGCCTTTCTGACACTTGGATATTCGACACATGAATATAGCGGATGTATTAGTGTCGATTTCTAAGGGTCGAAAAGGCGGGTCATTACAAATTATATATTTGATATAATGTGTTATATTAATTAATTAATTTAATTAAAATTATATTTAATAGAAAATCCATAAATGGTATGTTTTGTAATAGTAGTTACAAAGTGTTGTAACCGTGAGTGATTCATCACAATGAAAATAAATATACCATTTTAAATATTCCTAGACAAGATGTATCGAGATTGGATATCGATACATCCGTTGGGACTAGAGTACGTAACGCCCTCTAAATGTTGGGCAGTGTAATGGATGTTGGGGGAACCAATGGGTTACGTACAGATAGTTATTGAATAACCATGGAATGACTCGCTCAATAATTTTCTATTGGTTAATATTACTAAGGTCAGGCAGAGAATATCGATGTGACTAATTTACACAGTTCTCTTGACTTGATAATACTATTGCTCTTCAATGTGAAAGCTCCGCTTTGATTATAGTTAAATCATGGCATGGTGTCCATCGAATGACTATGGTTGGGTCTAGTGGAAGCAATGGAAGTGAAACGCTATTAAAGAGAGGATTCGTCTCCTCCGTTATATGAGGTTAGTATCTTGGTCAACTAAAGTCAACTCAAAGTCAAAGTCTCTAGCCAGAGCATTTCAGTTAATAACAATTATTATTATTGAAACAAGGATTTTGTGTTTGGACTATAAAGTGGAATGTGGATGATATTGAAATTTTGACCATTACCAAATTCCATAAGTCATAATGTGATAAATTTTTGACGAAGAGAACTGGTGTAAATAATTGTCACTATCGGGTATCGTTTATAATAAGTAAAATTGGATTTTACCAAAAGATGTATAAGCGATAAATTCAGCCAAATTGTCACACCACTGCTAAGTTATGTGTGAACGTTAATGTTCGAATAGTTCGATATTAATCGCTAATTGAATTTACAACTTTGAGTCGCATGACCATAATGATTAATACTCTAAATGAACCACGCGATTTAATTAATTTATAAATTGTTGTAAATTAATTAATATTTCTGAAATATTAATTATTAAACTTCATTTGATTTTTTTGAATTAGCACTTAATAAAGTGCGTTAATAAAAGTTATGAACGTGCGTATTAATATTCAATATCAATAAAATATTTAAATTGGATTTGAATAAATTAATTATTAAGTGTTTTTGGAATTTTTCATTGAGGCCCACATGCATGATGAAAAAAGGAGAGGTTTCAAATGTGACTTGAAAATCTAAAGGAGGGATTAAAAGAAGGACATAAATCTCCTCTTTACGAATCACTTAAGTATCATTTATGAAATGATACTGTCTTTTTCTCTTTGTTTTATTTTTCTCTGCCAAAAATTGAAGAGGGCGGAAGAGGATTTGGTGATTTAACTTTGGAATTAAATAGGGAATGTTTTAAAGGAGGAAATTGAAAAGGTTTTAATGTTTCCTTTAAAACATATTCTCTCTCATCCTGATTGACGTTTTGTTTAGACAGACTTTTTTTCTTCTTTCTTTCTTTCTTAACCTCCCCTCCTCTCCCTTAATGGCATCCATGAAAATAAAAAATTCCATAAAACAAATTCAAACAAAACAAATAAACTCAAGGTGGTTCTTGTCTCTTGATGCAACACCTAGAGGCTGATTTCTGAATCTAGGAGATTTGATTCATCATTCAAAGTACGATTCATTGGCTACATCTAAAGGAAAAATTCAATGTTTCAAGGTGTAGTTCAAGGCTTTGGAATTAAGGTATGATCTTTTTATTCTAATAATTTTGACATAATATTTTAATGAATAAAATTGAATACCATAATTTATATGTGCATAATATTATCTCATTTGATTTCAAAATGGTTTATGTAGTTTGAATTGTTTATTATATGAATTTATTGGATATTTTCTAGATAAATCAAAACCGAAACTTGTATATGGTTAAAAAATATTTTAATTTTAGATCTATGTTTAAACATTCAAATCAGAGTGTAATTCTTTTGATTTGAAACTTTATATGTTCTTATTGTGTGCATTTGTACTCTGATAGAAACTTACATATGATTAAAGGATGCTTCGATAATAAATTGATTACAATAAATTTCTGAATTTGTTAGCCTATTTGACATCACAATTAACTTTCTTTAAGTATTCAAAGGATTTTAACGTATTGCTTAGTTCAGTATATATCACCTTTTGTTTTATAATAATAAAAAAATTATTTATTCATATAGGTTGAATCTTCTTATATTTGAACCTTTATTTGTTCTTATTATTTGCATTTTATTATAATTGAAACCCACACATGATTAAAGGAGGTTTTGATAATATTTTGAATACAATAAATTTTTTAATTTGTTACCATATTTGACATCACAAATATCTTTCTTTAAGTATTCAATTTAGTATGTATCACTTTTGTTTTAAAAAAACATTTTTCATATAGGTTGAATCTCATAATTTAATTGTATACATATGTATTTTGATAACTTATTTTAGTTTACATAAGTTCATAAATACATCAGAAAATTTAAGTGTTATATGATTTATTTTGAATTGATTAAGAAGTTTTGGGTTAATCTTTATGTACAAATAATTACATCTATATATATATATGTGTGTGTGTATACATAAAACTTAATGTTTATATTTAAAATTGTATAATTTAAATGCTTTATTAGTATCAAGCAATTTGAAATGAGGCAGTAGTATAAGCATATGAATTATTGTTAGCTGTTCCTATTTTTATGTCATAATGATTCATTGATTGTTAATTGAATGCTGCATAAATCAAGTTTGTCAAAAAGGGGAAGATGAATCAATCATCTTGGTCATCTTTTATTTCTTTCCCTTTTTCCCCATATGTAACTGCCTTTAAACTTATTCTTATTTATTCATATATATCATGTTATCAATTGATCATGCTTGCCTTATGTTTAACTATTCTGTCACGCAATTAAGGAATGAATATATTGATATATTCAAACCTTATTTTTATATCACATTCTTGATTATTTTAGAGTTAAATAAATAAAACAAAATATGGTATTAAATAAAATACTGATTTGATTTAATAGAAATTTAGATAAGATCTAAATTTAGACTTCATAAGCCAATTAATGATCCAAAAATGGTAAAAAATTTGAAATTCACTCATTTCTTCCACTGAGGGTCAGCCCAGTTCTTTTAAATACTCTAAATAATGTCAATCAAAACTAAGATTGTTATAAAAATTGACTTGGTTATTTCAGATATGAACCTCTCATCGAACCTCCTTTTGAACTCAGTCCAAGTCAAAGTTTCCTCTGGAGTAACACTATTCCACTAATATAATGCAGCTCCTAGTAACTGTCTAGATGCCAATATCCTCTTCTGCTTGTTATTCAGACCTAAACCAACAAAAATCCTTTCACAATGCAGCATCCAATTTTCCACCTCGATAGCATCCTTGGTTCGATGAATGGCATTCATCCAAGTCTTGCATAATCCCTACTCAAAACAACATAGTTGTTGACAACCGAAACATCAGGATTTGCACCTCCAGTGTTTCCACCAACTAGCCCAACAGCAGCTCCTACTTGCATCATATTGATGAAGAACTGATGCATAGCTCCCATATCCATTGGCGGCGTTCCAACATCCACATTAGCAGATGTTTGTCGACCCGGATTCCTCCTTGTATTTGGCCTGACATTTCTATTGGTTGCGTTGCTTCCTCCATCGAGATTTACTCTTCCATTTTTGGCCTCCATATCTTACTTTCCTTGAATCTGCATTCGAACCTTAGTAAGATATAGAAGAACAGTCTAAGAGAGGGGGAAGAATAGCGATAAGATATATACTTATATATAGAAAATACAGGTACGTTACTATGACTTTTTCCCATACCCCAATCTCATTTTTTAATTCATTAGGATTGTGTATTCAAAAACGCTCTTTTAAATTCAAAATTCTTTTAGTTTTACATAAATCTTTGCTCTGATACCAAGTTGTAATATTCCCATTTTGAGGCCTGAAAATAAGCACTACTGATGTTGCAGTTATCAATAATATTATTCTCTGGTGACAAAATGAGATCAATTAATAGTATCATTAACATTAAAGCACAGGAATACAAAAAAAATTCAAAACACAGATTTCATTAATTAATTTCCATATTCATTACATAATCCCAAACATTGCCCAGGTTCAGATAAAATATAATTTTTACAAAATACTCTAAGAGCGATATATGAAGATGCCCCTTAGTTGATCAGAGATTACTACTAGACAAATACAATTTCTTCCATTACATACATACAGACAAAAGTCATAACAACATAGTGGATAAATAAATAGATAGACTCCTACATAGCTAGCTCTACCTCCTACATGTCCCTAGAAGCTTTACTCGTCAAACCTAAAAACTTGGAAGCCTTACTCTCGAACTACTCAAGTGAGTACCCGAGAGTTTAAGTGAAAAACAAAAACTTCGGTTTAGACAAAAGTCTGGTGTGAATAATAATATGCCATTTCGGTTAATAGATATCTATTGAGACCATGTCGTAGAGCGGAACAGGTTTTCCCCTCACTAGTATCCTCAAAATATGTCTTTTATAAATCAAGCACCTGCAACCACGATGGTTAAACTAGATGTAACGACCCAGAATTTTGAACAAATTAAATTGAGAATATTTAATTAATTTTAAATATTTGAACGATAATTTAATTTGAATCCCCGATTTAAATTTGAAGCTGACAATTTAAATTATAAAATTTTATCTATTGAAAGTGAATAAAATGTTTAAATCTTCGACTATAGGCCGATGAAAAATATTTCAAATGCTTGTGAAATTTATATTGATGACACTGAAGATATCAGCAGCTTAAGAATTTAATTTCGAACTGTTTTGTTCAGTTTTGAAAATAATCACTCGAACCGATATTTATAAAATAGTCGTTTTTCAAACAGTCTCGGAATTCAACGAAACCAGTTCCATTGGGTTCGTAACGTTGTATTATTACCGGGTTTCAAATTTCGTATTTTTCGGAGTTGGTGTGTGAGCTCACGATAGATAGACGCGTTGGAAATTTAAATTAAATTCAATTTGAATTTAATCTTTCCATCAACACGTTCTCCTTCTTTTTCGCCTTAATTCACGCAGAGAATCATGTCGCGAGATCGTGCAACCCATATCTGATTTTTTTTTTTTATATCACGTCTCTCCCCCCTTCTCGTTCAAAAATCAAATGAAAGAAAAATGGCTGCGAATACTTCTCGAAATCGCGAGTCTCTCTTCGCCATTTTCCAACTCTCCCTCAATCTCTATTCGAAAACGAAAAGGGGGGAAACGAGTCGAATCGCGACGAGGACAGAGTGCGCGACGTCGACTGCGGGGCGAGCTGGGGTTCAAGCGAGACGTGGCATCGCGGAGTCGTTCGAGTTGGGGCAACGTGATGGACCTAGGGCATAGCGACGAGCTTCGCGAGTGGCAGTAGGCGCTCGAGACCGCGGCGACACCACGATTTGGGTCGTGATTCAGGGGGCCAAGCGCGCGCGCATCGCGATTGGACGATGGCAGATGGTGATACTCACGAGCGCGGCAGGGGTAGCATCGGCGACGATGTTGGGGGAATACAAATCAAATCTGGGTTGTCGCAGTTCTAAGTTGCAAGGCAATCTGGGTTGCTCGATTTACAGTGAGGTATACCCCATTTATTTTAGTTTAATTCGTTATATATATATGTGTAAAAATATATATACTGTAGAATTAATACAGTTGTTTCAGATGTATATATATAGTTGCAGAGAGTAATACGATTAAGTAATAAATATTTATAAAATTATATATATATACACAGTTTTTCAATATATGCATACAGAAAATATTACAGCAGAAGGAATTTGTATTATCACCTTATAAAAATTATGATTTTTGTAAAATATATAAAGATAAGATTTTTAATAGCATATTTTTATAAGCAGTTAGAAAAGAAATTAAATAAGTATATAAGATTTTGAAAACTATAAAAGTTTATAATATTAAAAGAATTTTATACAAAGGAATTTTAAAATATTGAAGAAATTTATATAAACAAAAGGTTTGAAATATTTATGTAAATGAGACTTTAGTTAAAGAAATAGGAAAGTTAGTAGAAATTGAAATGTTAGTCAAATAAATTTATTTAAAAGAAATCATTGGATAATTAAAATTTCTAAGCGAAGAATTTATTTATTTGATTTGTTCAAATAGTAATAAGATTATGTAATTGTTATACAAGGTTAAACTGTGAAGAAAACAATCTGGAACGAAAACGGGATTGCAAATAAAAAGCTAAGGTGAGATCTTCTCACTCAGATTTATAATTGAATTGCAGTTATTGATTGATTTGCTTGAATGTGATATTAGATATAGTAGGATATATATCTATATATAGCAGTATATACATATTGGCATATGTATATATTGGATTGATGATTTCCCGCCTCGTATAGCGGATGAGACCCTATTGCGCCGTTAGTAAGCGGATTTATAAAAACCTATATACCGCGATAATTCCGTACTGGAGCGGAATTGGTATTGTGCTAACGTCTTTGGATGCAGGGAAACAGGTTGGAGGGATCCAACTGGACCCCTCACATTGGTTGAATTTATTTCTACTGTGATGTGATAATCTGTGAATGATTATTTATGTTATTGAATTGTTGTCTGGAAATTGTTTGAAAGCTAAAATTTAGCTGAATGGATGTTTTGACATCATTGGATTCCAAAGATAAACGAAATTGAATTTTTGAAATTCAAGTAGAAAATTTCTAAGTGAATCAATTTTTGAAATTGAAGAAATTTCGAAGAAAGGAATTTTAAAGTATAAAAAGGTTAATTTTTATATTCTTATCGAATTAATTCCAGAATCAAGTGAAAACGTTAAATAAATGAATTTCGTATAATAGTTTTTGATTGAAGAATTTAATTAAAATTTGGATTTCTAAATAGTTGGAAAAAGATAAAAGGGATTTATTTTCTTTAAGAGGAATTTGTTTAAAATGAAATAAGTTGGAAGTCCAATTATAAATTTAATTGGCAAATTGAAACAAGTTTAGGAAAAATCAATATGAAATGATTTGGAATGGGAAATTAATTTAGAAATGAATATTGAAATTGATTTGGTATTGAAGTAAAATTAGAAATCAATTTGTGATTTGATTTTGGGGTTAAAAGTGAATATTTGGGAATGTGGATTTAAAAATGGAAATGATGTTAAAATGGGTTTATTTACAGTTGGTAAAGTTTAAAAGAACGATTTCTTTTAAAATAAATAAATTATAAGTATTTAACTTATAATATGGATTTTTGATGTATACGTTGAGTTATAAAATTGAATGGGTCATTAAAGGAAATTTATAAAATCGAAGTTGTTATAGAATAGAGAATAGAATTTATAAACGTTGTTTTATAAATTCGAAATCAATTGGATTTGATAAATTAAATATAGAAGGACATTAAAAAATATATATTCGCGATTTTAAATAGCGAATTTTTATTGAAATAAAATGTGTTTAAAGAATGATTTCCTTAAAGAATGAGATATATACTTGATTTTGATTTAAGTATATCGAATATTTTCTAAGTGTTGAAAATAAATAGTTTTGTGAATTACTTATTTTAAATAAGTATGGAAATGGTTTTCCAAAATGAAATGAAACGTTTTTGAGATTCTATCTTCTTAAAGATAAAATGAAATTGAATATTTGAAATCGATTTGAGAATCGTATATCAGTAGATATTTTAAAAATATAAATTCACCATGGAATTTATAAAAGGAAGGGAAGTTGTTTAAAAATAAACGTTGATTTATTTTTGAAGTGTGGAAAATTTTATATCTAGTAAAAGATATTTTTGGAAGATGAAATAATTTGGAGAATTATTTGGAATCTGATGATGTCGCGCATCTTTATTGATAGTTAAATAACCGACTATCAATAATTACCCTGAATGGTATTTGTTGTGAATTGGATGAATTTGAATGCCACACTTATTTTTGAATAATCGCTCACTATTCGGGTTAGCCGGGAAAGGACCATGGGGTCGTATAACCCATTCCGAATATGTGATACGTCGTTATGAATTGCATTTGAAGACCGGTGTTGAAGACCGGATATTTTTGAAAACGGAAGGATTACCGTCGAGTTACTCTACATCGACTGATCTTCGATTTAGAGGTTTTATCACCCTTAGTGACGGGAAGTCCTGACGTGATTGAAAATTATCCGGAATTGCAAGGGCTTCGTGAGAAGTGCCTTCGGTTCTGTTCGATCCCGGAACAGACTTGTATGGATTGTGTGTCTGACGTTACAATTTGAGATATAAAGCTGATTTCTTTCAAATACATTTCTGTTGGTGGTGGAGAATTTATTCTCTTAGCTTAACACCCTTCTCTGAGACGTACGAGCTCAGAGGTTATGTAGTTGAAATTTATCAGCGATATATCCCAATTTGGTAACGTGGCATACTGAGTGTTGCTGTGAAATGATCAGTGTTTGATCATTTGTGATATGATCATTTGTTTGATCTTATATCTTTGTGGTCATAGGTTGATCATTTTGTTTGACCCGAAGCAGGGCTTTTTGAGAAAGCGTAGCTTTGTGGACGAGACTTCGTCGAGCCTCACACCCCGGAAATGGTCGAAACAGGACGAATGCGGCAAGGTTCTAGGGAGTAGCGCCCCTTAGTGTATGTCATTCCTTCTGGATAAAGGTGGTATCATGGTATGGAGCCCAGATACTTAACCTCTGTGGTTACTGCATTATTATTATCTATGTGGTTTGTTGCGAATCGGGGATCCTCGGGAAGATCGGTGACGATCGGGGGATGGCATACGCGTGTCAGTAGTTACCTATTTTTGCAGAGGTAACCCGGCCTTGTGTTGGCAGAGATCCGGTTAGGTTCTCGGGTCGTCTATTCCAGGGACGTACCCATCGTGGATAGGAAGTTCCTTAGCCTGACCATTTGTTGGAAATCCAAAGAAACAATACGTGACTTGTACGGTTTTAGTTGTAGAACCTGCCATCTAATATGGCAGCTATAGCAAGCATACTATAATGGTACCTATGCTGGCTAAGATTTATATTGTACTTTCGAAATGTTTTCTACACTATGCACTAATAATAATATCAAAATGATTTGATTTTACGTAGTAAGCATCTTTGACTATCATAAGAAGAAATCTCCTCCAAGTCTGCGTTTGCATTGTGTGTGTGGTGGGAGGTCTTATGGTAGTTTCATTTTCCAAAAGCATTGCGAATTGACTTTAAAAATATTTCTGTTGTTTAATTTAAAAAAATAACTGTTTTACGATCTCACACCAGTCACCATGACTGACTCGGAGTTTATTGTTTCCCTTCTAAACTCTGGGTGCCCACCATTTTGCACACGGGCAGTCTAGAGTTAAATCATCAGGATATTCTGGATATTCTGGAGCTTGGAGATAAGCTGGATGACGAGACGTAGTATTTGTATCTGATAGTATTTATTCCGCTGTGTATTCTGTATGAGGACCAGTTATATAACTGTCCATTGTTGTATATGACTCTGATTGATGTATGTATAAAATGATATAGTTCTTTGTTTAAAGATTATTCATTTATCTATTATATATTGTTCCGCTGCGATGTGTGAGATTCTGATATTGTTCTGTTTCTGTGTTGTTCTGTTGTTCTTCTTCTTCCTTTCTTCTCTTTTTCTTCTATCTTCTTCTTCTTCTACTTTTTCTTTTTCTTAAAACCATAACTTTTCCGGTTTCCGACATTCGATGGCTCAGCAGTCGATAAAGTGAGTATCGATGTTGAATTTTCGAAAGTCGAAAATTTTCGGGATGTTACATTTGGTATCAGAGCATATGGTTAAGCGACAACCCTGCTCTGTTGGGTGTTACTCATTAGAGATAGAGTCAGCAGTACTCTAGAATGAGTTGAGTGTAATAATAGATATGAGCGCGTATTTGTTATTGAATATAAAATTGTTTTGTATTGTGATGATTGGTTTATTGAGTGGTATATGAACCTTCGTCGGCACAGTCTTGCAAAACTGTATCGAAGGGGTTTCTAAACACTTGAATAGAACAATTCGGCACAGTATTGTTTTGAATAGGGTGAATGAGATAATTTTACCCAAAACTATTTTTGTATATAAAAGGAATGATTTTTCTGTAAATTATTACAGTATATGGTTGCATGGTTGTTAGGAAGTGATAATATTGAAATGTTATCATTATTATATGAAATTGAATAAGAAATTGAAATCGTAACTCCAAAGTTAAGAAATAAATTCTCATACGAATGAAATTTGAGAATGTAAATTATAAATGTGAATTGTAATTTGAAATGGGAATTCCAGAGAAGTTTTTGGAAATGTTTTGAAAAGAATTTGAAAATTTTGGAGATTTGGAGAGTTAAATCATTTTTGATTTGAAAATGAATTTCAAAGGTTTTGAAAGGTATTCTGGAGAGATGAAAGCTCTAAACTCTTTTAGGTCGCTGGAAAATAATCCTGATGATGGTGGCCACATCATTAGAATTCATTTTCGGGTTTCCAAAAGAGGAATTGCTGCCAAATTGTTTTAAATGGAAGTTGTTTGAAAAGTTTGGGTTTTGTTTTTGAAAATTCAAATGGAATTTGAATTGTTTTCAAAATGGCTTTGAAATGATGGTAAGACTCTGGAATGCTATATAAAGATATAACTTATACCAATTGAGTTTTGGTAGAATAAATTTAACTTAAAGATGAAGTTAAATAAATGTAAGTACAAGTGAATCAATTTAACGAAAGTAAATTGAATGTTGAAAAATTCATTTCAAATTTGTAAAGTAAAGTATTGAAATAAAATTAGTAACGGAAACTAATTGAAGAAATGACAAATTAATATGGTTTGAGATGAATTAAAATTCATATGGAATTTAAAATCCAGTTTAATATGAGTGGTTATAAACCATAATAGTGAATTGAAAATAAATATAATGTGTATATGGAGTATTTACATTGAACTTAAGAAATGAAGTGTGAAATTCTTAAGTAAAATTTGATGATTGAACAAAAGAATAAAACTGGAGTTAAAACTGAATATTGAAAACGAATTTGAATTGTGTGAAATAAAATGAAGTTTGAGATTGGTTAGAAGTGAACTAAAGTTAATTGATAAAAAAATTCAATATTCAGAAGTCGAACGGAATCCAAATTAGATTGGAATTGTGAAATTGAATTCAAATGAGAAATTGAAATGTAGAATTGAATGAAAATAGATATGTAACTTCAACAGTGAAGTAAAAATGTATAAGAAGTTATATCGAAAGTTTGTAATTGAATGTACGAAATGGTTTGAATATATGTAACTAGATATAATGGCTAGTAGATATACAGGTGTAAAGGAATTGGGATTTTAATTTAGAAGAGAATTTGAATTGCTCGACAAAAGGTAAGTATTTCAATTCGAATATGAGATTTGATGACTTATTTCTCTAGCCGCTTGGCTTTTTCTTTTTCTTTTTGAAATCTGAGAGTCCGTAGGGACGTTTTGTAGTCGTGCCGTATTAGCCGCGCAAAGGAGACGCTGGCGAAATTTTTCAGGAATTTAGGGCGTTAGAAAATTTTTGAGAAAATTTTAAAAGTTTAAATTTGAATTTTGAATTCGAATTTGAATTTAGTAGTAAAACAATGATTGTTTGAAACTTAGAGTTGAAGTTGAAATGTTAGTTGAAATAATAAACGAACCTTTAGTAGAAAGATTTATTTTGATGAATTGATAAAACTATTGAATTGTGAAAGATAGTAGACGAGTTAAGGACCTTTTTTCCCTAACTTGTAATTTCGAGGACGAAATTCTTTTAAGGGGGGAAGTCTGTAACGACCCAGAATTTTGAACAAATTAAATTGAGAATATTTAATTAATTTTAAATATTTGAACGATAATTTAATTTGAATCCCCGATTTAAATTTGAAGCTGACAATTTAAATTATAAAATTTTATCTATTGAAAGTGAATAAAATGTTTAAATCTTCGACTATAGGCCGATGAAAAATATTTCAAATGCTTGTGAAATTTATATTGATGACACTGAAGATATCAGCAGCTTCAGAATTTAATTTCGAACTGTTTTGTTCAGTTTTGAAAATAATCACTCGAACCGATATTTATAAAATAGTCGTTTTTCAAACAGTCTCGGAATTCAACGAAACCAGTTCCATTGGGTTCGTAACGTTGTATTATTACCGGGTTTCAAATTTCGTATTTTTCGGAGTTGGTGTATGAGCTCACGATAGATAGACGCGTTGGAAATTTAAATTAAATTCAATTTGAATTTAATCTTTCCATCAACACGTTCTCCTTCTTTTTCGCCTTAATTCACGCAGAGAATCATGTCGCGAGATCGTGCAACCCATATCTGATTTATTTTTTTTATATCACGTCTCTCCCCCCTTCTCGTTCAAAAATCAAATGAAAGAAAAATGGCTGCGAATACTTCTCGAAATCGCGAGTCTCTCTTCGCCATTTTCCAACTCTCCCTCAATCTCTATTCGAAAACGAAAAGGGGGGAAACGAGTCGAATCGCGACGAGGACAGAGTGCGCGACGTCGACTGCGGGGCGAGCTGGGGTTCAAGCGAGACGTGGCATCGCGGAGTCGTTCGAGTTGGGGCAACGTGATGGACCTAGGGCATAGCGACGAGCTTCGCGAGTGGCAGTAGGCGCTCGAGACCGCGGCGACACCACGATTTGGGTCGTGATTCAGGGGGCCAAGCGCGCGCGCATCGCGATTGGACGATGGCAGATGGTGATACTCACGAGCGCGGCAGGGGTAGCATCGGCGACGATGTTGGGGGAATACAAATCAAATCTGGGTTGTCGCAGTTCTAAGTTGCAAGGCAATCTGGGTTGCTCGATTTACAGTGAGGTATACCCCATTTATTTTAGTTTAATTCGTTATATATATATGTGTAAAAATATATATACTGTAGAATTAATACAGTTGTTTCAGATGTATATATATAGTTGCAGAGAGTAATACGATTAAGTAATAAATATTTATAAAATTATATATATATACACAGTTTTTCAATATATGCATACAGAAAATATTACAGCAGAAGGAATTTGTATTATCACCTTATAAAAATTATGATTTTTGTAAAATATATAAAGATAAGATTTTTAATAGCATATTTTTATAAGCAGTTAGAAAAGAAATTAAATAAGTATATAAGATTTTGAAAACTATAAAAGTTTATAATATTAAAAGAATTTTATACAAAGGAATTTTAAAATATTGAAGAAATTTATATAAACAAAAGGTTTGAAATATTTATGTAAATGAGACTTTAGTTAAGGAAATAGGAAAGTTAGTAGAAATTGAAATGTTAGTCAAATAAATTTATTTAAAAGAAATCATTGGATAATTAAAATTTCTAAGCGAAGAATTTATTTATTTGATTTGTTCAAATAGTAATAAGATTATGTAATTGTTATACAAGGTTAAACTGTGAAGAAAACAATCTGGAACGAAAACGGGATTGCAAATAAAAAGCTAAGGTGAGATCTTCTCACTCAGATTTATAATTGAATTGCAGTTATTGATTGATTTGCTTGAATGTGATATTAGATATAGTAGGATATATATCTATATATAGCAGTATATACATATTGGCATATGTATATATTGGATTGATGATTTCCCGCCTCGTATAGCGGATGAGACCCTATTGCGCCGTTAGTAAGCGGATTTATAAAAACCTATATACCGCGATAATTCCGTACTGGAGCGGAATTGGTATTGTGCTAACGTCTTTGGATGCAGGGAAACAGGTTGGAGGGATCCAACTGGACCCCTCACATTGGTTGAATTTATTTCTACTGTGATGTGATAATCTGTGAATGATTATTTATGTTATTGAATTGTTGTCTGGAAATTGTTTGAAAGCTAAAATTTAGCTGAATGGATGTTTTGACATCATTGGATTCCAAAGATAAACGAAATTGAATTTTTGAAATTCAAGTAGAAAATTTCTAAGTGAATCAATTTTTGAAATTGAAGAAATTTCGAAGAAAGGAATTTTAAAGTATAAAAAGGTTAATTTTTATATTCTTATCGAATTAATTCCAGAATCAAGTGAAAACGTTAAATAAATGAATTTCGTATAATAGTTTTTGATTGAAGAATTTAATTAAAATTTGGATTTCTAAATAGTTGGAAAAAGATAAAAGGGATTTATTTTCTTTAAGAGGAATTTGTTTAAAATGAAATAAGTTGGAAGTCCAATTATAAATTTAATTGGCAAATTGAAACAAGTTTAGGAAAAATCAATATGAAATGATTTGGAATGGGAAATTAATTTAGAAATGAATATTGAAATTGATTTGGTATTGAAGTAAAATTAGAAATCAATTTGTGATTTGATTTTGGGGTTAAAAGTGAATATTTGGGAATGTGGATTTAAAAATGGAAATGATGTTAAAATGGGTTTATTTACAGTTGGTAAAGTTTAAAAGAACGATTTCTTTTAAAATAAATAAATTATAAGTATTTAACTTATAATATGGATTTTTGATGTATACGTTGAGTTATAAAATTGAATGGGTCATTAAAGGAAATTTATAAAATCGAAGTTGTTATAGAATAGAGAATAGAATTTATAAACGTTGTTTTATAAATTCGAAATCAATTGGATTTGATAAATTAAATATAGAAGGACATTAAAAAATATATATTCGCGATTTTAAATAGCGAATTTTTATTGAAATAAAATGTGTTTAAAGAATGATTTCCTTAAAGAATGAGATATATACTTGATTTTGATTTAAGTATATCGAATATTTTCTAAGTGTTGAAAATAAATAGTTTTGTGAATTACTTATTTTAAATAAGTATGGAAATGGTTTTCCAAAATGAAATGAAACGTTTTTGAGATTCTATCTTCTTAAAGATAAAATGAAATTGAATATTTGAAATCGATTTGAGAATCGTATATCAGTAGATATTTTAAAAATATAAATTCACCATGGAATTTATAAAAGGAAGGGAAGTTGTTTAAAAATAAACGTTGATTTATTTTTGAAGTGTGGAAAATTTTATATCTAGTAAAAGATATTTTTGGAAGATGAAATAATTTGGAGAATTATTTGGAATCTGATGATGTCGCGCATCTTTATTGATAGTTAAATAACCGACTATCAATAATTACCCTGAATGGTATTTGTTGTGAATTGGATGAATTTGAATGCCACACTTATTTTTGAATAATCGCTCACTATTCGGGTTAGCCGGGAAAGGACCATGGGGTCGTATAACCCATTCCGAATATGTGATACGTCGTTATGAATTGCATTTGAAGACCGGTGTTGAAGACCGGATATTTTTGAAAACGGAAGGATTACCGTCGAGTTACTCTACATCGACTGATCTTCGATTTAGAGGTTTTATCACCCTTAGTGACGGGAAGTCCTGACGTGATTGAAAATTATCCGGAATTGCAAGGGCTTCGTGAGAAGTGCCTTCGGTTCTGTTCGATCCCGGAACAGACTTGTATGGATTGTGTGTCTGACGTTACAATTTGAGATATAAAGCTGATTTCTTTCAAATACATTTCTGTTGGTGGTGGAGAATTTATTCTCTTAGCTTAACACCCTTCTCTGAGACGTACGAGCTCAAAGGTTATGTAGTTGAAATTTATCAGCGATATATCCCAATTTGGTAACGTGGCATACTGAGTGTTGCTGTGAAATGATCAGTGTTTGATCATTTGTGATATGATCATTTGTTTGATCTTATATCTTTGTGGTCATAGGTTGATCATTTTGTTTGACCCGAAGCAGGGCTTTTTGAGAAAGCGTAGCTTTGTGGACGAGACTTCGTCGAGCCTCACACCCCGGAAATGGTCGAAACAGGACGAATGCGGCAAGGTTCTAGGGAGTAGCGCCCCTTAGTGTATGTCATTCCTTCTGGATAAAGGTGGTATCATGGTATGGAGCCCAGATACTTAACCTCTGTGGTTACTGCATTATTATTATCTATGTGGTTTGTTGCGAATCGGGGATCCTCGGGAAGATCGGTGACGATCGGGGGATGGCATACGCGTGTCAGTAGTTACCTATTTTTGCAGAGGTAACCCGGCCTTGTGTTGGCAGAGATCCGGTTAGGTTCTCGGGTCGTCTATTCCAGGGACGTACCCATCGTGGATAGGAAGTTCCTTAGCCTGACCATTTGTTGGAAATCCAAAGAAACAATACGTGACTTGTACGGTTTTAGTTGTAGAACCTGCCATCTAATATGGCAGCTATAGCAAGCATACTATAATGGTACCTATGCTGGCTAAGATTTATATTGTACTTTCGAAATGTTTTCTACACTATGCACTAATAATAATATCAAAATGATTTGATTTTACGTAGTAAGCATCTTTGACTATCATAAGAAGAAATCTCCTCCAAGTCTGCGTTTGCATTGTGTGTGTGGTGGGAGGTCTTATGGTAGTTTCATTTTCCAAAAGCATTGCGAATTGACTTTAAAAATATTTCTGTTGTTTAATTTAAAAAAATAACTGTTTTACGATCTCACACCAGTCACCATGACTGACTCGGAGTTTATTGTTTCCCTTCTAAACTCTGGGTGCCCACCATTTTCCACACGGGCAGTCTAGAGTTAAATCATCAGGATATTCTGGATATTCTGGAGCTTGGAGATAAGCTGGATGACGAGACGTAGTATTTGTATCTGATAGTATTTATTCCGCTGTGTATTCTGTATGAGGACCAGTTATATAACTGTCCATTGTTGTATATGACTCTGATTGATGTATGTATAAAATGATATAGTTCTTTGTTTAAAGATTATTCATTTATCTATTATATATTGTTCCGCTGCGATGTGTGAGATTCTGATATTGTTCGGTTTCTGTGTTGTTCTGTTGTTCTTCTTCTTCCTTTCTTCTCTTTTTCTTCTATCTTCTTCTTCTTCTACTTTTTCTTTTTCTTAAAACCATAACTTTTCGGGTTTCCGACATTCGTTGGCTCAGCAGTCGATAAAGTGAGTATCGATGTTGAATTTTCGAAAGTCGAAAATTTTCGGGATGTTACACTAGACAATATAAATAATCATTTGCATGCATGCAACCTGAGTAATCATGACCAGTCTGTCTAAATAAATGGCCTATCTGTCCCAACATCATAGTTTTCTCATGGTAACTACAAACTTATATGGTTGACTCGAGCCTATCAGATATACCAAATTCTCCAACTTACTATTAGAAGGAAACTTGATGGTTTGTGTGAAACTTACTATTCCTAGGGTCACTCTGATCCTAATGGTTTTGCAAGTCAACCAATAACCTATCTTATCTTTGTGTATTCCTTTTTGTGCATAAACATGCTTCTAGTCTTACCCTTGATGAAGCCCTATGCACTGGAATGTTGGACTAATATCAGCTAGGGGCTGACAGCTGAAGTATAAGGCGCAACCCTACACCAGTCCTATCTCGTTTTCCAATCTCTGAGTTAATTCGTCCTATCATAATTTATCTAAAGGTGATAAGAATAATCTTTCTAGGCCAAATACCCTTTTTATTTCCTTGAAAACATAAACCTTTATAATTGATTTAACCCTTGAAATCATACTTAAAACAAGGAAAACTATAGTCCTTTACTTTCCAAAATATATTATGCCAATGTATATGCTTTTATAAAATAACACTGATGAATTTCGAAATCACTTTAGAGGTTGTCGCACCTCAAAACCTTAGGCTATGAAGCCATATATAATAAAACGATTTATATTGCCAAAGTGCGGCATTGATATAGCCACTATGGTATTGTCGCACCCCTCTAAAATTGAAATCATGTTAAAGCTTCTGATTTGTAACACATAAGGCCATAAGCCAAAACATTTATGTCGCATATCATAAATTAATATAGGTTGCCGACTATAAGCGGCATAGTTATGAGTTTGCATAGTATAAAACTTTAAAACATAGAAATATGGGAATGTCGATATTAAGGTTGGGTGGCATTACTGCCATATAAAACCAATATCGAAAATAGACTATAGCGGCGTTATGGCCAAACACTACGGCATAAGAAAATAGTGGCATCATTGGCTCTTTATAATCAATGTCGAAAATAATAATAGCGGCACTACAGCCATAGTATAATCAATGCTGAAAAGGTAAACTAGCGGCATAGACGACATGCAGCATTGAAATCATAAGGAGTTGATATCATTATAGGAAATATGCAGCATTATGGACATCGCTATAAATTTGTCGCATTAACAATGTCACAATAAAACATATGGTATAAAACAGGTGGCATAGAAGACTATAGGCATATAATGCCGGTGACATCACCAACATCGCAGGCATCAATGTCGACATTGATATGTCCCAACCTTAGTGGAATCATTGCATACCAACCAAGTTGCTATCGTATGCTTCCCTGCAGGTTAGAGATGATATGCGGCATAGATGGGTTATGGCATTGATTAATAGCGCATGACAATACCATAATGAACATAAAAACTTTTTTGTTTCTTTAAAATTCAATATCTTTTTACCAACTCTAATTCTTTGTCAAATTCTTATTGGATAACAATTTTCTTTACCAATTCTTTTTAAGAAAAATTGCTATAAAACTGAAATTAGATTCCCAAACAATTTTGAAAATAATAATTTTATATTAAAATTTTAATATAATTATTAAGTTGTTCTAGCCTAATAAATTCATATAAAATCATAAAAACTTGGAACAAATCCCCAAAAATCACAATAAATCAAATTTATCATATTCTTTAACATATAAAAATTCGAAACCAAAAACATTAATTAATTATTTTTAATAATTAAAACCCAAAATAAATCAATTTCCTCACTTAGAAAATTAACGAAATATTCATACTTGCTTGGAAAATTATGAAATTAAAAACCCACTTCGAAAATTATTTCAAAATTTCAAGCCATTTGGGTGTCATATGGTAGGTTTCACACTTAAACATATAAATAAATTTCATAATAAATCCAATAATTCATCAATAATCATATAATCATTCAAACATTCAAAACATGGCATAATAACATCAAAGAATTCGGGTTTAATCATAAAACCGAACCAAACATAGAAAACTTTTGATGGATAATCATTATTCACCTTGATTTGATAAAGCAACTTGAGATTTGAGTTTGAATTGATTTACCCTAAGCTTTAACCTTATTCCTTAATTTTTTTCTTCTTTTGAATCTCCTTATAATAGCCGCCCATGTTCTCTATTTTAGTTTATATAAATGAAAGTGAGGGAGCAATTGAGAATAGGATGGTATATGTTAAGGAAATGTGGTATTTTCCTATTTTGCTCTTCTCATAAATCCTCCTTCTTATTAATGTTCTAATCACCCTTATTAGTTCATTAGTCAAGGCTCGACCAATTTGATTACCAAATCTCATTCTCCTTATCATCTTACATTATTTTATTTTATTTATCTAATTAAATGTCCTAAATAATGTTATCAAAATTAGGGGTGTTACATATCCCCATGGATCGGTACCGATCCATACAACTTTGCCCATATCACCTCCAACCTCCTATGCTCCAAAGCTCTGATGTTAACAACTCATTCCAAACTTCATAGGATCGATTGCACGTGGTTTGCCATCGAATGCCTTGAGCACCTGAAATCAGAAACTCCATTCCTTCACCAATCCATTCTATTGACCCAGAAGTAAGCTTCCAACAACGCAAGCATGATGGAAATCGCGAAGCTAACAAAACAAAGATTTAGAATCCATCCACGAGAAATTCTTATGGATCGATACGGATCCATGCCTATGAATTGGTACCAATCTCACTTTTGCTAACCTGGCCATGTTTCCTCTAGTATGTTGCTAGTTGGTGGAGAGCGTGGTGGAGATCGTGGAGGAGAACTTTTAGGTGACATACAACTATAAATAGGAGGTTGGGACATCATTTCAAGGGATCGTTTTTCTTCTTTATAAGTTTTTCCACAACTCTCTTATAACCTCGAGGATCCATACCGATCCATAAGAACACTACTTGTAAACAATAGTGTAATCAATAAAAACACTAAGTGGACGTAAGCATCAGTTGGCCAAATCACTATAAACTATGCGTGTCTCGTTTTTACTTCATTTTCCATTTATATTTCCTCATTTTATTTCTACCTATTCTCTTGGGTGTTTATGCCACATTTTGGTACAAATAAGTAATATTTTATATAGATATTAAAAACCTATTTATAAGTATTTTTTATATATAAGTTTGGAAAAGTTAAGTTCAATATTTTACAAAAGAATAAAGGTGATTTTGGTTATAACACTTAGTTATAATAAATGGTTTCGAGAAGTTAACCAAAAGTGTGTATATATATATTAGCAAAGCTAGCCGGCTTTAAAGTGGGTCGTGCCACTTTATATAAATAAAGAACAGGTGATATGTACATGCACAGAGCAGCTGATTAAAGTGGCCAAGCCACCGACATTAAAAGGAACATGAGATAGACAAAAAGGCCTATACTACTACAAAAGAACTTTCCTATCCCCTCGAATGGGAGGATGGACAAGCACTACCATCATCTGACTCTAGAACATGAACATCAGCAAACGCAGAGAAAATAAGTGCCAGGTCAGAAACATAACCAACAGAAGCTGGAGAGTATATAAACTTCCTATCCCACGTGACATAATAGAACTTGCTCTTGTTCACCTCACCAATCTCACCCTCCCTAGTGAGGGCAAGGCCCTCGCCATCAATATGATAAATAAGACTTCTCGTTTCGCCCTCAGTGTCACTGATGAAAGCATAAAAGGTATTACTCACAGGCAAGAATCTCATGTCCGAAGGAAGGTGAAGCCAAACCCGCTCGTCGGGGTTCCACATAATAGTATTAGAGGAAGGTCCAACACTGACCGGAACTGTGACATCCCGCACCCCTAGGCACCCCGAAAATCGGACATGACTAGAAGCACAGGTGGTCCAGTGAAATAAAAATCCATGACATAGCACAGAGACGAAGGCAACAACATAAAATGATTAAAATATTACAGCGGAAGAAAACTTTCACTAATTATAAATTAATAGCAAAACATCTTCATTAAAAACAACATTATCCCAAATTTATTTCTGAAACCAAAAGTACCAAGTAGTCTCCACCAAAACATAAAACATAACAAAGTTCACAATATAGGTCCCCATATATAGAGTAAAGTACGAAAAAGAGAAACGAAGTACATGAAACAAAAGAAACAAAAGCTGAAGATAACAACTGCTCCAATGACCCTCCAAGCTGCAAAGAACTACAACCTAGAACTGCCCTCCTGAGATTTGGGGAAAATAGGTAAAATAGGAATGGGTCGGACATAAAGTCTGGTGAATGAGAAATAAAATGAAGTAGAAAGAATAAAACAGTTTAATTCCAGGTCTTCCTGGATATCGTAGAGTATGAATAATATAATGCAGTGAATCCTTCTTAGATACAGTTCCTAAGAAGCCAAAGTCCATGGTCACTCTAGGGAAGTCAACCTTGCAGTAATACTAAACGTCAATCGGCCTGTCGAACCTGCTATCCTTACCTATCCACGTGCTATAGTGTGAAAGTCATGCTCTCCACCCATGCACTGTGACTAAATGCCTCTTATGTCTGACCGGCGCCGACTCAAACAATCTCGCAGGACCCCAAAGTTGCGCTCAGGCTCCGCCAAACTGGAATCCTATCCTCCTGTCTCCTCGGTCACCAACATGGACTTGCCCCTATTTAAAGTGTCGGTCCTCCGAAAGAGCACCCGCAGCTGGGTCGGCTGCGCAAAATCCTCCAACGATCTGCCTAAAGAAGCCTACGTCGGAGCACACTTATCATGTTCCGTCCGCGTCGATCTGCCTGAAGAAGCCTACGATTGCAGATGCTATCTATCCTACGTACTAGCAACCTATGAAAGGAAACAAGCATCCTTGTGAACCTACTTTCCTGCTCCTAGTATGTATAGCAATAACTATATTTTGGTCTTGACTGCATGAAACACCTATCCAGACCTTTATAAGGCCTGCCTACCAAATCGCTTCCAGATTAATTAATTTTACCGTTATAGTTTACATACTGTTTATTTCCTTTAATCTGCTTTAGGCCATTTTTACATCCCATTTGGTTATTTCACAATTTCCCTTTTTCTTACATAAATGGTGTTTCAATTTCATGTCCGTTCAGTCTGTATGGTTTGTCTGTAATTTTTATACCATTTTGTTACAGATTTATACTAGCCTTTAGGATCAATTTAATTTACATTTTTTTCCACACTAATTTACGTTCTCCTTTTAGAGATTTAATCTATACAAATTTTTTATCCAATAGCCAAAAATCATTTAATTACACAAAATTCCACTTTTACATTTTTAGGCCACATATGAAACAAACAATTATGCCAATTAGACTTCCCAATTTTGTTCCAAAACCATATTCAAAATTATGTAATTATATCAATCAAAACCACAATTTTATTCTAGTAACATATTCTGAATTTATTCAACTAACTTGTTCTACCATTAGAAATTGAATAACAATTCTAATTCAATTTAATTAAACAATTCTTATTTATGCCATGAAACGTGAATAACAATTTGTTTGTTCCAAATTTCAACCCAAACATGAATTAGAATTGAGAAGTGGTAGAAGGAGAAGACGCAATAATTTACATAAATTTCAATCTTATTTATGTCATAAAACGTGAGTAGACATTTTATATGTTCCATATTTTAAACCAAACATAAATTAGATTTGAGAAGTGAAAGAAGAAGAAGTTGCAATAAATTACATCTATTCTTAATTAATAACAGAAATTAATTCATATTAACGTGCCAGAAAAGAACTGAAATTGAACTACTTTATTTTTCTATTTCATATTAATTCCCGCTCACCTGAGAGCTTGTATAAATTTGAAAAAGCTTTGCTTTAATCTTTCTCCCTTTGATTCTTCTAAACTACCCAAATTGCTTGAATATATATATAGATAATTTAATTTGGTAGAGATTTGTTTATTTATTAGAGAAAAAGGAGGAAGAATAATACACACTAATTTTACTGTAGAATTATGGCGACGGCTGAATAAGAGATTAAGTTTAGGTTAGATGGTTTATTCATAGATTGTTTGAGTGAATATAATCCATTAGATTATTTTAGATTAAATCCGGTTCTTTCATACACTTAATGGTTATCCATTCTAGCCCATACACATCACTCAACCAATAAAATTTTGCCATCTCATCCTATTACATCACTGGAGTGAATGGGAGGCCGCCACATGTTAGAAACAAGTTGAAATACGTAGGAAAATCACTGGAAACGAACCAGCTAAAAAAAACATCGCTCCAGATTTTAGGCGACAATGGGACTTGATCCCTGATCACTAAGGAAGTCAACATGCGCCTTTGCCACTGTACCAAATGTGCTTTTAATTTCATTTTAATTATATTTCCCATAAAATATTGGGGTGTTACATTCTCCCCCCTTAAAGGATTTCGCCCCCGAAATTTCCAAAGACGGAAGAACGTAATTAACAACCAGCATCCAAGAACTACATCCATCTACTCAACCATCATCCATTTCTACCATTGTCCTTATTTTCAACTAATGCAATTTATGATTTATGCAAAGTGAAATGCATATGAACTTACCTAATGCGAAAAGGTAGTCGGTCTACTGATTCAGTTGACTCCTGTAATGCAAGTATGCTTATGCCATGCAACCAAATGTATGCAATTACCCTAGTATAATTGATAATTCTATATGTATGTTTCAATCATTCACCTAAATTCACCATCCATATGCAACATCCATTTGTACACACACACACACACATATATATATATATATATATACACACAACCATGTGCAAATGCGATAGATAACAGGCATGCATATTCAGGTGTGTGTACCTAGTTGGCCGATTATCCTAATAAATATCTATCTAGTGCATGTAGTGCATCCATTTACAAATATTGGCATCCACTTGCAATCATTTTCATCTATCAAACATAACATGCCCTAATGACATGTTTACAACCAAGCTACCATCCATAGGTTTCACCTAAAGATTATCGAAAAGATCCTAACTAAGGAAAGATCAAAGATCAAAGATAGGATATTTGAAGTGTACCTTCAAATAGAAAAGGATAAGATGTTCGAATTCTCTCCTCGGATTCCCATGTGCACTCCTTGGGGTTATCTCCCCACTGAACCTTCACTAGACGAACTTCCTTGTTGCGTAATCTCTTGACGCCGTGTTCCAATATACGGGTGGGTGTACGACGCACAAGTGATTCACGCTCTACCTCCACTTCCCTTAGCTAATCGAGTTCTACTACTACTGCGAAATCATGTAGACACTTCCTCAGATGCGAAACATGAAAAACATCGTGAACTCCTGCCAACTTATCTGGAAGATCAATTCTATATGCCACTTTTCTAATCCGTGCAGTAATAGAGAAGGGTCCTACAAATCTCGGTGCCAACTTACCCACTAAGCCAAATCTCATAACGTTTCTCAGAGGAGAAACATTGACAAAAACCATATCTCCAACCTTAAACTCCAAATCTAAACGTCTTCTGTCAACATATGACTTTTGTCTATCTTGTGCAGTCTTCAACCTCTTGCGAATCAAATCCACCTTCTCGGAAGTTTCCCTCACCAAGTCTGGTCCAAACAAGATCCTATCGGTGGTATCCCACCAACAGGCTGGTGATCTACATGGTCTTCCATAGAGGGCCTCGAATAGTGACATCCCAATGTTTGCTTGATAACTATTATTATACGCGAACTCCACCAAAGCTGGTCTTCCCAAGAGCCTCCAAAGTCAATGATGCACAATCTGAGCAAATCTTCCAAAATCCTATTTACCCTCTCAGTCTGTCCATCTGTCTGAGGGTGATATGCCATGCTCCGATTCAATTCTGTTCCCAAGGCTTGCTGAAGACTCCTCCAAAACTCGCTGGTGAATAATGGATCTCTGTCGCTCACAATGCTGGTGGGAACTCCATGAAGCCTAACTCTCTCCCTTACATAAAGAGTCGCCAAAGAAGCTGCCATTCTATTACTCTTAATGGGTATAAAATGAGCGCTCTTCGTCAGTCTATCCACAATAACCCAAATGCTCGTGTTCCCTCTCTGTGACCTTGGTAATCCATCCACGAAGTCCATAGAAACGCTCTCCCATTTCCATAATGGAATATCCAATGGCTGCAACAGTCCTCCGGGCTTCTTCTGTTCCGACTTTACCCTTTGGCAAGTGATGCACTTTGATACATACTCCGCCACCCTCTTCTTCATTTCGGGCCAATAGAATACCCTCTTCATATCCTGGTACATCTTATCACCACCGGGGTGCACTGTCATCCTAGAATGATGTGACTAGGCCAACACCGCATCTACTAAATCCTCACTATGGGGAACACAAAGTCTACCATCCCTTTTAAGCCATCCTCTAGTGTCCATGGTATAGCGCCTAAGATGTGGTGATTACTCTCCTCTACCAAGCTTATCTAAAATGTCATTTAACTCTTCGTCCTCACCTTGCCTTGCTCCAATCTGCTCCATCAAAGTAGACTGGACGTCGAGAGCTGATAACAATCCAGGAGCTAAATCCGATGAAGGTCTAAAATCAAAGGTAGCAATGTATTCCAAATGCTTCCATTCCAAAAACAGAGGACTTAAAACCACTTTGCGTCTACTCAACCCATCTGTCACTACATTACCCTTGCCAGGGGTATAGGAAATCTCAAAGTCATAAGAGGCTAAAAAGTCCATCCATCTTTGCTATCTCAAATTCAAGTCTTTCTGAGAGAATAGATACTTCAAAGACTTATGATCCGTGAAAAGCTCGAATCTCTTCTAAGAGATAGTGCCTCCAAGACTTTAGAGCAAAAACTATAGCTGCCAACTCAAGATCATGCATCAGATAGTTCTTCTCATGCGTTTTCAACTGTCTACTCGCATAGCACACTACCCTACCCTCTTGCATCAGTACCGCCCCTAGCCCCATACCATAAGCATCCGTATAAACTGAGAAAGGCTTGGTTCCATCTGGTAATACTAATACGGGCGCGGTAGTCAAAGCTTCCTTCAATCGACCAAAGGCATCCTCACACTTGGCATCCCAAACAAAAGCTGAGTTCTTCTTGGTAAGGCGGGTAAGTGGAGCTGATATCCTAGCGAAGTCCTTAATGAACTTCCTATAGTAGCCCGCAAGACCAAGGAAACTCCTTATGTCCATGGCATTCTTAGGGGTCTTCCAATCCTGTATTGCTACCACTTTTATCGGATCTACTGCAAGTCCATCCTCCGAAATGATGTGTCCCAAAAAGAGAACCTCATCCCTCCAAAAGTGGCACTTGGAGAACTTCGCCTTCAACTTATGTGCTCGCAGGGTCCTAAGCACTTCTTCTAAGTGAACAGTATGCTCCTCCTTGCTTCACGAATAAACCAAAATGTCATCAACGAACACCACCACAAACTTATTCAACGATTCACGAAATACTCGACTCATCAGGTCCACAAAATATGCCGAAGCATTGGTTAGCCCAAATGGCATGACTAACCACTCAAGTAACCCATCCGGAGTCCTAAACATAGTCATCTCGATGCTATCCTCCGCGACATGCAACTGATGAAATCCTGTGGCCAAATCAAGCTGCGAAAATTCCTTGGCTCCTACTAGCTGGTCGAAGAGATCGTCTATACTGGGAAGAGGATAACAATTCTTCTTCGTTAGTTTATTAAGCTCCCTATAATCCACGCAAAGTTTGAGAGAGCCATCCGCCTTAGTGGCAAAGACAATGGGTGCACCCCACTTAGAAATGCTCCTATGAATGAAGCCCTTCTCCAAAAGCTCTCCAATCTGCTTGCTCAACTCACGACGTTCCTTAGGAGCCATATGCCTTACCGGTAAAACAGCCAGTTTCTCATTATCGACAAGATAAATCTTGAACTCGATCTCTCTTCGAGGTGGAAGGCCAGCAACCTCCTCGAACACATCTTGAAAGTCTCTAACAATGGGTACCGAACTCAAACTATCGGGCGATAAGTCAAGAGAATAAAGGTAGCTCAACATGACTGATCCTCTAGGGTAACAAGATACCTCCAAGGTACATCCACTACAAGTGCCTAACCTCACTACCCTCTTATCGCAATTAAGAACAGCACCATACATGGATAGCCATTCCATACCAAGAATCAACCTGAACTCGGAAAAGCCAAATACAAAGGCACTATAGTTAAACTCAACCCCTAAAATAAACAATTTCAAATCTCGACATAACATGGACAAATAGGTCAATCCTCCTATGGGATTTGATACTACTACAGGGTCGGTCACTAAGTAAGCATCAAGACCAAGACTCTCTACAAGAGTACTAGATATAAAAGAGTGCGAAGCTCCAGAATCAAATAGGGTACGAATAGGAAAATCAGAGACAGATAACACACCTTCGATGAACCTTCTTTCCTTTGTCCACAACTGGACGAGTACTAGAGGAAGGAGCTGCCTCTAAAGCATAAGCCTGAGCAGACGGCCAAGGTGTTTGTGAACTGTCCTTGGGCTTCGACGGACATTCCTTCTTCATATGCCCCTCTTGATCGCAAAGATAGCACCTCAGTCTCGGTCGCTCTCCTGCCTGACCTGGTTTCCCACAAGTATTGCACTTCCAGTCCTTCCTTGGAACTTTCCTTTTTCCACCTGACCCTCCTCCTCCTCTCCTCTTTCCTTTCCACTGCTTCTTCCCATCACTCTCCTACGCCACATCCCATTTCTTCTCAGTATCAGCAAGTAAAGCCATCTCTACCAATCCCTCAAAAGTGGCTCCCCTCGGAATGTGGCTCACCGTCAAACTCTGCAGTGACTGACTCAAACCCTTAGCGAACTTCAATGCCTTCTTGTGAGGAGTATTGATCAGGTCTAGTCCGAATCTAGCAAGCTCATTGAATTGATTAACATATTCCTTAATTGTGATATCCCCTTGCTTGAGCTGTATAAATTTCTCTAGCTGCACACCCTCTTCAGCCTGCAATAAGAATTTCCTCTTGAACCTAGTACGAAAATCCGCCCAAGTCAAATTATCAGCCTCAGCCTCCACAATCTCCCACCAACAAAGAGCCTCTCCATCCAACTGCCTCTGAGCCAAGTCCTCCAATCCCATAATTCCAAATATCCACTCACAACTACGGATCCAGGATCTCGCCTCAGTATATGACTCGGTGCCAAGAAACGGCTTGCCTCCTAAGCTGGTGTAGTTCTTGCATAACTTGGGAAAATCGAGAATGCCTGGCGGATGGGTTGGAGCCCCTTCCGCCGGAGCAGCATCCCTAGCTGGTGGCTCTACTCGTGCAGTAGCCTGCAAATAACGTCTGAACCAAGTAGGCAAATTAAGGCCTGGAACTTCGAGGATATCTTTCGGTTCAGACATTTCTATCTATGGATATTAAAAAGATGTGATTAGGTACTCCACAAATAATTCAATAGATAGCGAGGAAGATATATGAGGGACCCATTTCTAAAATCTCTTTTCTTTCCAAAATATATACAT
Organism: Allium fistulosum; assembly: GCA_030737815.1. NCBI lineage: Eukaryota > Viridiplantae > Streptophyta > Magnoliopsida > Asparagales > Amaryllidaceae > Allium > Allium fistulosum. Next base: position 767,587,011 of record CM060903.1, on the reverse strand, counting down.
ATACTTTTAAAAGTATTATTTGGAATACCCTTTAAAAATTATTCGAAAACCTCCATATTTTTAAAATATTTTTAGGATTACCGAAACCTTAGCTCTGATACCAACTGTGATACCCCGAACCTCTAGGCACCCCGAAAATCGGACATGGCTAGAAGCACGGGTGATCCGGTGAAATAAAAATCCATAGGATAACACAGAGACTAAGGCAACATCATAAAATGATTAAAATATTACGGCGGAAGAAAACTTTCACTAATTATAAATTAATAGCAAAACAGCTTCATTAAAACAACATTATCCCAAATTTATTTCTGAAACCAAAAGTACCAAGTAGTCTCCACCAAAACATAAAACATAACAAAGTTCAAAATATAGGTCCCCATGTATAGAGTAAAGTACGGAAAAAAGAAACGAAGTACATGAAACAAAAGAAACAAAATCTAAAGATAACAACTGCTCTAATGACCCTCCAAGCTGCAACCTAGACCTGCCCTCTTGTGATTTGAGGAAAATAGGAAAAATAGGAATGGGTCAGACATAAAGTCTGGTGAATGAGAAATAAAATGAAGTAGAAAGAATAAAACAGTTTAATTCCAGGTCTTCCCCGAATATCGTAGAGGGTGAATAATATAATGCAGTGAATCCTTCTTAGATACAGTTCCTAAGAAGCCAAAGTCAACGGTCACTCTAGGGAAGTCAACCATGAAGTAATACTAAACACCAATCGACCTGTCGGACCTGCTGTCCTTACCTATCCACATGCTACAGCGTGAAAGTCATGCTCTTCACCCGTACACTGTGACTAAATGCCTCTTACGTCTGACCGGCGCCGACTCAAACAACCTCTCAGGACCCCGAAGTTGCGCTCAGGCTCGACCAAACTGGACTCCTGTCTCCTTAGTCATCAATATGGACTTGCCCCTATCCGAAGTGTCGGTCCTCCGAAAGAGCGCCCGCAGCTGGATCGGCTATGGAAAATTCTCCAACGATCTGCTTAAAGAAGCCTATGTCGGAGCACACTTGTCATGTTCCGCCCGCGTCGATCTACCTGAAGAAGCCTACGATTGCAGATGCTATCTATCCTACATACTAGCAAACTATGAAAGGTAACAAACATCCTTGCGAACCTACTTGCCCGCTCCTAGTACGTACAGCCAAAACTATATTTTGGTCTTAACTGCATGAAACACCTATCCAGACCTTTACAAGGTCTTCCTACCAAATCGCTTCCAGTTTAATTAATTTTACCATTACAGTTTACATATTGTTTATTTCCATTAATCTACTTTAGGCCATTTTTACATCTGATTTGGTTATTTCACAATTACCCTTTTTCTTACATAAATGGTGTTTCAATTTCACGTCCGTTCAGTCTGTATGGTTTGTCTATAATTTTATACCATTTTGTTACAGATTTACACTAGCCTTTAGGATCCATTTAATTTACATTTTTTTCCACCCTAATTTACGTTCTCCTTTTAGATATTTAATCTGTATAAAAATTTTATCCAATAGCCACAAACCATTTAATTACACAAAATTCCACTTTTACATTTTTTAGGCCACATATGAAATAAACAATTATGTCAATTAGACTTCCCAATTTTGTTCCAAAACCATATTCAAAATTATGTAATTATACCATTCAAAACCATAATTTTATTCAAGTAACATATTCTGAATTCATTCAACTAACATGTTTTACCATTAGAAATTGAATAACAATTCTAATTCAATTTAATTAAACCAGTCTTATTTACGCCATGAAACGTGAAACAATTTGTTTGTTCCAAATTTCAACCCAAACATGAATTAGAATTGAGAAGTGGTAGAAGGAGAAGACGCAATAATTTACAAAAATTTCAATCTTATTTATGTCATAAAACGTGAGTAGACAATTTATATGTTCCATATTTTAAACCAAACATAAATTAGATTTGAGAAGTGAAAGAAGAAGTAGTTGCAATAAATTACATCTATTCTCAATTAATAACAGAAATTAATTCATATTAACGTGCCAGAAAAGAACTGAAATTGAACTACTTTATTTTTCTATTTCATATTAATTCCCGCTCACCTGACACTTGAGCTTGTATAAATTTGAAAAAGCTTTGCTTTAATCTTTCTCCCTTTGATTCTTCTAAACTCCCCAAATTGCTTGAATATATATATAGATAATTTAATTTGGTAGAGATTTGTTTATTTATTAGAGAAAATGAGGAAGAATAATACACACTAATTTTACTATAGAATTATGGCAATGGCTGAATAAGAGATTAGGTTTAGGTTAGATGGTTTATTTATAGATTGTTTGAGTGAATATAATCCATTAGATTATTTTAGATTAAATCTGGTTCTTTCATACACTTAATGGTTATCCATTCCAGCCCATACACATCACTCAACCAATAAAATTTATTCATCTCATCCTATTACATCACTGGAGCGAATGGGAGGCCGCCACATATCAGAAACAACGCTGAAATACGTAGGAAAATCGATGGAAACGAACCAGCTAATAAAAACATCGCTCCAGATTTTGGGCAACAACGGGACTTGATCTCTGGTCACTAAGGAAGTCAATATGCACATTTACCACCGTACCAAATGCGCTTTTAAATTTGTTTAATTATATTTCCCATAAATTATCGGGGTGTTACAGGAATAGAAGACTCATCCACGACCAGGTCAATAGCATATGGAGGTAAGAGGTAAAATAGGAGGAGCATCCTAAACGATGTCATCAGAAGGAAGGGAAGGAGGAACAGAGGCTGCTTTCGGAACCCACTGCATAACAGGGGGTCTAGGGAGCAGGATTCGAGAGGACAAAAGAGGAGGAGCATCAGTCGTCCTACACGAACAAGTATCATTAGAATGCCCAAAAGACCGACAGGACGTACATATATCCGGTTTCCAACTGTAACGTACTAGAATCTCGGCTTCATGACCATTAGGAAGACGAACCCGAAGAGAAGATGGTAAAGGTTTGGTAGGAGATATCTCAATCAAAGCTTTAGCATAAACTAGTCTCTTCCTTGCCACCGTATTCGCATCGTAACAAATCACATTGCCAACAAGGCCTGCCAGCCAGTCAATACCGATCATAGGCTGTAGCACAGATGGAATACGAGAGAAGTGAGCCCAGACAGGGATAGATAAAACCTGCTCAATAGCCCTGTCAATAGATGGACTTCAGGAAGTGATAATGAAAGGCTTCCCAGCGATAAGAATCGGATCGGATTCTAGGATTCGTTGCCTCTTATCAGGACGTGAAAACTTGAAATAGTACATAGCATTATCAAAGTGAACACTAAGACCTCCTCTAGGCTTCCAAACCTGGTTACATCGCGCTTTTATAAGTTGATAGTCAGGTTTGGAATCCAAGAAAAATCCAACCAAGTAATCCTTCTAAAAATCAATACCAGTTTGTATCACTTCGGAAGGATGAACCATAGCTCTATCCAACTCAACATTGTCAAATAATATCGGGGAATGAACACCCGCATTGCTTGGCAGCTTGTTAAACAGGGAAGACCATTTAGACGACACAATTGGAGGAGACACAGGTGCAGTTTGATTACACGCAAACTTGCCAACAGATGCTGCATTATCACTGTCATTTCGACAAGTAGGTAACGAGCATTCACTAGTTTTCATATTGGCCGATCCAATAGAGTTAGCAACTTCCTCACGAATAAAAGAATCATCGGTAGAAGACACAGAATTATCATTTAGCAAAACCAGATTGTTATGGTCATCATTCAAACCAATAGTATGCACAGAAATCTTAGACCACCGCCTTGTTTCACCACTAGCTGCTGCGCTAAGCAAAGGTGACATAGGAGAATTATAAACGGGAAGGTTAATACCAGATATAGGTAATCCAAGCAAAGAAACAACACGAGAGATCGGAAGGGCAATTAAATCCGAAGCAATGTTCGTAGTAACAACACGCGAATTCGAAGCTTTGATCGAAGAACGCGATTCCAGCTCCACCAGGAGGCCGCGTCCCTGAGAAGGTGGAGAACCCAGAGAATCATCGAAGCCATGGGGTCGATTGCAACATCAGGACGAGACAGAACCAAATCTATGTTGGATGGGGCAAATCGCTTTCCAGATCTGGTCTCCGACCTGGGAGCTGTTAGGGCTGAAGAAGGCGGCTTCTGGCGGTGAGGCATCGGCAGCCAGGAAAACGGAAGGGGACGATGAAAGTTGATCAGAGGGAAAAAATCGCAGTCGCCAAAGAAATATTAAACGCAGTCGCCATCGAGAATGTAACTTTTAAAATTAGAATTAGATTAAAATTGAACCAAAAGTATATTATCTTGTTAATAAGTATACTTAGATCTTTAAAAAGAATGTTCTAAAGGCAAATGCTAAGTATAAATAGGGTTTTGGGTTTTTATTAACGATGTTTGAGCAATATTTGTTTTTAATTCATTTAGTATACTATTGAAAACAATTAGATCTTTAAAAGAATAGTTTAAAAGACAATGTTTTGTGTAAAAGTATTTAAGGATTAGTTTTGGACTTGTAAAAGTATTGTCATTGAAAAGTCATAGGTTGATGTATAAAACATTGTTTGATTACCACTGCTTAGTTAGTTCTTTAAAAAACATATTTGCAGACTTGTTCGATAAGATCATATGTCATTTGTCAATTCCATTCCAATATTTTTTTCAGCTTCAACATATTCATATGATTTTTCTTTTGTTCTTTCCACAAATTATAATTCTATTGTGCAGTGGTCAAATGCCTATTCGCCCTATAACATAAGTCAAATTTATCTATTTTCCACGTTTTTCTATTAGTATGCAGTAAATAAATTTGTTGTTTATTTGGTTATTCGCTCTACTGATATTAGGCCTGTCAATGAGTACCCGAAATATCTGAAATCCGTCCGCATCCGTATCTGAAAACATGAAAAATATCCGATATTCGAAAAGCGGATGCGGATATCCGATATCCGATATCCGAAACATATTTCGGATACGGATACGGATATGGCTGTATCCGTATCCGATAAATATCCGTCCGGTTTGAAATTAAATATATATATTAATATGTTATTTTGTATCCATAAATTTAATATAAATATACTTCATTTTACAAAAATACAACCTATGGTATTTTGCAGGGTAATCTTTTGGTTTTGGAGCATTAACCACTTCATGGAAAAAGAATGCAATATTTTAGGCTATATGTATGTTATGAAGATGATTTTTATTTTTTGGTATTTGTTACAGTTAAGAAGATGTGTGATGAATGTTTGCTTTTATGATTTGTTGTGATTGAATTAGCCTATGGATTTTTCGTATGGATTATATTTATATATGCAATATTATTGTATGTATTTTGTGTGATTGGATTAGCTATTGTTATTTGATGTAATTTATGTATTACAAGGTTTTTTCATCTTTTTTTCAGTCCAAAAAAATTAAATATGCATTATATTGATTAATTTTCGGATACATTTTGAGGTTCGGATACGGATATTTTCGGATATTCAAAAATATCCGTATTCGTTAAGCCGAATACGGATATTTTCGGATATCCGAAAATATTCGCGGATACGGATACGGATAATATTCAATGGGTATTCGCGGATATCGGATACGGATTCAGATACAGATTTTCATTTTCGGATACAGGTACGGATACAGCACTATCCGTATCCGATTGCATCCGTTTACAGGCCTAACTGAGATTCAGATTTCAATTTGTTGGTCTTTCTGCAAGGTAGACAACCGTTCCACACACAAGTTCAACACTTTGTTAAATTATCCTTTTAAGCTACTGTTATGATGAAGAAGACCAGTTACAAATAGTGAACAATTGTGCACCATAAACTTTTTGTAATCATATTACAATATAAGTGACTAACAATTTTTAATAAGTTTAGTTGTTAACATATGACATATTCCATAAGGTAATTAACTATTAGGTTAAACTACATTCATCACATTCTCAATACAATATTTGATAACGTCATTTTGTGTAAAACTTGTTGAACCAATTACAACAGTAAGCCTGAGTTTTTGATGACCTAACCACTATAGGGGTTCAAACTATAAATGAGCCAGCTACAGACACTACTAGAAAGGCCTCAAAAAGCGACAAAGCTTAGCGACAGCTAGCGACAGCTAGCGACGGCTAACCGTCGCTAGCCGTCGCTTATCGCGGTAAATAACATGCAGCCGAGAGAACACAGTTTCATTACTCCTCTCCCCAATATGCTCCCAAATCCCCTCAGATCCGCCACCAGCCGCCGCCAGGAGCTCTCGCAACCTTCCGTCGCTAATTTCAACCTCTCCAAACTTGCCGGTATCTCCCATTTTTCATTATCTTTGTTTAATTTAGGTTTAAATTAGATTAGTTGATGATTTTGGGATTTGGAATTGGATGATTTAGAGGTTTGGAATTGATGAATATATGTTATTAGTTTATGGTATATAGTTTATTATTTGAATTGGGTATATAATGGTAAACCTAATTTAGAAAATTAGTTGATTATGTGTTTGAAAATGGTGATTATTGCGTAATAGGTGATGATAATTAGTGTTGATTTGGTGGTATAAATTAGTGAATTTATTGTTTACTATGTTGTTAAAAATTATGGCTAATTTAAAATCCAAAAAATAGTCCATGATTATTGAATAATATGTTTATTGATAAGTTTACGAGAATGTTTGTTATACTGGTGTAAGTGCTAACTACTTATTTAGTTCACAAAATCGTTAATTAAAATTTATGTAGTTAAACAAAAGTTAAAATATGTTTTAAAAATTTAGATTTAATTAATAAATATTTAAGTAGTTAAATGAATTATAAAATAGTTTTTGCAATTGTTAAAATAGTAAACCATAGTTCCCATTTGCGAGATAAGGCATATTTTCCAAGTTACTGATAGTTCGCATGGATTTTGATTCATAATTAAACGAATTCTATTTGGCTACATTACTAAAAAAAATTAAGATCATTATTTCACTACAGACAACTAATACTTCAATATTAATATTGTTTAATTTGTGCTTTATTTATGTGAACCCCTTAAAGAATTTTTGGCCCCGTCTGACAAGTGTTTTATATGATCGTTATATGGATATTCGTTTTTCCACAGAACGGACATCTATATTCATCTGATACAACATTTGTTGGATTTGTCCTAGTATTTGGACAAGTTACAAACACAATAATGTAATCATATTTTATAAATCATTTCAGTTTAAACGGTTTAGAAAATTTCGATGGCACTTCCTTTTTTTCCCTGTGTACACGCATTTGTGTACGATACGGGGAATAAAGGGAAGTGCTACCGAAATTTTTTAGAATCGTTTAACTTGAAATAATTTATAAAATATGATTACGTTATTGTGTTTGTAATGGGAAGTAGGATAACCGGTCGTCAAAGTAAAAAAACAATAAACTTAAGAATTGAAAATTTGAATGCAATATTTATTTGAATTTGTTAAAATAGTAAAGGGTTATATATGAATTTTTACAAGACTTTAATATGAAGTGTGTTATTCAATCTTCTAACCTACATTTTACAAATCAGGAAATATGTTCGATTATTTTCTCGATCGTAGTTGGATGTATGAACCTCGAAAAGATATGAAAGGATCAATAAAATAACGTTTCTGTAACGGTGTACAAGTATTTATTAGATTTTCTCAATCTAATAATCGAAATAACGTAGACATTCGTTGTCCGTGTAGTAAGTGCAAACATCTGAAGCATTGGAAACCAGATGTAGTGGAAGTACATTTGTACAAATTTGGTTTTTTGCCGAATTATTACTTATGGGATCGTCATGGAGAACTTGTTCAACCTACACCTAATCCTGTAGTGTTAGAGGACGATAATACTATGACCAATTCTATAGAAAACATGGTGTAAGATGCTGCACGATCAATGTTTCCTACCTTTGACCAATGTGATGATGGGAACGAAAATGTTGACGAAAAGCCAACCGCGGAAGCTAAAAAAATTTATGATTTATTAGATTCTACTAAGAGGCCATTGTGGGATGGATGTTCAAGCGGAACCGAATTATCTGTAACCGCCGAATACATCACTATGAAATCAAAATTTAATCTTACAGAAGCTGCATTTACAGCAGTTGTACAAACTGCAAAAACGACACATGCCACCTAATAATTTGATGTGTGATAGTCATTATAAAGTAAAAAAACTTATGTCTGCTTTTGGATTGTCGTACCAGATTATGTGATGATTATGCGACGATTAATGATTATGTGATATTGATTGATGATTATGTGATGCTTATTAGTACTTTTTTCTAAGCAGTACATCTCAGTCACCTTCACTTGGAGCTATGTCTAATAGGCGCCGTTATTGACGTAGTACATCTCAGTCGCCTTCACTTGGAGCAGGTCCGAGTAGCTCTGAGCCAGATCTCCGTCGAGTTGCGGAGATAGTTCCGAAAAGTGCTGGGTATGTATCAAACTTATTTGAGTTATATTATATGAAATATATTGAATATATACATCAACATTTCTACAGAGAGTTCGAGGTGGAACCGTCCGATTTCATTTTACAAGTATCAAAAGAAGCATACAAAAGTAGGATGTCCGGCTGTTGACCTCAGTGGGATAACATCCCAACACATATAAAAAACGCAATATGGGCTGATCTTATGGTAAGTACAACTTTGTAATATATAATTATGCCTTATATGAAACAAAAAACAATATGTCATCATGCCTTATGATATCAGTTTTATGTATTCTGTTCTGCTCATTGTTTTTTAATTATATAATCTCTTTTACATAACACGTATGATAATTCAATATGCAGGCAGCTGTACGTGTGGATCCGCAGGATATGGATGTTTTTATAAATCATTGGAATAAGAAGATGTGGAAAAATTACAGAGAGACTCTTTCAAGGGCTAAGAGTTCAGGGAAAAAGCCAAGTTGGATGGGGGATGATATTTGGGCTGGATTCCAACAATATTGGGAATCGAAAGCATTCAAAGTAAGTTATATTGTCACTATATTTTACATTTAAATGTGTTGAATTATTTTACTTAATAGTGTGTATAAATTAATAGGAATTATCGGCAAGAAACAAGGCTAATAGGAACAAAAACCCTGCTTTACATCGTGGTGGCTCGAAATCCTTCCAACAACATAGGAGGGAATTGGTAAATAAATTAACTATTCTATTCTATTCTTGTATACAATCTATTCTTGTATATACTCATGCAATTTATCAATATAATCTATTCTTGTATATATTCAGTGGGCAAAGTATGGAAGGAAGCCTACAGCGGCTGAGGTTTTCAGAGTCACACATGCAGTGGAGCATACAGATGAGGATGGGAATGTTTCATATGATTGGTCGGATGACAAGGCTTCTTCTGTAATGGTAAATATGTTTATTTCTGTAATGAAAATATTTCATATTCGTTTATTTCACAGTAAATAAGTAAATTGTATATCAATTGTGTCAAATATCTATTCGTAATTGTAGGAGAGATATAATGCAGAGCATGAACGAGCGATACAAGTGAGTGGACGGGAGTCGCTTACGGTTGATGAGTCTAATCGGATATGGGACTCAATCATTGAACCGGCAAGTCGAAACAGGCGTTACAGTTTCAGCAATATGGTATGTACTCAACGTTTACACAGTAGAAACCTGTATGCCATGAACTTCTTATTCATTTGATTTTATTACCGATAACTTGAGTTTTCTTATTGTTATTGTATGCCATGAACTTCTTATTCATTTGAGTTTATTACCGATAACTTGAGTTTTCTTATTGTTATTGTATGCCATGAACTTCTTATTCAGTTGAATTATTTCACAGGCTCTTAATTTCCAAAGAGCATATAGGAGATCCATAGACGAGGAAGAGATTGCTCGAATGCAAATACAATTGGATGAGTTCAATGATTGGCGGAAGAGTCATTTGGCGACACAGATAGATGAGCGTATTGCTGCCTTCTATCAGGAGCATGGGTCAATGCCCGGGGAAGGAGGTGCAGATGATGATGATGCTTAGTTGGTTTGTTTTGACGGGTACACTTTATATATATATACATATTATGAGGGGTTTGACATTTGGTAATTTGGATGTTGTGATTAATACTTAGTGTTTTGGTGGATTTGATATTTTGGTTGTTGTCATTGATACTTTGGCACTTGATATGTACTGGTTGTTTAATTTAGTTATGTGGGTTGGTTTGGTGGATTTTCATATTTGGTTATGTTGATTTTCTTATATGATTTTGTGAATATATATTGGAATATGCAATATTTGATGATTTGGTTGTGTTGATATTGATTATATGGCATGATTAGGCCTGTCAATGGGTACCCGAAAAATTTGATATCCGTCCGAATCCGTATCCGAAAATATGAAAAATATCCGTTATCCGAAAAGCGGATACGGATATCCGATATCCGAAAAGCATTCCGGATACGGATATGGTAATAGTGGTATCCGTATCCGAAAAATATCCGTCCGACTTTTTAACGTGTAAGTATATATATAATATTTAATAGGGTCTTAGACCATTAAGCCTTAAATTATAAATGTACATATAATTTTCTTAACACCAATTCGGGTCGGATCTGAAATTTCATAACTACTAGGACCGCATCCCATTCAAAATTACAGTTTCCCCACTTCGTTTATTTCAAAACCCTACCCCAAAACAAAACAAAATTCAGCCGCCATTCACGAATACAATCTTCTCAACTTCGTCGTCACAGTTGTTCGATCTCGTGCCGACCGCCGATTGGAGTTCGAATCACGCAGATTGGAGTTCGTCTGCCGCCATCACAGTTGATCGAATCTCATGCCGATTGCCGACTGCCGATTAGGGCTTCACAATCTCACACACACTGATTTTTATAAGGTATTTTCCACGTAAACTTGCGCTTACACGATTCTGGTATAACACTGAACTAATCTTGTTTGTTATATACTTTACTTCTACATGAAAGTAAGATTTGCAGTTAGTTGATTTACATTTAGATTCAGAGGCGACGCAGTGTGCTGGACGATGAAGAATAACCATGTTTCTTAGCGGATTTATTATTTGTGCTGTCATCAAACTATTATGCTGGAGTTCTAAGGTAGTAATTCCCCTGTTGTGTATTATTAAATTATTTTGCATATTGCGTCTCTTTGATGTTTAATTGGTCATATAACCTGAGTTTTTGGTTGATTATTTGCCTTAATGGCAGCAGCTTCTTTATCTTCAATGTTGTGTATGATGAAAATATTGACTGCTTGTTTATTCTGAAGTATGTATTATTACCGGATAAATAGTGCGAGTACATTAAAATTACCTTCAACATTTGGCAAGTCTTCCATTAAGTAATATTGAATGTGTTCAAGTACAAATTTGATGGTCTATACATATACATAGTTAATTGAGCTGTTTTTACGTTGAATGCAAAAATAATTTTTTGTACTGTTTTTTTATGTTGTAGATTGCAAAAATGTCAAATACATCATCAAGTTGCAGTAGTAAGTCCATTCAGTGTTCATCAATGAATATTGCTAATGTCAATGATAATATGTCTGCTGCGCAAGAAAGTAAAAATCCGGACAATAATTTGCTAATAATTCAAGATGTTTCAACAAATTCGGATAAAAACGAACCTGTAATGAAATCCTTAAAATCTGAAGTATGGAAAGATTTTGATAGAAAAATAGTAATGGAAGATGGTATTAACCGTATTAAGGCAACGTGCAAACATTGTACTAGGGTATTTAATGGAGCCGCCTCTATGGGAACAACTCATTTGAAAAACCATATAAAATCTTGTCCGAAAAATGTTGATGGTAAGAGGCTAGTAGGACAACGAATACTGACTACTAAACATTCTCCCAATAAGCCTTTCAAATTATCAAGTTGGAAATTTGATCAAAATCGAACCCGAATGTGTTTTGCTCGTATGGTTGCGAAGCATGATTACCCATTTAATATGACCGAGCATGTTTATTTTCAAGAATATGTTAGAAGCATTAATCCAACGGTCAAAATGTTTTCTAGAAATACAATTAAATGTGATGTTCTAAAACTTTTTGTTGATATGAGAACAAAAGTACAAGATACGTTGGATTGTTTATCAGCTCGTGTTAGTCTTACTACGGATTTGTGGACATCAGAACATCAAAATAAAGGATATTGTTGCATAACATGTCATTATATTGACGATGATTGGAAATTACGAAAATAAATCATTGCTTATCACGAGTTGCCTCCTCCACACACCGGATTGGCACTTAGTGCTGCTATGAAGGAAAAAGTGTTGCATTGGAATATTGATAAAAAATTATTTGCACTTACAGTTGATAATGCTTCGAATAACGATGTTCTGATAAGAGATTTTAAAGAATGGTTAGTTGGTAAATGTGTTTTGCCTTTAGATGGTGTATTATTTCATATGCGTTGTTGCACACACATATTAAATTTGATTGTACAAGACGGTTTAAAAATTGTTCATGGGCTTATTGAAAAAATAAGAGAAAGTGTTAATTTTACGAAATCATCACAAAGTAGAAAACAAAGTTGGGAAAATGCATTAGCACAGACTAGATTAAGTGGAAAAGGAGTTTGTTACGATGTTCCAACACGATGGAACTCGACGTATCTTATGCTTGAAAGTGCACTTCAACTGCGTCCTGCATTTGAGCGATTGGTTGATTTGACATATGATTATAAATCATTGCCATCAAGTGAAGAATGGGAGATGGGGAAAGAAATTAGCGAATGTTTGAGAGTTTTCTATGATATTACCCTTAAATTTTCCGGTGTCAAGTATCCAACGGCTAATCTATATTTCAAAAGCGTGTGTGATGTTTATGAAAACATTATAAGTTGGGAATTAAATGAACATGAGTATATTCAATCAATGGCACAAAAGATGAGAATTAAATTTGACAAATATTGGAGCACTTGTAATTTAATGATGAGCCTTGGTATGGTTTTTGATCCCCGTTATAGGATGACTTACATTGAGTTTTTCTTTGGCTTAATCTACGGAGAAAATTCACATATTCATGTTGGAAAAATAAATGCATCTTTAAAGGCTCTTTTTTCTTTATATGAAAAGGAAAGTACTTCATCCATGAATGTATCTGCCAATTCTTCTTGTAATATTGTGGATTTATCTACTAATCTTCCTAAAAAGAGAACAAAAATTGATTTAAAATGGAGAAACTACGTTGAGCAGAAAGTTGGAAGTTCACTAGTTTTAAAGACAGAACTTGACAAGTATTTGGAAGATGAATTGTTGCCAATGGGTGAGGATGAAGATAACTTTGATATTTTGATATGGTGGAAAACTAATAGCCCCACTTTTCCCATTCTTGGAAAGATTGCTCGCGACATCTTAGCAGTTCCTGTATCGACTGTAGCATCCGAATCGGCTTTTAGTAGCGGTGGAAGGTTGATTACCGAGAATAGATCTTCGTTGTCTTCAGATATAGTAGAAGCATTAATGTGTATAAAAGATTGGTTACCATCTGATATTGGTTAGTTTTATAATTTGGTTAAATGCAATAATTATTTCATATAATTATTTAGTTCTTCTTTTTATAGGAAATACCGTTGAGCTATATAATTATTTAGTTCTTCTTTTTATAGGAAATACCGTTGAGCTTGTGGACGATGCATCAGTTACACTGTAGCCTATATGTACTCTTCACACAAGGTATGATTTTATTTAACTGTTTTAAGTGCATACTGCATACCCTTCAAGCTTGATCACTGCTCCAATACTGTTTTAAGTGCATATTGATTATTGCATACCCTTCAAGCTTGCTTGATTATTGCATACCCTTCAAGCATGAAAAAGCTTGCTTGCTGCTCCAAGCTTTGGAGCAGCAAGCAAGCTTGAAGGGTATGCAATAATCAATATGCACTTAAAACAGTATTGGAGCAGTGATCAAGCTTGAAGGGTATGCAGTATGCACTTAAAACAGTTAAATAAAATCATACCTTGTGTGAAGAGTACATATAGGCTACAGTGTAACTGATGCATCGTCCACAAGCTCAACGGTATTTCCTATAAAAAGAAGAACTAAATAATTATATAGCTCAACGGTATTTCCTATAAAAAGAAGAACTAAATAATTATATGAAATAATTATTGCATTTAACCAAATTATAAAACTAACCAATATCAGATGGTAACCAATCTTTTATACACATTAATGCTTCTACTATATCTGAAGACAACGAAGATCTATTCTCGGTAATCAACCTTCCACCGCTACTAAAAGCCGATTCGGATGCTACAGTCGATACAGGAACTGCTAAGATGTCGCGAGCAATCTTTCCAAGAATGGGAAAAGTGGGGCTATTAGTTTTCCACCATATCAAAATATCAAAGTTATCTTCATCCTCACCCATTGGCAACAATTCATCTTCCAAATACTTGTCAAGTTCTGTCTTTAAAACTAGTGAACTTCCAACTTTCTGCTCAACGTAGTTTCTCCATTTTAAATCAATTTTTGTTCTCTTTTTAGGAAGATTAGTAGATAAATCCACAATATTACAAGAAGAATTGGTAGATACATTCATGGATGAAGTACTTTCCTTTTCATATAAAGAAAAAAGAGCCTTTAAAGATGCATTTATTTTTCCAACATGAATATGTGAATTTTCTCCGTAGATTAAGCCAAAGAAAAACTCAATGTAAGTCATCCTATAACGGGGATCAAAAACCATACCAAGGCTCATCATTAAATTACAAGTGCTCCAATATTTGTCAAATTTAATTCTCATCTTTTGTGCCATTGATTGAATATACTCATGTTCATTTAATTCCCAACTTATAATGTTTTCATAAACATCACACACGCTTTTGAAATATAGATTAGCCGTTGGATACTTGACACCGGAAAATTTAAGGGTAATATCATAGAAAACTCTCAAACATTCGCTAATTTCTTTCCCCATCTCCCATTCTTCACTTGATGGCAATGATTTATAATCATATGTCAAATCAACCAATCGCTCAAATGCAGGACGCAGTTGAAGTGCACTTTCAAGCATAAGATACGTCGAGTTCCATCGTGTTGGAACATCGTAACAAACTCCTTTTCCACTTAATCTAGTCTGTGCTAATGCATTTTTCCAACTTTGTTTTCTACTTTGTGATGATTTCATAAAATTAACACTTTCTCTTATTTTTTCAATAAGCCCATGAACAATTTTTAAACCGTCTTGTACAATCAAATTTAATATGTGTGTGCAACAACGCATATGAAATAATACACCATCTAAAGGCAAAACACATTTACCAACTAACCATTCTTTAAAATCTCTTATCAGAACATCGTTATTCGAAGCATTATCAACTGTAAGTGCAAATAATTTTTTATCAATATTCCAATGCAACACTTTTTCCTTCATAGCAGCACTAAGTGCCAATCCGGTGTGTGGAGGAGGCAACTCGTGATAAGCAATGATTTATTTTCGTAATTTCCAATCATCGTCAATATAATGACATGTTATGCAACAATATCCTTTATTTTGATGTTCTGATGTCCACAAATCCGTAGTAAGACTAACACGAGCTGATAAACAATCCAACGTATCTTGTACTTTTGTTCTCATATCAACAAAAAGTTTTAGAACATCACATTTAATTGTATTTCTAGAAAACATTTTGACCGTTGGATTAATGCTTCTAACATATTCTTGAAAATAAACATGCTCGGTCATATTAAATGGGTAATCATGCTTCGCAACCATACGAGCAAAACACATTCGGGTTCGATTTTGATCAAATTTCCAACTTGATAATTTGAAAGGCTTATTGGGAGAATGTTTAGTAGTCAGTATTCGTTGTCCTACTAGCCTCTTACCATCAACATTTTTCGGACAAGATTTTATATGGTTTTTCAAATGAGTTGTTCCCATAGAGGCGGCTCCATTAAATACCCTAGTACAATGTTTGCACGTTGCCTTAATACGGTTAATACCATCTTCCATTACTATTTTTCTATCAAAATCTTTCCATACTTCAGATTTTAAGGATTTCATTACAGGTTCGTTTTTATCCGAATTTGTTGAAACATCTTGAATTATTAGCAAATTATTGTCCGGATTTTTACTTTCTTGCGCAGCAGACATATTATCATTGACATTAGCAATATTCATTGATGAACACTGAATGGACTTACTACTGCAACTTGATGATGTATTTGACATTTTTGCAATCTACAACATAAAAAAACAGTACAAAAAATTATTTTTGCATTCAACGTAAAAACAGCTCAATTAACTATGTATATGTATAGACCATCAAATTTGTACTTGAACACATTCAATATTACTTAATGGAAGACTTGCCAAATGTTGAAGGTAATTTTAATGTACTCGCACTATTTATCCGGTAATAATACATACTTCAGAATAAACAAGCAGTCAATATTTTCATCATACACAACATTGAAGATAAAGAAGCTGCTGCCATTAAGGCAAATAATCAACCAAAAACTCAGGTTATATGACCAATTAAACATCAAAGAGACGCAATATGCAAAATAATTTAATAATACACAACAGGGGAATTACTACCTTAGAACTCCAGCATAATAGTTTGATGACAGCACAAATAATAAATCCGCTAAGAAACATGGTTATTCTTCATCGTCCAGCACACTGCGTCGCCTCTGAATCTAAATGTAAATCAACTAACTTCAAATCTTACTTTCATGTAGAAGTAAAGTATATAACAAACAAGATTAGTTCAGTGTTATACCAGAATCGTGTAAGCGCAAGTTTACGTGGAAAATACCTTATAAAAATCAGTGTGTGTGAGATTGTGAAGCCCTAATCGGCAGTCGGCAATCGGCATGAGATTCGATCAACTGTGATGGCGGCAGACGAACTCCAATCTGCGTGATTCGAACTCCAATCGGCGGTCGGCACGAGATCGAACAACTGTGACGACGAAGTTGAGAAGATTGTATTCGTGAATGGCGGCTGAATTTTGTTTTGTTTTGGGGTAGGGTTTTGAAATAAACGAAGTGGGGAAACTGTAATTTTGAATGGGATGCGGTCCTAGTAGTTATGAAATTTCAGATCCGACCCGAATTGGTGTTAAGAAAATTATATGTACATTTATAATTTAAGGCTTAATGGTCTAAGACTCTAATTAAATATTATATATATACTTACACGTTAAAAAGTCGGACGGATATTTTTCGGATACGGAGATCACTATTACCATATCCGTATCCGGAATGCTTTTCGGATATCGGATATCCGTATCCGCTTTTTGGATAACGGATATTTTTCATATTTTCGGATACGGATTCGGACGGATATCAGATTTTTCGGGTACCCATTGACAGGCCTAGTCATACCCTACCCAAAACACTTCCCTTAAGCCGTTGCCGACTTAAGCCTTGCGCATTTTCAACTTGTGTTGCTCCTCCTGTAAGTCGTGGGCGACTTATGTTTTCAACTCCGATAAGTCGTGGGCGACTCATGCTATTGCCTTGGTTAAGTCGTGGACGACTCATGCCATTTTTGTTAAGTCAGTCACGACTTAGACCTTCCATCTCCTTAAGTCGGTCACGACTTAGTACTTGGCCTGCATCATCCTCCCCTGGTTGAGAAAAATTCGTCCTCGAATTTGCGCCATCCTCTTCCACCATAAGTTCATCCCCATGATATGGTATGAGATGTTTAACATTGAACACATCGGAAGTATACACATCCTTTGGCAGCCTCAATTTATAAGCGTTTTCATTGATCTTCTTTAAAAATTTTACTGGACCAATCTTCCGTGCTTTCAATTTATTGTATGATCCCACCGGAAAACGGTCCTTTGTTAATACTGCATAAACCCAATCACCTTCATTAAATTCAACACTCCTTCGCTTCAAATCTGCAGATCGTTTGTACTTCTCATTTGCCTTTTCCAATCGTTCTTGAACGATTCTATGACATTCAGTCAACTCTTCAACAAATTCAGCAGCCCTTTTAACTATCTTCTTTGATTGTGGCACTACCGTTAAATCCAACGGTCCTTTTGGCAAGTTTGAATACACGATCTGGAATGGACTGAACCCCGTACTACGATTTTCCGCATGATTATGAGCAAACTCTGCTTGGCATAACTTCATATCCCAACTCTTCAGATTGTCTTGCACAAGACATCTCAACAAATTTCCCAATGATCTGTTCACAACCTCGGTCTGTCCATCCGTTTGCGGATGATAAGCACTACTGAATTTCAGCTTCCTTCCCACCATCTTCCACAAACTTAGCCAAAAATGACTCAGAAAACGAGTATCCCTGTCCGACACAATCGATTCTGGTAATCCATGAAGTCGATATATCTCTTTGAAAAACAACTGAGCAACATGAACTGCATCCGCCGTCTTCTTACAAGCAATAAAATGTGCCATTTTCGAAAATCGGTCAACCACCACATAAATGGAATCATTACCACGCTGCGTTCTTGGGAACCCCAACACAAAGTCCATACTCACATCAACCCATGGTTTAGTTGGTACAGGTAACGGCATATATAACCCAGCGTTAGTCGCGGTTCCTTTCGAAACCTGACAGATATGACATCGTTCCACAAACCTTTCCACTTCTTTTCTCATTGACGGCCAAAAGTAAGACTGTGAAATCAACTGCAATGTACGATCTCTCCCAACATGTCCTTCTTCATGTAGCTCTTTTACAATCTTCATTCTCAAACTACAATCAGGTATGCACAATCGATTTCCTTTGAACAGAAAACCATCCACCAGCATAAACTCATCCGTTTCCCCATTCTTGACTTTATCAACAAACTTTGCAAAGTAAGGATCATTGACAAATAATTCTGGCAACATTTCAAACCCCGTCACTTCAACCTTCATTGTTGTTAACAAATGATTCCTTCTACTCAAAGCATCAGCCACACGATTCGTCACCCCTGACTTGTGTTTAACAACAAAAGTAAACTGTTGTAGATATGCAATCCATGATGCATGTCTCGCTGAAATCTTGTCTTGCCCTTGTAAATGCTTCAATGCCTCATGATCAGTGTAAAGAAAAAACTCTTTCTGAAATAGATAATGTCTCCAGTGTTTGATAGCTTGCACAACAGCATAAAATTCCACATCATATGTACTATATCTCATCTTTGCTCCCGACAACTTCTCACTGAAATAGGCAATAGGACGCCCCTTCTGACTCAACACCCCTCCAATCCCAACCTTGGATGCATCAGTGTGTAGTTCAAACAACAACTGAAAATCTGGTAATACTAGAATTGGTGCAGACGTCGGCAACTCCTTGATCTTCCCAAAAGCATCCCCTGCTTCTACTGACCATGAAAACTGTTTACCCTTCATACAATCTGTAACAGGTGCCATCACACTACTAAAGTGTGGAATGAACCTTCGATAGAATGAAGCCAACCCGTGAAAACTACGAACTTCCGTTATCGTCTTGGGTTGCGGCCAATCTCTAATTGCTTCGACTTTACTTTGGTCAACCTGTATTCCTTCTTCTGATACAACATACCCCAAAAATAAAACACTTCTCGCCATAAAAACACACTTCTTTGTAGCAGCATAGAATTGTTCTTCACGAAGGATAATTAACACTTTCTTCAAATGCTGAACATGCTCTTTTGTACTAGCACTGTAGATCAGAATATCATCAAAGTAAACCACCACAAATTTCCCAATGTATGGCCTGAAAATCTGGTTCATCACCCTCATGAATGTACTTGGTGCATTTGATAGACCAAACGGCATTACCAGCCATTCATACAATCCTTCCCTCGTCTTGAACGCTGTCTTCCATTCGTCCCCTGGTCTAATGCGAATCTGATGATAACCACTCTTCAAGTCAATCTTAGAAAAGATTACGGACCCACTGATTTAATCCAATAAATCATCAAGCCTCGGCATCGGAAATCTGTATCTGACTGTGATCTTATTCAATGCTCTACTATCTGTGCACATCCTCCACGTTCCATCCTTCTTGGGTACCAATAAGGCTGGTACAACACAAGGACTTAAACTCTCCTGCACACGCCCCTGTTCAAGCAATTCCTCTACCTGCCTCCGCAACTCTTCATGTTCCTTCGGACTCATTCGATAATGTGGTCTATGTGGCAACATTGCTCCCGGAACAAGATCAATTTGATGTTGAATGTCTCTCAGTGGCGGTAACTCCTTTGGTAACTCTTCTGGAAATACATCCTCAGATTCTTTCAATACTGGTTTCACTTCTCTTGGAATTTCAACCTCTTCTTGACTCTCTCGCCCAATCAACAAGTACACTTCAGGCTCCTCTTCGACCTCCTTAACAAACTCCTTTAAAGATAACAAAGTTTTTAGCTCTTCAATCTCGTCCGACTTACTTTCTCCTTGTGGTCTCTTCTTTGGAACTAAGATAATCTTCGTACCTTCAAACATAAAACTGTAGCTATTGGTCCGACCGTCATGCTGTACTGCTCGATCATACTGCCATGGTCTTCCCAAAAGTAAGTGGCAAACATCCATCTCTACTATATCACACCAGATTTCGTCTTTGTATTTCTTCCCAATAGAGAATGGAACACGAACTCGTCTATCCACTTTCACTTCTCCTCCTTTTCTCAACCATGCTAACTTGTATGGATTCGGATGTTTCTCTGTCTTCAATTTCAATTTTGTTACAGCCTCGGTTGAAACAATATTGTCACAGCTTCCTGCGTCAATCACAAATTTACACACCTTTCCCAGTATAGTGCATGTCGACTGAAAGATATTACTCCTCAACCAACTAGCTTCTTCCTGCTTCGGTGTCAAACATGATCTCCTCAGCATTAGATTACAGCCTTCATCTCCTGATGCAATATCCTGTTCATCCTCCTCAACTGGACTAGAATATTCTCCATCAACATCCTCAACTTCTGCAACCATGGTTCTCTTCTTTGGCTTTGGACACTCATTGCTTTTATGACCCAATTCCTGGCAATTGTAACATTTGAAACCATTGTTAACCTTCACCTTCTCAGCCTCCTTCACCACTGGTTTACTGATAGGTTTAGAAACATTAGAACTCCCGCTAACACTCTTCATTTGATTGTTGGAATTAGTAAACACACCACCTCCTCGTCGCCCCTGTTTCTCCCAAGCCAACGCTTTCTGATGTGCTTCTGCCACAGATCTTGGATCGAACATATTAACCATATCCTGAATCTGCATTCTCAATCCCCCAATGAATCTAGATGTCAGCTGCTCTTCTGTTTCCATAATATCATTCCTCGCAATAAGCTGATAAAACTCATCCGTATAATCATTAACATTCTTTGTGCCCTGCCTCAAATTCTGCAAACGTTGATACATCAAAGATTGATAATTGTAAGGTAAGAACGTTGCTTTCATCAATTTCTTCATCTTCTCCCAAGATTCAACTTTCGACTTCCCCATTCATTCACGTGTAAGTTTGGTTTGCTGCCACCATGCCAAAGCTCTACCCCTCAACCTCGTAGCAACCAACTTTACTCTACGATGTTCTGGAACTTCTTTGAAGTCAAAAATCTCTTCAACATTAGCTACCCAATCCAAAAACTCCTCAGCTTGCATACCACCCTTGAATTCAGGAATTTCAGTCTTCATCCCCGACTCCCACTTGTGATCATACTCAGAGTGATTTCTTCCTTGTCCTCGTCCTTGTCCTCGAACACTATCACCATCATACTCCTCTTCAAAATCAGATGTATATCGATGTCGATCCTGACCACCAACATCTCTACTCCTTTCGCGTCTACCACCATCATCCCTTCTATCTACATTCCTCCGTTCACGATCATTCACGTTCCTCCCACGCCTTTGATCATCGTCAACACTTCTGTCTCGATTGGAATGTGGTGAGACTCTACTTCCCCCATGGTTAGATTCAGGTGAAACCCTTCTCCGATTTTGATTCATATCTAACATCATCTTCTCTAATCGTCCAATTCCTTCGTTAAGTTTTTCACTAAAGTTTTCATTGATTCTTTGCTCCATCTCATCAGCTTCTTCTCTTCGATACAAAACTTCAACGTTTTGGTGACGATTAGCTCTTCTCGGCGGCATACTTGAAATCTTCACAAACACTTCAATTCTCGGTCAAATGATGTACACGGCCTTCACTTGCTTATCTCGGCCGAAGTTCTTCACGCTTCAAATTCAAACACAATTCGAACTTCGATCCAAAATGAAATGGATCGAAAACTCCCACTTTGTTGCAACTTCGCGATAACCACAACTTCTCCAAATGAGGCAAGTTTGATCTCCAACACTTCTACTAAGCTCGGCTTCTTACTTCAAGCTCGGCTATCACTTCAACTTCAAAATTCTTCAAAAGAATTGGCTCCAAGACTCGATTTAGCTATGATTGGCTAAAACAAGCTCTGATACCAAAACTGACGCAGCGGATTATACAAAACAATATAGATCGATGAAAGTAACAATCGGTGGATTGATGAATACTGAAATGCCCAAATTCGTTGATCCGAAGATACCGAATTCTAGCTATCCCAAACTCGTTGATCGCGCACGATACCGGGTTCGAAGATCTACGATTCTTCGCACGTTGATCTAGCGCACTAGATTCCGTGAATCGACTTCTGCAGTCGTTGAATCGAGCGCACTCGATTAACCGAAAGAGGAGATAGGAGATTACACTCTACTACCAACTGGGTGAAAGCACAAAGCTAACAAAACAAGAGTTTTATTTCAAATCAACTAAACTATTACAAATGGCACCACCGACCTATTTATAGAAGTTACAAAACATGCCCAGAAAATTACACAAGTCTTAAGTCGTTGCCGACTTATAACCTGCGACTTAACATAGACGACTCAAAAGATGCGACTTACCATAAGTCGTGCACGACTTAACAGATTACAACACATAGTCCTCGACATACGACTTATGTACAAGCGACTTAAGAAAACACAATACAATACCATACAACGATTCAACACTTAAGTCGTAGACGACTTAACGACTCATCATAGCTCGGTGACGACTTATCCTCAGCAGCGACTCAACTAAAACTACCAGCGACTTAAACACATATCACAGTAGCATCTTCACACGGCTTAAGCTTGAACGACTTAGTGAATAGTGACTTCTCGACTTAACCCAGTATCCGACTTAAGGAATCCAGACGACTTAACTAAGTCGTAACTCGGTAACGACTTATCACCTGTCCCGTTAAGTCGTACCCTACCCAAAACACTTCCCTTAAGCCGTTGCCGACTTAAGCCTTGCGCATTTTCAACTTGTGTTGCTCCTCCTGTAAGTCGTGGGCGACTTATGTTTTCAACTCCGATAAGTCGTGGGCGACTCATGCTATTGCCTTGGTTAAGTCGTGGACGACTCATGCCATTTTTGTTAAGTCGGTCACGACTTAGACCTTCCATTTCCTTAAGTCGGTCACGACTTAGTACTTGGCCTGCATCAGAATACATAAAAGCCGGGTTAACTGATCTACAAAGATGTTGCTTTAATGCAACTAAAGAGGTTAAAGCAATAAATTAAATCGATTTATTTGATCTTATGAATGTCAGTCTATCTAATATAATTTGAAATTTTGCAGTATGCAGGTTCATCCCATGATGAACTGAAACATATCAGACAAGTAGTTGGGTTCTTAGTATGCCTATTGTTTCACATCGACCAACGCAGAAATAATTTTTCCTATATAATTTGCACCTGACTTCATTCTGAAATTTTAGGTTGGACGTTAGAAGCCAAAAGAGTCTTTGAAGGAGATAACTAATGATTTATTCCCGGTAGGTTACTCTAGCTTTTAGAGCTTGTGCGCTCAAAATAGATACCTCACTTCTAATACTTTATCTCATATTATTTCTATTGTTAGTAGGTGCCTAACATACAACCGCTGTAAAGAATCAGTACTATGTACTGGGATGACAAATATGGCAGGCACAATGTTTCTTCAGAGGTGAGGAATTTTATTCTACATCTCTATGCATAGATTTTGATAAACATGAGTGTTTTTATTTTTAATGTTCTCCATATATGACTTTTCTCACTACTCTTTCCATAATTCTACGGTTTTCTCACTACTCTTTCCATAAAAAAACATAAGTGTTTCATGATGTGTACCAAATATTAACATTTTAATATGATTAGTTGTTACTGTTTAGTAAATTAATGCATTCAAACTTTCAACTCATATTCTCATGTATTTTGTAACTTGAAACTATATGTTTTCTTATTTGTATATATATTGGATGCGCATGTGTCAAATTATTTAGTAACTACAGTTCAATAAAAAAGTTATGGAAATTGGATAACTTATTAATGCAGTTATATCAAATCAATTAAAATCTTTTCTTACAATGGTCTACGGTATGTTTACATTACTATAACCAGCTTGATTAATTCACTTCTGTACTTATGCTTAAATTAATCATTCATTTTGAGTACCTAAAACTTGGCGCAAAAAATATATATGATAATGTCCATGTAAATATGCAGAATACCAGCTTTGGATAAAATTTATGACATGATTTGTATCGCAATGCTTCCCACTTAAATCTGTGTGATGCACAAAGATTTTGGTAGTGTTATATGTTTGATCTCTCAATTATATTACATGTTCCAAATAGGTAAGACTTATATTATAACCATCATATCTACAACACTGGCATCTATACATCAAACAGGAAGTAACAGAAAATAGGAGATGGGTTTCATTTCATTAGCAATCACTTAAGGGACAACCAGACAGGCTTACAGAACTCTTTGATGTCGAGTAATATTTTGTCCCAACTTAACCATTTGTTTTTCTCTACGTTTTAAAACTGCCATTTTTTTATCTATCTTCAAGATTATTTGATAAATTTTTATACTTTTGTGTAATTAATGCATACATTAATTCGAAAATAATCTTCATACTCATATTTTGTATGACTATTTCTATCGGCAGTTTTGGTATTGCAGTCATAGACCATGTTAGAAAAAATGGGTATGCATACCGGAATACCGGCCATTTCGTTCCGGTTCCGATGATGACCGGGACGGAACTTGCCTACAATTCCGTTTTCATACCGAAAGAAAGAAAAAAATGATTTATTTTATAAATACCTAAGATAGATGAAGAAAGAGAGGCGGCATCGAGTGGGGAGAAGCGACATCGAGATCTAACGAGCAGCGTTGGGAGGGAGAGTGGATGGATGAGAGAAGCGGCAACTTTTATTCTTTTTCTCGATTAGGGTTTTACGATTTAGCAGGGTAGCGGTAACTGCGTGCTTGAAGAGTTCAGCGTTAGGCCTTGTTTATTTGGGCTTGATCCTTCCCGGCTATATTATGGACCTATTATATATAAAATAATTTTATTTATGTGAAGAATAAATTGTTTTGGTTTATTTTACTTTAAATTGTTTTCATATGATGTATTTAATCCAAAGAACATAAAATAAATTTATGTTAATATTGAATATTATTGATGTAATTATAAAAAAATATATCAGAATTTGCAAACCGAAAATAAAACCGAATTTTCGAAAATTCCGAAACGGAACCGAAATATCATAAATTTTCAATGACCGAAATGGAAATAGGAAAAGGAATTTTAAACCTTGGTTTAGATGCCAGTGTAATGTACTCATGCAAAAATTAATATCATACTTTGCATTTATTTTTCTTACATAAATAACAATACACATCCTTCTCCATGTATAATCTCATAACTTCTATATTATGTTTTTTTATGTACATGACTACTCTCATATAACGTGCAACATGAGGAACTAAATTACCAATTAATTTTTTCCCAATTTTAAGTTGTTTAGATTTACTGAATAAATTTCAAACTATAACTGTTTCTTTTATAACTGAGTCCATTTTGTACTTATTAATGGTAATATATCATACAAAAAAAATTAGACAATATTAGTTCAAACTTCTAATTCTAATTGGATAATGATATATTTTAGTTGTATTATTTTCACCAGCATTAAATATCAGAGCTTTGAAGGATTGATGCGCATCATTGCATTTCACTTTTACTTACTAACATCAAAGTTGTGCTTTCATAAAGTAGGCGATGTGGTAGTTAAATGTACAACATACTAGCTACTCCTCTCAAAAATTTCGTATGGTATTGAAAGTGAGAATTCTAGTATATTTGGTAATTTCAAAATCAGCTCTGTAAGGAGTGAAGGCAATCGACTGTAGGAAGCAAGGTTGAAGTTTTTTTTACGTTGGTCCCCTATAGTCCACTTGTGCATTTGTGTTTACCATCACATTGCAGACTTATGCATCCTATAGGTATGTATTCGGCAATTCTATAAATTTATCATTTTTTGCTAAAAATATAGTTGACTATATGAAGAAAATCATATATAAACTACAAAATTATCACCCACCAATTAACATTTTCTTTTTTATAACATTTTCAATGTCTAGGTTTTATTCAGTAAGTAGCATGTTTCCTATATAAAATAAATTGGATTTGATTTATCATTCACACGTTCAATCGTCATTATTTTATTTCAGTAATATGTGTTTCCACTTTCCATTATGTATTTCAAATTGATTCATATCTACTATTAGAACTACATGTTTTAAGACTGGAAACCTTACTGCTTGTACTAAACACATAGGTACAGAAGTACTACACATAGTCATTTGTATAAGACAAAACCATTATTTTACCTATACATTACACATATTTCAAGGGGTCTATAAAGTAACAAATGTTTTTGAATAGAATAGTAAATAATTTAGATAACACATGTTATAACCATTGCTCATCCATATTTTAACAGTAGGGACAAACTGCCTGATCAAAAGGAAAAAGGAAAAGCCCATTAGCTTATGGTAAAAAGTTAGATAAAATAATGGAAATATCCTTTGGTGTTTACTTCCTATATATATACTTCATTGCACATATTTTGTCTTTATAGAAATTCTTTGAAGATTTGGAGTACTCTTGCTTGGTCAGTAGTGCTTCGGAATGGTGAAATCTTTGATTCTTCTTAGTTAACCATACCCTCTTAACAAAATTTTGTTGTTAGTGTTTTCAAACTAAAATTAAAAAGACTTGTTCATTTTCAAAAATATGAACTTTTAGACAGCAAATAGAAACTCTCCTCTACTGTTGGTAGATTGACCGGTAATAATTTCATTTCACTTTTATTCTAACCGAAAATAATTGCTTGCATAATGTAGTTTTTGAATATCTACTTTTACACATTAATATATAATACCAAGTTAGCAATAAAAATAAAAATTTGATAGAGGGACATATTGAAAGAGTTGTTTTACTTGTGCACCAATTTCAGTTAGAAGTGAAGAATGAGAATCTATTAGAAAGGTATTGTTACATAAAGAGCTACATTTACATGTTGATTATAACACAACATCATCTGTTGATGCTTAATTTATAAATTTTCCACCATATATGTTGAGTTTAGCATGGTTATACAAAATTTCATGGTATTCAGATCATGCTTACCCACTATTTGAATCTGCAATTTGATCATCCAATGATCCCTCTCCTTAATTTTATGTTTCTTTCCATATTGTCGCTAAAGTTGTCATTATGTTTCAATTTAGATGGTTCTTGTAAGATTTGTAATTGCATATTATACAAATGATTGGATAATTGGTGTGACTTTTCATGCAAAGTATGCATTAAGTAAATAGTTGTACTATTATCTTTTTCATGTATGTCGATATTCATTTTAATCTCAAAATCTAATAACCTACTTAGCACTGTGGGATGAAACTGTCCAACATACATCAACTGTTTGAAAACCAGACTAATCATTTGAAAATCATTTTCATAACAACTAAAAACGCAGGCCGACAATCATTTAAATATGTGAGAATTTAGATGACTGCTTATCAACCAGTGAGGCTGTTGAACTGGCTGCAAAGCATGATGAAGAAGAGGATATCAATCTACTAGTTCCTGGTCGAGTTTATTTCATCAATGGAGAGCCTCCAAGCTAGGTTGAAAATAAAATGTTGGTTCAATAGTTCATTTTATTCTCTTGAGTGGCTTTGTATGTGTAATGATTCTCTAGAATGGACAAACTTAACCACAATTCATGCCTTTTGCTGTATATTTCTAGCCATGACATTTCCTTTTAGAAAATGTCTATAATTTAATTTGTGTCCTTCATCACAATCCAGGCATTTGACTGGCTCTTGCTGCATTGTCAGAAATGGGGTATCAGGTTTAAAAAAAAAATTACTCTTTAAGTTTGTCTTTCCCAAAAGTTTTAGCATTCTATGAATTAATATTGGTTGATTCATACGGAATTAGCTATGGCCTCAGTTATTTGTTTTCCATCACCGTAAAACCTATCCTAATTTGGCTACTTACGCTTGTGTAATTGGACCTGATGTTATACATTGTATAAATCCTTGTATCATTTTATACTTTTTGTAACATATGTACTAATATATATGCAGGTAAGATTTGGCATAATCGAAGCAGGCCGAGCACTCGATGCATTGCCATAAAGAAAAATAGCACTTCAATATGCTGCATCTCCAGAAGAAACATAACCTAAATGGACAGAGCCAATGACTGTATTTTAGTCACTATAATTCTGATGTTATCTAGATAGAGAATATAAAAATACAATTGATTTTAGTTGTAATATAAACTTGGCTATATTATATGTATTTTTTATTGTCGACCAAGTAATTCCTTCATAATGCTTTGTTAACATTTATTGTTCTGACATTTACCACAATTAGTTTCAAATCAAGATAATGGTTGTATTTTATTTATAAGGACGTTATGTGTAACTGTGTGAAATAAATTTGGAAAGAAGAAAATAAAATTGAGATGTTTCAATAAATATATTGTGCTTATGTAAATGCAATACACACGTACAAATTAGGTTCATACTAATACGCCATCTGATATAATCAATGCTATTATGTACTAAAATTGCTACTGCATTAAGCAACTAATATTACCAATGGTGTATATGAAATATTATTTGCTTGGATATTAGTGTGCTATCAGTTCTGTTAAACTTAAATCGTATAATTCAAGCTACATACTCAACACCTAACCAAAACAAAGGCGTTATGTCGAGAATGGTTATTGATAATTGTTTCAGTTGTACTGTTCTACATTATTAACATCTATAAGCATTTCATTTGGATCCATAGCCACTTTAGATTTCGGAATGCATTGCATGTTAATATTACACATTCACTCCATATGACCAAAACAATTACAAGAGTTACATATGTGTGGTTTTGACTAATATAAAACCTCTTGCCAAGCAATATAGTTGTTCTCATCTAAAATGGGCACTACTTTAGATCCCATAACATACAAAACTATGGAGTGCTTCCATTTATCTCTCGCAGCGCTGACAATTTGTGTTGTCATTTTAGAACCGTTTAAATTGTTCACCCTACGAGGCTTATAGAAGGGAATCACCATGAAAGTGGATATCTCAGCAACAACTGTACTCTAAGTTTTGCTTTGATTTCCAGTTTGATGAGGTAGGTACACTTCCATGAGAACTGCTGGAATTCCTTATTATGGAATTAACATTTTGAAATTGCTTGTCCTACTACCTCATACTTAAGGGTTCTTTAGTAGTATGACTATTGTCTCTTTGCGGCTGTGTGGAAATGATTTTTCGCTTAAGGATGAATTGGAAAACATTTCCAGCACTTACCCTTGACTACCATGAGGCCCTTCTTGTAAGGAAATTTGACCGTTTTCTTTCTCAAACGTTTCCTTCCTCATTTTGTGGTCAATAAAATCTAAAAGGTTTTTCTATTAATATGCTAATCAATAAAACGGTTATAATCTAGAGCGTTAATTTCCCTCATCTTGATCTTGATTGACGATCAAGACTAAGTATACAAATCTGGAAATTTGGTCCTCTCTCTACCTATAAATATTAACCTTTGCCCATCACAAAGGATATAGAAAAACACATAAAGAAAGATAGAAAACCACATAAAGAAATATATAGGAAAAGAGAGAGAAACCATTTCCTTCTCCATTGAAATAACTTTCGACAACAACCATTGTTGATTCATATACAAGATGACTGGAGGTATGTTTTATTGATTCATTACATATGTGATAATCATGTAATTCTAGATCTTAGGGTTTATGTTATTTGCAAGATAAAGATTACATGTGGTATTAGAGCAAGGTTTTAGAATTCATGATTATCCATCAATATATATAAAACGAAACTAGCATAGATCTATGATATGATGTTTGTAATTTTTAATATAATGATGATGATGATTATTAGTGTTAATATGATTCAAGTTTAATATTCATATTATTTGAGTTGCTATAGTAATCATGATCATCAATATTATTTCTATTTACTATATGCTTAGATCTGGATCTGGAAAGTTTATATTTCCGCAAAAGTTAATTTTTTTACCTTAATGTTTGACCTACTGTATAATATGGAACAACTTATTGTATGCGAATACTTTTCAGAAAGTATACATGTTGAAAACAATTGTTTCCTAGTTTGACATTAAATTCATGATCTAAAACTTACAAAATAATTGTTTATATGTTAAATTCATGTATGAAATTTATTTGGAGTTACTAGACATTTATTATCCTTGCTGTAACAACCCGCATATTTAACGATTTTTATATTTAAATGTTTAATTTAAATGTAGCGTCGTTAGTCAGATTTTAGGGTCCGAAATGTTACTTTTTGCAAACAGCCGAATTGGAGCTCGAAACTATTTCCATTGAGTTCAAAATGGCGTTTGCGATCTTTTTGAGTATAATCTTTGATATGTTTGGAGTAAGATGACTTTTGCCACTTTTTTCTATTTGGGCTTGAGTTTGGGTTCAGCCCTTAACCCCACTTAACCCCCTAGCTCTCTAACTCTTCATCCATTCACTCCCATTTCATTTCCTCAAGCAAACTGAAAATGGTGGAGAGGAAGAGGAATTAGAAATTAAAAACCCTAGTTTCTTCTTGCAACTTGAATTCTTGCTCCAAAATCAAAGAGAAGGATAAATAAGCCTCCTCTTCATCTTCTCCAACTCTTCTCCTCTTCAATTTCAGAAATTTCCTAACCCTAATTTGGGAAATATGTGTTGTCTTCTTAGATTGAAGCTTGTGGAATTGAAGTGGAGTGTGATTGGTTGTTTCTTTGCATTTGAGCTTCTTCTTCTTCTTCTTAGTTTTGTGTAAAAAAAGTGAGTTTTTAACTCACATCTACTTCTCTTGATATCATTGATGTTGTGTATGAATTCCTAACAAGTATTCATGTGCTATTGTTTTGGTTTGGAAAGGATTGGAATTTCATTTTGATAGGGCAAGAAGTGCTGAAAAACAGGCTCCGGTCGACCGAATGCAGGGTCCGGTCGACCGACCTGCTACTTGAGCACTTCCCTGCCTCTGTTTTGGAAGTGTAGGAATTCAGGCTCCGGCTGACCGACCCAGGAAGTCCGGTCAACCGACCTGCTTCCCGAGAATTTTTCCAGGACAGTGTCCGGTCGACCGAGCCCTGTAGCCGGCCGACCGACCTGCTCCTGTTTTGGCTGTTTTGCCTATTTTTGTTCGTTTTGTTTGATTTTCCAAATTTTATCGATTCAAGTTGGTTTTTAATGGTTGTTATTGCATCTTTGGCTTTGATAACTTACTTTTGACTTCATTCACGAGTTTTATAAATGATCCCTCTAAATCGTATTAAAAGCTCCCTTCTCCGCTTTATAAATTTCTATTTAAACACACATGATTTTGCACTTCGAACGAAGTGGAAAGGAGATTAAATGGTTAGGTAAAACACGGACCATGAATCCACGCGTTCACCTTTCCGATTAGTCCCCGACCTATTCGATTGATCGTTTTGACCTTTGTGTCTGGTTTACCGATGACATGAGGTAAACTTTGTAATGCTTTGAGTGTGAAATTGGCTAATGGATAGTAAACCGTTTAGTGCGAACGAGTGGTTATGGGACATACGTTAACACTTTTCGGGTTCCTTTTCGAGAGTTATGACACATTCCGCCAGTTAGTGGTGTCCAGTACTGGGCCTCCGGACCTTCACCACTACGGTTTGTTGCCTTTGGGATAGTGTCTTCGGACAGTCTCCCTAGGTTTGTTGCCTTCGGGTATGTGCCTTCGGGTTTGTGCCTTCGGGTTTGTTGCCCTATAGTATCGCTTCCGATGTTGGTCTTTTTGAGCCGCATGGGTGATATTTGGGTTTGGAGCCTTCGGGCTTATGGATCCTTGTTTATACAGTACTGAGCTCGAGCAATCTTTTGTTGTTTTGATTGATATTTATATTCCCTAGTGCATCGCCTTTCGGTGTTGGTCTTTTTGAGCCGCATGATATGTAGCGATCATCTAGTGGAACTTGTGTACCTTCATTGGTATTTGTTATTTGCCTTTTAACTTGATTTGGGATATGATATCCTTTGCTTGTTGAGATGCCGATGATATGAGGCTTGTTTTGTTATGATTCATCTTATGTTAGATGATTGAGTTATCTCCTTTAGAGATATTTGTTATACTATATAACCTTGCAGGTTTATTGCTGTTCAGTTTATCTAACTGATTTGTTATTTAGACTGACCCGTGTATTTTATACTCGGGTCAGACCGAGATGTTTCAGGTTAGGTGCATTTGGACTTAGCCTATTTTGCTTCCGCATGGACTACTCCGCTAGCTTCTTTTTGTTATAGCTTTTTGTGTAGTCCTTATCTATTGTAACCCTGATATGTATTCTTTTGGATTCGCCTGTATATTGTGGTTTGCTATACCACTTGACAAGTATTATTTTGTATACTCTGTTATGTATCAGTATATGTGTTTATGATGATCCACTGTTCTGTGATGTAGATTACATTTGAGTTGTTACATTTTGTTCTGATACATCCTATAGCCATTGTAGTTTTGCTTTAAGTATTTATTGAACTTGTCGAACCACATGAGATGATAAATACCACTTTTCGGCGTGTTCAGTAGATAGTTAAAGTAAGACTACACATGGTCGCTTCCATTATACTCTATTGTCCGCATTAGCAGACGGTATTATCCATATAATACTCTTTGTTAATGAGGCTCTCGGAGTGGGGCGTCACAGCTTGGTATCAGAGCTGAGTTCAGAACAAAATATGATAAACATAGAACAGAGACACATATTACGGTACATCAAAGTGTATTACGAATGTTACGAATCTTTGAATCACCGTGCCTTTGGGGTAGATAGAATTTTGGGAATACGTCTAGGAATGCATTTTTATTCCGTAGTATTCCATAATTGAATTAATGATATCTGCCTTTTGAATGATCTTTTCTCATCTTATCTTTCAGCGTATGGCTGGAAGAGGCAGGGGACGACGTTCGGATGCTGGGCAATCCAGTGGCTCACATCCGGATGGCGTTTATATGTCTGCTGATCAGTTTTTGGAGTTATTTAGGAGCACTCAGCCTCCAGTTCCTGCTCGAGTGTCTCCACCTCGCAAGTCTGCCTTTGCACGTCAGTGCAGCGATTTCGCTCATCTTGGAGGAAAGCCATTCAAAGGCTCCGAATCCGTTCTTGAAGTCCAAGCTTGGATTCGCACCTGTGAACGTATCTTCTCTCGCATGGATCTTTCTAACCATGATCGAGTTCTTGTAACTTCTAGCTTATTGCAAGAGCGTGCCCTTGATTGGTATGAGCTCCTTATAGCCGAAATTGATGAGGCTACTCTTTCTTGGACTCAATTTCGGGAGCGATTTGAGCTTAAGTTCGTTCCTGAATCTGAAAAAGTTTTATTGACCCGTCGCTTCCTTGAGTTGAAGCAAGGGAAGTCTTCCGTTTCTGAATATGTTGCATCTTTCGAGGCTTTATCAAAGTATGGTCTTGAATTCATTAGCACTTCTTATAAGAAAAATTTGAAGTTTTTCTCTGGTCTTAAGAAATATCTTAAGAAGACCTTATTGCTCCAGCTTAAGCTTTCTTTTGAAGAATTGGTTGATTCGGCACTTCATCTCGAAGCCGTCGAGAAGGAGTGTGATAGTAGTGAGGATGTTGAGGTTTCTAAAAACCCCAACAAAAAGCAGTTTCCATTTCAGAAGAAGTATTTTCCTTCTAAGAAGAGGAAGACTGTTGGTGCTAATCCTCAGTCCCAGTCTGCTGGAACACCTTCCCTTCGGAAGTGTTTCAATTGTGGTTCTCCGGATCATATTATTCGAGCTTGTCCTAAGCCTCTCTTTTGCCGCTATTGCAAGAAGGAAGGTCATCATGTTTCCACTTGTCCTACTGTTCCTGGTAGTGCTAAGTCAGGCAAGCTTAACGCTGCCAAGGCTTCTGAAGGTCCTTCTCAGCCCAAAGGTATATCTCCATCTATTTTGGAAGGTTCTATTTTATTTCATAACCATGGTATACGAGTTCTTTTCGATACGGGCGCTTCACATTCTTTCGTATCGAAGAAGCTTGTTGATGATTTATCTTTGGATGTTTCTTGTATGGTTACTTCATTGAGGATTGCGAATCCTATTGGGGGATTCGCGACCCTTAGCTTGCTTTGTGATAATGTTAAGATTGTTTTATGTGGCTTTTCTTTTCGTGCGAATTTGCACGTTATTTCTTGTCTGGGATTTGATATGATTTTAGGTATGGACTGGCTAGTGAGATATGATGCCAGGATTATTTGTTCGGAGAGAATTATATATCTTCGACATCCGGATTCGCCAACTCAGCTATCTCTTGTTCTTCGGGATGTGGATAATTCCGAAATGGCTTTATATTCTCTTGACTCACGAGATGATGATGATATATCTCGTATTCCGATTGTTTGTGACTTCTTTGATGTTTTCGAGCCGGTTTCGGGTTTTCCACCCAAGCAGGCGATCGAGTTCCGCATTGATCTCATTCCAGGCGCGAAGCCAGTTGGGCGTCCTCCCACGAGGATGTCCACAAAAGAAAATGAGGAATTCAAGAAGCAGCTTTTAGAGCTTGAGTCCAAACAGTTGATCCAATCCAGTTTTTCACCGTGGGGTACCGCGGTCGTCTTTGTGAAGAAGTCCGATGGAACTCTAAGGCTTTGCATTGATTATCGCAAGCTTAACGAGTTAACCGTAAAGAACAGGTATCCATTGCCTAGGATCGATGATATGTTCGATCTATTAAGTGGCGCTAAGGTCTTCTCTCAGCTCGACCTTGCCACTGGTTTTCATCAATTACGAGTCGTGGAGGATAGCATACCTCTTACAGATTTCCGCACTCGATATGGTTCTTTCGAGTGGCTCGTTATGCCGTTCGGTTTGACGAACGCTCCTGCTTTCTTTGTTGATCTAATGAATCGGGTATTCTGGGAATATCTCGATAAGTTCGTCCTTGTGTTCATCGACGACATCCTTGTTTATTCTAAATCTGAAGCCGAGCATGCTAATCACTTGAGAATTGTCTTGAGTACTCTTCATCACCATCAGCTAAAAGCCAAATTCTCCAAATGCCATTTTTGGGAGAACAAGGTTAAGTTCTTAGGCCATGTTGTATCTTCCGACGGCATCTCAGTCGATTCCTCAAAGATCGAAGCCATCCAGAATTGGAAGAGGCCTGAGAATGTGCATGAGATCCGTAGTTTCCTTTGATTGGTGGGTTATTACCGTCGGTTCATCAAGGACTTTTCCCGTGTTGTGCTTCCTCTCACCAGCCTTACTCGGAAAGGCATTCGTTATATTTGGTCTGACAAGTGTGAAGCTTCCTTTCGGACATTAAAGGAACTTCTCACTAATGCTCATATTCTTGTGGTTCCCGAGGGGAATCATGATCTTGTTGTCTACACCGATGCTTGTGGAAGTGGCCTCGGTGCCGTGCTTATGCAGAAGGATCGGGTAGTTGCTTATGCTTCTAGGCAACTGCGTCCGAATGAAGTTCGCTATGCCACTCATGATCTTGAGTTAGCCGCCATCGTCTTCGCCTTGAAGATTTGGCGACACTATTTATTAGGCGAGCGCTTCATTCTCTATACCGATCATAAATCGTTGAAATATTTGTTCACTCAGAAAGAACTCAATATGAGGCAATAGCGTTGGCTCGAGTTTCTTGCCTCCTATGATTTTGATATCCAGTATACCCCTGGTAAGGGAAATCGTGTTGTTGATGCGCTTAGTCGTAGACATTCGGCTGTCGTTTCTATGATGCTTGCCGAATGGGATATTCTTGAGACTCTATCTTTTTGTGATATTCGTGATCGAGCTTCATCCTCTGATTCTCAAGTAGTATTATTCAGTCTAGAAGCTCGACCCTCTTTATTGGATCGTATTGCCGATGCTCAGCGGCGTGATCCTGATCTTGTGCATCTTATTCAGCTTTGTGAGACTGAACCCCGTGATGAGGCGTTGCGGGATTTCAGCGGGATTTCAGCATTGATTTTCATGGGTGTCTTCGCAAGAAGGACCGTCTTGTTGTGCCTTCTGATTTTGTACTTAGGCATGACATTCTTGATGACTGTCATCGGTCTAAGTATACTATTCATCCTGGTAGTAGTAAGATGTATGCCGACATGTGTCGCTTATATTATTGGGAAGGCATGAAGCGCGATGTAGCAAGTTATGTGAGCAATTGCATGACTTGTCAACGTATTAAAGCCGAGCATCAGCGCCCTTCTGGTCTTCTTCAGCCATTAGAGATTCCATTGTGGAAATGGGATCAGATTTCGATGGATTTCATTGATGGTCTACCTCGATCGAGGTCGGGCCATACTTCTATTTGGGTCATAGTTGATCGATTGACCAAGTCTGCTCACTTTATTCCGATTAAGTCCACTCGGACCGCTTCTCTTTTGGCTAAGTTATTTATCAAGGAAATCGTGAGACTTCACGGTGTTCCTAGTTCGATTGTCAGTGACCGTGATCCTTTATTCACCAGTCATTTTTGGAAGAGTCTTCAGCAAGCTTTGGGAACAAAGCTTAATTTCAGCACAGCTTATCATCCGCAGTCTGATGGACAGACTGAACGGGTGAATCGTATCTTGGAAGACCTCCTCCGTATTTGTATTCTTGATTTTGGAGGTGGTTGGGAGGATCATTTACCCCTTGTAGAGTTCTCCTACAACAATAGTTTTCAGTCTAGTATCGGTATGGCTCCTTTCGAAGCCTTATACGGAAGGCCATGTCGATCGCCTTCATGTTGGTTGGAATCTGGGGAGAAACTTATTCTTGGCCCAGATTTTGTTCTTGATTCTTCTGAGAAGATTGATCTTATCCGGTTGTGAATGAAAGAGGCACAGAGTCGCCAGAAATCCTACGCGGACAACCGTAGGAAGCCTCTCGAGTTCTCGATCGATGACCTTGTTTTTATTCGTGTTTCTCCTTTGAAAGGGGTTATGCGTTTCAGTACGACTGGCAAATTGGCTCCTCGTTATGTAGGGCCATTTTCTATTACTGAACGTATTGGCCCGGTGGCTTATAGAGTATTGCTTCCTACTCATTTATCTGGTATTCATGACGTATTTCACGTCTCTCAACTCTGGAAGTGTCTTCGAGAATCGGATTCTGTTATTACTTCTCCTGATTTGGAAGAGCTTGAGGTCTCACCGGACTTATCTATTGTACAGCAGCCAATTCGCGTACTTGACACGGAGGTACGACACCTTCGAAACAAGGACGTGCCGCTCGTTAAAGTTCAATGGTCCGCTAATCCCAATGACTGTACTTGGGAAACCAGAGAATTTATTGAGCGATCTTATCCGGGTTTTCTATCTTTGCTTTGAACGGTGAGTATATCTTTTCATCTCGAGCTTAATTCCTTTTTTTGTTTGTTGTTGTATGTAGTTGTTACAAATATCGTCTCTAGGAAATTGCGGGGACGCAATTTTGTAAGGAGGGGAGATCTGTAACAACCCACATATTTAACGATTTTTATATTTAAATGTTTAATTTAAATGTAGCGTCGTTAGTCGGATTTTAGGGTCCGAAATGTTACTTTTTTCAAACGGCCGAATTGGAGCTCGAAACTATTTCCATTGAGTTCAAAATGGCGTTTGCGATCTTTTTGAGTATAATCTTTGATATGTTTGGAGTAAGATGACTTTTGCCACTTTTTTCTATTTGGGCTTGAGTTTGGGTTCAGCCCTTAACCCCACTTAACCCCCTAGCTCTCTAACTCTTCATCCATTCACTCCCATTTCATTTCATTTCCTCAAGAAAACTGAAAATGGTGGAGAGGAAGAGGAATTAGAAATTAAAAACCCTAGTTTCTTCTTGCAACTTGAATTCTTGCTCCAAAATCAAAGAGAAGGATAGGTAAGCCTCCTCTTCATCTTCTTCAACTCTTCTCCTCTTCAATTTCAGAAATTTCCTACCCTAATTTGGGAAATATGTGTTGTCTTCTTAGATTGAAGCTTGTGGAATTGAAGTGGAGTGTGATTGGTTGTTTCTTTGCATTTGAGCTTCTTCTTCTTCTTCTTCTTAGTTTTGTGTAAAAAAGGTGAGTTTTTAACTCACATCTACTTCTCTTGATATCATTGATGTTGTGTATGAATTCCTAACAAGTATTCATGTGCTATTGTTTTGGTTTGGAAAGGATTGGAATTTCATTTTGATAGGGCAAGAAGTGCTGAAAAACAGGCTCCGGTCGACCGAATGCAGGGTCCGGTCGACCGACCTGCTACTTGAGCACTTCCCTGCCTCTGTTTTGGAAGTACAGGAATTCAGGCTCCGGCTGACCGACCCAGGAAGTCCGGTCAACCGACCTGCTTCCCGAGAATTTTTCCAGGACAGTGTCCGGTCGACCGAGCCCTGTAGCCGGCCGACCGACCTGCTCCTGTTTTGGCTGTTTTGCCTATTTTTGTTCGTTTTGTTTGATTTTCCAAATTTTATCGATTCAAGTTGGTTTTTAATGGTTGTTATTGCATCTTTGGCTTTGATAACTTACTTTTGACTTCATTCACGAGTTTTATAAATGATCCCTCTAAATCGTATTAAAAGCTCCCTTCTCCGCTTTATAAATTTCTATTTAAACACACATGATTTTGCACTTCGAACGAAGTGGAAAGGAGATTAAATGGTTAGGTAAAACACGGACCATGAATCCACGCGTTCACCTTTCCGATTAGTCCCCGACCTATTCGATTGATCGTTTTGACCTTTGTGTCTGGTTTACCGATGACATGAGGTAAACTTTGTAATGCTTTGAGTGTGAAATTGGCTAATGGATAGTAAACCGTTTAGTGCGAACGAGTGGTTATGGGACATACGTTAACACTTTTCGGGTTCCTTTTCGAGAGTTATGACACATTCCGCCAGTTAGTGGTGTCCAGTACTGGGCCTCCGAACCTTCACCACTACAGTTTGTTGCCTTTGGGATAGTGTCTTCGGACAGTCTCCCTAGGTTTGTTGCCTTCGGGTATGTGCCTTCGGGTTTGTGCCTTCGGGTTTGTTGCCCTATAGTATCGCTTTCGATGTTGGTCTTTTTGAGCTGCATGGGTGATATTTGGGTTTGGAGCCTTCGGGCTTATGGATCCTTGTTTATACAGTACTGAGCTCGAGCAATCTTTTGTTGTTTTGATTGATATTTATATTCCCTAGTGCATCGCCTTTCGGTGTTGGTCTTTTTGAGCCGCATGATATGTAGCGATCATCTAGTGGAACTTGTGTACCTTCATTGGTATTTGTTATTTGCCTTTTAACTTGATTTGGGATATGATATCCTTTGCTTGTTGAGATGCCGATGATATGAGGCTTGTTTTGTTATGATTCATCTTATGTTAGATGATTGAGTTATCTCCTTTAGAGATATTTGTTATACTATATAACCTTGCAGGTTTATTGCTGTTCAGTTTATCTAACTGATTTGTTATTTAGACTGACCCGTGTATTTTATACTCGGGTCAGACCGAGATGTTTCAGGTTAGGTGCATTTGGACTTAGCCTATTTTGCTTCCGCATGGACTACTCCGCTAGCTTCTTTTTGTTATAGCTTTTTGTGTAGTCCTTATCTATTGTAACCCTGATATGTATTCTTTTGGATTCGCCTGTATATTATGGTTTGCTATACCACTTGACAAGTATTATTTTGTATACTCTGTTATGTATCAGTATATGTGTTTATGATGATCCACTGTTCTGTGATGTAGATTACATTTGAGTTGTTACATTTTATTCTGATAGATCCTATAGCCATTGTAGTTTTTCTTTAAGTATTTATTGAACTTGTCGAACCACATGAGATGATAAAAACCACTTTTCGGCGTGTTCAGTAGATAGTTAAAGTAAGACTACACATGGTCGCTTCCATTATACTCTATTGTCCGCATTAGCAGACGGTATTATCCATATAATACTCTTTGTTAATGAGGCTCTCGGAGTGGGGCGTCACACTTGCTGTGGATTACTTGAAAGAATGACAAATGTTTATGCAGAAAAAAAAACATTCCTCTTTTCTCTCTTGTTTTAGTTTTCGCTTCCATGCTTAATTTACTTGTTTCCTCTGGTCTGATGCATGCAGTCCCGTCCACAGGCGGCTGCTGCTACACAATAACGCATGAAACATTAACGTTTATCATTCTTCCATGAGTGTGGTTCTACTGCCTACCCACAGGAGGCGCTAAACCTAACCTCTTATTATGGCATGTGTTTTATTCTAATAAAGAAGCCTACATTTCTTTTATATCTACAGTTGCAATACCCTTAAACCTTAATTCGCATGCTACGTCTATCATCACACTCAATGGAACCAACTACTCAGAATGGAGAGAGCAAGTTGAGTTTTCTTTGGGCGTACTTGAACTGGACACGGCTCTCCTTAAGGAAAAGCCAGCCCCACTTACTGACACAAGTACGCCTGAGGAAAACAAACACCATGATGATTGGGAACGATCTAATAGGCTTAGCATGATGTTTATGCGAATGGTGATTGATAGCAACATCAAAACCTCCCTACCCAAAACTGAAAGCGCAAAAGAATATTTGCAATGCATTGAAAATCGGTTCAAGACTACAGACAAATCCCTTGCTGGGAAACTTTTGGCAGACCTTGTAACTATGAAGTTTGATGGTTCTCGCTCAATGAGCGCTCATGTCATTGAAATGATTAACCTTGCTGCCAAACTTAAGAACTTGGAATTGGTTATGGACGATGCTTTTCTCGTCCAATTCATTCTCACTAGCTTACCTCCTCAGTATGAACCATTCAAAATTCATTACAACATTATTATGGAAAAGTGGAGTCTAAATGAATTGACTAACAAATTGGTTCAAGAGGAGTCTAGGTAGGGCTCGCAAGGCATTAAACTTGCTTATTTCACTCAAGGGGTTGGAAAACAAGTTGGCAAAAGGAATAACTCACAGCATAAAAGAGCACCACCCAAATCTGATAACGCCACTCAACCATCCAAGAAGAAAAAAAAAGATGATGTCTACAAATTCTGCAAGAAACCTGGACACTTCCAGGCAGATTGCATTAAGCGCAAAGCATGGTTCGAAAAGAAAGGTAACCCAATGAGTTTCGTAAGTCATTTCGAATCAAATCTTACTAATGTACCTTCTTCTACTTGGTGGATTGATACTGCTGCTAATGTTCATGTTTCGAATTCTATGCAGGGATTCATTACGATCCAAACCACAAACCCAAGTGAGAATTTCATTTTCATGGGGAATAAAGATAAAGCTCCAGTTGAAGCTATTGGAACTTTTTGTCTCATTTTAGATAGCGGTTATCAGTTAGATTTATGTCAAACTCTTTATGTTCCGTCTATTTCCCGTAATTTGATTTATGTAAGTGTACTTGATAATTTGGATATTCTTTTGAAGTTGGAAATGGAAATTTTAGTTTATTTAAAAATTCTAGTCTTATTGGTTTTGGAATATTAATTGATGGACTTTATAAACTTCATCTTAAACAAAATGCTGAAATCCAACCCACCCTACATGGAAAAAAAACTAAAGGAAAGTCATCCAAGAATGATTCTTACTTCTTGTGGCATAAAAAACTGGGTCATATATCCAGTGAAAGAATCAAGAGGTTGGTGAAAAATGGTGTCCTACCGGACCTAGACTTCACTAACATTACAGCATGTGTTGATTGTATTAAAGGAAAAACAACAAAAAACACAAAGAAAGGAGCCACAAGAAGTACACAACTTCTTGAAATAATACATACAGATATTTGTGGACCTTTTGATGTTCCAACTTTTGGAGGAGAAAAATATTTCATCACTTTTATCGATGATTTTTCACGTTATTGCTATCTTTATATGTTGCATGAAAAATCTTAGTCAGTGGATGTTGTACAAGTGTTCATTACTGAAGTCGAAAGGCAATTAGAAAGAAAAGTGAAAATCATTATGTCAGATAGGGGTGGTAAATTCTATGGAAGGTATGATGAAACGGGACAACATCCTGGACCTTTTGCTAGACTTCTTCAAAAACTTGGAATTGTTGCACAATACACAACGCCTGGATCTCCATGGCAGAATGGTGTAGCTGAAAGGCGAAATCGTACATACATGGAAATGGTTAGATCCATGATGAGTCATGCAAATTTATCTATATCATTATAGATGGATGCATTACGAACAACTGTCTACATCTTAAATAGAGTTCCAAGTAAGGCCGTTCCAAAGACTCCTTTTGAACTTTGGAAAGGATGGAAACCTAGTTTAAGACATCTCAAAATTTGGGGTTGCCCAGCTGAAGCTAGACTGTACAATCCAAATGAAAAGAAATTGGATTTTAAGACAGTCGGTGGTTACTTTATAGGTTACCCAGAAAAATCTAAAGGATATAGATTTATTGTCCTAACCATAGTACAAGAATTGTTGAAACCGGCAATGCCAAATTCTATGAAAATGGTGAAATCGGTGGGAGTACAAAACAACAAGAAGTGGTCATTCATGAAATAAGGTTACCCATTATCTTACCCTCTATTTCGAAAGATATTGGGAATCATCCCATTGTTGAACCTGTTCACAATGAGGGAAACCCAATAAATGATCAACAACTTCATAATGAAATTATCACCAATCATAATGTTGATGAAGTACCACAGGAACTAGTATTAAGAAGATCTCAAAGACAAAGAAGATCGGCTATTCCTGATGATTATATGCTTTATCTTATAGAATCTGAAGGAACTACAGACCCAATTTCTTATTCACAAGCCATTAAGGATGTTAACTCTCTTAAATGAATTGGTGCCATGAAAGATGAACTGAAATCTATGGATAATAATCAAGTTTGGGAAATCGGTCAATTGCCGCAAGGACATAAAGCAGTCGGTTGTAAGTGGGTCTTCAAGACCAAATGTGACTGCAATGGTAAAATTGAACGATATAAAACCAGACTTGTTTTCAAAGGTTTTAATCAGAAAGAAGGCATTGACTATAATGAAACTTTTGCTTCTGTTTCCAGGAAAGATTCTCTTAGAATTATCATGGCATTAGTAGCTCATTATAATCTCGAGTTACATCAAATGGATGTGAAAACAGCCTTTCTAAATGGAGACTTGGAAGAAGAAGTCTACATGCGTCAACCTGAAGGCTTCATAATTGAAGGATAGGAAGACATGGTCTGCAAACTTAAGAAATCAATATATGGACTGAAACAAGCTTCTAGACAATGGTATCTAAAGTTTCATGAAATCATTACCACTTTTGATTTCACAGAAAACATAGTTGACCCTTGTATATACCTCAAGTTTAGTGGGAGCAAGTTCATATTTTTGATTCTGTATGTTGATGACATATTATTAGCTAGCAGCGACCTTGGTTTATTACGTGAAACTAAGGATTATCTCTCAACGAATTTTGAAATGAAAGATATGGGTGAGGCTTCCTATGCGATAGGAATAGAAATATTCCATGATAGATCACAAGGAATTCTAGGATTGTCTCAAAAAGCATATATTGATAAAATTCTTGAGAGATTTGGCATGACGAATTGTTCCTCTAGTCCTGTCCCACTGTAGAAAGGAGACAAACTTGTTCTTGAGCAGTGCCCAAAGACTCATATGGAACGAGAAGAAATGACCAAATATCCTTATGCATCTCTTGTAGGGAGTTTGATGTATTCACAGGTCTGTACAAGACCCTGTGCAGTTAAAGGGCTCGGCAGATTCAAAGCGGTGGAGGTGCAAAAAGTCATAGCGGGGATACAGCGAGGATATAGCGGGATATAGCGGATGGCTTTAAAATAGCATATAAAACTCGTACTTAATGTTTTTACGAATATATAAATGGTAATTAAATGAAAAATTATCATTCAATTGAATT
Source organism: Allium fistulosum (assembly GCA_030737815.1). Taxonomy (NCBI): domain Eukaryota; kingdom Viridiplantae; phylum Streptophyta; class Magnoliopsida; order Asparagales; family Amaryllidaceae; genus Allium; species Allium fistulosum. Next base: position 767,542,809 of record CM060903.1, on the reverse strand, counting down.
GTAACTGAAACATAAATAATTTTTAAATAAAAACATGTGCGAATATACTTTAAATAAACGTAAAACTGTTATATAACATAATTGAATTTAGTAGAATATTAGAGTATTTTCATTTCTGAAAATATATTAAAAATTAAATCAAATAAATTAGTTTCATAATTTTTATAATGTATAAATTGAATTTTTCAATTCATTTTATTAAAGAAGATATAGCTTGAATAGCGGAATATAGCGGAAATAACGGGATATAGCGGAAATAGCGGGGATTAAAGCGGAAAGGCTATATTGTGGGGCTATATGGAAAAATCGTAGCGGCAGAAACCCGCTATGAGATATAGCGGGGTTATAGCGGGGTAATAGCGGGGCATTAACTGCACAGACAAGACCTGATATCAGTCATGCAGTTGGTATGCTGGGTAGATTTCAAAGTAACCCAGGAATCGCTCATTGGAAAGCTGCAAACAAGGTAATGAGATACCTAAAGGGAACAAGGAATTACATGCTCACCTATAGAAAATTAAGCTACCTACAAGTAACTGGTTATTCTGATTCAGACCTTGCTGGATGTCCTGACACTAGGATCTGCACTCTTGGCTATGTGTACCTCTTATGTGGAGGTGCAATATCATGGAGAAACCAGAAATCTGAGATGCTTTTCGGATCCACCATGATGGCTGAATACGTAGCATGTTATGAAGCTTCAATTCAGGAAACATGGCTGCGTAATTTTGTCTCACAATTTGGCACTTTAAGTTTTATCTCTAAGCCACTAACTGTCTACTGTGACAATGAAGCTGCAACCTTTTTCTCCAAGCATGATAGGATAACTAAAGGTTCCAAACACATGGACCTGAAATACCTACTACTGAAGCAAGATGTTAAACTAAAGAAAATTGTTGTTGAATCGATAAGTATAGACTTACAAGTGGCAGACATATTCACGAAAGGACTACCTCCAAAGACCTTTCAGAGACATACCGATAGCATGGGTCTTACAGATAGTTCCTAATTATCTCTTTATTATGCCATTTATTTTGTACTTAGCCAGACATAACAATTATTGAGCTCTTAATAATTTGGACATCTTTTATTTCTGTTTTATAATGTGTACACATTTATATTTAGATAAATGATAACAGAAACAGTTTTTTGCTTCAAGACATTATGTGACCACTGGATTAGCCAAGACGCTTATGATAACTGATTAAAGAAAAGTTTAGCATATCATGCGCGCCTTATGACCTTAATACGAAACATTAATGGATTTTACTATTGACCAAGTAGGAGACTGTAAGGAAATTTGACCGTTTCCTTCCTCAAACGTTTTCTTCCTCATTTTGTGGTCAATAAAATCTAAAAGGTTTTCCTATTAATATGCTAATCAATAAAACGGTTATAATCTAGAGCGTTAATTTCCCTCATCTTGATCTTGATGGACGATCAAGACTAAGTCTACAAATCTGGAAATTTGGTCCTCTCTCTACCTATAAATATTAACCTTTGCCCATCACAAAGGATATAGAAAAACACATAAAGAAAGATATAGAAAAACACATAAAGAAAGATATAGGAAAAGAGAGAGAAACCATTTCCTTCTCCATTGAAATAACTTTCGACAACAACCATTGTTGATTCATATACAAGATGTCTAGAGGTATGTTTTATTGATTCATTACATATGTGATAATCATGTAATTCTAGATCTTAAGGTTTATGTTATTTGCAAGATAAAGATTACACTTCTCACCTCCAATGTCTGGCGATTTTCTATAAAAGTGATCTTTGTTGAACAGGTTGTCAGAAGAGGACGCAATGGTGGTGGCAACTGCTATGGTGTTATACATATATATTTTCGGTCATTTTTAAAAATATGTATTAAATATATGCATTGTAATATTTATTTAAATTTTACATACATATATATATATATGTATGTATGTATGTATGTATATGAAACCTATACGTATTTATAATACATAAAAATCCTACGTTGTTTGGCTTTGTACAATAACATATATGGAATACTGTATAAAACTCTGTATTTGATTTTATCATTAATATACATATATGTATTTTGAATATTTTATATGGTAATATATGTAAATGTAATATGTATGTATGTATGTATGTATGTATGTATGTATCTAGGTTTATCAATGGACGGGTTTCGATCTGGGTATCTTAAAATATGGACCCGAGCCCGGTTACAATAATCAAAACCAGAGCCCAACCAAAACTCACAGGGTATTTCAAAACATTACTCGAGCCCGAGACGTCGGACTTTTCAAGCCCACTAGTTAATACCATATACCTAACCCAAAATATTTATGTTAAAACCATACCTTGAAATTGCAATTTTTATAAAAGTTATAGACTAATAATTGTTAACATAAGAATTGGGTAGTAACGTATCTAAGTTCATAGTAATATTATGCAAAAATATCTACGTGCAAACAAAAAAATGGTAAAAAAAAATAACATTTATACACATGTTTAGAAACTAGGAAAAAGAATAATCGGGTCGGGCCCAAATCGGGCCGGGTTTTGACTAAACCGTACCCGACCCTAATAGTAACTGGATCGGGTCTGGGTAGTTGGAGTCAAAACCCATACTCGCATTTATAGGGCCGGTTCAGATTAGGTTCGGGCCAAAACCCGTACTATTGATAGAACTATATGTATGTATGTACGTACGTATAAAATATCCATGTTAATATATTTATAAAAAAGTTGTTTTTTCTTTTCTTTTCGGTCTAAACGCATATATTAATATATGTGTATATTTACTATAAGTAAGGATTTGACGAAGTAATAATTTTAAATTTTGATTTTTAATTTTTAATTAATATATTATACATGTAAGATTACGGATTAAAAAAATCTTTTAGGGACAACGCATCATAAGAATATATAAATATATATATATATATTACACGATTATTTTATATTCTGTAATTTAATTACATGTGTGTGCGCACGTGTGTTTTATTAATTATGTTTTAAAATAAAAATTAATTTTTTTATTTTGTCTGAAAGTCTTTTCATACTAATAGGCTAAGCTAAATAAGCTTATCTGAAATAATAAGTTATATGTATGTGCATGTGTAATTTCAATTTCAAATTTGAGTATAGTCAATTATAATTGGTATATATTTAAGTTAATTTATAAGTGATATGTCATGGATATATTTACATTACATATTAGATGTATTCATAAATCATAGTGATCACAAATGCATACATTTACACATATGTCATTTTATTTCATATATAACCTTAGCTAAATAATCGTATACCTTATGAGATTATTAATATTCACAACTTGTGTGTAAATCTGTATTGCATGATTTTTTCGCATTAATATGAGCAGGCAGGCCCGCTTACCTCCTAACACTACTAGAAAAGGCAAAACTTCCGACAGTACCAAGCGACGGCTTCCGACGGGCCGTCGGCGGCCGTCGAAAGCCGTTGGAAAATCGCGAATTACAGGGCTTAGCCGAGCCTTCTTCTTCCTCATTTCCATATGAGATTTTTTAACCCAAAATCCCCAAATCTCTTCCCCAAGCTTCCAATCATCAATTTCGAGCTTTCGGATCCTCCCCGGCTGCGTAATCAACGTCTATTGCTCTCAAGCTCAGGTATAATCTCTTATTTTCGCCAAAAATCTAATTTTTACCCTAAATCTATATTTGCATGAGTTGTTAAATTAGGGCTAATTGGTGATTGAAATTGTTTCCAATAGTGTTATAATATAGTTTCTAGCATTCCATGGTATTCCTATTTCATCTTTTATCGTGAAATTGTGAAAACCATGTATAATTTATGGTTGTTCGTGTATATGTAAATCGTTGTGTATGCCCTGATTCTACGATTGTATATGTGTGTAGCGCTGCTATCATTGTATTGTGTTAGTTGGAATAAGATAAAATGAATGCACGAGCTAGGAATATTATATTGTGCACGTATTAACTTATGCAACAAAAAAAATGCGTCGAACGAGCCTTAAGTTGATGTAATACGTCGAATAAATGTGTTAAATTAAAATATATTTTTGTAAATGTGAACAGTTAGTAAAACTGTATTTTTTTCATAAAATGCGCACATCTAATTGACAAATGTCCCTTAGAGAGTTTTTGGCCCCGTCTGACGAGTGTTGTACATGATTGTTGTATAAATAGTCGTTTTTTTCGAAAAACGACCATTTATATTCATCCGGTACAATGTTTGTTGGATTTGTCCTTGTATTGAACAAGTTATGAACACAGTAAGCATTTAAATTTTGTATACTACTTCGTCTCAAACGGTTCATAAAATTTCGGCCTAACTTTTCTTTTTTGTTTCCTACGTACACTCATTGTGTACAATGCAGGGAACAAAAGGGAAATGCTGCCGAAATTTTGTTGAATCGTTTGAGACGAAGGAATATACGAAATGTAAATGCTTATTGTGTTTGTATGGGAAGTAGGATGCCTGACCATGGAAAAAAAATTGTACAATTTTTTGTATCGATACGTTAAAAAATAAAATGTGCTCTATCTGAAAATATTTTTAAATTTGTGAAGTAGTTCTTTAAATTCAAATATTATACGACCATGAAAATAATCTTTTTCGAATTTGTATTCTTGAAAATAAATATTAAATTTTGAACTTCTCATTTTCTCAAATAGGAAAAATGATTGATTATTTTGTTGATCGGAGGAGATGGATGTACCAAAGAAAAGGACTGAGGGGCTCAATAAAAGAAGATTTTTATAATGGTATAAACGTATTTGTTGAATTCGCTTTAAGTAATAACGGAAACGATCCAGAAATTCATTGTCCGTGTAGTAGGTGTAGGCATTTGAAGTATTTGTTACCAGATATTGTGAAAGTTCATTTGTGCCAAAACGGTTTCGTACCCGAGTATTATGTTTGGGATCGGGATGGAGAAGTTGTAGCAAATACTTCTGTAGAGTCTGAAAGTGTCGTTAACGAAATAGTTACGACGACCCGTATAGAAAATATGATCGAAGATGCAGCACGATCAATGTTTCCTATGGTTGAAGTTGACGACGATGATGGAAATGTTGAAGAACCAAATATTGATGCAAAAAAAATTTATGATTTACTAGATGCTGCTAAGAAACCTATTTGGGATGGTTGTAAAAGCGGCACTCAGCTGTCAGTAATCGCAGAATACATTGCGATGAAGTCAAAATACAACATCACTGAAGCTGGGTTTACGGCTGTTGTTCAAGCTGCAAAAAGACATATGTCGCCCGATAATTTATGCTTTTGGTTTACCTTATCAGAAAATAGATACATGTTTAAAAGGCTGCATGTTGTTATGGAAAGAAGACGCAAACCTTAGAAATTGTAAAATTTGTAATCAGGAGAAATACAAACCAAGAAAAAAGAAGGGGAAGGAAATTCCGTACAAGCGTATGCATTACTTACCCATAACTCCAAGGCTTCAAAGATTATATGCATCTTCTGTAACTGCATCTAATATGAGATGGCATAGTGTGAGAACGGAGGAAGAGGGTACGTTGACACATCCGGCCGATGGAGAAGCATGGAAGCATTTCGATAAAACGTATCCAAATTTTGCAGCGGAGAGTCGAAATGTTAGATTAGGATTATGTACGGATGGTTTTTCTCCATTTTCTCAATTTGGTTCTAAATATTCATCCTGACCCATTATCGTCACACCGTATAATTTACCTCTATGGATGTGTATGAAAACGCAATATATGTTTCTTACTGTTGTCGTTTCTGGCCCCGACGATTCGACACAAGGAATCGATGTATATTTACAACCGTTGATTGAGGAGTTAAAAATACTGTGGAATGAAGGAGTAGAAACATAAGATGTGTCCAAGAAGAAAAATTTTCGTATGTTTGCTTCTTTGTTGTGGACTATAAGTGATTTTCCTGCCTATGCAATGCTTTTAGGATGGAGTACTGCCGGTCGTCTAGCATGTCCATATTGCATGGATGAAACACGAGCGTTTTCTTTACCTCATGGTAAGAAAATTTCATGGTTTGACTGTCATCGATATTTTCTCCATGTAAATCATCCCTTCAGAGGAGACAAGAAAAACTTTTTAGCTAATAGAGTAGAAACCAGACAACCACCGACGATATGGTCAAGCGAAGACATATATGAACTTGTTAGGGACTATCCAAAGATATATGAAACTGGAGAGCAAACAGAAATTGAAGGCAAATCAGTTGTTCATAACTGGTGCAAACAAACTATTTTTGGGAGTTGCCGTATTGGAAACATCTTCTGCTTCATCATAATATAGATGTGATGCACAATGAGAAAAATGTATTTGATAATGTTTTTAACACAATTTTGAATGTGAAAGGGAAGACGAAGGATGATTTGAAATCAAGACGTGATATAGAAGAATTATGCAAACGTCCTGAGCTTCATATGAAACCAAATGACAGTAAAAAACTCAAAGCATGTTACGAATTAGATAATAATCAAGTTAAAGCTGTGTTAAAATGGGTGGAAGGGTTAAGATTTCCTGATGGGATATCATCAAATCTTCATGTATTGACTTTAAAAATGGTAGATTGAGCGGCATGAAAAGTCACGACTGTCACATAATGATGGAAAATTCATTTCCCGTTATGTTCAAAAAACTACTGCCGTTAAAAGTTTGGAAGGTAGTAACGGAGCTTAGTATGTTTTACAAAGAGCTTTGTTCGACTACTTTAAAAGTGCAACGTTTACGTAAACTTGAAGTGGATATTCCTATATTGCTTTGCAAATTAGAGAAAATATTTCCGCCAGGTTTTTTTAATGTAATGGAACATTTACCTGTCCATCTCCCATCTAAAGCACGACTTCGAGGTCCTGTCCAATATGGATGGATGTATCCATTTGAGAGGTATGTAATATGTTATCACGTAATTTAATTGCATTTGAAAGATGAAGTTAATATAAATTAATTTTGCATAGATATTTGAATCATCTGAAGAAAAAAGTGAGGCAAAAAGCACGAGTTGAATGTTCGATATGTAAATCTTACATCGAAGAAGAAGCTTCGTTCTTTTTCTCTCACTATTTCAGTGACCATGTGAATATTTCATTTGAAAGTGTTCCTCGTAATGACGAAGGTGACAAACAAGGGTCCTCTCAAGCAATGTTATCTATTTTTAGACAACATGGTCGGCCTTCTGGAAAATGTGTAGAAATATGGCTAGACGATAGAGATCTTCATGTAGCACACACTTATATTCTTCTAAATTGTGCCGAGGTTGCACCGTTTGTTAGGTAATCTGAAATAATAATTTGTGTTTTATTCTTTTCTATAATGCATGCGCGTGTATAACCTAATGTAATAATTTGTTTATATATACAGTGTTTATGAACGTGAACATCCAAATGGAGATCTCAGTAAAGAATTTTTCGGTTGGTTTTCAAATTACGTTTATGAGCCGAGAAATTGTGTTATTGACGAAGGGTTGAAACATCTTGCGATGGGACCAAAAAGAGTGACATATCCAATATATTTCGTCAATTGATATAAATTTAACACCAAAGAATATGATGCAGAAAAATTAACAAATAATACTGGTGTATTTGTTAAAGGTAGTGACGATCCAGAAAATCACTTAAATGATTTTTATGGCGTTCTAACACAAATTTTGCAACTGACATATTTCTAACGACCCGCGGAGGAGGTGTTTCTATTTAGATGCAATTGGTTTAGCAATGTTCCAGGTTCTGGAATTAATGTGCACAAGGATTATAATCTTATCGAAATAAGGCATACATCGCACTATCACAAGTATGATCCTTTTGTACTAGCAAAACAAGCATTGCAAGTTTATTATGCTCCTTATCCGTCTCTAAAAAGAGATAAAGCAGATTGGTCTGCAGTTTTTAAAACAAAGGCCAGATTCACATTCGATGGGAAGAATATTCTGGACGAACAAGCTTATCAGGAAGATCTTGAGCAAAATAACGAAATAATAATTACAGACGATCATACATATTTTGGTCCTTTGATCGATGAATCAAATGTTTTGGTAGAAGCGTTTGACAGTGTAGAGGAAAATATCGTAGAAAACGAGACCGAATCTGAATCAGAAGACGATGATGACTGATATAAATCTGAATCTGATTTTTTTGCAATTGATGTAACTATGTTGAATTCTTGATGTATTATGAAATTGATGACTATGAAACCAAATCTGTTTACCATTGTTTACATGTTTTATGTCATTTCCATTTGTCATTTATTTAGCAATTTTTATTAAAAATGCAATGAAATCTGCTTATCGGAATAGTAGACCCATTATGAATCAGGTATAACACACTTCCATTTCTATTTCCATTTCAGTCATTAATTAAGCAATTTATACCGTTGATTTCATTTACATAAGAAATATATTTCATTATCATGTTATTATTCTCTTATATAATGATGTGTATATATGTCACAGGTTTATCATAATGTCATATAGAGGTAGCAGCTCTTCCCGATCATCAGGAGGTGATGGAAGTGGCCCATCGCAAGATTCACAGCATCCAGTAGTTTCGTTAGTCCCTAGAGCAGAGGGGTAAGAATTAAATTTTATTCAGCATCTTATTTTTTTTATGATATACGTACGTACTTATCTGTATCGTATTTAAAAACAGGGGGTTCGACCTACTTCTCTCGAAGGTTGTGCTGGATGTCTCTAGAGCTTCTTATCGCAGTAGGATGAGTGCTTGCTGGCCGAAGTGGGATAACATCCCTCCCCACATCATAGAGTGTATATGGCAAGATGTCCTAGTATGTATATTTTTCTGTTTTCCATTTTTAATTCATTTTTGTCGTTTTTCTATTGTTTATCGTTTACAGTGTAATCTTTTTTTGTTTTTTATCGTGAAACACAGGCTGAGATAGACATCCAGACAGACGATATGTTGCTGGCACGAGGATACTGGATGAAGAAGATGCGCAAGAACTATAGGGACTCAATATCTGAAATTAAGAAATCTGGTAAGAAACCATGGTGGATGGGGGAGAGCGTATGGCAAGCATGGTTGGCATACTGGGAAACTGACGAGGTGAAGGCAAGTATACTAAATTTTTTTGAATTATTAATTTGACGTGATCGAAAAATAATATGTCAAATTTTGAATGTATAGGCAGAGTCGGATAGAAACTCTGCAACCAGAAATAAAAATCCCGTCACTCATCGCGGAGGGTCGAAGTCATTTCAGCAGTATTGGCAAGAGTTGTTAAATTTACTAAATGATAATTGTAAATAGTTTATGCTATATAATTTTAAATGTATAATGATTGTATGTAAAAATCAACTTCAGGAAGCTGAGGCGCATGGTCCCGTGGGCTATATGGACGTGTTCACTCGTACGCATGCTGTCGAGCATGTAAATCCGGACGGGACTGTTTCGTATACATGGCACGACGATAAATCCAGCAGGAGCCATGTAAGCATATTTCATTTATGTAGTATTAGTAATTGTTCTGCTTGTTAAACTGTAATGAAATAAGATATGATGTTATTAATTTGTTAATGCAGGAAAAGTTTATGGAGCAGCGCCAGAAACTTCTTGCTGATACAGGTCGAGATCAGCTGACGACTGATGAGGAGGATGCTATTTTTGAGTCCGTTATGGATCCATCAGAGCATGGCCGACGATACAGATTTGGCAATCAAGTGGTAAATAATTTATTTTACTGCTAATTTGATATTTAAGTCATAATTAATTAAATCGTAGGGATTTATACAAGCATCTTGTACCCAAAATCCTACGCCTCTCCCAATAAATGTTTAATTTACTAGTTTTAAGTCATTTGACTTTCATTAGGACAGTTATTCCCGTAATGTCACTATGGACCATCAATAGGCCATATGATTGTATGTTTAGAATTACAGTTAAAATTCGCAGTTTATATAGTAGAAGCATTTATAAAACACGACATCGAATATTAATACATAAGCTAAATTAAATTTAATAAGTTGCAATAATGGATTTATAAATAAATAAACTTGTATAACATCATAAACATTAGCATATAATGTCAGAAGTCATATTATTCAAGCTAAAGTAAATTTAAATAGGATTTATTTGTTTGATCTAAATTTAAATCTAAAAGCTAATTAAATAATTCAATTCTATGTTGGAATATATAATTTTATTTTAAAATACTTCAAATATGCTATTTGGACCTTTTCAAAACAATAAACTTTAATTTTATTCATTTTTTCATTATTTAAAAATATTTGAACCTTTTTGTTTATATTTTTCCATAAATTATTAAAATACTTAAGTTTCTTATATTTTTCTAGATATCCAATACATTGTCAGCCTCATTCAGTCTACACTTACATAAACATGCATAAACTAAATTAAATAACATTATCACACAACTAATCATTCATATACCTACACATACACTTACAGAGATCACACAGCTAAATTAAATATTTATTGCAGGCCAGCAGTCAGAGACGGGGTCGGCAGACTAGAGCTTAGATCGATCTAACAGAGATCGAAGATTTGCAGGCTAGAATGGCCCAGCTGGAGGAGCAAAACCGCCGACAGGCCATACAGACCACACAGTTGCTAGACCAACGTATCGCCGAGTACATGCAGCAGTATGGTGGCCGCTTGCCTTCCTCTGCTGGCTCTGGATCTGGAGGAGAGTGATTGATTGCTTGCTTTTTCAGGTATGTTTTTTTTAGTTTTGTATGATTTGGTAGACGGTGGAGGTAGTTGTTGATTTTTGTATGATTATGTTTGATACACTTGGTTATGTGGTTGTATGATGATGTGGATGTTGATGATTTTGTGTTATGTTGTGTATATATGACATGGTAGAACACTTGTTGTTGGGGTTGTTGTGAATGTTGGAATGGTTATGTATATTATGTATTTTATTTTGATGTAATTTGATGTATTTGTGTGTTTGATGAATTTTGTATAGTTTGGGTTTTGATATTTGGTTGGAATATTGTATATTGGATTCTGCAGTATTGGTGTAATAGTTTTTGGATGGGAAATGTGGATGGAAGGCTATATTGCAGCAGGAATAAAAAAAATACAGCAAATTTCCGACGGCTTCCGACGGCTTTTAGGTAATAATTTTCCTACGGCTTCCGACAGCCTATAGGCCATTTTTTCCAACGGTTTCCGATGGCTTCCGATAAGTGTCGGAATCCGTCGGAAGCCATCGGAGGCCGTCGGAAAAATATTCGACGCCCTGTGTCGGAAGCCGTCGGAAACACTGCGCCCCGACGCCTTATTTTCCGACGGCTTCCGACGGCCGCCGACGGTTTTCAGCCGTCGGAAAATGCCTTTTTCCTTGTAGTGTAAGCACCTCACTTCGGCAACGAGATCACAAGCTTGCCTCGTGTAGCCCAATATCTTTGCAAAAGCCAATGCAACCTACAGGGGCCCACACCATGATCAATGGATGACGAGCGTTAGATAGCGCATGGCATGCGAGCGACCGAACAGATAAGAGGCCCATCTATGCCTTTCTTGTACTATGGGAGACTCTCCCAAGTCCGGATGCCTCGACCGTCGTCATGCTCACCTCCCGCCAACAACCTACCTACTCTACCTTTGCTATTTTATCTTAGCAAGTAAAGCCTCTACCCAAAGCGCATGTCTGCCCTGCATAAAGAAGACACAACTCTCCATTATTCCAATGAAAAGATAAGAATATAAGACACTATTCATCTGACAAAAATAGCACTATGCAGTAATAACTCCACATTATCTTCTATCCATACAACGATGATGTTATTATTCAACGACCTTCTATCTCCATGCCGCCTTTCCTGAAAAAAGCATGCTTTAGTATGGCTCATTAATTGTCTTTCATTTAGGCCATTCAAACCAGTTCGCATCCTAACCGGCCCTCATCTATATCATTCTACACCATCCACGGCTAGGAAGAAATATAGGGATTGGCCACCATTCTTTGCCGTCCAAACCAGATTTTGTATACTATAAATACAACATTAAATGCACTTATACAAGGATTGATTTTCTCATTTTTATTACTATGATTAATATCTCTTGTAAGAAAAATGTTGTAGCAGAAAATCAAAGTGATAGAAAGTACTACCATAGTAGAAGTAAATCATTCTTGATCGAACCACTCTAAATCTTGTGCCCTTTTACTCTTTTTAGAATTTTTATCTCGCTTTTCTTCTCAATAACAATCTATTAGCTATAATATTAGCATGCAACCATTTCTATTATAAACTCATAATCACAACTCTGTGGTTGGCTAAATTTCTAGTCTTTGGTGCTGTAAAGAGGACCTCCGTAAAAAGTCCTCAACCTTCATCATTTTTCTTCTCTACAAACTACTCTCGACTCAAAAAAATCATTATGCAAAACAATAGTGAAAACAAGGTTGATTAGTCAAATGGCCAACACACCAACGATGCCACTAGAGCAAGTGCCATATGCCCTATTCTGGGATTAAGCAGTGACGTATGGCTTAACTTGGTCAATGGCCTGACTGGAATTGGACAGATTTCCTATGAACTAAACGAATTTAGGGTTAGGGTGGATGCACATGCCACTATTAAATACGACCCATCTATCCTAGCACTGGCAGGCCGATCCCTTATCCAGCCCACCATCCCAAGCACAATCAATATAATGAACGATTCCTACGAGAGGGTTATGCTAGAAACCCCATTGGCTTCGCTCCTACCCGTAACAGGGATTTGCACACCGAACATGATAAAACTTTATTCACAGTACCTGAACCGACATTACACCCAATGCAGTGGTACTGTCCCGTGCATGTATAAACTTTATTCTATATAATGAATGACCCCTACGATAGGGTCTTGTTAGAAACCCCATTGGCTTTGGTCCTACCCATAACAGAGATTTAGGCAAGAATCGATGGGGTCCAAATGAATCCCTCCACTCATACATGAATCACTTCAATAAGGAATCAACCCCTATGAGAGGAGCAGCCAAAAATAGCTCGGTAGTCCACCTATGCTTAAGGGTGAAGTACTGGACCTGGTCCAGGATGTGGAAAGCGCTACAGAATCAACATGACTCATCCTTAACCAACCTGTAACAACCCCTAAATTGAGAATTAATTAAAGGGCCTAGAGGGGCTAAATAAGAAAGTAAAATGGGGGCAATAATTTGATGGAAACGAGTATTTGGGCCAAAGCCCATGTGATTGTGGAACAATAAGCATGACTCTATTCATTCATTCATTCTATTCTACTAAAACTGAAATAAAAGCTCAAAAGATACGTTAATAGTGGTGGCTTAGAGAAACGAGAATAAAGAGAAGATAAAGCAAATACAAGCTAAAGATAAGAAAAACAAGATTTCTTAAAAATATTTAGGTGAGTAATACTTAACCTTTTAATCATTTTGTTTTGGTTGATTTGGATCATGTTAATTTTGTACCCATATAGAGTTTGCCAAAATGAAAACTTATTATGATATCCTAACCATTGTTATAAAGATGGGTTAGAAATTTGAGAAGCTTATGGCTTAGGAATAAATTGTTATGAATTTCCAAAGCAAACACATAGAAATATGCAAGGAAATTAACTTGTAATTCAAATGAAAGACAAGGTAGGGATAAAAGAATTATTCATGAATTTTATAAGGTTTTCTATGCGTAAAACAAGCTAAAACTAATATAGAACTACGCCGGTGGAAAGGGAGATCTACATTGAGAATTAATAGAAATGACGTATATATTAAAATAATAATGTATAGGGACAAGATCCATGAAAATAGCTGAAAAGTTAAATAGAGGACACTGTAAATATTAGAAAAAGATGAAGTAACATATCTAATGGTGACACGTGTAAAGGCGGCGATATGCTTTGTCAGAGGTATCAAATTTTGTCAGATGTAGAGCTAGGGAGGCCAAATGTCTCAAGGGAGAACTACGCTTAATAAAACTATGTTGGGTAGTGATTTGCCAAAAGAATATAGGAACTTTCTAGGAGAAAGTAGTTCTACGCCGCAAATTTGCATGAGGTAAATAGCGCCGCAATTAGGTGAAGAGAATAAGGCAAATTTCATCGTCATACTGTATCGCAATTTAGGAGAGAACATGCTTAATAAGTTAAGAGTGTATTGCACATATAGGTCGGGGAAGGGTGTGTTACACCGAAGTATTGTGGCAGAAGTGAGGTAAGGTATGGAAGGGCTATTGACGTCGAGTAAGGACGCTTACTCAAATGCACACCTAAAGAAACTTTAGGTGAGGAAAGGCATTCAAATTTTAGAGGTTTGCAGAGGGCTGATTGTATGCAACTTCAAGTTAAAAATAAAACAATACTACGGGGGGATGATTCTATGCAGTACGAGACTACATGTGACTGATTCTTTACAGTCCAAAATTAAATAATAATTAAATGAGATCTACGGGTGGCTGATTCCCCTAGCAGGTCAAAATTAAATGAATAACTGTTAGATAAGGGACTACGGGTAGTTGATTCATAGTAGTCCCAAGTCCAACATTAGATAAAATAATTAATTAGAACCTACGGTTGGCTGATTCATAGTAGGTCCAGTACTAAATGAATATATATTAGATAGGGGACTGTGGGTGGTTGATTCATAGTAGTCCCAGGTCTAATTAAACAATATAAGATGAAGGAAAGGAAAAGCCATGGATGACTATTTCATAGCAGATTTGAACTTAATAAGTTTATAAGAACGAGGCCGTGGTGGGATAGCATAGTAACGATACTGTAGGGACCGAGGGTTAGTGCAGTATGAGCATAGTAGTAACTGTATAAAGTAAAAACTTAGGAAGTCTCCAGGGTAAGCAAATATGACTTTTGTTATATGTAGTTATATGTATGATGTTTGTAAGTAGTGAGGGGAAAACCCGTTCCGCGTTATGCGGCATGGACTCGCTATGTATTCATGTTATACTTTCAGGTAAGTATTATTCACACCAGACTTTATGTCTGATCCGTTTTTTATCATTGTTTTCCTCAAAAACTCACAGGTACTCACTTGAGTAGGCTGAGTTTATTGGAGGCAAGTTGATTTGGGTGTAGACCGAAGGTCGAAGACGGTGCATAAGGCCTAGTTATTTGTTAGTATATGATTCATTTCGTTGTTATAAGTGTTTGGGTGGCATCATCATATGTTGACCCAACACTCTAATATGTATTTCTATGATTATATTTTGACCTATGTGTGGGTATGGCTTGGGGTTAACTTTGAATATATATGTAAAGAATATTAAGGCATTTTTTTACGAAATGAAAATAGCTTGTTATTCTTTTTACTTAGACTGTTTTGGGTATACGGAACTCACCCTTGGTCGCTTGAAAATAATTATGTTGATAACTGTAGCATCATTAGTGTTCATTTTTGGGTCTCCTAGTGGGAGATGTTATAGTTGGTATGAGAGCATAGGTTTAGGGTAATATAAGTAAAACGGAGTTAGAAGAAGTAATGAGACCTTAGAATAAAAAGAACACCTTGGGATGGGATGCGTTATTATATATAACGTAATTGCAAATTAATATATAGATACGTAGGAAGATATATCTACCTTTTTATTATTGTTTTGCTCCTTCTTTTCATTTCTAACGAAGACTTTCTTAGTATAAAAGGAAAGGTAGATTTGAGGAATAGGCGAATTGCATTAGGAGGAGCAAGTGCAAGGAGAGATGCGGAAAGTGCATTGGTCAATGAAGGAAGCGGAGGAGAAGTCCCAACAGCAGTAGGGGTGGATACTGCATAGCCAGTAAATGCGGCAGACATGGACGTGAATGCCTTGTTTAGAGAGTTTATGGATCGGATGATAAGGGAAAATGTGCTTGGAGCGGTTAAGCCAAGGCCCGTTGTTATAAGAGAAGATTTTCCAAAGATGTGTAAAGACTAAAAGAGTTTGGGAGGAAAAGTGTTTACGGGGAGAGAGCCCGCGATTGAAATATTGGACTGGCTAAGAAAGTGCGAATGGACATTTAGAAATCTAGATATGAATGACGCATAGAAGAGGAGACTAGCATCGAGATAATTGCAGGAGGATGTGCTAGATTGGTGGGAGACAGTTATTGCTGGAACACTTGAGGAAGAGATTACCTAGGTGAAGTTCAAATGATTCTAGGCTCGGTTTATATCTGAGTAACAGCAAAGCAGTTACTGCGTGAGTTCATAGACTTGAGATAAGGAGACCTTACTATGGAAGGGTATATTTAGAATTTTAATTCTTTGACTAAGTATGGTAGGGAGATCATCAACACTCCAATGAAGAAGAACAAGAAGTTCATCATGGGCTTGAGGTAAGGGTTGGATCATAAGACGATGGCTCACTTGCCATCTCCTTTTGAATTTGTAGTCGATATGGCTAGAAGATACTAGGATGTATCAAGAGTAGAGGAGAGTAGAGGCAAAGTTCAAAGTTAAGATGAAGAAGCCGTTTATTCATTATACTAAAGGGAAGAAGGGAGTGTCGAAGGTCAGGAGCGGAGAATCGGCTACTGCGAATGTTTTCAGTTTCAACTGTGGATAGAAGAGACACTATGCTACCAAGTGTACAGCGTCGAAAAATTTTGTGAGGGCTAAATGCTTTGAGTGTGATAAGATGGCGCATTTAAGATGGACTTCCCAGAGCTTAAGGTGCAGGTTTGTGCTTTTAAGGGATCATAGGAAGGACCATCTGTCGAAGAGAGAGGCAAAGGGAATGTCTTCAAAGGTATGGCTTTAATTTCTGGTATTTCGGTTAGAGTACTGTATAATACTGGTGCTACACATTCCTTTATAGCAATAGATTTGGTTGATAGACTTGGGTTAGGAGTTACCTATTTAGTCACCTCCATACATGTAGCTAATCCGATAGGGGGATATGCTACTCTCGGATTTAGATGCACTGACCTAGATATTGAGTTGTGTAAGTTCAAGTTTCCTTGTAGTCCCTATGTATTTAACTTCATGGGTTTTAGAGTCATTTTAGGAATGGATTGGTTAGAAAGGTATTGCGCTAGTGTGCACTGCATTGAGAGGATTATTACTCTTAGCCCTTCAGGCCGCAAGGATATAGTGTGCGTAATCTTAAAGGAGTGCAAAGCTAAGCGCGGAAGCATTTTGTTTGCTTTATCTTCAGAGAAGGAAGAAGAGCTGGGAGTAGTACGAGTAATGAAGGAGCTTTGTTATGTATTTGAATAAGTTTCAGGGTTTCCACCGCCGATAGCAATAGAGTTTCGTACAGA
Source organism: Allium fistulosum (assembly GCA_030737815.1). Classification (NCBI taxonomy): domain Eukaryota; kingdom Viridiplantae; phylum Streptophyta; class Magnoliopsida; order Asparagales; family Amaryllidaceae; genus Allium; species Allium fistulosum. Next base: position 767,525,613 of record CM060903.1, on the reverse strand, counting down.
TTTTCTACTAGAAGTTGAACCGTTTAGTCGACCTCCTAGTAGAATGCCTTCGAAGGAGATGGAGGAATTGAGGAAGCAATTGTCTGAGTTTGAAGGTAAGAACTTCGTTAGGCCTAGTAGCTCACCATAGGGAGCAGCAGCAGTATTTATGATGAAGTCAGAATGGTCGTTAAGACTATGTATAGACTATTAAAGGTTGAACGAAAGGACGATGAAGAATAGACATTCTTTGCCTAGAATTGATGACCTTTTTGATCAATTGAATGGAGCTAAGGTATTTTCGTAGCTAGATTTACCTATCGGGTTCCATCAGTTGAGAGTTGCGAAGGACAATGTTACTTTGACTGCATTTGGCTCAAGGTATGGTTCATACGAATGGCTAGTGATGCAATTTGGACTGACGAATGCGCCTGCGTTCTTTGTTGATTTGATGAATAGAGTTTTCCAAGATTAGCTGGATAAGTTTGTGTTGGTGTTCATAGATAACATCTTAGTGCACTCCAGAGATAAGGAGAAGCACGCAAATCACCTTAGGCATGTGCTGGAGACATTGAGGGAACATAAGCTAAAGGCAATGTTCTCCAAGTGTCATTTTTGGAGAAGGGAAGTAAAGTTCTTAGGCCATGTCATTTCTGAAAAAGGAATAGCCATGGATCCTTCGAATGTTGACGTAGTGAATGGGTGGAAGTGGCCTGAAATTATTACTAAGGTGTGAAGTTTCTTGGGATTGGCTAGCTACTACCAGAAATTCTTTAATGACTTCTCTTGTATAGTCGCGCCAATGAGAGGCTAACTAGAAAGAGTGAGCAATTTGTCTATGTGCCAGATTGTGAGAGGGATTCTAGGAATTGAAGCATCGATTGTCCAGTGCACTTGTGTTAGTGATACTTGACGAGAATGATAAGATGATTGTGTATACTGATGCTTAAGAAGCAGATTGGGTGCAATATTGATGCAGAAGGGTAGGGTGATTGCATATGCATCTAGGAAGTTGCGACTGCATGAAGTTCAATATCCAACTCATGATTTGGAGTTGCCAGCCGTCGTCTTTGCTTTGAAGATTTGGAGACATTATCTCTTGGGAGAGAGGTTTGAGCTGTATACTAACCACAAGTCATTGAGATATGTTCTCTCAAAAGGAGTTGAGCATGAGGCAACAGAGGTGGTTAGAGTTTCTAGCATCATATGATTTTGGGATAGAATACACCTTAGGAAAAGGAATAAGATAGCTGATCCTTGAGCCGAAAACAACAAAGTTGTGTTTCGACTATGTTATAGGAATGGACCATTTTAGAAATCTTGTTTACGTGTGACGGGCAGTTTCGTCTAGTGCAAATTCCAGCAGTGCATTTAGAATATTAGCATGCTTAGAAGTCAGGAAAGTGTTGGTAGAAAGAATAACTGAATTGCAGAAGGGAGACGAGTTCTACGTAGACATAGTAAGAAGATTGGACTCGGGAATTGAGGCACTCGAGCCGAAAGGATTCAATGCTGATAGAGAGGGAAGATTGTGGAGGAATGGAAGGTTGTATGTTTCAACTGTGGCAGGACTGTGGAGAGAAGTATTGGACGAATATCATTGTTAAAAATTTACCATACAACCTAGAGGTACGAAGATGTACCGAGATATGAAAAGGAGTTTCCTTTGGGAAGGGATGAGGAAAGATGTGGGGAAGTATGTGAGAAGATGTATTACATGCTAGCAAGAAAGATGTGGGGGAGTATATCAGAAGTCAAGTGGGCTTCTGCGAACTTTGGATGTTCCAGTTTGGAAAAGGGATTCGGTATCTATAGATTACGTAGATGGGTTGCAAAGATCGAGGGTAGGGAATAAGAGCATATGGGTTATGGTGGATAGACTAACTAAGTGTGGCCATTTCATTCCAGTAAAGGCTACAAGGACTGGCCCGAAGTTGGCAAAGATATATGTGAGATCGGTAGGGAGATTGCACGGGGTGCCTAACACTATTGCCAGTGACCGTGATCCATTACTCACTAGTGAGTTTTAGCATAGCTTGCAGAGTGCTACGGGGCCCGAACTACGCATGAGTACTGCGTACTATCCTCAAATAGACAGGGAGACTGAGAGGGTTAACAAGCCCCTAGAAGATTTGCTTAGAGCTTGCATTTTAGACTTTGGTAGATCTTGGGAAGATTATCTACACTAAATAGAATTTTCATATAAAAATAGTTACCAAAGTGGTATTGCTCCATTTGAAGCGTTATATGGAAGACCGTGTAGTCGCCTACATGTTGGTTGGAAGCGAGAGAGAGGATTGTGCTGGGTCCGGTGGTAGTCAAGAGTTATGCCGATACTAGGAGAGGAGAATTGGAGTTCATCATTGGCGATCAGGTGTTCATAAAGGTTACTCCGATTAAAGGCATGATGCGCTTTGGGAAATTTGGGAAGCTAGCACCCAGATATGTAGGGTCGGTTCCAATCATAGAAAGGATTAGGAAGGTGGCATATAACGTGGAACTTCCTGGTATTTTTATCGGGATCCATAACGTGTTTCACGTATCACATCTATGGAAATGCATTAAAGATCCAGGAGCAGTAGTTAATTCAAGGGTAGTAGAAGTTTTGATCGTAGAGCCAAATATGACCAAGGTGCGAAGGCTGGTTCAGATAGTGGACTAGGATGAGAAACGACTTAAGAACAAAGTGGTGTAGCAAGTCAGTTTTAAGTGGAGCGCAGATCAGGAGGATTGCACATAGGAAATAGAGGACAAGTTAGGCGGACCTATCTAAAATTGTTTTTTTCATATTAGTGTATAAGCTATGCATTGTATTGCGTTGCGTTGATTGTGAACCATATATATATATGGTTGATTATTGTATTAGTAGAAAGCAGTAGTACATTTTAACTATGGACTGGGAATCCATGGTTGTGCTTAGGGTAAGCATGGGATAGTAGAAAATCATTACCAAGCCTTGATTGAATTTCGAGGGAGAAATTTCCTTTAAGGAGGGAAGATTGCAACAACCCCTAAATTGTGAATAATTTGATTAATTAATTAAAGAGCCAAGAGGGGCTAAATAAGAAAGTAAAAAAGGGACAATGAATTCATAGAAACGGGTATTTAGGCCAAAGCTCAAGTGATTGTGGGACAATAAACATGACTCCTTTCATTCATTTATTCCATTCTACTAAAATTAAAATAAAATCTCAAAAGGTACGTTAATGGTGGTGGGATAGAGAAACGAGAATAAAGAAAAGATAAAGCAAGGATAAGAAAAGAAGATCTGAACAGGATTTCTTAAAATTATTTAGGTGGGTAATAATAACCATTTAATCATTTCCTTTAGGTTGATTCAGATCGTGTTAATTTTGTACCCATATAGAGTTTTGCCAAAATGAAAACTTGTCATGATATCCTAACCATTGTTATAAAGATGGGTTAGAAACTTGAAAAGCTTATGGGTTAGTAATAAATTACTATGAATTTTCAAAGTTAACACTTTGAAAATATGCAAAAAAATTAGCTTGTAATTCAAATGAAAGACAAGGTAGGGGATATGGAATTATTCATGAATTTTCTAGAATTTTATAAGGTTTTCTATGCATAAAACAAGCTAGAACTAATGTAGAATTTCGATGGTGGAAAAGGGGATCTATGCTAAGAATTAAAAGAAATGACATTTATATTAAAATAATTATGTATGGGACAAGATCCATAAAAATAGTTAAAAGATAAGTAGAGGACACTGTAAATGTCAAAAAAGATAAAGTAATGTATCTAATGATGACACAAGTAAAGGCTGTCACGTGCCTTGTCAGAGGTATTGGATACTGCCAGATGCGGAGCTAAAGAAGCCAAACGTCTCAAGGGAGAACTACGGTTAATAAAACCGCACTGGGTAGTAATTTTCCAGAAGAATCTAAGAAGTTTCTAGGAGAAAGTAGTTCTGCTTCGCAAATTTCATAAGGCAAATAGTGCCGCAATTAGGTAAAGAGAATAAGGCAAATTGTATCGTCATACTACACCACAATTTGGGAGATAACACGCTCAATAAGTAAAGAGTGTATTGCACACGTGGATTGGGGTAGAGAGTACTGCGCTGAAGTACTGTGGGCAGAAGTAAGGTAAGGTATGGAAGGGCAATTGACGCTGAGTAAGGATGTTTATTCGAATTCGCACCTAAAGAAGCTTTAGGTAAGGAGAGGAATTCAACTTCCAGAGGTTTGTAAGGGGTTGATTCTATGCAACCTCAATTAAAAATAAAACAATACTACAGGGGGTTGTTTTTATGCCATATGGGACTACATTTGGCTGATTCTCATAGTTAAAAATTAAATAATAATTAAATGAGATCTGCGGGTGGCTGATAACAGGTCAGAATTAAATAAATAACTATTGAACAAGGGATTGTGGGTGGCTGATTCATAGTAATACCATGTCCAACATTAAATAAAATAATTAATTAGTACTTGTGGGTGGTTGATTCATAGCAGCTCTAGTATTAAATGAATAAATATTAGATAGGGGACTGCGGGTGGCTGATTCATAATGGTCCTAGGTCTAATTAAATAATATAAAATAAAGGAAAGGAAAAGTCACCGCTGACTGTTTCATAGCAGATTCGAACTTAATAAGTTTATAAGAATGCGGCTGTGGGTGGGGTAGCATAGTAGCCCAAATCTAGATAAAACGATACTGCAGGGACCGAGGGTCAATGCAGTATGAACATAGTAGTAACTGTATAAAGGGGAAACTTGGAAAATCTCTAGGGTAAGAAAATATGACTTTTTTATGTGCAGTTGTATGTATGATGTTTGTCGGTAGTGAGTGGAAACCCGTTCCACATTATGTGATGTGGTCTCACTCAAGTAAGTATTATGTTAGTCCTTGAAAAGAATGGTTTTGATGACAACAACCTTAGGACTTGTTATAAAATATAAATACTAACGTTATAGTTTAGATATATATGTATATGCAGGATATAAACATGCAGGTACTGAGAATGAAGACTGTATAGTATAGAGACTCAAGATTGAAGACATCAAGATTCAAGACTCATGAGTATCAAGATATCAAGAGTTCAAGATTTCAATAGTACAAGATAAGTATCGAGCCAGGAATTATGTTAAAACTCCTAGAAAAGCACTGACATCTTAAAATCCATTTTATTCGTGGAATGGAATCCACTTCGAGCCTGTTAAAGGAATGGAACCCTAAGTAGGATGGAACCTACGAAAAATCTAGTGGAACATCGTTTTGTATCCACTAACTTTTATTCAAATATTTTACAAAATTATATCTTGTTTTCAAAATGATTTCAAAATGATTTCAAAATCTTCCTTTTTAAATCAAAAACATCTATCCTGGTTTTAAATACTTTTAGCCTCAAAATAATCTTTATTTTCAATATCAAAATTATCCTTGGTTTTAAACTATCTTTAATTATAATGTGCTTAACTTTTAATATTTATATTTAAGATTTAAATATGAAATTATAATAAAATTTTATATATACCAAAATATTATTCTCTATGCTTATTTTATGTATTTTAACTATAGTATATTTATAAAGTTTAAAATAGTTTTAATATAAGATAGAAGTTATTTTCAAAAGAAAAACAAATTATCAAAAATACCTTAGGCATGTCGACAACCCCTAGGTACCCATGTCGACATGATGACAGTTTATTTCAAAAGTTTGAATTTCAAAAGAAGTGTCTATTCGTCATATCCTTTCTCGAATGGACATGACTGTTGTTCTACTATAAATAGGGGATGTTTTAAATGAATTTATATTCATAATTTTATGATTTCACTTCTCTTCTTCTTCCACATTTCTTTATATACATTTTTACTATTACTCTGCCGAAATCTCCATTGAATCTAACTAGATCATCTCTGGTTTGATTCTCTATCACTATCTCAACAAGATCCCAGTGCTATTCAGAGTTATAGGCTTCTTTGTAATCAATCGAGCGAGAAAAGGTGTGATTGTAGCCTGGAAAATCAATCAAGTGAGAGAAGGTGTGATTGTAGCCTAGGAAATCAATTGGGTGAACTTGTTGCTCGTAAAATCAAGTATCTCTACCTAGAGGATTGTGAATCTGGAGTGGTGTACCTCATAGCCTTGAAATCGAGGGTGTAATTGTAAGAATTGATTTTGAAAGGAAATCTGTACTTGTGTTGCGGGACTGGATGTAGGGTAACTCCGAACCAGTATAAAATTCAGTGTGTTCTTTCCTTTATTGCTTTTACTTTATATTTGCATCTGTGTTTGATTCTATGATCATATCTGTGTCTGAATATTGCATACATTTGTGTTCAAATTAATATAAACTCAAAAAGAATTAGTAATTCCTTAAAACACTATTCACCCTCCCTCTAGTGTTAATTATAGCCTTAAGATCCGTAATTTGCATTTCTCACATATTATTCATACCAGACTTTCTGTCTGACTCGTGTTTTTATCATTGTTTTCCCCATAAACTCATGGGTACTCATTTGAGTAGGCTTATTTTATAGGATATGCAGGTTGTTTTGGGTGTAGATCGAAGATGGTGCGGAAGGCCGGGTTATTTGTTAGTGAATGATTCATTCCGATGTTATAAGTGTTTGGGTGACATCTTCGTATGTTAACATAACACTCTACTATGTATTTCTATAATTATATTTTGACCCCTGCATGGGTACGACTTGGTGTTAACTTTGAATGTGTATGTAATGAATTTCAGACAAATTTTGACAAAATGAAAATAGGTTGTTGTTCTGTTTACTTAGACTATTTTGAATATATGTAACTCACTCTTGGTCGCTTGAAAATAATTCTGATGATGACTGCAGCATCATTGGCATTCATTCTCGGGTCTCCTAGTGTGGGATGTTACACAACTTCTTTCAAAGAGCAAATGGCATTATGAGAGTAAAAGAGGAAGATGTAACGACCGAGATTTTCGACCCTCGAAAATCGACATCAATACGTTCACTGTATAGCATGCCGAATATTCAAGTGCCGGAAATACCGATTACTAGGGGTGAAGAAGAAGAGATAAAAGAAATAGAAAACAAAACATTTTATATTCACTAACAAATACGCACTCATATCTACATACACTCAAACTCATTCTAGGGTACTACTAACCCTATCTCTAATGAGTAATCCCCAGCAAAGCCAAGGTTCTCGCTTAACCTTTAGCTCTGATACCACAATGTCACGACCCGGTTTTTCGACCCTCGAAAATTGACACCAATACGTACACTATATAGCATTCACTCTTGGAATGCTATCATTGCATCATTACTTGGAAGGCAGTGTTAGCATTCCAAGAATGAATGCTTTACAGTGTACATATTGGTGTCGATTTTCAAGGGTCGAAAAACCGGGTCGTGATAGAAGATATCTCTGATAGTGATGAGGAGGGCAAGTGAAACAAGAAAAACATCTCACGAGAAGAAGACTGCCACAAAAAGAATGGTTGGTAGGAGAATATCAAGAAGCGTTCAAAGGATTGTTCATGCTTCAAACCCAGGTACATAAACTACACCTCCTTAAATCATGAAATTGAAACAATCTATCCCGCCACTTGGGATCACGCACCATATCAAATGCCTCTTTCCATCCAGAATGGCTGAAAGGAGGAGCCCTGAGGTAATGGAAAATCCTGTAAGTTTCATCAATTTAATAGTTACTCCACTAATGAGTGTCGGCACCTCAAGGACAAGATAGAGCAGTTAGATCAAAAAGTTATATTGCAGTGTGTGCGATTGTGAGTTGACACCGAAATGCCTGGCCAAATTCACCAACCCAACCATAGCTGGAAGACGACAAGAATGTGGTCAATATCAACACAAAGATATTATCAATTTATGGCAATCCACACAAGGTCGAAAGTAGCAGACTTTCACAGGCCCGATATAGGAACAAGCTCGCATCAAGTACTTTAGTGTATTCAGTTAAGCTTCGGGCCCTAAAGGCTCATACGGTCAAGGAAGAAGAAATAGATATCGCTTTCACTGAAGAAGACAGCAGAGGAGTTGGATACCCCTATCACGAATCCATGGTTGTATTAATCAATATCGCTAGTGCAAAGATGCTCCAAGTTTTCATTGGTAAGGGAAGCTCTATCAATGTGATGTCCATGAATGCTTTCGACAAGATGAAGCTTCCTGCTTTCGGCCTCACTCCATGTGCATTGCCCGTCTATGGGTTCGGTTGTGCTATGATAATTTTTTTAGGGTCAACCTTGCACATGGTCACCTTTATTCAAGGACAGCTTATGGCTAAAGTTTAGGTAAATTTTATAGTAGTTGATTGTCTGTCTACTTATACCATATTGATAGGTAAATCGATACTAGCAGATCTGGAGGCCATCGTAGTACCAACTGCTTACCATGAAGTTCCACATTAAGAGAGGCATATGGTATGTTCCCAGCAATCAACAAGCTATCAGTGATTGCTACAACATATCATTACAATGAACAAAAGGGGGAGTTATCATGTTGCAGAAAGACTCAGCTATGCTCACCGGTGGTTAACCCGAGAGAATGCATGAGCTGTGCAACACTCCTCTTCGTACCAGGACCTCCTACAGCTTAAAGGTCCAAGAAGCATCAACCACATCAACCTCCGTTCCTAAAAAAACGCACGAGCCACTCAACGCTCTTGTTCGCACCAGGGGCCATGGCAGTAAGACAGATTGGAACCATTTTTCTCTAGCAAGCCCAAAAGCAAAGGAACTCATAACGAAGTGGAAAGAGCAGACCTAACACTGTTGGAAAGCAAGAGCGGCAGATACGACAACCCATTACACATCAACACTAGCGGGCTCATCTATGAGAGTCAGGGCAGCCAAAGCCCCCAGATTCGAGCATAGGCTTCCATTATGATCGATGATTTCATTAAATACTTAGGCTTGCCTTGGATCAATGTAATTTAGGGATATATATAGAAGAAAATAACAATGACCACTTGACCCCGTATGTGGATACAAACCCCGTTGGCGGTCCAACGACTTAGCTTGAAGCCATAGCGATAAAAAAAGATGACCCCAGCAAAGTTGTTTAGATCGGCACAAAGTTGAGATTGGAAGTAAAGGATAAGCTAATATGCTTCTTAAAACGTAGCAAGGATGTGTTCGCCATGGGACATGCTTACATAACCAACATAGACACATTCATCATTTAGCATGCCATCAACATCGAACCTAAAGCTTACCACGTCTACTAAAATAGAAGACAACTCATCCCAAAAAGATACAGAGCATTGAAAGAAGAAGTATAAAAACTCCTCATTAATTCGTAAGGTGGAGTACCCAGTGTGGGTAGCCAAACTCATGTTAGTTTGCAAACCAAGCGAGGCTAGGAGGACATGCATTAACTTCTCTGACCTTAAAAAAGCTTGTTTGAAGGATAGTTTCACACTGTCATGCATCGATCAGCTTATGGATGTAACCAATGGACAAGAGCTTCATTCATTCATGAATGCTTACTCCTAATACAATCAAATTTCCATGCACAGTAGATCAGGAGCACACGTCCTTTATCACAAACGTAGTGCTCTATAGTTATAGAGCCATGCCTTTAGGGCTTTGCAATAGAGGCATGACATACCAGCAACTCGTTAATAAATGTTTATAGAGCAAATCGGCTAGTCTTTGGAAGTATACGTGGATGATATGTTAGTAAATTCCAGGAAGTTCGAGGGGCATGTATAGAACAAATTGGAAGCCTTTGACATCCTTTGTCGATACAACATGAAGCTCAACCCAAAGAAGTGTTTATTTTTCGTCTGCTTGGAAAGATACCTCGGTTATGTGGTCAACGCAAAATGGATCTAAGCAAATCCTAACAATATTCTGGCAATTCAAGATATGCAAGTCCCATGCATAATAAAGCAAGCACAGAGCCTGAATGGGATGGTCATGCTGCTTAGCCACTTTGTATCAAAACCAACGAACAGTGTATACCCTTCTTTGACCTCATCAAGAAGGGGAAGACATTCATATGGAATAATAAATGTACCAAGGCATTTGAAGAGTTGAAACAATACCTAGCAACACCCCTTATGCTTTCCAAGCTAGTGGATGGCGAAGACCTTTATTTATACCTTGCGGTAACTAACCATGCGATCAGCGATGCCTTGGTTCAGGATAAAAAAAGGATCTAATGCTTGATATATAACATTATAAAAAGGTTATCGGGCCTAGAAATGAGATACATAAGAGCTCAAAAGTTGGCTTTCAACCTGCTAATGGTTGCCCATAAACTCCGTCCGTATTTCCAAGCCCTTCCCAATCAAAGTCCTCACTAACCAGCCATTGAAACAAGTACTAGGCTGGCTTGATACGGCCGACCACCTTTTGAAATGGTCCATATAGGTTAGACAACATTATATCACCTTTCGTCCATGCATTGTAATAGACATGTCAAGCTATGGCTTACTTCATTGTAGAATATTCCAGCTTGGACATTAACGAGAAAGAGGCAACCACCAATCAGTAAACATGGCAAGTAGGTCAATGAGGCATCCAACGAGAAGAGGAAGGAGGTTAATATGGTCTTGTCATACTTGAAGGTAAAGAGTTATGTTTTGTCGTTCACTTGCATTTAAAGACAACCAATAATGAGGTAGAATATGAGGCTGTCTAGGCTGTTCTCGAGATGGTGAGGGAGTTGCGGATAGAGTCTATCCATGAGTCTAGTGACTCATCATTGGTCGTGAATCAAATCGATGAGCGATTCCAAGTTAAAGGCAAGACATTGGACTTATATGTTGCACAGAAAAAGAAGCTCATTAGAATATTATCCAGCTTTAAGTTGGAATAAGTACCATGTGAAAAGAATGCCATGGTCGATCAACTAGCTAAGGCAGCAGGCAATCCTAACGAGAACAACCCATGGGGATCAGTGGTAGTGCGGGCTACCCCTTGTTTTGAGTTGAGGTAGCCTCCATGGAAATTGATGAAGTCCAACTTGATACATGCATAACCCCACTTTTGAATTAACTAGAGGATGAGGACCTATCCGAAGGCTAGAAGGATGCTATAAAAGCCCTATACTAGCCCCCATTACATAGTCATGGATGGAATATTATATTGATAAGGCTACTCCATCCCCCTTCAATGATGTGTTACAAATGAAGAATCCAATCGCATACTAGAAGAATTTCATGAAGGCTTCTATAGGGACTACTTTAGGGGCAAATTTTAGCAAAAAAGATTGTCCATTATGGGTACTACTGGCCCACCATGATCAAAGATGTCATGGAATATGTTAAGAAATGCGACCGATGCCAACGGTTTGCCAAAATTTACAGTGCATCCTCGAATCTGTTGACCATTATGACATATGGTTATTCGACAGCTGGAGAATTAATTTGATCGGGAAACACCCCAATGCAAAAGGGGTAAATCACGTCATTGTTGCTATTGACTATTTCACAAAAAGTGTTGAGGCAAATTCCCTACCTAGGGTCACCACGCCTAAGATTCTGACTTTCTAACCAAGAACATTGTCTACTACTTCGAACTTTCTAACAAAATCGATGCTAACAACGATACTAAGTTTGAAAGTAGCTTGTTTCAAGGGTTCTATGAAAGAAATGAAATTTACAAGTGTATCTCCTTTGCCGTCCGTCCGCAATTGAACGGGCAGGTAGAGGTTGTGAATAAGATTACCAAGTCGATGTTGAAGAAGCGCCCCACCAAGACAAAGAAAACTAGGCCAAACTAAATATACAAATATATAAACACGCACACACATGTATAAACATGCATATTAATTAAAAATATAAATATACATAGGATAATGAATAAAATGTAAAAAATAAATATATGTTGAACATTTAAATATTAGTAACATAATAAAAAAAAGTTTTAGGAGGTTGCAATGAGAAAGAGGTAATAACTCCAATATTAATGAATAATGATTGCAACATTAATGGCAATGAATGCACAGTTAATGGAAGGTTACATAAACAGGGACATAATTACGTTTAATGGGTTGATTACAGAATTTATATGACATTTATGGAGGAAACGTAATAGGCATAAAAGGTTATATTTGAAATAAAAGAATAAATGTCAATAGTGATTGTCCAATGTGAATAATAACAACCATTTATTAAGGACAATTAATTGGAGGTAAAGAAATAAGTGACATTTAAGTAACATAAAAAGGAAATGAAGAATATAGGAAATAAGCGTATAAGATAGGAATAGCTTCATAGCAAATAAATAAATAATAATAAATAAACTTAGAAGGCAATATAATTTCCATAGTGGAGATTATATGGCCTCAATAACATGTTTAGGACGAGCATGAATTAGTGGGCCTTGCCCAATATTTAGGTTTAGGATAAATAATTTGGTTTAGTATGGGTTAGGATGCGAGGTCAGTAGAGTTACACAATGAAAGTTGTCCCTTCACCTAGAGGCTACCAGCAGTTGTGTATACGTACTACTGATGTGAGGCATCTCCAACTATAGGACCCATGGGGAAGGGATATACGTTTGCGTATAGATGTGGGAAAACATACAAAGGGTTCGCCTCAGCTTTGAAGTATGAAATAGCTTGACACCTTTAGGGATGTCTAGAGATTTACTTCAGGGTGGAAGGTATTAAATGGTTGTTGGGTCTTCCTCCTCCTTATTTAAGAAGTCTTAAATAATCTACGACGGTGCTTAATTGGGAAATGAGGTTGCTTCATTTCTAAACTAGAGGCATTAAGTAACTGGAATGGGCATTTTCCTTGACTAATATTAGGTAAGTCTAAATGGGATTTCGGCTGTGGGAGGTCGGAAGGCTATGTCGGTATTATTGATAGACAAACATTTAGAAGTAGGGCTAGCATATAGGCTTTGACTCCATCGGTCTCGAGTGGTCATTAGCAAAGACGTGGATTACGCCCTGACGTATTTCGCCTTTCTACTAGTGTAGAATCCAAAAGGGATACGCAAAGGCCTCAAAGTTTAATTAGTTATTTGTTTATCGAAGGTAGGCTTGTTAACACTTAGATAAGTCTTTGAGATGCGATAGCAATACGACTAATTAAATTATAAAGTCGTATCTAGGAGTTATCGCCCTTCGTAGTCAGGGCCGGTTGACTAACGATTATGTTACGAAGGGCCCGCTTCGGGGTTGAGGTATTAAATAATCGTTGGATTTACCTCCTCCCTATTTAAGAAGTATTAAATGATCGGGGTTTTCTTTTTGGATAGTACAACGCTTTTATATGTATATAAACACACATAGGCATATATATAGTTATACATCGGAAAAGGTTGGATATATCGTATGCACATATGGAATTAAACGAATAAAGCATGAATAATAGGCATAACACTTAAATAGAAATCAACCGACATAAACTAGTGTTATGGATAAAGTATGACGTTTTCCAATCACCAGAACGTTGTTCTGACCCCCTTCTCATTACAATCCATATGATAGATTTAGAAGGATACGCTACTAAATCTAGATAGGAATGGTAGATGGAGAGGTCTTCTCATTCATGTTCGGCACTGACAAGGCAACTAGATATCTAAGGAATAGTATTGATTCCAAGGTAGTAGCCTTAGTAGGTATATATGTTTTATTATATTTCACTATTTCGTTGTGACTTCTCTCTCTGATACTTATGTTTATTACAGGTTACCAACACCAATGATCCATACCCTAATGGACTTGGGTTTAGATTTAGCCCAAATTTGAGCCTGTTAAGGTGCAGGTTGTTGCATTTGGTATCAGAGCTTAGGTTAGTTGATCATAGGAATTAGGATATGTTAAGTGAACATATTTCTATTTTACCTATAATTATATATCTATTATACGCCAGACCCTATGAATTCCAGCTACAGAATTAGTTGTGACCATATCCTAAAAGATAGATAAGGCAGCTATGAGTTGGAACAACAAGTAGAGTTAGATTTATGCACCTACTCCGATTACCCCACTGGGTACAAGCCATACCCATAAGGAGTTGACCAAGAAGAGCATAAGTCTTATAGAAGGATCTCTGAAGCTGGATGATACTTGACTCCTTTTTGGGCCTAGGCTGCCCTATAACGGCGGATTTCGCTGGATTGATGATTGAAAATGTATATTTCATCTAGATAGATGGAAAGTAAGAACCTACATATTGCAAATATCCGAAGGAAAGGTATAAATAGGAGTTGAGAAAGTTCCCGCAAGGAAGTGTGCATTAACCGTCACAAGACGATGGCTGGATTTTTAATATGCATTATTAAAAAGCAAAGGTTAAGAATAAAGGGAGAAGAAGAAAAGTCCAAAAGGAATGGCAATTGAAATCCATTTCTAAGTCTGACCCCATATGAAAAAATTTAATAAAAGGTTTTATATGTTCTGGAAATATTTGAAGTTGTTTTAAAGAATCTATTCAAAAATAGGACCCTATCAGTATAAAGTCGTTATTTTAAAAAAGCCAGAGAAATTTGAAAATTTTAAATTAAGAAGCTATATAGAGATTCTTAGTGAAGTTTAGAACTGGTTGGGTTAAGAAAATTTTCAATCTAATGGTTTTTGGCAAAGAAAATTTTCATTTTTGAAGTAAATGAAAAAATAAAGCATATGTTTGGCTCGATGATTTCTTTATTTTTGTCAATTAAAAGTTTTAAAATTCTTTCTAAGGGATGGACAAATGGAAATGGTATTTGATTTAAATATGGTAAAGATAATGGGAGGGTAAGAATGCCTAATAATGAAAATAGGAGGAATGTCCTCGTGTAAAGAAAATACGGAGAAAAATATCTAAAATAGATTTATACATATCCCTTTTCAGGTTGATGAAGAAAATCCCAATGGCTAAAGCAGTAAATGGGTGCACTACAATGAGTCAATGAGAAAATGGTTTATATAAGGAGAAACCATTTAGGATAAGACCAACGTAGGTAGGAGAAATTTAGATAGTAGTAATATTATAAAATTTAAATAGAAACAACATTAGAAAATTATATTAGAATAAGGTTAGTAATCTAATTAGAAATAATATAAAAGAAAAACAAAAGGTAAAATGGATAATTTCCAGAAATATGTGCAGTAATTGTGCATATCTTTTAAAAGTTCCCCTCATATGCTATTAGAATCTCCACTATTTTGGAAGTGGAAATCGCATGAGTAGTAGGAAAATAATAGTATGAAAGTTATCCTTATCTGCTCCAGTTTTCATTGTTTAAAGTTATAGAAGATGTTTTTGAAAAATAGTTTGGTATGATAATTGAATTTTTGAATGCAAACATAAAATATATTTTGAATTAGAAATCCCACTTTTGAAAAAGTAAGTCTCTGTTGTAGGAAGTCCTTAAAAAGATGAAATTGATTCAATGATTACATGTAATAAAAGCTTGACTCTTGCTATTTGAAAAGAATGACGATATGCATTGTTTTAGGGAAATGATCTTTTTGAATTGCTGACATTGGCTTTTAAATTTAATAAAAAGATTCTAAGTTTATATTTTCAAATATAATTTTTTTTGGGTTAAGTACTTTATGACTGTGAAGTTTTAATTTTATAAAGAGTGGTCAAAACCAAACCAATTTTGATATGAACTGAATATAAGGAAATGCGAATATGAACCTAAGAATGTTTTGTTAGACATGCGTAAAGGCCATAAGAAGAACCCTGATGTGCACATAAATGTGCATATTTTTACCACCATATTTAATCTATTTAAATTAAATAAATGATCATATCGGGTATTTTAAGTTTTTTAAACCAAAATTCATATTATTTTCAAATCATCACATATTCATCTTCATCCAAGGGAAAAATGGTCATTTTTGTGCATATATTAATTTGATAAAATTTAATTAGAAATTTCTATATTATTTTATAGGAATTTGGCTTCATATACAAGTGGTTTCATGAAGATGTATGCATGCACAAAGAAGATACAAAGGAATGGAGATGGAAATAATTCAAAGGCATGATAATGAAGCACCCCACCTACCCACCTACCTTAATGTACAAATTAGAGGCTAATGCATATGCTTATGGAATTAATGGCTTCATGTACACTTAAATGATGATTAGTAGAAGCTAATGATTACCTGGTCTCCACACTTTCTCAAGGGTATTTTGGGCATTCCCCAAAAATATGAATTAGGGTTTAACACATGTATAAGTACCCCTTATGTTTCATGTAACCCTCTTCTCTTCTTAGTCTCTTTTAGTTCAGCTTAGGCTCACAAATAAACAAGCTCTTCTCTTTCTCTTTTCATGGCTACTTAGCCATTTTTATTTCATGTACTTTTCATTTTTTATGCAATGTAATTATTGTTTCCTTTTAATTACATGTTCATTTCCTTTCATGCTAGTAGTGTAGATTTTCTTTTATGCAATTAGAATAGTTTTTCCTTTCATTTTGCTTTCCTTTTGCTTTCATGTTGCTAGCTACATTTGTTAATCCAATGACAAATATGAGAGGCTAAACCCCTTCAATTTAGGGGTAATGAAGCTCTCTAATTATGTAGCTTCAACTATTTGTTAATTCATGCTCTCTTTTTGTGCTTAATGAAGAATGATTGAAGTGGTTTAATTGTTGTTTTTGCTTTGAATTTGATAGCCTATATTGTTGACACCAAATAGGTTATGCTTAAACAATCACTAACACTAATGGCCTCTTCATCAAAATATGATTATGGCAAAAGAAAGTGATTTGAAATTAAAATTTGATGGTCTATATTTCTAATCAATAGTTAATAGGCCATACCTAAAATAGGTTTCATTTACATTTTCGTTGTCAAATTTCATGAAAGTTAGTAAGTGGTTTAAGGGGTGTGTTATAGTTTGATGGCTTAGTTGGCTAATCAATAGCACAAATATGCCATACTTATGATAAGCACATCAATTAAAGCACTAGTGACTATAAAAGAGAGATTATGATTTCATATGTGTTGAACTACATGATCTAGAGAGTGGATTTATTCTCTAAATTGTCATTTAACTCTTATATTTGCATCTCTTTTCTTTTAGTTAGTTAGCTAGTTTTTCTAATTCTCTAGCTTAACTTTAACTCGACTTTGGTTTAATTTGATTGAATAGACTTTTAAAATCATCAATTCCCTGCGGATCGACCCGTATTCGCCACGTACTACAAGTGTATGTCGTGCGCTTGCGGTTATATTTTTAATTTAAATTCGTTCGACGGTTTTCTAAACCGATAGAATTTCCATCGACGAACAAACCCCATAAAGGAAGGGTATTAAAGTATACTTCTAGGAATTCAAGAGTATACTCGAATTAAAGAATAAGGATAAAGAAAGTAAATCCCAAAATTGGAATACTATCAAGAGATTTGGATTAAAAGAAGATAGTAATATAGTTGGAGAAGAGGGTAATGAGATGGCAAACACATATAGAGGACATTGGTTGACTCAAGGTTAAAGAAGGCAATATATGTGGTAGGAGAGTAATTCCGCCTAGCCAATTCTCTAATGAGTTATTCTAAATGTGTATAGTTTATATTCATTGCAGTGTAGGAATGCACAGTTTATCCCATAATCGGTTGTAACAATGAAGTAATGGATGGGCCTTATTATTAGAAGCCAAAAGCGTGAGTTAAGATATGTGGGTTTGTTCGTCGACGGATTTTCTATCGGATTAGAAAACCGTCGAACGAATTTAGAAATAAAATATAACCGCAAGCGCACGGTGTACACTTGTAGTACGTGGCGAATACGGGTCGATCCGCAGGGAATTGATGATTTTAAATTCTATTCAATCAAATTAAACCAAAGTCGAGTGAATGTTAAGCTAGAGAACTAGAAAATTAACTAACTAAAAGAAAAGAGATCCAAATATAAGAGTTAAATGACAATTTAAAGAATAAATCCACTCTCTAGATCATGTAGTTCAACACATATGAAATCATAATCTCTCTTTTATGGTCATTAGTGCTTTAATTGATGTGCTTATCATAAGTATGGCATATTTGTGCTATTGATTAGCCAACATAAGCCATCAAACTATAACACATCCCTTAAACCACTTACTAACTTTCATGAATTTGACAATGAAAATGAAATCTATTTTAAGTATGGCCTATTAACTATTGATTAGAAATATAGACCATCAAATTTTAATTTCAAATCACTTTCTTTTGCCATAATCATATTTTGATGAAGAGGCAATTAGTGTTAGTGATTGTTTAAGCATAGCCTATTTGATGTCAACAGTATAGGCTATCAAATTCAAGGCAAAAACAACAATTAAACCACTTCAATCATTCTTCATTAAGCACAAAAAGAGAGCATGAATTAACAAATAGTTGAAGCTACATAATTAGAGAGCTTCATTACCCCTAAATTGAAGGGGTTTAGCCTCTCATATTTGTCATTTGATTAACAAATGTAGCTTGCAACATGAAAGCAAAAAGAAAGCAAAATGAAAGCTAAATGAAAGAAAACTATTCTAATTGCATAAAAGAAAATCTACACTACTAGCATGAAAGGAAATGAACATATAATTAAAAAGGAAACAATAATTACATTGCATAAAAAAGGAATTACATAAGAGAAGAAATGGCTAAGTAGCCATGAAAAGAAAGAGAGCTTTGATTTATTTTCTAAGCTAAAGACTAACTAAAAGAGACTAAGAGAGGAGTTACATGAAGATATGGGGTATTTATACAAGTGTTAAACCCTAATTCATATTTTTAGGGAATGCCCAAAATGCCCTTGTAGGAAGTGTGATGGCCAAGTAATCATTAGCTTCAATAATCCCTCACTTAAATGTACATGAAGCCATTAATTCCATAAGCATGTGCATTAGCCTCTAATTTGTACATTAAGGTAGGTGGGTAGGTGGGGTCCTCCATTATCTTCACTTTGAATTATTTCCATCTTCATTTGTTCTCTTCACTCTTGTGCATGCATATATCATCATGTAACCACTTGTAAAATTCACCAAATTTCCTACAAAACAACATAGAAAATTCCAAGTAAATTTTCACAATTTAATAAATGCATAAAAATGACCATTTTGCCCCTATATGAAGATGAATATGTGACAATTTCAAATAATTTGAATTATGGTTTAAACAAGTTAAAATACCCAATATGATCATTTATTTAATTTAAATAGATTAAATATGGTGGTAAAAATATGCACATTTACGTGCACATCAGGGTTATAGTTGAATGACATAGTAGAAATGTCCATCTTAATTGAATAAGAAGTGGTAAGGCCATAACATCATTAATACCAATTGATGTTGAAGGGATGCTTCCAGCAATTTTTTCTTTAGGGTTATTTTGATTGTAATCGCCACTTGTCTCTTTTTGGGTATTAAAAAAGCATACGATATGATATGAGATATGCTCATATTTTGTTACTGTGTTGATTTTCTAGATGAGCTTTGACCGCCATATATATTGGAAAATGGTATAAATAAGGAAAACTTATAAGCACACTTAACTAGTGATGAAATGTAAATTAAAACTGGAAGTTTACAAAATAAATTAGAAAATTAATTAAAATAGCAACCAAAAATAAATAATGCTTAAATCCCAAAAACTTTAGAATTTTGGGAAAAATAAATTTTAGCAAGCGAATAATAGGGAAGGGTTGTTGCGAAACCACGGATCACTATCCCTTTTCCTTAAAACCTAAAATTTGTAAATATGCTTATATTTATTTTTATTGTTTTGAAATAGAAGGAAAGGTTTTAAAAATCTTAGATTAACTTGCAATGCTAGGGTCAATCATATGCATTAACTCATAGACTAAATCCTGATTACGTTAAGATATGGCTTGATTTGTATTAAAAGATGTAAAGGCAAATGCTTTTAAAAAATTATGTTCAAATGCTTTCGAAAAATTGCATTCAAATGCTTTTGAAAAATTGTGTTTAAATGCTTTCAGAAGATTTAAATTTTCAAACTATTACAGATTTGATAGAAAAGGGAAAAGGACTTTAATG
The DNA here is from genome assembly GCA_030737815.1 of Allium fistulosum. Lineage (NCBI taxonomy): Eukaryota > Viridiplantae > Streptophyta > Magnoliopsida > Asparagales > Amaryllidaceae > Allium > Allium fistulosum. Next base: position 767,505,715 of record CM060903.1, on the reverse strand, counting down.
GAAAAATGAGGAAATTTATGATTTTCAAACGCCACATGTTAACGTAAGGAGGGTCGATGAGTTAGTAAATATGAATTTTACTGTCCGGGAAGGATGACGGTATACAAAACATAGATAATAACAAGGGAGCAAGCTTTCTAGCTTTGGAATTTCTATTTCCATACCTTGTTGTTAGTAGCCAAAACCTACTTTTAAAATAATTTTGTTTTAAAATTTAAAAATAAACCACCTTATGTGAATTGTACCTGGAAAGGTTGGAAAAGATTTAGGGGCAAAAGAGAAAGTTCCAAGGTATAACTGAGTCGATATCCAAAAGAAGGGTGGAAAACATAAAATTCTCCATTTAAATTCCTTTTCCGGCATAAGGGTACAGATTTAGGAAAATTGGACTACTAAAATTTTGATGTTAGAAATTGTGTGTTAGGTGTTAAATGATAGGGATTAGATGAAAAATTGGTTGAATCATACTCCTATCCGTAGGAGTGGGGAAATTATTGTGTGACAACAAGAATTTTTATTTTTGAAAACTTGCATACATATAGAACTACCAGTATATATATAGGTTTTTTGCATCATATTTTTAAAATTGTTTCAAACAATGCAATTATATAGAGGGCGCTGATTTAGGATTATTTAACATACATATCGTATATGTTGTAATACAGCATGCACTTGTACATGATTGGCTGCAAAATTGGTTGTACACTGATTGGTTGGATAGTCTAGAATGGTTGTGCGCTGTGTTAAACGATTCAATCCTTAAGGAATTTTGAGGATTAAATTCTTTTAAGAGGTGAGAATGTAACACCCTATAAAATAAATGGTAGTTAATTAAAGAGAATTAGTAAATAATTATTAATGCTCAAAACTAGAATTTGAGCAAATATCATAATTTGGCCACGAAACTTGCCCCATTGTGTTCGTGATGATTTTCTGAGCAACTTTCATATATAAAGTTTTGTGATCGAAGTTTTTATAAGCGTTTGAAGTTTATGAATAAAAAATAATTAAAAGGGAATGAAGAAATAAATAATAATTAACGCATGGACCCCACCGGTCGACACCCATTTTAGATCGGTCGAGTAGTCGACTGCCTACGGGGAGCGATCGACTAGTTCATGTTGTAGAGGCTAGGGTTGAACCTTGACCTAACGGCCTAGATATAATAAATATAAATCTAAAGGATAGAATTGGTTCAAGTGCCTATAAATACAGGCTCGGCCCTCACTTTTCTTCTCATGTTTTCTGAATAGAGCAGTGGAGCTCGACTATTTTCCATTCTCTACTATTTCTAGAAATTATAAAAGTACTATTTTTTTAATAGATTCTTTATTAATGACGTGAAAGAACCAATAGACGAATTTTCCTCCTTAAAAAACCTTACCATAGTAGTAAAGAAAAAAGTGTGACATTCCTTATTTATAACGTACTTTATATCATAAAATAACAAAAATATACAATTTTACAACTAAAACTTTGCCTACAGGCCCATCATCGAAACACCCACACTTTCAAATACCACCCAATTTGGCCCGACAGCTAAACCTTATATCAAAATAGCAATGTCGTCGTTATCCTCCATCATTCAGTTCGATCCCCCACTTTCGCAGAAGTAATTTATCACTTTCTAAAATATTATCAGTTCTTCCATCCCATTTGACTTGAATACGAACATCAATATGCAAGAGCTTAAAACGTTACAATGGCGAATAGGATTTATGCTAGAAGTTTCTTTTGTTTCGCTCTATCCAAATATGGTGAATTGTCGTTGTTGTGGCAATATACACGAGATCTTGCAATATGCCTTTGGAGCGATAGCTATTGGTGATAAATTTAAGTCGCTGCTGTAAGCTTAAATTCGTAAGCGGTTGTAACGACACGCCTTTTTGACCATCGAAAGCCGACACCGAACACTACCACCGTGTTCCAATGTCGTGCATCCAATCGATAAAAGGGAAGATTGTTAGGGTAAATAAAAATAAAAGAAAAGAAAACAGAGAAAAACAAAATCTCCCAATGGAATCGACAACATATAATATAACAAGGACAATAGAAACTGTCGCTCCAAACATATAGAGTATATCAGAGTTAAAAGCAAACCTTATCAGCTGGACAGTTATAAAATCTTGACCTTACAAATGTCGATAGGTATACAATATAATACAGTGAAAAATAAAATACTACAATAGGTGAATCTTCAGCTCCCGTCCACGATCTCCAAAACTTCAAAGATAATGCGGGAAAATACTTAGTCTAACCCGAGCATTATAATAAAATAACACTAGGATCGGTTCAAGAATACCACGTGAGTTAACTCAAATAATGGGGAACATATAAAGTTCTGTGGGACCATGCCGCTAACGCAGAACGGGTTTTCACCTCACAAGAATAACATCTATACAGGCAAGAGCAAAAATAAATATCAGGAACAAATCCAAATATGAATGAGCATAACTAATATTAAACCAGACTTGAAAAAGTGGAAATAAACCGAGTAAAATCCAAACTGGACAGAATGGATAGAACAAGGAAAACAGTCCAACTTGATAAAATAGACTAAATAAGGTAAAAATCCAAACTTGATAGAATGGACTGAATAAGGTAACAGTCCAACTTGATAGAATGGACTAAATCAATACTTAAGTGTCGTGATGAGGAGTTGGCTCTACTTGTGGTAATTTAAAGCTAAAACAGATTCAAGGTTTTCGAATTAAATAAGGAAAGAAAAGTTTCCAACAAATTACAAGGAGGGTGCATCCCCATTAAAAGAAGTATACCTCTAGAATATACTTAAAAACCCCGGAAACTCCTAGCCGGACCCCGCCAAACCTTACCGAGAATCCGAATATTTCACATCTAAAACTCTCAACCGTTTTTCACGTGATGATACACAAAAATCTAGATGAGATGTGAAAATATCCTAATGGGAGAAACCTCACATAACTTGGCCCCTAAAAACCACGTGCTTTGGTTTAGTCATTTTGGGCAAAGGATAATAAATGCTCAACGGAGCAATATATCGTCTTAGAATGATGAAAATAAAGTAACTGAAGTAACCGATAGCTGAGATACCAACTATTTAGGATATAAAACGTTCGTATATGGAAATTAAGTCTTGTATACTTATCACCACTCATTATATTCAAAATTGTAATTTTTATTTGTGACGCTCCACCTCTATACTCACACTAGCCAAGGACACTATGGGGTAATTCCGTCGACTAGCACGAAGAATAAGGCTGTTGAGGAGCGACCATCTGTGTAATTTCTTTGTGCGAGTACCGATATGTTAGATAATATGACTTGCATTTCATTTCAAGAGGAAATCTGACATATCAAATACAAACTCAAAGCTACTACACAGTGGCTATGTGGGCTTCAGAAACAAATATAGAAATAAGCATAACACAAATCAGTCACATATATTCATATCACAAAGGCGGAAATAGATATGAATATAACACATAAAAGTGTACATCAAAATAGTGGTCATACAAGATCCACTACATCACAAAAGAATAGGTACAAGTCCTAGCAAAAGAATATGTATACATCAAGGAGTCTCTATCTCAAATGTATAAAAGCAAAAACTACTGAGCTAAAGTAGTTAGCCAAAAGTCAAAAGCTAGCCCCTGCTAAGAAGTCAAGTGGAAGCACTTGTAACACCTCGGTCTGACCCGAGTATTATTTAAGGAGAAAAATAATAAACGGATCAGTCTAGCTATAAATATCATATAAGATGAGAAAGGATAAGAGATACCACAAAAATGTATGATAACAATAATGCCATACTGTGACAAGTATACATTCGATAACAATAAAAATCATACAATATCTCAAATCTCGTCAAATATCCAAAAAGAATATCACATTCTTTAGCTTATTCACCAAACCCCAAATATTGACAAAACATATCAATGTCAATCGCAAAAATTGGTGAAACACAAATTCCAGAAATCAACAATTAGAAATCTAGAAAACACAAAGGGGGAGGCCTATTACAAACGGGAGCATGAAAAATCACCAACACGTATATCACAAATAGGACGCTATCCCATGGTCGCTACCATAGAGCCGGTGTAACGGCATAGTACAATAACGGTACGCCCGAGGAACCTGATACTTAAGTAATTCGAAACAACGACGTAGTACAATAACGGTACACCCGATGAACCTAATAAGCTGGAACAACGACGTAGTACAATAACGGTACGCCCGATGAATCGAACTCCATAAAACCATAGGTCGCTAGCCTATAAAAAATGAGACGAAGCTCCATAAAACGAGGTACAGTCCCCCACATGGACAAAGAGACATCGCATATCGCTAGTCTAAACCATAAAATGATCACCATTGATCAATAAAAAGTGTAGATTACACTAAGCTATTAAATAAATGAGTTTAGCTTCATGTCCCATAACCACTAGCTTAACTTAAATATTTACGAACAAATTGTAGATTTCCACTCAAAAATTGTCACAAGATTTTAATCGGACAAGTCTAAGAATTAACTGACGAAGTAAACGCAAGCGTTTCATACCACTTGTTTTGCTAAGACATTTAATTAGATTTCTCATACGAATGAGGTAAAGGTTTGTATATACTAATCGATTGGAAAACAGTTTTAAAAACGAGCTTTATATTTAAAAGTAGTGTTGAAATCATTTATTTGAAAGAGTTTGAGTATTTACTACTTGTATAAAAACCTTTATATTTTAAAGTGACAAATCACAGAAACGATTGTAAAAACAATCTATCACCAAAAATTCACATACGTCGACGTGAATCAAAACCATAGAAATCGATATCAAATCCATCAAATGGATACTCCCAAAAATCCAGAAAAGAAGTCATCAAAGTCGATAAAAGTGATAACAACTAATCAGATCAACCAAAAATCGATTAAAACGGAAACCCATCTAAAAACAGGCAAGTTGGCTGGAATTGTCAGCTCCAGACGTCTGGTGGTTCTCCTAGATGTCTGAGCTGAAGTGCTGGAAATTTTATTCCAGATCGCCCAGATGTCTGGGAAGAAAGCTTAGACGTCTGAGCTGAAAGACTGGAATTTTTATTCCGTAGCTCCAGACGTCTGAGCTTCTTACCAGACGTCTGAGCTGAAGCTCAGGGCACATTTTGCCAAGGCCAATAATGGCCAAATCAACTTTGAAGCGATCGGACGAGCGACGATGGCTAGGGATTTATGTCAAGCGACAACCCAGCCCTATAGGCTCTTCAATACACTTCAAACAATAAGTCCAAACATCCAAGATATGATCTTTAAAGATTTTGACTTCAAAATACCAAAAATTGGATAATTCACCGAACCAATTCAAATCAAAAGCAATTGGACATGAAATAGATGTTAGGAATTCATACCTAACAACAATGAAAGCTATAGACATAGATGTGATGTAACGACCCTGAATTTTTGATATTTGAAATATGAATATTTAATTGAGTTTAAATATTTGAATGATAGTTTAATTTGAAATTGAAAACATTGCTATGAATTTGGCAATTTAATCATTGAATTTAATTATTAAATCTGGGTAAAAATTTGAAATTGGAATTTTAAGCTTGTTAAAAATATTTTCAAGGCTTAGAAAATTTATATTGAAGATAATGGGACTTTCAGAATTGAATTTGGAAGTGATTTGTTCAGCTTTGAAATATATCGTTTAAATCGATATTTAAAAATAGCTTTCCGAGGCATAGTCTCGGAATTCGACGAAACTAGTTCCATTGGATCTGTAATATTGTATTATTATCGGATTTCAATTTTCGTAATGTTTGGAGTGATTGTTTGGCCGTACGATAAGCAAACACGCTGAAATTTAAATCGAAAATTTAATTAAATAACTGGTCCAAAAAGCTATCTTCTCCATACGATCGAATTTGGACTCGAAACCTTTTCCATTATGTTCGGAATAAGCGTATAACATTACAAACGCCTAGCGGCACGCCTCGATAGGAGGTCAAATATTTAAGCCATAAATTCGAGACAATTTAAATTTATATTTATATTTGGTCAACATCATCTGAAATTTATATCTACATCAACCCTTTTTCTTCACTTCAGCTTTTCTTTCTTTCAAGGCACCGTAGTCTGATAATGTCGGCACGTTGTCTCCCCTTTTCAAAATATCGCTATCTTCCTCGAAAAGAAATAAAATGGCCGCTCGTTTCTTTCCCAATCAAATTAAAATCGATTTCTACTCGAAGAAAAAAATCAAAGGGGCAGTGGGTCTCGTGAGGTCGAAGTGGTGATCGAGGTGGCATTGAGTGTCGCGATTTCAATCTCGAGCTCGATGGCGCTCGCGAGTAAGGCAGAGGCCTCGTGGTGAGTTCGTCGATGTCACAGCTAGGTCAAAAGCGCGGCATCGTTGTCCGAAATCGCGTGGCCAAGGCAATGCGTTCGCATGCTCGTGTGGATGGCTGCGTCGACGAAGCAGTGATGGCGTGCTCGTGATGTCGAGTCGAAGACGATGGAGGGGTCAGAGCACGTTCGCAAGCAACTGGGAGTTTGGGGTTCGTCGTTGAGGCAGTCAACTAGATGTTCGGTGGCACGCAAACTCGAGCACGATGGTGGATGCAGCAAAGTCGAGGCAGGCAATGTTGGTAAAGAAAATTTATGTTATTTATAAATTTTATAAAACACATGTATATATATAGATTCAAAAGAAAACATTTACAGTTCAGTTCAAAAGTATATGAGTATATACAGTAAAGTAGAAAATTTTATATAGATAAGATTTGGAAAAGTAGAAAGTTTTAAAATGTTTAAAGTTTATGTAAATGGGATTTTTAAACCTATATAGATTATTTTTCATATGCAGTTTGAAAATGCAGAAAAAATTATTAAAGGAAAATTTTTTAGTTAATACTAAATCGTTAGTTGATTAAATTTATTTTAGGAAAAATTAGTTAATAGAATAATTTGGCTAATTAACTTTATCTAATAGGAAAATGATCATTATATTAGTTCAAATTAAAAGAGTTAATTAATTAAATCTATTGAAAGAAAATTTACTGTTCGATCATTTCAAATATTAATAAACTGTATAAATTGTTTATACAAGGTCTATAAATCGAGAAAACAAATTGGAATGGAAATGGGATTGCAAAACAAAGGTGAGATCTTCTCACTCAAAATGAAAATTTGATTTTGCAGTTATTGATTGATTGACTGTTTGGATGTGATAGTATATATAGTAGTATATAGCAATATATATATTGGAATATGTATATATTGGAGTTGTTGATTTCCCGCATTATATAGCGGATGAGACCCTATGCACCGCATAATAGCGGATGATATTTTATAAATCCCATATACCGCGATATTCCACCTCGAAGTGGAATTGGTATTGTGCTAACGTCTGTGGATGCAGGGAAACAGGTTGGAGGGATCCAACTGGATTCCTCAAATTATATGAATTTGTTTCATCTGTTGTATGAATTTATTTCATATGTTGTGTGATAATTTATTTATAATCTGTGAATGATTATATTGACGGTTGAATTTGTTGAAGGCTAAACTTTAGCCGAATGTATTTTTGGTATCGTTGGATACCAGAAATAAATAAAATTTGAGTTTTGAAATTAAATTAGGAAATTTGAAGTAAATCTCTTTTGAAAGAATTGGTTGAATTTCAAAGAAGGAATTTAAAAGCATAAAGTTGATTTTTGTAATCTTATCGAATTATTTCCAAAAATATGGGAAAGGAATTTTATAAAAGGATTTTGAGTAATATTGTTTAAAAGTTGAAGAATTTATTTAAAATGGAATTTTAGATGGTTTGGAAGAGATAAAGGAATTTATTTAAAAAGGTGATAAATTTGTTTGAAATCCAATTGATAATTGATTTAGTATTTGAAAATAAATCTTTGGGAAATCAATATGAAAATTGATTTGGTGTTTGAAAAAAAAAATTGATTTGTGTTGAAATGAATTTTGAAATCAATTTGTAATTGATTTGGTGTTGAAGTAAATTTTGAAATTAATTTGTAATTGATTTGGTGTTGAAGTAAATTTTGAAATCAATTTGTAATTGATTTGGTGTTGAAGTAAATTTTGAAATTAGTTTATTTGACTTGGTGTTTGAAAGTGAATATTTGGAAAACGATTTGAAAATCATGTATAAGTGAATATTTGGAAATTTAAATTCACAATGGAATTCATAAAGAAAAAGGGAAATGAATAATATCGGGAATTTTATTCTGCGAGTGAATATGATTTGAAATTTGTTTTCAAAGTAATGAAGTGTGGAAAATATATATCTTGTGAAGATATTTTGAAATTTAATAATTTGGGAAAAATTATTTAAATTGGTTGATTTTTGTGAATGTTGTTGATAGTTAAATAACCGACTATCAATATTTGCCTTTGAAGTGGCACTTGAATTTGTTTTTAAAACAAGCGCTCATTATTCGGTTAAGCCGGGAGAGGACTTTGTGTCATATAACCCATTCCGAATAGTGATACGTCGTGAATGGATAACATTTAAAGACCAGTGTGAAGACCGGTTATTTTCGAAAATGAAAGGACAACCTGTCGAATGTCTCTGCACTGAGTTGCTCCGGTATAGATATTTATATCACTCTTCTTGTGATGGGGAGTCCGGACGTGATTAGTGAATACCCGGATTGCAAGGGCTTCTTTGGAAGTGCCTTCGGTTCCGTTCGATCCCGGAACGGACTTGTATGGATGTGTGTCTGACGTTACACTTTGAGATGTAAAGCTGGTTTCTATCAAATACATTTCTATTGGTGGCGGAGAATTTATTCTCTTAGCTTAACACCCTTCTCTGAGACGTACGAGCTCAGAGGTTATGTAGTTGACGGTTACTAGTGATACATTTCCAATTTGGTAATGTGGCATACGAAGTGCTGTTGATCATTTGTTGATCAAAGCATGGCTTTGTGAAAAAGCGTAGCTTTGTGGACGAGACTTCGTCGAGCCTCACAACCCGGTAATGGTCGAAACAGGAATGTTGCGGCAAGGTTTTTAGGGGTCGCACCCCTAAGGTATGTCATTTCCTTCTGGATAAAAAGTGATATCATGGTATGGAGCCCAGATATTTTACCTATGTTGATGCTGCAAATTTATTATACTTTGTGGTTGAGGATCCTCGGATAAAGGTCGGTAACGACCGGGGGGATGGCATACTTGTGTGTTAGTTACCTAGTTACAGATGTACAGCGTGAGGTAGTTTCAGTGTGTTGGTTACCTAGTTACAGCTGTACAACATGAGGTAGCGTCGGCCTTGTGTTTGCAGAGATCCGATTAGGTTCTCGGGGCGTCTTTCCAGAGGCGTTTCTATTTCGGTGTAAGGAAGTTCCTTTGCATGACCATTTGTTGGAAATCCAAAGAAACAATATGCGCCCTGTACGGTTTTAGTTGTATAACTTGCTATGGAATGTGGCGGTAACCTACTATTGAACATAGTAGCTATAGTAGGCATAAGTGCGAAATGCCTATGTTGGCTAAGATTAATATTATACTTTCGAAATGGTTTCTACACTATGCACTAATAATAATATTAAGTGATTTTTCATAGTAAGCATATTTGACTATCATAAGGAGAAATCTCCTCCAATTCTGCGTTTGCATTGTGTGTGTGGCAGGAGGCCTTATGGTAGTTTCATTTTCCAAAAGCATTGCGAATTTGTTTTATTTTCTTTGTGAAAATAACTGTTTTACGATCTCACACCAGTCACCATGACTGACCTGGAGTTTATTGTTCCTTTCTAAACTCTGGGTGCCCATAATTTTTCCACACAGGCAGCCTAGAGTTATATTATCAGGATATTCTGGAGCTTTGGAGATGAGCTGGATGGCGAGGCGTACTACCGTACTTGTTTATTTATTCCGTTGTGTATTCTGTGTGAGGACAAGTTTATATAACTGTCCATTGTTGTATTGAGTTGTATATTGACTCTGATTGATGTATTGTATAAAACTGATATAGTTCTTTGTTTAAAAGGCTAGTGATTATCTATTATATATTGTTCCGCTGCGAATGTGAGATTCTGATATTGTTTCTGTTTCTGTTTTTCTGTTCTCTTTTTCTTCTGTCTTCTTCTACCTCTTCTTTTTAACCCTAATGGTTCGGTTTTCCAGCATTTGATTGTGCGGCATTTGATACAGTGGATGTATTAATGTCGACTTTCGAGCGTCGAAAGATCGCAACCGTTACATGTGGTATCAGAGCAATTGGTTAAGCGACAACCTTGGCTCTGTTGGGTGTTACTCATTAGAGATAGAGTCAGTAGTACTCTAGAATGAGTGTGAGTGTAATAATAGATATGAGAGCGTATTTGTTAGTGAATACAAAAAAATTGTTTTGTATTATGTTGACTTATCGGTTGATTGTTTATAGATTCTGGTCGGTGCAGTCTGGCCAACTGTAATCGATAGGGGTTTCTAAACTCTTAAACAAGATAAACCGACACATTATTGTTTTAAAATAGGGTAAATGAAATAATTTTGCCCAAAACTATTTTTGTATAGAAAAGAAATCATTTTCTATCAATTATTATAGTATATGGATGCTTGGTTGTTAGGAAGAGATAATGTTGAATTATTATCACTGTTATAGGGAATTGAATAAGAAATTAAAATAATAACCAAAGATTTGGAGATAAATTCATTTAACAAATGAAATTTATAAATATGAATTGAAAGTATAAGGAAATGAATTCATATAAGAATGGGATTTGTAAATGTAAATTGTAAATGTGATTTATAATTGGAAATAGAATTCAGGGAAGATATTTGAAAATAAAATTCATTAATGAAATGAATTGGTAATGTGAATTTATAAATGAGTTTTATAAATTAAAATAAGTGCTAGAGTAATTTTTTGCAACACGGATTAAAGGATTTGGATTGAAGTTTCAAACATATATGTCAAGTTCATATCGAGGGGTTTTAAATGTTTCAGTTCTGAACATATCAGGTTCATGAAAATACAAAGTCTAATATGTATATACAGTTTGAGACATACATAATTTGGAAATTATAAAGAAGCAGAGCTTAAAATCATCTGCCTTTAGATGTATATATATAATGGTTTTGAGTATCTTTAAAAATTCAGGCACAGTTTCGAGTACAGTGGATTTTAATATGTGATTCAGGTTTTGAAAGAATAAGATTTTGAATTCCGAAAGTATAATATGTAATAGTTGCAGATACATATATGAAGTTTTCTTGTGAATTATTTTCTTTTCAAATGCGCAAGTCTAAACATATTAAGTGTTGGGTTTCAAAAATGTAAAAGGATTTAAAAGAAGATTTTGAAAGTAAAGGTTTCTAATAAATAAGTTTAAATATATGCATGTGCAGTTCCAAGTGTATCAGTTTTGGAATACTGGTTTCGAATATATGAAAGTTCAAATATGAATACATGATTTAGTTTCCGGAAGCATGAAGTTTGGATACATGTCAGATTTTGGATGTGTAAACTTTGAATGATTTTAAATTGTGTATCCATGTATGTGGCAGGTTGATATTTAATTAAGTTTCAAAAACATTATATTTCAAATACATGAGATTTCATCAATGTTTAAGTTCCGGGAAATATGTATATAAAGTTTCAAAATCATAAGAATTTGAATGTAGCAGATTTTGAAAACATCAAAGTTCTCGAGTACAAACGAATTTTCAAATGCATATAACTTTGAATATACCATTTTTCGTATGTAGCAAATGAGAATATCGAGATTGCCAGGTTTTTTTAAACATGTGTATGAGTTTTGTAAAAGTTTCAGATATATAAATATGCATGGGATTTGTATATAAGTCCAATACACATGGATCTTTAAAAGATGGGGTCAAATATATGTATGGCTTCAAGGGTATATGTTTTTAAATCTATGACAGTTTCAATGTAAATGTGAATGAGCTTCAACTTTCAATTGCAAAGGTATGTATTTGAATTTCGGTATGAAATTTGACCGTTTCTTGTCTAGCCGCTTGGCTTTCCTTTTTCTTTTTTTGAAATCTGAGAGTCCGTAGGGACATTTTGTAGTCGTACCATGTTAGCCGCGCAAAGGAGTCGCTGGCGAAATTTTTTGAAAATTTAGAGAGTTAGAAAATTTTTGAGAAATTTTGGGATAATTTAAAATTTGAATTCAAATTTAAGTTTGAATTGTGAAGTAAATAAAGTTGTTTGGAAACTATGGTTAAGATTTGGACAGTTAGTTGAAACTTTGACTGACCTGGAGTTTATTGTTCCTTTCTAAACTCTGGGTGCCCATAATTTTTCCACACGGGCAGCCTAGAGTTATGTTATCAGGATATTCTAGATATTTTAGAGCTTTGGAGATGAGCTGGATGGCGAGGCGTACTACCGTACTTGTTTATTTATTCCGCTGTGTATTCTGTGTGAGGACAAGTTTATATAACTGTCCATTGTTGTATTGAGTTGTATATTGACTCTGATTGATGTATTGTACAAAACTGATATAGTTCTTTGTTTAAAAGACTAGTGATTATCTATTATATATTGTTCCGCTGCGAATGTGAGATTCTGATATTTTTTCTGTTTCTGTTTTTTGTTCTCTTTTTCTTCTGTCTTCTTCTACCTCTTCTTTTTAACCCTAATGGTTCGGTTTTTCGGCATTTGATACAGTGGATGTATTAATGTCGACTTTCGAGCACCGAAATATCGCAACCGTTACATGTGAGTTCAAGAACTCACCTCTAAACCCAAAAATAAGAAATGAGAAGCTCTAAAACAAAGGAAAGATCGACCACTCTTCAACTTCAACTCAAGAAGCTCCAATCTAAGCTCATAAGCAAATATTTCCTAAGTTAGGGTTTAGGAATTTCTGAAAATTGAAGAGAGATTGAGATGGAGAAGATGAAGAGGATGTTTACCTAAGCTTCTCTTTGATTTCTAGAACTTGAATTTGAATTTCCTAGTAAACTAGGGCTTAAGAATTTTGATTTCTTTTCTCTTCCCCCATTTTCCTTTAGCTTGATAGTGTTAGGAAAATAGAATGAATGAATGAAGAGGGGGTGGAGTTAGGGTATTTTGTAGAGTTAGTGGGCTGAAACTCAAACCCAAAGCCCAGTAGAAAGATAGCAAAATTCTACTCAACTCCAAACATATCGATATTTATACTCAAAAAGGTCGCAAATTCCATTTTGGACTCAATGGAAGTGGTCTCGAGTCCGGATTCGGCCGTTTACAAGAAGTCGCGTTTTGGACTTTTAAATTCAACCAACGATGCTATATTTAAATAAATCATTTAAATATATATTATCGTAAAAATATGCGGGTTGTTACATTATTGGTTAACAATAATACTGGACAAGTCAAGGTAGTGTTACCTCAAAGTCGTGTCCAACGATTATTCTTAACTTTTGAAATAGCGACAAGTTTACTTCTTCGATGTTTAGTGCTAATTATACAAGTAAATTGTTTCCATATAAGTGATTCGCTTTACAGAAATAATTCATTTCCACAAATGAATCAAACTTTTTCTTTTTAAAAACAAACTGAACTTATGCTTGATTTCCATATTAGAATTAGTTCCTAATTGTAAAACGTTAAGAGAATAATCTTTCCAAGTGCTCGACCCCGAAGGTCTAAACCAACATCAGATCGACACCCAGAAGATTATCCCAAAAGATAATAAAACAATTTAAATACCTTTTATAACTTCAAAAACAATATTAATTACCCCAAAGATAATTAATCATATTTAAAATCTCTTTTAAATAAACAAATCCATTATCTTTAATAAAATAGATAATTATTTCCAAACACTTTTATAACACTGGTAAATTAACTTTAAAATCTTTATTAAATCAGTTTATTAACTTCAAATCAGTTTATTAAAGCAATTTTATTATATTAGTTAATTTACTTTAATCACTTTTATTAAATAGATTAATTAATTTTAAATATCATTAATTACAACGATTAATATAAAATCAAATTATAATTAGCTGAAATGAAATAGTCATCTCAAACATCATTTATTAAAATGATAAGTAATTTTAAATTCCATTAATTAAAACAATTAATTAAGTTCAAATAATCATAAATTAATTAAATTCAAGCCTCATTAGTTAAAACGATGAATTAAAATATCATTTGTTAAATTGATTTATTTAATTATAAAACATCATCAACTAAAAAGATTTAACTAAATTCCAAATATCATTAGTTAAAACAATTAATTAAATTTAAAACAATTCTTAATTAAAATGATTAATAAAATTCAAATATCATTATTTAAAATGATTAATTACTTTTAAATATCATTAATTACAATGATTATTAATTTCAATTCGCATTAATTAAAATAATTAATTAAACTCACATAATCATTAGTTAAAACGATTAATTAAGTATAAAACATCATTAGCAAAAATGATTAAATAAATCTAAAGATAAACCAATTTTTAATCATCATTTATTAAATTGGTTAATTAATCTCAAAATCATTAGTCAAAATGATTAATTATTTTAAATTATCATTAATCCAAATGATTAATGAATTTTAATATTCTGTCTAGCGGAAACACAAGCTCAAGTTTATACGACAGGGTTTGGGGATGGAATTTAAAAAATGACGATATAGAGAAAATCATTATAACGATAATTAACAAGTTAAATGGGATATCAGGATTTATATTCAATTAACCATCAATAACAACATACGGATAAATAAATAATAATGGGCAAGAAACTCTTCAGGGTCTCTCTACAGATTTTCCCTGCAAAACAATGGTTATGGATAATATATAGAAAATCATATGGGTTCATAACGATCAAATAATTATGTCATCCATTCTCCAAACGGAAATTCAACCAAACAATCACTCAAACAATTTAACTAAAATCCAAGCAATCAATAAACGTTTTTAACATCATATATATGATATAATAAAATTTAATGTGAGCTAAACTCACATTGATTTTTGTTTCCGCCGAAACGTTCCGATTTTGGACTAAAACCAAACGATCGTTCGATTTTAGCCTAAATTTTCACTTTCTCTAAATCCAACCAAACCAATTCCATCACGATGCTCTCGATGATACGAGTCCAAAGCAAAAAAGGGCGTTCGAATCCGACCTTGTATGAAGGAGTTATACATTTTAGAAGTTATCGATGAATTTTAAATTCAAATCAAATAACTTATATAATTTACAAGTTTACCCTCTTACTATCTTTCTTCTCCATCAACATAAACGTGCACAGTGATGCACGAACCATGGCCGTGCATGATCGTTCAATGATACGAAGCTCTAATGCTCCGTTTCGTGAAGCGTCTGCGTTGATGGTCTCCTATGTGCAATCTCCACTTGCCCATGCCCTCAATTTCGACTCTGGAGCCACCATGTGAAACGCGTCGATGCCAATTCTTCCCTGCTGCTGCCATGGTCGTGACCTCCAAACCTTTGACACACACTACCAAAACGCGGCTACAGCTGCCTCTCGTCGGGACAAACCTAAAGGTACCTCCAAATAGCCTCCCGAAGCCTAAATCACCTATCCCCTCAAGCCCTAGGCCACGCTGCAAATGTGAATCCCCCAACTCTCGACCGCACCTTAAATGAAAGTCAAGGATTGAAGATCTCGAGCCCACAAACGCGACGGAATGAACGGTGTGATTTTTCGTTGAGAAACCATTTTGATTTTAATTTTTGAAGTGGGGAAATCTTCTCAGTTGTTTTACAGGGAAGCAATAATTTCAAGGAAATGAGGTATGGTTGAGTATGTGGGGGTATGGGGCAAGTATGCAGTGGGTATGGCCTAATTATGGGCATATATATATATCTGTGTGTGTGTGTGTTTGTGTTAGTTTTATTTTATTTAATAAAATATTCAACATAACATACCTAAAAATCTCGAACTCCAAACGACACGTGCCACACGGCATTCTATATGTTATACTCCTATTCCGAACACAATGGAACTAGTCTCGAGCCATATTTTGGTCGTATGCAGAAGATGGATTTTCAAACCCAATATTATATTAAATCTTTGAAATTAATTTCAGCACGTTTCAAACTCGCATGACCAAACGATTCATCTGATTGCCATGAAATTCGACGGCGTAAATAATTCACTATTACCGATCCAATGAAACTAGTTTCGTTGAAATCCGAGATAGTGCCCCGAAAGGCTAATTTCACAGACTTAAATATCATTTTATTTTTAATTATCATACTTATCCGATCTATTTATATTTGTAAATAAATTTACAAATTGAATTCACTAATAATATTTATTAATTAATAGGAGTTGAATAAAATTATTAAATCCATTTAATTATCATTCAATTTTATAATTCAAATATTTAATCATTCCTTATATTTGAATTATAAGCTATTAAATTCTAAAATCCAATTATTTAAATCTTTAAAATTAATTAAACATTTAAAAATCAAATGACCATAATTTTAGGTTGTTACATTCTCCTCCCTTAAATGAATTTCCCCTTGAAATTCCTAAAAAAGAAATTTTTTTCAAACCCTTAAGTTTTAAAACTATTAATTAAAATGAGTTGTTAAACTTATTTTATGAACAATTAGATGGAATAGATTCTAAAATTTCCAAGTCTTTAAAATTTACCCATCTATGCCAACTAATTCCCTTCCATTCATTTATTCCCAGATATAACTCGAAAGTCAAATTTTTACTTATCAAATTTTTTCCAAAAACTCCTAAATTTTCAGAAAATTTCACCAGCGTCTCCTTTGCATGGCTCGATCAGAACAACTACAACTTACCTCTACAGGCTCCAAACCAATCAGAGAAAACAAAACCTAAGTGGCCTCCCATATTTGGGGCATAAAATCATCAACCAATTTAATTTTTCTAAATTTATTATGTACCTTTTTACGTTTGATATATATTTCGGCAAGTAAATTATTATCTCTATGCATATGCAGGTGCGCAAGAAGTCAAGTGGAAATCTATTGCTTCTCTGTACTTACGAAATCTAAAAGTAAATCAGGCTGACAAAAGCAATATGATTTAACTCTACATGCAAAAACTAGTCTGATATAAATCCACATGCAATCAATCAACCATATCTCAATCATACGCGACAGTATACAGAGAATATTCTGTTATAGATGTTATGCACCCAATAATTTCAAATGATAAATTTATATCTAAATGCCCGGGTTTTTCAATTCAAAAATTTATTTTCAAATTTCTCGGACGAGAAAAATCAAGGATTAAAAAATTAAAATAACATGAAAGGGATTTCTCCTAATAAAGTATGGTGAAACTCTAGAATCAAAACAACTTGGAGCGTCCAGTGGTATTTCGGATCCTCCAAAAACATCAACTAGAGTGAATAAGTATCATTCGTTTCCCAAAATCTTCAAAAATCTCATTTTTCAAAATCACTGGGATTTAGGTCCTAATAACAACAATTCAAAAACCTTTGTCTATAGATTAAACTTCATAGACAATGGTATATGAAATCGCACAATCAATCAATTCAATTAAATCAAATTAAATCAATCAAATTCCATGAAGGAATATACTAGCACTAGCAGTCAATCAAATTCCGTAAGGGAAAACTTATCACTTAACATTGTTTCAAAATGTCAACTAACTAACAAACAAATCTTAACTTAGGTTCAACACTTTCTTGATTGTTCAAAAATATAGATAATTATCTAAGCGTACCGTTTTGCTCATTAGCCTTTGGTTATTGCTTAGAAGGTTATCCAAACACATTCGGACAAAATGGAAAGTTATACTCTATATTTTATTAGTTTCTTAATTATATTAAAAAATAATTTCTAAAGTTAGACTCAGATAATTATCTAAATCGCTTGTATTTTCACTTAGTATTTTATTCAATACTAAAATTATTTGTGAATTATTTCATAAATTCTCACCTAAGTTTTAAAAATATTTTATAAAGTCATTTCTTTATAAAACATCAAATAATAACTTATTTCCGCATTATTTACTTGTATAATACTCTTCTACATCCTAAGAGTACATACAAAGTTTATTTTAACTATTTTTTCAAAGATCTTGATTGGAATCAAATCAAATTATGGTTTCTTAAAACCGAGTCAATCTATTAACCTTATTAACTTAGAGTGTTAAAATGAATAATATTTTTGGGTTGACCCAATCAACAAATAGTTTACACTACTTAGTTGTTTTAAACAAAAGTTATGGTTTTAATAAAACAATGTTTACCAAAACCTTCTTATTTAATTTAACCCAATTTACCTATGTTAAATTCTCCCATATCTTATCTAAGGGGAAAACCATACCTATTAAAATAATCTCTTATTAGAAATACCTTTTGTTTTGGAACCAATTCCCTTTTAGGCAACTAAAAATTAGATACCCGGTTTTAATTTCAAAACTCATCTTTGAAAACATACTACATATATTTTTATACGAAATAACTTTAAATGATTTATTTATTAAAATTCACTTTGATCGCACAACGATAAAGAGAATAATTTACTAAGTATTCCACAATGTTCGTCTAAGCAAACATCTGATCCTCACTTAGAAGATTATTCAGATTACCACAAAGCTAATCGAAATGATTTCCTCCTAATTATCCCAAAGAAAATGCATTCCCTTTAAAATTACTTCCAAAAAATATTATTATTTCTTTTCTTAAAAACCTTTTGAAATTATTTTCAAAAATTTCGGGATTTATATTAAAAAATTCTTTTTAAAACATGTTTTATAAATTAAATTTATATAAAATTTCCTTTATATAAAATTCATTTCATATTATAATAATTCCTCTTTATTATAATACAATTTTCTCAAATACTTATTCTCTAAATATCTTATCCCACTATTTAGATTATATTAACAACTTTTTATTAAAGTTCAATCCTTAACCCACCATTATGAAAAGGCGAATTCTTAACTTAACATATTCTCCTAATGCCTTATAGTAAAATTGTGAAAATTAATTCAAAAAGGGTTCGTTTTAAATCAAAGCAATAAATGCTCCTAGATAAACCAAGCACCATTTCGCAATTAACTAACAACAATCAATATTTCTTATTTAAATTAATCAAAACTGAACAAACAATAGTGATAATAAATAAATATTATCACATTTAAACAAACACACATTTATAACTATATAAAGTTTTGAAAAAAAATTCCTTTACATATATGAAATATAATCCAAGGAAAAATATTTAATTTGCCAAAATTTTCAAAAAATTTCAATACCATGTCTGTTGGCCTTGATCGAGTGTTTAGAAACTGTTAGCCAAATTTATGGTTAACACCCCAAAACAATTCTAGTTAATGTGATTAGTCCGGTTTGAATGAAGGGCTTCACAGCCTTAAGGATTGCCTTTGTGATTCGCTTGTATATATCTTTCGAATCAGACCTTTCGACATCATCGAAAGGTTAGGTATTTGCTTGAGTGTGATTCTTTTCGTCCTAGTTAAACTTGTATGTGCTCTTCTTTTAGGGATAAATTGGATTCCTCTTAGTTTATCCTTTTAAGGGTGGAAACTACTTTAAGTTTAAGCTGGTTATCAAATTCCTTGTTGAATGGGCAGCAGCTTTCGACCTTGTCGAAAGGTTTGTTAGCTTGTATGAAGTTGGATTCAACCTAGTCGAAAGGTTTGTGAATGGTCTCCTTCAACTTTGACCTTGCCGAAAGGTTTGATGACTGGGATTGTAATGTCGAAAGGTTTCTGGGATTGTTGTAGTAAAAGGGCAGTCGACCAAGTCGGAAGGTTTGGGGCTCCAAGTTAATCACTCTGGAAGGTTGAAGTTAGTATTTGGACTAGATGTATTATCAATCTCGTTGATAGGTTTAGTCCTTTGATTCAATGATTTCGGAAGGTTTAATGACTGTTGAACTGATTTGATCCTCAACTTAGTCAAAAGGTTCTGATTGGAGAGTTGGAGCCTTCGAAAGGTTGAAATAGTTACTTCTGATTGAAGTATTGTTGATCCTGTCAATAAGAACCTTCCGTAGGGGTTTAACCTGAAAATGAGAGTTAATCCCATAAAGTTTCAAGTAAATAGAAAAGTAATTAACCAAGTTTAAGTCTTCCCTCTGTATCCAAGAAAAGGCTTTATTCATTAAATTCCCCAAATCAACATTCAATTAGGGTTACAATGCTCTAAT
Organism: Allium fistulosum; assembly: GCA_030737815.1. Classification (NCBI taxonomy): domain Eukaryota; kingdom Viridiplantae; phylum Streptophyta; class Magnoliopsida; order Asparagales; family Amaryllidaceae; genus Allium; species Allium fistulosum. Next base: position 767,485,592 of record CM060903.1, on the reverse strand, counting down.
TAAGAAGGTACAAGACAAGAATGGAAGAAATCCGATCCCCCAGCTGGACCCCCTTGGGTCTTATTTATAGATGCAGGCGGCCCTCCTTTCGACTTCATGCTCCCGACTGGGTTGAAAGGTCTCCCTTTTGTATGACGTCTTAAACCCTTCGTCTTCATCGAAAGGTTTGCTTTTTCATCTGCTATTATGAACCTTCCACCTCTGTCGGAAGGTTTGTTACTCTTATGTCTCCATGATCCTTCCGCCTTTACCGAAGGGTTTGTCTTCTTTTGTGTTGTTTATTGTGAACCTTTCGACCTTGTCGGAAGATTGCTCTTCTCTTGTTTACTGTGAACCTTTCGACGTTGTCGGAAGGTTGTTCTTCGGTTTATTTATTGTGAACCTTTCGACGTTGTCGAAAGGTTGTTCTTCTTTAATGATGTCAAAAGGTTGCCTTTCATCCTTTGTTAGCTTATGAGTGCCGCTTTCTTCATAAATCTTTTTTTATTGTCGGAAGGTACCCTGGATGTGCTTCAACCAGTTCGAAAGGCTTATTATGCTTTCGAAAAATTCATTAAGTACTTGTCCACATGACTTGCTTTGACTTCTTCATCCCCTTCAGAAGATACAAACACTTTGAATGCTGAGAAATGAAACCTTTTTACTCCTTCTACACTGTTGACTGCATCCCTTCGACTCTTTCGAAAGGTTTGAACTAAACTTCTTTCCTTAATCTTTATTGAGAGACCTTTCGTCTTAGACGGAAGGTTGATTTCTAGTGTAACATTTGCCCCCCCCATTCGAAGTGATGCTCTTGAATTTCCAAGTCATCTTTGTCGACGGCTACAAAAATTTCTTCCTCCTAGCCTTCCCGCGCCGATCTGGAACGTCCATTTAAACCTTGATCTAGCAGTTGAGAATTTGGGCGACTTTCCTTATATAATACGCTTCTTCTCTTTCTTCCTTTTTTACCTGAAATCAAAATTATCGTGCACGAGTAAAAGAGTTCTCCAAAATTTCCCATATCTCATTTCAAAACAACAAGGTAATCTCTTGAATTTTATTCTTAAATTTTAGTCTAAACTTCACCCTTATCGGTTTTCAGTTGAATTTCCCATTTTTATTTCCAAAATTTGGATTCAATTTAAGATGAGTTCTCTATAAAAATTTCCTTTTAAACCAGTTTCCAACAAGGTCCGTTTGTGGTTTTGGATTTGAAGTCGGATGGTGTTTGATAAAGGAAATCCCCAAATCGAGTTTAACTTTTAACCTAAAGTCCTTAATTTTTTTTCCAGCGTTTAACTCCTAGTTTTTAACCTAATAATTTTTTTTCTGTTTTTTCGATTTGTTGATAGTTTTTACTACTTTTCGAAATCGAATTAGATTGATTTTAGACAAAATCATTTTTGTTAGTGGGTTTGTTTTACTTGTTTTTCAAGAAAAGTTTGAAATTGCATTTATTATTGGGTTCGGGCTTTCTTAAACCCGATATGGAAACCTAGTCCCTACTAGCATACAATTAGGTAATGCAAAATGACTTTCCTACCGCTTCGAAAGAAGTCGAGGCGGCAAAAATCAAGTTTACCTCTTTTTGTACCTTTCAACGAAGTCGGATGGTATTTTGAAGTCACCTTTTCATTATGGTCGGAAGGTTAGGTAACACCATAGTGAAACCTTCCGACAAGATTGAAGATTTTGAACCTTTCATCTACCTGCCTTCGATAAGGTTGAAATTCTCCAATCTTAGAGTCATATTTTAATACCTTTGACCAGACCTTTCGACAATATTAACAATGTCCATGTTTTCCAATTTGGGAAATTCCAGATTTCTAATTTTGTTCATATCAAAAGGTCTTGCTATTTAACTTTAGGTTATACTTGCAATAAGCCCAGGTTTTCATAGAACCTTCGGCATTGTCGAATGGTAGTGAATAGATAAATATTTCACTTTTTCTTTTTGACCTTGTCGACAGCTTTAAGAAAGTTACATTTTCATTTACTTCTAAATTTTGTTAGCGCATAGTGGTCAAAACTGAGGTCGTTATTCTTTCCGACATTGTCGAAAGTCCACTCTATTAGCCCTTCGACATCGTCGAAAGCTTTTGTTATATTCCTTTCGACTTTGTCGAAGACTCAAGCTGTAAACCTTTCAACTTTGTCGAAAGCCTAAACTGTTAGGTTTTTGATTGAAAATTTACATCATTTTGGAGCTTTGTGCATATTTTCATGCTTAATCTATCTAAGCAAACTTATTTATTTTTATATTTTCAATTACTATCTAAATTTATAATTGGTTAAAGATTTTTTAATTAGAACGTTTTCACCTGGCAGAACAATAAGTTCTCAGAAAATGAAGCTACTGCTAAGCACTCTTTCATTGAATCACAGAGTGAAGTAGACGTTATTCTGAAGGAGTTTGGCATCATCAAAGTTGAAGCCATTCCTCCCAGATCCACCGATACTATTGACAACCCACCAGAAGGGTACTTTGCATTCACCGCCATCCACATATGGCATTGTGGCTTTCTTCCATTTCCTGCATTCTTGCGCTCTTTCCTGTCTTATATTTGAGTTGCTCCGATACAACTCTCTCCTAATGTGTATACCTATCTTCTATCCCTCGAGATGCTGGCGTTGGAATTTGGACTTCCTTCGCTTAGCCTTGAAATTTTAACCTCCTTGACCAAATTGGCAAGGTCAAGTAAGTCTAACACGCAGTCCTTCAAGGTTAATGTATATAAGAAACTGATATTGGACGATATTAACAAGTTTAAGGATTGGGAGAACCAATTCTTCTTTGTTAAGTGCTTCGCAGATGCTCGCGAGGCCTTCGCCTTTCCCCGTAAGTCTATTTCAACACCGTCTTTTTTTCCTCTATGCTTTCTGTTAACTAATCTCTGATCTTTTTCTGGTGAACCCTCCAAAACACTCAGCGATGCAGACAAAAGAATTATCAACTCTTTAACTGCAGCTTGAGAACATCTTAGGAGCAGGTTGACGTTCCTAACTCTTTCAAACTTAAGGAAGCATTCTTTGTTACCAACTGGTCAAAGGATTCTTGGCACTCTGCCTGCCATCATGCACAACTCTCGAGGAAACCGCTTCTATTCTCCAGGCGATGCTGACCATTTTACCTCATTGTCGCGTATTCGTTCTGATGTTTCAGGTATCCCGTTAGCTTAGTGTTCTTTTTTTTATAGAATTCTTGAATTTATTTAATTGATTTTATATCTGCTTGAATTCGCTCTAGCTCTCTCCAAGGACGTCGTGCCTTTAAGTGAAGTTGCTCCTCCTTCATCATCTACGGATGTCACACTAGTTTTGGAGGCTTTTGCTAGCTCCAAGAGATCTTCAAAAAGAAGACTAGCAGTGCCTCCTGAGGAGGCCTCTCCAACTAAAATAGCAAAGATTATCGAGATTGAGGAGGGAGAAGAGCGCATATCTCCGGAGAAAACTTCAGAAAGTCCGATTGTCGAAGCTTCAAAAGATATAATGGAGCCAACTCCTCCTACACCTGCTCCCCTTCCACCTATTTCAATTTATGTCTCTCTAGCTGCACTGGCACAGATGTAGGTTGCTCTTTTTTAGAATCCTTCTAAGTCTCATACTCTTCCAGAATCGTCATCTTCCACTCTTTTGCCAACTAATTTTGACAATTTTGTTAAGTTCATTCTTCAGACGGAATCTTTTACCTCCTCTTCTCTGCCGTCTTTTAGCCCAGACTTGGCAGAAAATCATCGCTCTCTCATGGAGCAACAACTCTTGGTAAGCTCTTATCCAATTAATTCTATTATCATCGGGTCTTTCTAATTGTTAACCTGTGTTTCTTCTCTTGTTGCAGATTTCCAGGAACTGGGTTTCCCTTAATGAGCATGTCTCCAAACTCTCTGTTGGATCCTCCAAGCTTAAGGAGGAAAATGCTGAGTTGAAGAGTCAACTAGCCTCGTTAATGGCTACCTAGAATACTACTTCCTCTTAACTTGAGCAAATCAAGGCTTCCCTCGTTAGGGCCGACGGTGATCTAGAAGCAGAGAGGCGAGCTCATCGTCTCACCTTCGACGAAAAATTTACAAGGGAGCTGGCTTTGAAGGATTCAGAGGAGGAGAAAGCTCGTCTGATTTCCAAGAACACTCTGCTGAAAGGTAAATTCAAGAAGTCCAAAGATTCACTCAAGTTAGCTAATAAACCCTCTCTGACCACCAAAAACATGTTTCTGATTTTGTTGACTCCACCCTGGGGCCCATGATGCTGAACTATTATGAAGATGCCCTCATGCTTGCCTATGTAGACAATCGTGATAAATGTCCTGACTTCAGTTTTCCTTCACTTCATCCAACTATAGCCAAAAGAGTTATGGACAAAATTGAGCGAGTTAGGCAGGGTTCCGAGCCCGAAGGTGAAGAGGGGACAGTTGATTTCAAGAAAGCTCTTTCTTTTGATATTCCCTCCTTTGATATTGAATCTGACTCTAAAGAGGAGGACGATGAAAGTAAAGATCCTAATGAGAAGGAGGAGGATGATCATATGAATTGGGATACTGATGATGACGACGATAATGATGATAACCCCCTCGGAGGTCAATGCCATGATGGAGACAAGGGGGGTCACTCTAGTGCTCAAGAAAAAGATGGTGTTGGTTCAACCAAATCCCCTGAAAAAGAGCCATCGCCTTATAAAGATATGCCTCCAACATATCCTGGACCAAATGCTCCTCTAGAGGAGGAAATTGCTACCATCCATTCCGAGGGTCCCCTAGAGAAAGAACAAGCTCCTCAAGTTTCCATTCCAGTTTCTCAGGTATGGGCTTCTCTGTTTAAATGTTTTACACTCGGAAGATAATAATTAGTGATAAATCATTGTCTTAGATAATGAAGAAGTCAATCTTTCCCTATAGCACAAAACTTGAGAGAAAACAAGCGGAAATTAACAAGTTATATAGGGAATTAGACAGATTAATAAAGGAACACAATGTTCTATCTCAGAAATATCATAGTCTGGACAAAAGTACTTCCGCTTTAGCATCTTTTGAATTTCAGAGAGCGGTTCCTTTACTAAATAAAGCACTTCTCCGATCGACGCTCTCTTGAAGGAAAATAGAGAATTAATAACTCTATTCTGGATGGTGATTGAAGAAAGAGACATTTTAATTAACCTCTTGTGTAAAGTATATTGCAGACATTCAATCATATATTTCTCATACGTAGGTGAATTCAGTGGGAGCCTACTTAGACATTTTCACAAAAGATATTTAGATGAATTTTGATATAACCCGCATCCTGGGGCATGCTGGAATTTACCTCGGGTCAGATCGATTCCCCAAGATCTTCCCGCTGAGAAGGTTAAGTATTACAAGAACAAATTTGTTTTCGAGTTTTTCTCTAAGTCTGTTTTGTATGAACCAGATGAATGATAGTAAATATGTAACAAGTAATTGATTTTTGAATATATGTTTTTGTTATGCTTTCTATGCTTAGCTTGTTTTTACTATGCTATTTCAGAATACCAGTTCTTTAGATCGGGTTGTCCCAAGAGACCACTTAAGTCAGTACATTAACCTGAGAAGAGTTTACTCTAAAAATGGACCAATTTTAAGGACTTCGAAGTTAGCAAGATATTGCTTTCTTCGAGATTTGCAAATATTATACTTGGAATACCCCCATCTCCACTCGACTTCCTCGGCGAAGAAAAGGAATTATTCTGAAAAGAAATCAGAACATTCCATTCCAAATAATTTGTGGTTGTGATAGCCCATCAGCCGAAAAATGGGATTATAGTAAATGTCTGCCAGTTATAACCCCTGAAGGGGACATTTTACCTTTTGACTCAACGGTCATGCTTTCAACAAACACCTTAGGTAAAGTTAAGTGTTTGTACCAAAAATGGACACAACACTCTTCGGAAGTCTTTGAAGAGATAAACGTGAAGAATGAAAATTAAAACTGTGGATTATCTAACAAAAACTCCAAATAACAGAAATGTAAAGTGCAAAGACAAGCGATTTAGAGTGGTTCGGCGTTTTAGCCTACGTCCACTATGAAGTTTGATGATTTTATTACTCGACACTTGAAGATTACAACTTCTTATAATGCAGTACAACTGGTTTTGTGAGCTAAGTCTGAATCTAAGGAAGCAGTGGTGATTCAGAGTAAATCTGGCAGAGTTTGGGCGCTCTTTAGCTCATAGAATTCTCCGACCCCTTTTCTGAATGACCTGGGGCTCTATTTATAGGTGTAGGAGGCTGATATTTCGCCTAAACTGAGGGGAGACCAGTTCTGGTACGTCAGGGGGCCCACATGCCCGCTTTCAGGAAATCCGGGCCCACTTTGGGATCGATTCGAACTCAACTTCGAATCGATCAAGATTTGCTCCGATTGAGCTGAAATTTGGCATGGACATTCCTTAGGTTGCCAGTAAGCTACTGTGAAAATTTCATAGCATTTGGACTTATAGATATCGAGTTATGATCGATTCGAATTGGTGTTTCTTGGTAGGCTGGTTCATTCGAATCGATACGATCGAATCGAGCACTTCGAATCGATCATGGCACCTGACTTTGCAATGACGTGGAGTGGAACTTTAGCTTTGATCCGCTTTCTTCTCCTGTTTGATCGAGTCATCCTGGAGACTCTGCCACCTTGACTCGATGGATTCGAAGCAAGGCATACTGATGGATTCGAAGCAAGGCATAAGGATGGATTCGAAGCAAGGCATAAGGATGGATTCGAAGCAAGGCATAAGGATGGATTCGAAGCAAGGCATAAGGATGGATTCGAAGCAAGGTTTCCATGATGGATACGAAGCATGGACTTTCCCTTCAACTTGCATCCATCATAACTTGAGCATATGAACTCGGATTGACTTGAAACTTGGAACGTTGGCTCTCTTTGCTTTTCTAGTCATGTCTTATCAATTATAGCTCAATCTGGTCTTGGACAAAATTCATCGATATCCAGGGTAGACCTATGTGCACTAGATGTCCATAACGAGCGACTCTAGGTTTCTGATCAATTCCTTGGTATCTCGGCCTTGCCAAAAGGCGGGATAACATTAAGAATGTTGTCTCTCAACTTTAGATGTGATAACTGTTGTATCCCTCGACTTTTCTTCTATTTTGAGTTGTAATCCATTACTATAGTAATAAAGATATATTATTTTCCCTATCTCAATTTGGGTTTTATTTTAATTCTCTTGTTCTAAATAGGAGCCACAGTCGTCTCCAACTTCACCCACTCAAAACTTAATATCTTGTGTTGATACCATTAGGGAAAGATTATTTATAGAGAGTGGAGCAATTGTGGTTCAAGATGAAGTATTATTAAAACGTTTTGGTGGTAATGTTGGATCCGTACAATGGTATAAAAGATATCTCACCTAGAAAACCATCGCCATAAATTACAAAGATTACATCGACCATCTTGAGGCCAAAATTAAAAAGAAAGACGAGGCGATTACTTTGCTCAAAAGATAAGTAAAGTCAAATCCTACAATTGACTTTGATGAAAAGATGTCTAAGCTCATCCAGCGAATAAGCGACTTGGAGTTAAAATTGAAAGATAGTCAGGCACAATGTGCCTCTCTAGAATTCATTTTAGGCGATAAAATTTCAAAGATTAAACTTTCGGTCCCACAAGCAACCTCTTCGACTGCGAAGACTGTGCAGCCCAAAAATTTCCTACCATGCTCAGTCCTCCCCTAGGCTTGGATGAATATGTGGTGGGGAGCTGGTGTCGTAGAGTGATATTTGAAATCTCTCAGTATTTTAATGAGCAACAAAAAGTCAAGTATTCCCAAACTATTAGCGATTATGCTGCTAAGAATCAGAAATTGGAATACGACATCTACTTGCTCGACAAGCATGCTGCAGAGTTGGAAAGGGAAAATAGAACCCTTAAGGTAGCGAATAGGGCCTTTAACCGTGCCCTAAAAACTAACATTAAAGCTATCAATGATGAAAACACAATTAGGGAAAAGAGAAGAAACTTAAGAAAGTTCTTCGTGCCGCAATTAATTATGTTGTTGATCCTTCGGTAGCGGAGACCCTTAATAAAGCATCTCAAGATTTATAGTCAACATATTTGGGTCATGTAAATTTATCTCATACACGATTGTGTTGTTTATAAATGACTTCGTAAATTATGATAATTTTGCAAGTATCACCTGACGTGTGATCCTTTGTAATGTAACCTTTAATACGCCTCTGAGTTGCTCATTTGATGACTTTTATTCTTGTTGAGTCTTTTGTCATCCCTTGCCATTTCAAGTTTCCTACAGAACTGGTAGCAAACAATGCTTTTAATTGTTGGCTTTTACATTGACATATTTATCTATGTATGTCCTTTGCACAAAAAGTAATATATTCAAAATGTTAAGATCTTTTCTTATAACAATAGTGAGAAATGGTCAAGGATTCAACTCCTTCCATTTGTTTTGAATGCTTAAAACTTGTTGCAAGTAGATTCCACCTTGTCATAAGGTCATGAATATTAAATATAACTTTTATTCGATAAAGAACTTGATTCAGGAGTCAATGTCTGAGATTTTGAGGTAGTAACTCTCTCATCCATCATTTTAATAATATTTCTCGGCCCAGATTCAGGCATTTGAGACAAATAGTAATCTGAAGTCCTTGTACCCAGATTAGGGTTTAAATAAACAGCAGTCTTGACACCCAGATTAAGGTGTTAATGGTAGAGTTTTATGAGGTGTCATCGTACCCAGATTCGGGTATTAGTTGATGGAAGATAAGTTAAAAGTCACCTTTCGGAATCCTCTGATAATAAGTGAGGGAAGATTGGAATGACAGCTTCAGTAAAAGAATGTCAGAGTACCTTTCTCGGTAATAAGTAATAGTGGCCCAAAGTACCATCTCCGGTAATGGATAATGTAAGGTTAGAACTCCATATCTGCTAATATGGTATTAATAATGGAAGACCAAAAGACCGTTTTCGGCAATAAGTATTAGAAAACCAGAAAACCAATCTGGCAATAAGTAATAGAAGACCAGAAAACCAATCCGGCGATAAGTAATAAAAGACCAAAAAACCAATCTGGCGATAAGTAGTAGAAGACCAAAATACCAATCTGGAAATAAGTAATAGAGGACCAGGATACCATTTCTGATAATAAGTAATAGAAGACTAGAAAACCAATCTAGCAGATGTTCATGGGAAGAAGTCAGTGACTTCTTCCTGATTCTCTTGTTGAATGCACCATCTTCGGGCTTTGATGATATTTTGCATGCTTTTTCTTTCTCGGGCCCAAGTTTCTTTATTTATTTTGGCCTATTTCAGGCAGGGACTCTTTTATCCAATTCTTGTGCTTATTTAAGCAGTTGTCATTTTAGGCGGTGCCGATTTCTGGCGGTTCCCATTTCAAGCAGGGACTTTTCTTAGTCCGCTGGACATTTCATCCGGTTTTTCGGTGCGCTCGACTAGCTTATTCTCAAGCAGGGCCCGAGAACTTACCCGACCACCCTCCAGGAGGCGCCTTAACCTGGCCATAGCGTGACACGGCTAAGGGCTTGTTCGGTACCTTGGCCAGGCCATAGCATGGAGGGACCAAGGGATTACCCGTCTTCCCTCTAGGAGGCGCCTTATCCTGGCCATAGCGTGACGTGGATAAGGGCTTATACTGCTTTAACCTGGCCATTTCTGACTTTGGCGCGGCTAAAGTCTTGCGCCCTCCCTCCAAGAGGTGCCTTGAGCTGGCCATCTTGGCACGACCAAGGGCTTTCCTCCATTATTAGTAGCCTACCATTTTAGGTAGTCCAAGTTTTTAAGGATAATTTTACTCCCAACCATATAGACTTCCCTTATTTTGAGAATAGAATTTTTATTCCATAACTAGTTCAATCCCTTACAAGCTGTTTAAGTTTTCCTTGCATTAGAAAATGTAGACCATCTTTTCAAGCATCTTACATTGATTTGTATCATGTCCGTTCATTAGATGAAAGTTGCAATAAATCCCTTAAGTTTCCTTTCAAATCCTGGCTTCTTTTTCTGAGAAGGCCAATAATTCAGTTCTTCTTTGGTTCGAATATAGATGTCTTCGATTGAGGTAGTAAGATTATATTCTCTATGAAGTCTTGATTTTTGAGCCGTCTTTGACTGGCGTCTAGTTCTTTTGTGGCTTGATTCAAGTACTTCTTCGAGAGGAGTAGGTTTCCTTTTCATTATCCATTGCTCCTCATTCAAGGGCCTTTCTTTCAATCTTGGGGTTTCGGTCGGAAATTTCTTGGTAATCTTTGTACTTCCACTTAGTAATTCCTTTATTATCCTTAGTTCTTCGGTCATGGATTGTTCTATGCGTTCATGGTTTTCCCTTGAATGCAGAGCCTCATTTATAATCTTACTCCATTTATGTGAAAAACCGTCATAATCTTTTATCATTTCCTTCTCAAAGATAGTCCCATGGGAATATGACTGAACGGTCCTTCTCATTTGTAGAAATAGGTCTTCTTTCTTCGAATTCACCTTTTTGAGAGCAAAGATTGGGGTTGATCCCAAATGGAACGGGTTGATACTCCATTTTAAAGGGTCATAGGGTATAATCTGTCTTTTCCTCTCAATAACCTATAAATCTTAAAGCCGAAGGGTTTGCTCCTCAAGTAAGTGCGAGTTATAATCCACCTGACAATTAGACCTTACTTACAAAGGTTCCATGAATCCTTGAATCGATTTTCCTTTGCAAAAAACATTCTCTTATTTCGAACATTGAATCTATTCCATATCCTTTGAATGCAGTTAGAATAATTGTGAGTCTTTTATCCAAAATAGATCCTTTCTTGTTCAAAAAGAGAAGTTGATAAGCTTTAAGAAATTTATCCAAGTAGAAGAGTAGGTGTGGAATTCAATAAGGGTGGAGGTTCGAGCCCTCCTTCTAGCGCCAAAATATTAACCAAATTTATGGTTAACACCCCAAAAAAATTCTAGCTAATGTGATTAGTCCATTTTGAATGAAGGGCTTGACAACCTTAAGGATTGGCTTTGTGATTCGCTTATCTATATCTTTCGAATCAGACCTTTCGACGTCGTCGAAAGGTTAGGTATTTGCTTGAGTGTGATTCTTTTCATCCTAGTTAAACTTGTATGTGGTCTCCTTTTTGGGATAAATTGGATTCCTCTAAGTTTATCCTTTTAAGGGTGGAAACTACCTTAAGGTTTAAGATAGTTATCAAATTCCTTGTTGAATAGGCAATAGCTTTCGACCTTGTCGAAAGGTTTGTTAGCTTGTATGAAGTTGGATTCAACCTAGTCGAAAGGTTTGTGAATGGTCTCCTTCAACTTTGACCTTGCCGAAAGGTTTGATGACTGGGATTATAATGTCAAAAGGTTACTGGGATTGTTGTAGTAAAAGGGCAGTTGACCAAGTCGGAAGGCTTGGGGCTCCAAGTTAATCACTCCGGAAGGTTGAAGTTAGTATTTGGACTAGATGTATTATCAATCTCGTCGATAGGTTTAGTCCTTCGATTCAATGATTTCGTAAGGTTTAATGACCGTTGAACTGATTTGATCCTCAACTTAGTCAAAAGGTTCTGATTAGAGAGTTGGAGCCTTCGAAAGGTTGAAATAGTTACTTATGACTGAAGTATTGTTGATCCTGTCGATAAGAACCTTCCGCAGGAGTTTAACCTGAAAATAAGAGTTAATCCCATAAAGTTTCAAGTAAATAGAAAAGTAATTAACCAAGTTTAAGTCTTTCCTCTTTATCCAAGAAAAATCTTTATTCATTAAATTCCCCAAATTAACATTTAATTAGGGTTACAATGCTCTAATTAAGAAGGTACAAGACAAGAATGGAAGAAATCTGATCCCCCAGTTGGAACCCCTTAGGTCTTATTTTATAAATGTGGGCGGCCCTCCTTTCAACTTCATGCTCCCAACTGGGTCGGAAGGTCTCCCTTTTATATGCCGCCTTAAACCCTTCGTCTTCATCGAAAGGTTTGCTTTTTCATTTGCTATTATGAACCTTCCACCTCTGTCGGAAGGTTTGTTACTCTTATGTCTCCATGATCCTTCCGCCTTTACCGAAGGGTTTGTCTTCTTTTATGTTGTTTATAGTGAACTTTCGACCTTGTCGGAAGGTTGCTCTTCTCTTGTTTACTATAAACCTTTCGACGTTGTTGGAAGGTTGTTCTTCTTTTGTTTATGGTGAACCTTTCGACGTTGTCGGAAGGTTGCTCTTCTTCAATGATGTCAAAAGGTTGTCTTTCACCCTTTGTTAGCTTGAGAGTGCCGCTTTCGTCATAAACCTTTCGTTATTGTCGAAAGGTACCCTGGATGTGCTTCAACCGGTTCGAAAGGCTTATTATGCTTTCGAAAAGGTCATTTAAACTTGCCCACACTTGCTTTGACTTCTTCATCCCTTTTGGAAGATACGAACACTTTGAATGCTGAGGAATGAAACCTTTTGACTCCTTCTAAAGGTCTAGGACTGCTATACACTGTTGATTGCATCCCTTCGACTCTTTCGAAAGGTTTGAATCGAACTTCTTTCCTTTAATCTTTATTGAAAGACCTTTCGTCTTAGACGAAAGGTTGATTTTTAGTGTAGCAGAAACCCTTATCGATACTGTGGCATCCCACGTCTCGACCAAAACTCAAAAAAAACTCAATAGACCAAACAACATAATACATTTTTATAACATTAACAAATATGCTCTCGAATATATAATACTCTCAAACTCATCCTAGGGTGTCGCTTACCCTATCTCTAATGAGCCAAAATCTACTAAAGCCAAGGTTCTTGCTTAACCTTGCACTTTGATACCAAAATCTACTAAAGCCAAGTCGACACCGAACACTACCACTGTGTTCTAATGTCACGTATCCAATCGACAAAAGGGCATATTGTTAGGGCAAATAAAAAGAAAAGAATAGAGAATAGAGAAAAACAGAATCCTCCGACGAAATCGACAACATATAATATAACAAGGACAGTAGAAACTGTCATTCCAAACATACAGAGTATATAAGAGTTAAAAAAACCATATCTACTGGATAGTTATAAAATCCTGACCTTAGAAATGCCGATAGGTATACTATATAATACAGTGGAAAATAAAATACTATGATGGGTGAATCTTCAGCTCCTCTCCACGGTCTCCAAAACTTCAAAGACAACCTAGGAAAATACTCTGTCCGACCCGAGCATTATAATAAAATAACACCCGGATCAGTCTGGGAATACCAACGTAAGATAACTCAAATAATGGGGAACATATAAAGTTCTGTAAGACCACGCCACTAACGCGGAACGGGTTTTCACCTCACAAGAATAACATCAATACAGGAAAGAGTAGAAATAAATATCAGGAACAAATCCAAATATGAATGAGAATAACTAATATTAAACAAGACTTGGAAGAATGGAAATAAACTGATTAAAATCCAAACTGGATAGAATGGATAGAACAAGGAAAACAATCCAACTTAATAGAATGGACTAAATAAGGTAACAATCCAACCTTTATAGAATGGACCGAATAAGGTAACAGTCCAATTTGATAGAATGGACTAAATAAGGTAACAATCCAAACTAGATAGAATGGACTGAATAAGGTAACAGTCCAACTTGATAGAATGGACTAAATCAATACTTAAATGTCGTGATGAGAAGTTGGCTCTACTCATGGCAATTTAAAGCTAAAACAGATTCAGGGTTTTCGAATCAAATAAGGAAAGAAAAGTTTCCAACAAATGACAAGGAGGGTGCATCCCCCTTAAAAGAAGTATACCTCTAGAAATATAGTTAAAAACCCTGGGAACTCCAAGCCGGACCCCACCAAACCTTACCGAGAATCCGAATATTTCACATCTAAAACTCAATCGTTTTTCACATGACGGTACACAAAAATCTAGATGAGATGTGAAAATATCCTAATGGGAGCAACCCCACATAATTTGGCCTCTAAAAACAACGCGCATTGGTTTAGTCATTTCAAGAAAAGGATAATTAATGCTCAACGGAACAATAAATCGTCTTTGAATGACGAAAATAAAGTAGCTGAAGTAACCAACAGTTGAGAAACCAACTATCGAGGATATAAAACAATCGTATATGGAAATTAAGTTTTGTATACTTATCACCACTCATTGAATTCAAACTTGTACTTTTTCTTGGTTAACAATAATACCAGACAAGTCAAGGTAGTATTACCTCAAAATCATGTCCAACGGTTATTCTTAACTTTTGAAATAGCGACAAGTTTACTTCTTCAATGTTTGGTGTTAATTATACAAGTAAATCGTTTCCATATAAGTGATTCGCTTTATAGAAATAATTCATTTCCATAAACGAATCAAACCTTTTCTTTTTAAAAATGAACTAAACTTGTGCGTTATTTCCATATTAGAATTAGTTCCTGATTGTAAAACGTTAAGAGTATAATCTTTCCAAGTGCTCAACCCCGAAGGTCTAAACCAACATCAGATCGACACCCAGAAGATTATCCCAAAAGATAATAAAACAATTTAAATATCTTTTATAACTTCAAAAACAATATTAATTATCCCGAAAGATAATTAATCACATTTAAAATCCCTTTTAAATAAACAAATCCATTATGTTTAATAAAATAGATAATTATTTCCAAACACTTTTAAAACATTGGTAAATTAACTTTAAAATCTTTATTTAATCAGTTTATTAATTTTAAATCAGTTTATTAATGCAATTTTATTATATTAATTAATTTACTTTAATCACTTTTATTAAATCGATTAGTTAACTTTAAATATAATTAATTACAATGATTAATTAAATTCAAATAATCATTAGTTAAAATGAAGTAGTCATCTCAAACATCATTTACTAAAATGATAAGTAATTTTAAATTCCATTAATTAAAACAATTAATTAAGTTCAAATAATCATAAATTAATTAAATTCAAGCCTCGTTAGTTAAAACGATTAATTAAAATATCATTGTTAAAATGATTTATTTAATTATAAAACATCATCAACTAAAATGATTTAACTAAATTCCAAATATCATTAGTTAAAACAATTAATTAAATTTAAAACAATGATTAATTAAAATGATTAATAAAATTCAAATATCATTATTTAAAATGATTAATTACTTTTAAATATCATTAATTACAATGATTATTAATTTCAATTAGCATTAATTAAAATAATTAATCAAACTCACATAATCATTAGTTAAAATGATTAATTAAGTATAAAACATCATTAGCAAAAATGATTAAATAAATCTAAAGATAAACCAATTTTTAATCATCATTTATTAAATTGGTTAATTAATCTCAAAATCATTAGTTGATATGATTAATTATTTTAAATTATCATCAATCCAAATGATTAATGAATTTTAATATTTTGTTTAGCGGAAACACAAGCTCAAGTTCATACGACAGGGTTTGGGATGGAATTTAATACATGACGATATAGCGAAAATCGCTATAACGACAATTAACAAGTTAATTAGGATATCTGGATTTATTTTCAATCACCCATCAATAACGGCATACGTATGTAAATAAATAATAATGGGCGAGAAACCTCTTAGGGTCTCTCTACTGATTTTCCCTGCAAAACAATGGTTATGGAGAATCTATAGATAATCATATGGGTTCATAACGATCAAATAATTATGTCATCCATTCTCCAAACGGAAATTCAACCAAACAATCGACCAAACAATTTAACTAATATCCAAGCAATCAAAAAATGTTTTTAACATCATAGATATGAAATAATAAAATTTAATGTGAGTTAAAATCACATTGATCTTCATTTTCACCAAAACGTTATGATTTTGGACTAAAACCAAACGATCGTTTGATTTTATCCTAAATTTTCACTTGCTCCAAATCCAACCAAACTAATTCCATCATGAAGCTCTTAACGATACGAGTCCAGTGCAAAAAAGGGCGTTCGAATCCGACCTCGTATGAAGGAGTTATACATTTTAGAAGTTATCGATAAATTTAAATTCAAATCAAACAACCTATATAATTTACAAGTTTACCCTCCTACTATCTTTCTTCTCTATCAACATAAACATGCACAGTGATGCACGAACTTTGGCCATGCATGATTGTTCAATGGTACGGAGCTCTTACGCTCCGTTTCACGAACCGTCTTCATTGATGGTCTCCTATCCGCAATCTCTACTTGCCTATGCCTCAATTTTGACTCTGGAGCCACCACACGAAATGCGTCAATGCTAGTTCTTCCCTACTGCTACCATTGTCGCAACCTCCAAACTTTCACTGCACACCACCAAAACATAGCTACAGCTGCCTCTTATCACGACAAACCTAAAGGTACCCTCCAAATAGCTTCCCGAAGCCTAAATCGAATATCCCCTCAAGCCCTAGGCCATGCTGCAAACGTGAACCCCCCAACTCTCGACCGCACCTTACACGAAGGTCAAGGATTTAAGATCCTGAGCCCACAAATGTGACGGAATGAACGGCATTTTTTTTCATTGAGAAACAATTTGACTTTAATTTTTGAAGTGGGGAAATCCTCTCATTTGTGTTACAGGCAGCAATAATATAGAGGAGAGGAGGTATGGTTGAGTACGTGGGGGTATGAGGCAAGTATACAATGGGTATGGCCTGATTATGGGCGCATGTGTGTGTGTTAATTTTATTTTATTTAATAAAATATTCAACATAACATACCTAAAAATCTCGAACTCCAAACGAGACGTGCCACCCGGCGTTCTTTATGTTATACTCCTATTCCGAACACAATGGAACTAGGCTCGAGTCCTAATTTGATCATATGCAGAAGGTAGCTTTTCAAACCCAATTATTATATTCAATCTTCGAAATTAATTTCAACGCGTTTCGAACTCGCATGACCAAACGATTCGTCTAATCGCCATGAAATTCGACGATGTAATATTATTCACTATTACGGATCCAATGAAACTAGTTTCATCGAAATCCGAGACAGTGCCCCGAAAGGCTAATTTCATAGATTTAAATATCGTTTAATTTTTAATTATCGGTACTTATCCGATCTATTTATATTTGTAAATAAATTTACAAATCAAATTCGCCAATAATATTTATTAATTAAACGGAGTTAAATAAAATTATTAAATCCATTTAATTGACATTCAATTTCATAATTCAAATATTTAATCATTCCTATATTTGAACTATAAGTTATTAAATTCTAAAATCCAATTATTTAAATATTTAATTTAATTAAACATTTAAAAATCAAATGACCAGAATTTTGGGTTGTTACAACGGTGGAATTTCTGAATATGAAGTCAGATGATCCTAAAGATAAGTACTATATCTACAGCCAATAAATAGTTGTTCGTGATTTTCTTTATTGTCTGTACATAATACATAGTTAGTATGATATGATAAATCCCACGTTGTGAGTCGATCCATAGTAGGAAGTGTTTATAAGCATGCTTTATACAAAGAAATAAAAATCTTCTTTGCAATTTATTTGTGCCAAATTAATCAATGATAGTTGTTTTTTCTATATGTTGTCTGATTCCATCCCATACTATAAGAAATATAAATTTCTTATTGTTCATTATTTATCAGTAATCTTGTGAATTATCTGTTGCTATCTGAACTTGATATATTGCATTGGATATCTCTCTTGTTTCTAGTAGAATTTCAAGATGCAATTTCCTATTTTAGAAAATATGACTTACTGTATAATATGCACCATTGCATATTTGAACTATATTCTATCCAATCATATCAGCAAAGGATTTGTGGTTCATCCAAGGATCAAACAGCAATGGCGTATGCTCACCGCTAACTAGGCCTATGTTCATCAGTTTACATGCATTTTCCCTTTGTCAAAGGATATGTTTCACGGTGCTAGCGAAATTATTATTAATTTGTTGTTAACCCAAAAAATGGATCAACATCTGAGAATCGGATGAAAGCACCAGTTCAGAAAAAAGTAAAAGAAAAGGTAGAGAATAGACAAAAACACACAGAAGTTTTTATAGTGGTTCGGCATAATCTCCGGCCTACGTCCACTTTAATCAAGTTTTATTATTGGTTGCTAGTTGTTATCTCTTCGAATTATAACTATTTTTTCCCTAGATCTAAGTTATAATGAATTTGAATAAGTTTGGCAGAGATAAGAAGTGAAGAAGGTGTTGGTGAAGCTCCAAGTCCAAGAGTGTTGAAGGACATTCAATAAAGAAAAGGTGCTTTTATGGTAGTAGGTAGGTTGGTATTTATAGAGGAATTAGGCAGCATTGAGTCAGGGGCCCAATAGCAATGAAGTCCAGGAGATAGCACGAAGCCACACCGGAAGACCCGAGCCATCCCGGGTCAATCCTTAACTTGGGATAAGTTATGGTGCTTTGGCCCAATCATGTTGAAATTTCTCCAAGTCCTTATTCTGCCTTTTCTAAGTGCTCTCGTCAAATTTCAAGTCATTCCATCTCCTTCTCGATGTTCTCCTTGACTCAGGGCAAGTTAAGGACTTAGCCAATTTTTCAACCAGTTGACTTAGGGCCTTAACTCGGGATGAGTTAAGGACTTTGCCAATTTTCTAACCAGTTGACTTAAGGCATTAACTCGGGACAAGTTAAGGACTTAGCCAATTTTTCGACCAAACTTCCTGAGCTCAATTCTCTAGTCCCTCTAAGTGTGCCTCCTAACTTTCAAGCCGTTTTGTCTTTTTAAATCTTCTAAGTCCAGTTTAAATCTACTTTGCAAAAAAGTGGGTTAGCACTTGCCCTCTAAAGTACGCCTTTCAAATGTAAGGTGTGTTTTGCTCAAGTACAAGTTTCAGTAATCAGTCTTCGTTAATTGAACTTTCTGGCTACTTCAATCTTGGTGAATTGTTTAGTTCCTTTAGATTCTCTTGTCAATCACGGGTCGTTCCAAACCTCTTACAGCCTAAGACACTATACTCTACCTAAGTGTAGTTTATACATCACAATAATTCCGATTTCATTTGGGATTATTATGTCACATATCTCTTATCACATCTCATTTTCGAAATTGTCTCGTGTTCGTCTAAGATTTATCGGTTTTATTCTAATTACAAGGTGTTCAATTCTTTTATTTAGTCGATTTCCATTATAGGATTTGTCTCTTTGGATCATCTTCCATTTAATTTAATGTGCAATCTCTCCGGATCGTTTATTGTTTAAGTTAAGAGAATGATCTCTCTGAATCGTTTAATGTTGGTTTAGTGTCCTAATCTAGGATTTCGATCTCTTCAGATTCTTGCCAAGTCTATTCGCTCTCCGGCAAAGGGACTCAACGATCAAGCAAGCCCATCCACTAACTCTCTGATAAGGGGACTTTCTTCTTGCACTTCGACCCGCCTCTCTGGGCAGTAGCTCTATAGCGACCAAAAAAGCTCATTTTTTCACTCTCCGGTGACGTGGCTCACTCCTTGCACTCCAACCCCATCTAAGGTGATCTGCCCATCCGCTTGCACTCCAGCAGGGGACTTGCACCATGCACTCTAGCCCCATCTCTCTGGACGAAAGCTGTAAGGCAATCCAAATTCATGCAAGCCCATCCTCTTGCTCTCTGGCAAGGGGACTTGCACCTTGCACTCTGGTCTCATCTCTCCGGATGAGACATAAAGCAATAAATACCAATCATTACGTTCTTGTGGATTTTTCAAAATCAAATTCAAATTAAGCAGAAATAATAAATAGTCATCCTAGATATCCAACTTAGAGCGTGCCTATGGTCCAATCCAAATCTCGTACATGTGTAAGCGGTCCGAGGTTATCATAATCCTAAGTAGTCATCCTAGACATCCGACTTAGAGCGTGCCTAGGGTCCAATCAAGGTTTTGTGCAAGTCTAAGCAGTCTGGGCTTATTATCCTAATTATCAAAAGCAAGAAAAATTAGAGCATGAGAGACGAATCTGCCACCCATCCACCCCGATTATGGGATTACGGGTCTCGAACCAGATCCTTGGTGCATTGGCTGCAGATGGTTGTTGCTCTGGTTGCACCATGGCATTTCAGTTTCTAACATACCGTTGCAACTGGTTGTTCCAAACCAATTCCTTAATCATGTCACGAAGGTGTCTGCACTCCTTCGCTTCATGTCCTTCTAGCTCATGGAATATGAAGTACTTCCAAGATATTTTCTCTCGATCCGAAGGCTCTCGCCTGGCCGGCTTTTGATAGGGAATGTGCCTTCTAGCTTCCAAGTAGATCCTTTTCGGAGTTTCAGTTAGCTCGACGTAAGAAGATAACCTCGGTCCTCTCTTTAACCACTTAGATTCTTTGTCATCGTCACCAGCATTCCATTTCCCTTTGTCCTTTCCATATCTAGCTCCGGGTAGTCCTCCGCCATCCACAACATTGACTTCATCGAGTTCAACGTCTTCAGTTTCAGCGTCTTCCAGATGTAAGTTCTTTTCCTCTTTATGGAAGAATTCCATGAGATCCATCGGTGGGTCTCTTTCCAGAGCAACCTTGAAATCTATTTTACTTGCCACTCCTAAAACCACTACCATCAAGATTATCGATGGATCCGATCTACCAACGGAAGTAGCTGCTGCATTTAATCTTAACAAGTAGCTCCTCATGCTCTCTACGGGCCTTTGCATTACAGTCGGAAACGTCAATACGTTCTTTAGTCTTGAGACGTGAACCCTGATCTTCCTCAAGAACCGGTCCACCAATTCATTCCAAGTATGGACATATCCATTTTCCTGTTGTCGAAATCACATTGCAGCCAAATCCATCAAGTATAATAGGAAGCATCGTTCATTATCTCCTATGAAGCACCCAACACCTACATGTGTCGGATGCATCTCATTAAGTGAACCGTTGGATCTGATCTTCCATCATACATCTCCAGCGTTGAAAGCTTTAAATTAGGGGGATTCCTTTCATTTTGGTTATTTGAAGTGAACGAGTTCCTACGCATGTCCTTTAAGTTTTGATTTGGGGGTCCACCTTTAATCATCTTCTATACCAACTCAGCTAGTCGATTTTCACCGTCCAATGAAGGACTCCTTCCATAAGCAATACTTCGCCCCTTGTTGCTATACGGGAATTCTGGCACCTACTCTGGCACATATTCCTCTCGTTGCACATTAGTGTTCTGATCTACAGCTCTGGTTTCATTTTGTCCTCCATTCCTACGGGGAAGTTCTAGCACATATCCCTTCAGTTATTGTGCATTTACATTTTGATTTGTGTTTGCACAAAAAATGGACAAACACCTCAAAATTGTATGATTTAGTAGATCTTATGTTGTTCTTAGTGATTTGGGTGACTTATGCAAATATATGAAAAGCAGGGGCTAAACTGTAAAAAGACACACAGATTTATAGTGGTTCGGCCAGAACGTGCCTACGTCCACTTTATATGTTATTTCTCCTTTAGATCTCAGATTACAAGTACAAAGCTTTGGTACAAGTATCTAAAAGTGTTTGAAAGTTCCTTCCATGCTTGAGCTCTCAAACTTCTCCCCCATTGTTGTACCCCTGCCCCTCTATTTATAGAGTGAGGTTGGGGGCAGGGGTCTTGGATGTATATAGCTGCTGGTGGGCCTGGGCTGAAGCAATCTGGCCTGGCAAATCTGGTTCGGCGGAGCTTTGTTCGGTCGTAGCTATGGAGGAGTTGGTCCGGCGATGAGCTATGTGGTCCGGCGTTGGTGGTTCGGCGAGGCTTAGGGATGGAGTTGGACCGGTGGTAGGGGCTCGGTTCGGTGATGGGCCTTGGACCGGTGGTGGTGATGAGGTCGAAATAGTTTGGTTCGGCAGTTGTGAGGATGCCGAATGAGGTGGTGCCGAATGAGGTGGTGCCGAATGAGGTGATGCCGAATGAGGTTTTGCACTGGGAATGCCGAATGTACCAAGGCATCCTGAGTGCCGCATGATGACTGCCGAATGACCTTGATGATGATACGCTTGCTGGCTGCTTCTTCTTGGTTCAGTTGTGGAGGAAACGCACCCCACACAGACATTCCAGTTTTGACCAAAAATGGGATAACACTTTGCCCCCCAAAACATGACTTGCGGTAGGAAGACGTGTTTTGTAATGCCCTGAGCTGGATGTTCATATCCTGTCAACAACCTGCAAAGAGCTTGATAGTTTTATATGGCCCCAAATGACGACCGTTCGGGATCGAGCTATTTGGGATGAAGTGCGGCCGTTCATGGTCAAGCGCCTAACTTCAAATGACGACCGTTCGCGATCGAGTCACTTGAGGTGAAGTGCGACCGTTCGCGGTCAAGCGTCTAAATCCATGCGACGATCGTTCGAGATCGAGTCATTTGTGGTGGAATGTGATCGTTCACGGTCAAGCGCTTTACTTCAAATGACGACCGTTCGGGGTCGAGTCATTTGAGGTAAAGTGCGACCGAGCCTGGTCAGGAGGCGGACCTCAAATGGCGACCGTTCGTGATCAAGCCACTTGGGGTGAAATGTGACCGTTCGCGGTCAAGCGCCTTACTTCGAATGACGATCGTTCGAGATCGAGCCATTCGTGGTAAGGTGCGACTGTTGGCGGTCAGGGGGTGGACCTCAAATGGCGACCGTTCGCGATCAAGCCACTTGGGGTGAAATGTGAGTTGTGCCGTTCGAGGCGAGTTTGTGACTGTTCGAAGTCGGGTGCCGTTCGAGGCGAGTTGTGACCGTTCGAGGTCGGGTGCCGTTCGAGGCGAGTTGTGACCGTTCGAGGTCGGGTGCCGTTCGAGGCGAGTTGTGACCGTTCGAGGTCGAGTGCCGTTCGAGGCGAGTTGTGACCGTTCGCGGTCGGGGTGCCGTTCGAGGCGAGTTTATGTGTGCCCGGGGGGGACTTAATACCATCCAAACCAGATTCACGTTCGGGTGAGTTTCTGGATTGTCTGTTGTGGCGGTTTATCACTATCTCAGAGCATGCCTAGGGATCGTTCGCGATCCCGTACATGTGTAAGTAGTTTAGCCATTTTAGAATTATCAAAACCAAATATCCATTCAACTGATGAAATTTAAAATAGAAATGTTCAGCAAAGTCAAATCCAAATTTAAGAAATAAAGAACAAAAACAAAGTAGTGACGTCGGAGTGCAAACGCCTATATCGATGTGGTTTATAGTTGTATCAGAGCATGCCTGAGGATCGTTCGTGGTCCTGTACATGTGTAAACAACTTAACCGTATCAGTGTGGAGTTTGCTGCTCGTTCGTCGTTATCTCGATCAACGGATAATAAGATGACATCTCGATCCTGAGCCGTCTTCAGTTGGTGCGGGCGGTGGTCGTTCTTGTCCCACCGTTGTGGCCCTCCTTCTAACATATTGTGATAGCAAACCATTCCGAATATGCCCCTCCACCTCATCTTTCAGATGCCTACAATCGTTGGTATGATGACCATTCAGGTCGTGGAACAAGCAGTATCTGTCTGATTTCCTTTCGTTAATAGTCGGATCCCTTCGCATTGGCCTACGGTAGGGAACTTGCTCTCTTGTATCTTGATAGATTCGCTCCAAACTCTCATTCAGCTCGGAGTAAGTGGTGAATCGCGACTCTTTCCGTGGCCGCTTTGACCTATCATCATTATCCTCAGCCTTTCTCTTTCCTTTACCAGTCTCCGTACCCCTTCCAGGTGGGTTTCCGCTCTTGATTGCGTAAACGTCAACTTCTTCCTCCCTTTCTGCACTAGCATCTTCCAAACGCAGAAACTTTTCAGCCTCATGATAGAACTCTCCCAGATTCATAGGCGGATCTTTAGTTAACGAATTCTTGAACTCCGTACTATCAGCTATTCCAGATACAGCCGCCATCATGACCATAGATGGATCTGGTCGATCCACTGATGCTGCTGCCGCATTAAATCGTGTTAGAAAACTCCTCAAAGTCTCTCCAGTTTTCTGCTTCAAGGTTGCCAAAGTCATCACATTCTTGGGTCTTGCAATATGAACCCTGAATTGCCTCATGAATCTCTCAGTTAAATCTGCCCACGTTCCTATGGAGCCGCTTTCCAGTTGTCTGAACCACAACGCCGCAATATCTGCCAAGTACAATGGAAAGCACCGGGCCATAACCTCCTCTGATGCCCCCAGCACTTCCATATGCCTTATATATTTTGTCAGATGAACCGTGGGATCTGTCCTTCCATTATACATATCCAATGATGGTAGCTTAAAATCTGGTGGGTTCCTAGCTCGCCTGATTGTTGTGGTAAAAGGACTCCTATTCACATCCTCCAGGTCTCTATTCACTAGTCCACCTCTCATAGCTCTTCTAACCATCTCAACTAATCTGTCATTGTCTCCAAGCTGAAGTCCTCGTTCACTGCCTTCGACATGCCCCCTGAGTCCGTGGGAGCTTTCAGGTGTATGCCCCCCTGGCGGAGCGTTCATTCTTCTATTGTTACCAGATTGTTCGGATGCCCCCGTCTCTCTTCTCGGGATTGGATCAACATGTTCTGCATGCGTGCCCCCTAGCTCTGGTGCTACGCCAGATGGTCCTGCTCCGTTCTGAACTCCAGTTGCGCCTTGGTTCCGTGCTCCAAGTTGCCCAATCTGTTGAAGCAAGTTCTGGATCATCCCTTCTTGTCTTCTCATCATGGCCTCCATCTCATCCCTGGTGATGAAGACTAAAGCTTGGTTTGCTCCTGAGGAAGCCTCTTGACTCCCTTCCTGTTGACTTTGCTCCGGCCTCGGCCTTCTGCTTGATTGTCTTGCCATGATTCTCCCAATCTGAATCTTTAGACTTTAAAATTCAGCTTCTAAGCAGCAGAATCCCTGAGTTCAGTTCTCAGTGAAAGCACCAAAAATGTTTGCACAAAAAATGGACAAACACCTCAAAATTGTATGATTTAGTAGATCTTATGTTGTTCTTAGTGATTTGGGTGACTTATGCAAATATATGAAAAGCAGGGGCTAAACTGTAAAAAGACACACAGATTTATAGTGGTTCGGCCAGAACGTGCCTACGTCCACTTTATATGTTATTTCTCCTTTAGATCTCAGATTACAAGTACAAAGCTTTGGTACAAGTATCTAAAAGTGTTTGAAAGTTCCTTCCGTGCTTGAGCTCTCAAACTTCTCCCCCATTGTTGTACCCCTGCCCCTCTATTTATAGAGTGAGGTTGGGGGCAGGGGTCTTGGATGTATATAGCTGCTGGTGGGCCTGGGCTGAAGCAATCTGGCCTGGCAAATCTGGTTCGGCGGAGCTTTGTTCGGTCGTAGCTATGGAGGAGTTGGTCCGGCGATGAGCTATGTGGTCCGGCGTTGGTGGTTCGGCGAGGCTTAGGGATGGAGTTGGACCGGTGGTAGGGGCTCGGTTCGGTGATGGGCCTTGGACCGGTGGTGGTGATGAGGTCGAAATAGTTTGGTTCGGCAGTTGTGAGGATGCCGAATGAGGTGGTGCCGAATGAGGTGGTGCCGAATGAGGTGATGCCGAATGAGGTTTTGCACTGGGAATGCCGAATGTACCAAGGCATCCTGAGTGCCGCATGATGA
Source organism: Allium fistulosum (assembly GCA_030737815.1). NCBI lineage: Eukaryota > Viridiplantae > Streptophyta > Magnoliopsida > Asparagales > Amaryllidaceae > Allium > Allium fistulosum. The sequence goes on along the minus strand of CM060903.1, from coordinate 767,460,211 downwards.
CTGCCGAATGACCTTGATGATGATACGCTTGCTGGCTGCTTCTTCTTGGTTCGGTTGTGGAGGAAACGCACCCCACACAGACATTCCAGTTTTGACCAAAAATGGGATAACAATTTGCGTTTCTAGCTCTATCGTTATCCGTTCCTGTAGTCATATCAATGTTTCCCCCTAGTATCGATTGTTCTATTGGTGGGGGAATTGCTCCAACTTGCTCTGCTCTAACGCTTGCAACTCCTACACTAGTTCCCAGCACTTGATTCAGAATCCCAGCACTTCTAGATATTCCTTGCTGTCCAATCGTTTGGAATATTCCATCCAGTATCTCTGGTTGTCTAGTTAACATCCCATCCTGCATCTCCTTCATCATTTTCTTCATCTCTTCCTTAGTCACGTAGACGGATTGATGAGGGTTTGAAGACAACTCCTGGCTGGCCCCAGGCTCTAGTTGACTTGCTCAGGTTTTAGATCTAGTATTAGGCCTTTTCATCTTCTCCAAATATCATATTCAAGCTTCAAGTTTTCAGGCCTCTCTTTGTTCTCAGTGAAAGCACCAAAAATGTTAACCCAAAAAAATGGATCAACGCCCAGAAATCGGATGAAAGCACTAGTTCGGATAAAAATAAAAATAAAAATAAAGAATAGACAAGAACACATAGATGTTTTTATACGTAATCTCTGGCCTACGTCCACTTTAATCAAGTTTTATTATTGGTTGCTAGTTGTTATCTCTCTTAATTACAACTAGTTTTTCCCTAGATCTAAGTTACAATGAATTTGAATAAGTTTCGAAGAGATAAGAAGTAAAGAAAGTGTTGGTGAAACTCTAAGTCCAAGAGTGTTAAAGGAGATTCAACAGAGAGAAAATGCTTTTCTGGTAGCAGGTAGGTTGGTATTTATAGATGAATCAGGCAGCATAGAGTTAGGGGCCCAATAGATGAAGTCCAAGGGATAGCACGAAGTCACACCGGAAGAACCAAGCCATCACCGGTCAAATCCTTAACTCGAGATGGGTTAAGGTCCTTAACTCGGGACGAGTTAAGGTGCTTTAGCCCAATCATGTTGAAATTTTTCCAAGTCCTTTTGCCTTTTTTAAGTGCTCTCATCAAATTTCAAGTCATTTCGCCTCCGTCTCGATATTCTCCTTAACTCGTTAACTCGGGATGAGTTAAGGACTTAGTTAATTTTCCAACCATTTGACTTAAGGCCTTAACTTGTGGCAAGTTAAGGACTTAACCAGATGAGTTAAGGACTTAGCCAATTTTTCAACAAGTTGACTTAAGGCCTTAACTTGGGACGAGTTAAGGACTTAGCCAATTTTCCGACCAAACTTCTTGAGTTCAATTCTGTAGTCCCTCTAAGCGTGTCTCCCAATTTTCAAGTCGTTTCGTCCTTGTTTGAATCTTCTAAGTCTAGTTAAAATCTGCTTTGCTAAAAAGCGGGTTAACATTGGCATAACCAAGAAATTTAATTTAGTCTAACACCTTGCCTTCGTCCACCTAGACCAAAGATTGTTCTTGCTAAGTAAATTCCACAACAATTTAATTTTGGCTTTAGCATTTAAGTCTGAAAATTTATGTAAACCTACTCCCCCTTCTAACCTTGGCCTGCATAATGTATCCTGTTATATTTTAGTAATTTTCCACTCCAAAATAAATCCGCACACATTTTGTCAGTTTTCCTAATTAAAGCAGCTGGAATATGATAAATTAGCATCCAATGCAATATAATTGGTGTAATCGTACTCTGTATAAGCTCTGCTCTTTCGACAGTAGGTAATAGACTGTTATCATGTCCTTCTAACTATTGTCGAGTCGATTTAACAGGGGTGTAGAGTGCGATACATGAAAATAATCCAAAGTCGGAGGGACACCAAGATACTGTATAGGTAACTCTATCCCTTAATCTGTAAAATGGAAGAAATTTCTGCTTTCCTAGTTGCTTCTTTACTGAAGTAAATTTTAGACTTGGTTTGGTTGATTTTCAATCCCACGATGTCTTCTAATTTAGTGAAAATTTCATTCATATGACATGTATTTTCCACCGTTGCTACTATAAATACCATCAAGTCATCCACATATAGGAAATGTGTTACGTTAGGCTATAAATTTGAAATTGGTTTGAGGTTGTCTTTATCAACACCTTCTTCCATAAGCAGGGAAAAATATTCCACTGTTGTACAAAAGAGATAAAGGGATAGGGGATCCCCTTGTCGTAAACCTCTAGTTGACTCAATGAAGCCTTAGGGTTATCCATCCATTATTATAGAAAAAGTAGGCGTTGATATACATATGACATCAATAATCAAAATAGGAAAACCAATAGAGTTTAGCATATGAAATTAGGATTGAGCATTTGGTTGATTTGGTTGGTCTGGTGATGAAATTTTTTAAACAGAACTAAAATCGATAAAAATAAAAACCAAACCAAACCGACCGAATTAAGTTTGGTTGGTTCATTTGGTTATCCAGTTTAACCGAATTAAAAATATTCCACATTTTATGTTTGGAATATTCATTATACTTTAAAATAAAACTTAAATATATGATTAAATTATTCTTATTTAGTATTTTTGTGTCTTTTAATAGTAATTTGGACAAATATATGATAAATAAATTTTATTAAGATCACTAAACAAATCTAAAAAATTTATTAAAACATTGATAATTTTAATAATATAATAAAAGTTTGGTTAATTTGGTTAAACCGATAACCGAATTAGATTATTTTAAGGACCGATTGTAAACTAATCTAGTTTCAAAACTAAACCAAACCGACCGAAATAAACTGGTTTGGTAGGTTTATTTGGTTTTAACCAAAGTTTTCTCACCCCTATATGACATACATATTCTCGATCTACCATGTCATAAGCTTTTTGTAAGTCTATTTTGATGCACCTCTTCCCTTTCCCTCTTTTTGCAAAGTCATGTACAAGTTCAAGTGTAAGCAAGATATTGTCACATATATTCCTTATAGGAACGAAGGAGGACTGATTCACTGCAATCAAATAAGGTAGAAAATATTTTACCCTATTGTATAAGATTTTAGCAACAATTTTATATAAAACATTAGCATATGAAATAGGTCGATAATCAGAAATAGACTGTGGCTTATCTTTTTAAGGATGAGTGTCATGAAAGTATGGTTTAAGCCTTTTTCCAATTTCCTTGTTTGAAATTTTTTGGATATGACATCCATCAATTCCACTTGTAGTAGGTTCCAATGAGGCTTATAAACATAAAAAAACCATCTAGTCCAGGGCTCTTAGAATCATCAATGGAGAATAGAGATAATTTGATTTCACCAATAGATATGGGTGAATATAAGTATTCTTTCCCATTATCATTTATAATCATTCTAGTTCTAACAATGGGGAAATTGCAATAGTACCACCATTAAAGAGGGAATAGTAATAAGAAATTGCTTCTTCCTTAATTTTAGCACCATCGTAGATAAAATTGCTTTGAGCATCTAGTAGAGCATGGATTTTATTCTTGTGTCGTCTCATTGATATTTTAGCATAGAATAACTTTGAATTCTTATCACCTTGTTGCAACCAAAGCACTTTACTTTATTGTCTTAACAAATCGAGTTGTCTTTGTATGCTAATTTAGCTGTAAATTGATGTTATACATGTAATTAAACATATCTTAATTTTCTGGATCCTCATCACTTTGTGTGAAAGCTGCATTAAATTCCTCTTGTAATTTGGAGGTTGTGTTTTCTTTAGCTCTTAGTTTATTCCATACCTTCAGATTGATTTTAATCATCTTAAGCTTGTGCATGAATTTATGTGTTGTTGTACCTCAAGTATCTGAATTTAATCCATCTATGATGCATTGTGTGTATCCATTCATATGATGGCAATTGTTTGCAAATATGAATGGCATGCCCTTTTCTGATGGTGGAAAATGCTGAAACTAATTAGAATAGGTGTATGATCGCTGACGGTCATAGGAATTGTGATGGTGGAAAATTGCGGGAACATAGACGGGAACTCATAATTCACCAGTACCTTGTCTATGTTTGTTGCAATACCCCTTCGTCTCCATGTGTATTTACACCCCTAAAAATTAGATTCAACCAAGGCACATTTTAGTAGACATTTTTTAAAGATGTTTAAATAGGTAAAAGGGATAGGAAAACCCCTCCTTTTATCTTTTGGACTAAGAGCATTATTAAATTCCCACATCATGGTCCACGGCATTTCTATTGTAGAAGCATCGAGACATAAGGATTCCCATAAATTCTGTCTTTCAGCAAATGAGTTACTAGCGTAGAAGAAAGTACAAATACACTACAACCCCCTTTTATTAGTAAGCAGTAGAGTAACATGTTGTGTTGTCATGTTGAGCACATTGAAATCCCAAATATTAGCATCAACGATAACCAATATTCTGCCTTTGCTCCCTGTTTCATTATTGTGCAATAATGTCCATGGTGATTGCAGACTATTTTTAAATTTCTGAACATTTTTATACTAAATTTGGTCTCCACTAAGCTAAGTACAATAAGCTTATGGAGTGTAAGAACTTTAAATGCATGACTGAATTTGTCGTTCGCATCCAAATGACTAACATTCCATGACACTGCATTCATTTAGTTGTTGTTGTGCTCCTTGTAGTTCTTTTCGGAGGAACTAAAGTGGAAGTTTTAGGATTACCAAATGTCTCATGCTTCTGCTTATATTTGGGATTAGCCAATAACATGGAGGAGACATTTTTATCACTTTTTTGTTGTGTTCCAATTCTTGAATGTGTTGTGCAATGTGGTGAATGATTTTCTGCTTTTGATTCTCAAATTTTGATGTTGCTAGCTCTTCATCAGCAGAAGAAGTTTATGCATCTTCTATTGTAATAGCATTATAAAAAATTTGTTGCTTATGTTTATCTATTTTAGACCCTTCCTCACTTTTATCTTCAAAACCACCATATGTATGTATGTTACTAACATTGCTATGCTACTGTAGATATTCGGGGTAGAAATCCGCCTTTCCTTCTTCATCTACAGCAAGAAATTTGAAAGGATTGTCAAAGGTTATGTTAGAACCCATACCGCATTGAACCTTCGGAGATTGCTTACCAGTAGAGTGACGCTGTTCTTTCTTTGTATCAGTAACCACATAATCCACATGTGTATGAGGAGTTGCAACCTCCTCCGTAGACGTTGTGATGGTAGATGATGTAATATTGTTTTGCAAGCCATTAGTTTTCTTCTTTGGTTGTCAAACTTTTAGCAGTAAAAATATTACATGAATTCTCATTATGTCCATACGCATTACGCAATGTACATAGTTTCATTCGTTGCTCATATTCAATTTGAATTCTTTCTATATTGCCTTGTGTACACATCCATTTCTATTTCTGTATGGTACTGTAATTTAGCATCAACTTCAACCAACACACTAGCATAGTTTAATCTGATTTCTTTTGCAGTAGTCATATCCATTTGAATAGGCTACCCCTAAACACCGGCAATTCTTTTACTTCCTTTATTATTCCAGTACTCTATTTTTAAATCTTTCAGTCAAACCTAAATAGGATTACTAGAAGAAAAAATATTTAGTCAAATTCATACCTAGCTTCCACTTTTTGATGATAAGAATTCTCAAACTTATAGTTTAGGGACCGGATTGTACTATTCTTGCACAGTCTTCTGCATTATAAAACTTGATGAATATAAATCCATTCCTCTTGGAATACATATCACAATCTCCACTCGGTTGCCCTAGTTTATCAGTGAAGTGTTTAAAATTGTCATATAATGGTTTTATGCCCAAGATGTAGACAACCAATGTTGTTCTCCACTTACCTTCTGAATGCATTATAGTGGACTCTAGCAATTGCCCTCTGATTTTATCGTCGGTCTTAATTGGCATAAAGAACTTTGGATCTATCAAATCTTCTTCCCTGTTAGCAGCACATTCCTTTATAACTTCCTCCCATGATTTAGACCACATATGTTCCTTTGGGTCATTTTCAAAACCTAAATATGGACCTCCATGTTGATTGTGTTGTCATCAACGTCAACACTAGCCTCTAACGAGAAATTCTAGGATCAATCCTGTGGCTTTGGTGGTATACGGTTATGAGTAACTGCCTTATCTCTTCCTTGTTCCTCCATTTTTAGTTTTTTATAAAATACTATATTATATATATATATATTAGAGAAGGATGGAAAATAAGAGACAAGAAGAGAAGGAGTGAATTAATTCTGAGAAAAAGGTAAATTCTATAATTATAAATCTATATTCTACTTAACTCAAATCTCCTCTCAGATCTGTAATTCTAACGAGTATGTATATATCTTATTATACATATTTTGGGATGGAAAGGAAAAAGGAGACAATTAAAGGAATGGATTTAGATTTGAAAGATTTGGAAAGCTAGGAAGGGGAGTGGGAAATTATATGATTTATTTATAACATTGAAATCTATATCATTGAATTTTATTTAATTATTGTACCTATGCAAGATCTATTGAATTATAGGTTTAAAATGAATATAATTAATTGAAAACTTTCCTACAAATTCTGTAAATTATGTAATTCTGATGGGATGGCATATACTCCTTAATATGAAAATTTTGGAAATTAGTCCGTTAAAATTTTAAAGTATGATGTTAACAAGATGGTGAAATTTATTCCAAATTTATGTTAATTGGATTGTAAATTGTTTAATAACCACTTGTAATGCCCTAGTTTGACTTGGAATGTAAATTTATATGTTTTAATTTATTAGGTGCGTTTAATGTACAATTTAGTCGTATTGATTTCCACGTAAATTTTCATAGACTATCTGACCTCACACTATATATAAAAGGTACGCCATTTGGAATAATAAGGAATATACCTAAACGAAATAATTCCTTTCTTTGGAAAAGGATAGTTCCAATATATTAAAATATGGAAATGAATATTCTTTGTAGAATGCACACATAACTGTATATTCTGAAATTCCTAATTGTAGAAATTAAAAAGCTGAAAATAGATATACACACACACGCACACACTCGTATATCCACGTCTACTAATTAAAAATATAAATATACATAAGGTAAAAGTTAAATCTTAATAAACAAATATACTTCAGTTCTCGTATTAATTACAATTAAAGCATTTAAATATTAGTAACATAATATATATAAAAGGATTAGGAGGTTGCAATGAGAAAGGGGTAATAACTCAAATATTAATGAATAATGATTGCAACATTAATGGCAATGAATGTGAAGTTAATTGAAGGTTACAGAAATTATATAGGGACAAAAATGTGTCTAATGAGATTGATTATAGAATTATCATGACATTTATGGAGGAAACGGAATAGGCATAAAAAGTTAGATTTGGAATAATGAATAAATGTCATTAGTGATTGTCCATTATGAATAATAATGACCATTTATTAAGGATAATTAATTGGAGAAAAGAAATAAGTGACATTTAGGTGACATAAAAAGAAAATGAAGAATATAGGAAATAAGTGTAACAACTCGCACCTCACTTAACGCGGATATTGTCCCCAACTTAGTCACCTCCGCCTCATGGGCCAAGCCAATGTGTAGGGTTTTGTTCCTCAAAAGGCCTCGACGTTGTTATGAGATGAAGGCTTTGGTATATAAGCACCCACTTCATAGTGTTTTTCCGCGATGTGGGACTATTATTCCCATTTTGAAGGGGTGTTACAATCCCCCCCTTTAGAGCCCAACGTCCTCGTTGGCTCATGAGCACAACACCACCCAGGCATCGTGGTTGTAACACGTACAGACCATAATTCCGGCTGGGTATGGCTCTGATACCAATGTAATAGCTCGCACCTCACTTAACGCGGATATTGTCCCCAACTTAGTCACCTCCGCCTCATGGGCCAAGCCAAGGTGTGGGGTTTTGTTCCTCAAAAGGTCTCGACGTTGTTATGAGGTGAAGGTTTTGGTATATAAGCACCCACTTCATAGTGTTTTTTATTGATGTAGGACTATTATTCCCATTTTGAAGGGGTATTACAATAAGCGTATAAGATAGGAATAGGTTCACAACAAATAAATAAATAAATACTAATAAATAAACTTAGGGGGTAATGTAATTTCCATAGTGGAAATTATATGGCATCAATAATACGTTTAGGATGAGAATGAATTAGTGGGTCTAGCGTAATATTTAGGTTTAAGATAAATAATTTGATTTGGTATGGGTTGGGATGTGAGGTCGGTAGAGTTATACAATGGAAGTTTTCCCTTCACCTAAAGGCCACCAACAGTTGTATATACGTACTACTGATGTGGATCATCTTCAACTATAGGACCCATGGGAAGGGATATACGTTTGAGTATAGGTGTGGGAAAATATACCAAGGGTTCGCCTCGGATTTAAAGTACTAAATGGCTCAATAACTTAAGGGATGTCAAGGGGTTTGCTTTGGGGTGGAAGGTGTTAAATAATCTTTGGGTCTACCTCCTCCGTATTTAAGCAGTCTAAAATAACCTACGACGGTGCCTCGTTGGGAAATGAGGTCTGCTTCATTTCTAAACTAGAGATACTAAGTAACTGGAATGGACATTTTCCTTGATTTATATTAGATAAGTCTGGGATTTCGGTTGTGGGAGATGGCGGGTTATGTCAGTATTGTTGATAAACCAATATTTAGAAGTAGGGTTGGCATATAGGCTTTGACTCCAGCAGTCCCGAGCAGTCTTTAGAAAGACTTGGGTTAGGCCCTGATGGATTTAGCTTTCTACGAGTGTAGAATCCGTATGGGATACACAAAGACCTCAAAGTTTAATTAGTTGTTTGTTTGTTGGAGGTAGGCTAGTTAACCCTTAAATAAATCTTTGAGATATGTTAATAATACGGCTAATTAAATTATAAAGTCATATTTAGAAGTCATCAGCCTTCATAGTTAGGGTCGGTTGACTAGCGATTACATTACTAAGGGTCTGCTTCAGGGTTAAGGTATTAAATAGTTGTTGGTTTTGCCACCTCCCTATTTAAGAAGTATTAAGTGGTCAAGGTTTCCTTTTCTGGTAGTACAACGCTTATATATATAGGGTGAGGCATATATAGTTATACCTCAGAGAAGGTTGGATATATTATATATGCATATAGAATTAAACGAATAAACCGTGAATAATAGACATAATACTTAAATAGAATTCAATAGGCATAAACTAGTGTTATGGATAAAGTATGAAATTTTCCAATTGCCAGAGCATTGTTCTGACCCCTTCCTTATTATAACCCACGAGATAGATTTAGAAGGATATGCTACTAGAAGAAGACGAGAACGGTAAATGGAGAGGTCTTCTCATTCATGCTCGGTACTGACAATGCAACTAGAAATCTATGGAATAATATTGATTCCAAGGTAGTAGCCATAGTCGATATATATGTTTTATTATATTTTACTATTCAGCTGTGAGCTTGCTCTCTAATATACTTATGTTTATTACTGGTTACCAACACCAACGATCCATACCCTAATGGACTTCGGTTTCGATTAGTCGAAATTTGGGCCCACTAAGGTGTGAGTTATTACACAATGCAACTAAGAATATCCGGCAATGAAGAGCCATGCAATGCTCTCTTCCAAACCAGGGAATGCCAAGACCTCTTATGAGGATGCACGCGCCAAATAGCACTCTCGTCCATGCCGAGGACACCGACGCACTGATAGCATGACAACCACTTCATGGTCCCGATTCATTCGTTTGTGGTATACTGCTTTATGAGGATGCACGAGTCAAACAACAGTCCCTTCCATGTCGGAGAAACCGACACACTGATGCCTCAACCACCCATATCGTGGCCCCAATTCATGCGTTTGTAGTGTACTGCTCATGAGGACGTGCGAGTCGAACAACTCCCATTCATGCTTGAGACAACAACGCACTGATGGCGTGTCCACCTATGTCAGGACCCAATTCATACATCTTTGGTTTACTACTTCATTAGGATGTGCAAGCCAAACAACATTCCTATCCATATTGAAGGCATCATTGAAAAGATAGCATGATCGCCTATGCATTAGTCCCGATTCGTTCGTCGATGATGATGCCCATCTCCTAACAACAAAACAGGGTGCTATTGCCAAGATGTGCACAATTACACACTCAGTAACCCCGATTTTGGCATCAGTAGTGTTATCATCCTCAAGCAATCAAGGCGACCTCATCATAGTGTAGCGTGGCCAAAGATGGCCCATTGGCACAGTCAATAAAGCAGACAAGCCACATGGAGGCCGAGGCCCAAGGACAAAGTGCCTTAACAGAGTAAAAGATAAATTTGTTTGTTCATTGTTTTTATGCTCTATCATGCTTTTCACTTATTCGCTATAGTCTGTATAAGTATCTAAGTCTATGTGTTTGCTTGACAAAGTCGGTGGCCACTTGAATCACCCAACACAAAAAACATATGATAGAATTAACAAACAAGTCAGATACATCGGATAGGCATATATGTAGAATGATAGTGGACAAGTAAACATAATATGCTGAAACAAATAACATTCTAAATAGTCAACTTACAACATGACATATAATTGTATCGTTATAAAAGTAGGGGGCCAACCCACCCAACAAAAATAGATACTAAAATAAGCGAATTGGTCAATGCTCAGCCTCTGACAATGAGACAGTCGTCATCATGGGTCATCTCCATGTCAAACTCCAGGGCAATTTCTAGGGCTAGGATACCGAGGGCATTAGACAAGGAAGAGATCTATTCTAGAGTAAGGATCTACAGAGGAAATCGTCATATGGCCACCATCTCTACCGCCACTCCCGTCGAACCTCAGCACTTTTCCGATGAAAGGAAGTTGACGCCAAAGGGAAAGAGATAGTTGGATGAAAAGATCATTTTCAATGTGGTCGTCAGCCATTCATTCCATTCCTCCACCGGTTTAGTTTTCTCCCCTATAAGAGCATCTTGGATGACCCAGCATTAATATTCCAAGAGAGAGCCCTTCAAGTCGTCCACCTCTTTGTTCCTTGTGTTTAACTCCTCATTCAGGCTAGCTCACCATTAAGCCTTTCCCTTTTAGCCACTTCCTCAGCCTTTTCCTTGGCCACACAAACCTCATCCTTGGCCTTTTTTCCTCTGCCAAGCAATGTGTTATGGCCTCATCCGTAGTGCGCTTTTTGAATACTAGCACATCATTATGAAGGGGGGAGTGTGGGGTCCAACCTAAAGCAAAAGATAGGAAAGAAAAAATAAAGGGACTAAGTTCATATCATCTCACTAGAAAAGCCTCTACATTTTCAACGCCCGGCACTGCCTCAATGGAATGAGTGGACTACTCGAATTTAGGTCAACCTGTTTAGGCCAGAACCTCCTAAGCTCTCTCAATTTGAAGAAGCAAGTGGAGACCCATATCATTCATCCTCTCCATCATCGAAAGGCCGGCGGACCCTATCAACCCGTTAGTAACCAGTAAGTAACTGAGAAGATCAACCTCCTAGGGGAAGCTAAAGGAAGGTCCCTACCATAGCTCTTTGAATCCTCTTTGACTCGCCTTCTCTTAAAGTGCATTAAATCTAGCCCAACCACCTCCTCACAGGGATATACCTCACTAGGGGCAAGTTGGTGCTGTAAGGGAAGTGTTGGGCAGGTAATGATCGGCCGTAGGGGTAGTCTCCCCTATTTGTATTTACTAGGAAGTTGTGGTCATATGTTGTTGAGAACCAACGACATTGCGAGGCTATGGAGGAGTCGTTTGTGCGAAAGCATTCCCTCTAGCATCTGAGTTGACAAACTCTGTAAAATTAAGTTCAACTGCTACAAAATAGAAAAAACAAGAGTTAGCCAACTTCAAAAAAGATAGTCCTCGAAGACAACTCCAAGAACCTACTGTTCGACTATCCATGTTGCTTCTGTCTAATCAGAGGTGGGCAAGGGGACCCAGTATCATTACTGCTAAGTCATGCCCCATTAGAGGTTTATGTGCCGAGGGGCACAATGTGTTTCTTGATTTGAAAACCTATGGTCGGGAGGGGTATCGAAAGAGGAGCATGAATTGTCAACGTATCTGGCTCCCATATCAACCTGCCCAACCTCTCCGCATTAGGCATCTCAAAAGTTCTAGAGTAACTCAAAGATCATGAGACATAGCGGTCAGTGACCACAGGGTCCTCTAAAATTAGTGGATCTTAAGCCTCCCACTTACCCTTGTCACCTAAATATCTTAGGCTTGCATCATGACCTGGGTAGGTCCATGAGGCCTCCTCTCCTTCGGTATTTCTAATAGTTGCCTGGGGTATCTCCCGAATGACCACCTCGATGGGTACTGCTGGTCTGCTCCTTAGGATGTGAGTAGCCTCCTCCCTCATCCTCGTAGACTAGCGAGGCCCCAACAATCCCATCTGATGGAGGTTCACATCTGTTAATGAAAGGGCCAAATTCTTTTTCATCGGCCTCCTTAAGTTACCATTGGTCATCTTCATAAAGAGCCAAGCCTATACCAAACCCATTAGGGTTCTCTACATCAATAAAGTGAGTCAGAAGTCAATAAGAAACAAGGTCAGTCTAATTAAGGTAAGAATAAGGTAAAGCATACCTAGAACCTGGAAGGCTCATGTCCAGAGTGTAGGGTTGACAACAATTGGTACAAAGAAGAAATGGCCCTTGTAGCCCACAACCTTATGCGGGGGAGGCCATAAAAGAGAGGCAGAGTGTTGTGCCCTTGTAGATAGTAATTGTAGTATAGTGGGTATCTGCTTGCCGTGATAGTTTAAAAACCATCCTGATGAAGTTTTAGGAGGCCTAGATCATGACAGACTATGTCAGGAGCCTATAGCTATTAGGAGATAGTTGCACGAGAGCCATTATGTGGGATTTCAAGAATCAAACAAAGAAGTGGTGTAATGGAAGCGCCACCTTGCTCAACATATAGGTGAGTGATAATGTAAAGTATCCTGTCGGGAGTTGGTTGGCCCAATCAACAGCTAAGAGATAAAGGAGCTTTACCCCCTAAGATCCATACCCGGCTGGAGAGTTGGCACAACCTAGTTACCGAACCCCCCTCCTCCCCCAACAAAGGAATAAGGATGAGCTAGACTCAAGGGAAAGCTTGCCCTCAATACGGGCATGGTCTACCTAGATTCTGATGCACCCTATAGAGGGACCCCACCACCCATGATCGGCTGGTGTGCTATGTAACCCGTTCTAAAACATTGTCATCCTAAATAGGTCATGTCGTTTGCATCACCTAGATTTTCAACTTTAAACAATACATGTGTCGAGGACCATGACAAACCTCAAAAAAACCTCTTCTTCCTAACTAGATGGATGGGTATTTCAATAATTTTGCATGTTCATCGAAGTTTTTTAAGGTAATGAAATACTTCCCGCCATTATCAACCAACATCGATCAATCAACGTCATTATCAAGGAAACCTCTCAACTATGACAACTCTCAAAGCAAGCATGAAACGGTAGGGGTAAAGAAATAAAAACCAAAATTTGTCAAGAAACAACATTCAGAAATCATCCATTGATTCAATATCTAAAATCAACGCAAGAAACGAGAGAGGAAAGAAAAACTTACTAGTAAAATAGAGGAAGGTTGGAAGAACTAATAAAGATCTAGTAAGAAAACTTGAAGAACTTGAAGCTTCTTTAATGGTGATAACAAAAATTCTTGGTAAGAAATGAAGGATGTTAACTGGGTTTTTAACCCAACAGAATTCAAAGGGAACTAGAACATCTACAACAAGGCAAAATATCTCAAGGATCGACCAAGAAGGCCAGAAGAAAAAGAAGAGAAAGACCAAAGAAGAAAAATGCCAAAAAGGGCTAAGGCGATGGATCGCTAGTGATCCATCGCCTATGGATCGCTAGCGATCCATAAAGCTTGCTCATTGATCCTCCATTCCTCTTGCATCATGATCTAATATGTTCTCTATAGACGCTTGCCAAGTTTCATAGCATGCCAAACAATCTAACTCGAGAAGTGAAGACTCACCGGATTCAAGCTGTTTGACCAAAAGCAGCTAACTTAAAAAAGACTTACAGAACACATACGAAGTCAGATTGACTTGAAATTTTGGGAGAACATTTAGAAGACATAGAAAAAAGCTCAAAAAGAATATGAGAGCATTTGGAGTTAATTTTATGGATCGCTAGCCATCCATCTAGATGGATCACTAGCGACCGATCTAGATCAGGCCCCACCACCTTAAATTTTTATGGTGGGTCCATGACACCCTCTAGAGTGTTCCTGCAAAGTTCTGTTCAATTTTAATAAGGTTTGAGCAAGTTTTCTAGACCAGATAACCCATGAAGACGGATGATCAAACAAACTCCAAACAACTTGATACTTGGACAAGGCACTTAAATAGAAGATAGGAAGACAACCAAACAAAGATCACTCAAAAATATGCTAAGTGGATGGATAGCTAGTGATCCATCCCCTATGGATAGCTAGCGAACCATCCCCTATGAATAGCTAGCGATCCATCAAGATAGGTCTGATCGCCTTCAAACTTTCCGAGCTCCTTTGTAATACTAAGTAAAGGCTTCTGGTAGAAAAATATGCTAAGTTGATGGATAGCTAGCGATCCATTCCCTATGGATAGCTAGTGATCCATCGCTTATGGATAGCTAGCGATCCATAGAAATGACTCGGATTGATTTGATATTTTCGATGATGACTTGGCATAACAACTAGACTCTTCTGCACTTGGGCTTCTGATCCAACACTCGCTGAATTCCCCTATAAATACTCACCTACCTACAACTAGAGATGGATCTTTTTCGAAGAGAGAGCCGCCATTACGGTACTGGAATTCCTTCACTTCAACTTTCTTCCTCACAACAGTCATCAAGGGGGTTACAGTGATTCTCCAGTCAACCCTTGTACTTGTGACTTATTCCAACTCATTGTAACTTAGATCTAAGGACTAACTAGTTGATATCTAGATAGATTCAACTAGTATAATGATAATAAAGATTGATTAAAGTGGACATAGGTCAGAGTCAGCCGAACCACTATAAACATTCTTTGTCTCTTTTCTTACTTCTGCTTTTTATTTCTTGTTTATTTCAGATTTGCGCTGCTGATTATCTGCACCGGTGCTTTCACACTTGATCCAGGGTGTTGATCCATTTTTTAAGTTAACATTTTGGTGCTTTCACTAAGATAAAGGTAGATCCAGAAACTTGAAGCTTGAATATGTGATTGGGGAGAAATAAAGAGACCTAACACTAGATCTAAAACTGGAGCAAGTCAACTAGAACCTTAAGGCAGTCTGGAAGTATCCTCAAATTCTCACCAATCCAACTATGTAGTTTGAGAAGAAATGGTAAGGCTGGTGAAGGAGATGTAGAATGGAATCTTGGCTGGGCAACAAGAGACGATGGAGGGTTTCTTCCAAAGGATGGGACAATAAGGACTTGCAGGAGATGTAGGAATTTAGACCCTAGGGAACAATATAGGAGCTGCTAGAGTTGGATTGGAACGAGATGGAACGTTGCCTCCATGCCCAGAGCAACCGATACTTAGGGACAACACGGGAATCAACGCTAATGATGGGATCGATATTGGAGCTGGCACCGAAAGGGCCAACAATGGAGTGACAGTTGAAACTCCGAAAATTGGTGGTACGGGAGCTAATCTGAATACTAGAGTGTAATAGGGGGCAGAACATTGCTTTCGGACGAAGACCTTCATTGGATGGTAAAAATCGAATCACTGAATTGGTAAGAAGGTTGGTTAGAAGAGGACCCACAGATCATGGTTTGGAAGATGTGAACGGAAACCCGTTTACTGCTAATATCCAAAACGCGAGAAATCTTCCCGCTTTCAATCTTCTCACGCTGGAAATGTACGGCGGAAGACCGATCCAATGATTCATCTGATGAGATACATCCAACATATAGAGGTGTTGGGTGCTTCTGAGGAAGTAATGGGGCGGTGCTTCCCATTATACTTGAAGGATTTGGCGGCGATGTGGTTTAGACAACTGGAGAATGGGTCCATTATCACATTGACTGAGTTAGTAGGCAGATTTTTAAGACAATTATGAGTTCACGTCTCACAACCGAAGAACGTGATAACATTGGAAAATGTGAAACAAAGGCCCGGGGAGACCTTGAGAAGTTATTTAACAAGATTCAATGCAGCAACGGCTACGGTCGATAGGCCAAACCCATTAATGATTTTGATGGCGGCAGTGTCGAGAGTCACGAGCAAGACCGACTTCAGGGCTGCACTTAAGAGGGATCCGCCAATATATCTTGCTGAGTTTTACTATGAAGCTGAGAGATATTTACGTCAAGAGGATGCTGACGCTGAGGGTGAAATTGAAGATGCCCAAATTTATGCTGTGGATGGAAAGGGATTGTAACGACCCGTATTTTTAACACTTTAAAAATACGAATTAAAATGAAAATTTTGGATAAAAATCCGAAGGAAATAAAATTTTGTGTTGTTAAATGTGAATTACAAGTTAAAATACAAAACTGAATTCTGAAATAAGTTATTTGTAAATTAAATATGGATGTTAACTTGTAGTGAATGTAAATAATGAATTGAATTTGATTGTAAACCAAATATGTTATGATTGTAAACAAAGAATAAATAAAATGGTAGATTTAATAATGGAAGTTTATGTTATTGAAACTAATATAAATAAATGTTACTTAATATTACAGTTGATTGAAAGCAGATAATAACTGAAACTGTAATTTGATAAAGATGTTAACTTGTAATTGAACGTAAGTAAAAGATTTAAATTTGAATGTAACAAGTAATTGAATTGAATTGAATTTGATTGTAAACAACGAAATAAATAAAATGTTACATTTAATATTGAAGTTATAATATGGAAATCAACGTAAATGAATGTAATTTAATATTACTATGAATTTAAATAAGATGATAGCTGAAGAAAATGAAAGTAAATGAATTATAAACTATTGATAATAATGTATAAGTAAATGGTTGATTCAATAATGTAAGTGTAAATCGAAATAAAAGAATTCATTTGGAATTAAATAACTTGAATTTGAATTACAATATAATTGAACGTTGAATCTAATATAATCTTTTATATTGGATTTATAATGGAAAATTGCATTGTAAAAGATTGTTAATTACTATGAAATTAAAAATGGAATTTGTGAACAATTAAGATTTGATTTAAAAGTTAATAATTTAAAATTGGGAATTTTATATTGAAATTAAACAGTCGAATAATTTATTTTTCGAATATTGGATTTAATTAGACAATTAAATCGATAATTTAATAAGTTAAATTTCAGAAATAATTGAAATCGAGTTGAATATGATTGAAAATAATTTGTAAAATTTTATCTCATCATATTGGAGTTATAGTAATGTTATAGAACTTTTAAAATTGAATTTAAAGTTAATTTGTGAAAATTGAATATTTTAATATTTAATTATCGACTGAAAAATAGCCATTTTTCTAACAGTCTTAGAATTGAACGAAACTAGTTCCATTGGATCCATAATAGTTTGTTATTGTCGGATTTCAATTTTCATAGCAATCGGAGTTATCATTTGACCGTGGCAGCTCGAAACGCATCGAATTGTTTTTAATATTAATTCGGCGTGAGAAAATAGTCATTTTTCAAAAAGTCTCGGATTTCGACGAAACTAGTTTCATCGGATCCGTAATGTGATATTATTGTATGGTTTCAAATTTTGTGTCAATTGGATGTACCGTTTGTCCGGGGCAAGCCAAAACGCATCGAAATTGGTTTAAATCGGTTTAATTTAAAACTGATCGTTTTTCTCCGTAACTCGCCCAGATGACCGAATTAGCCTCCGAAACATGTTCCATTGCGTTCGGAACGTGGGGTAAACCTTAGAAACGTCAGCCAGCACGCTTCGTTTGGAGTTCGGAAAATCCGGGATGAATAGTGTCGCGTATTTTTCAATAAAAGCCATCACTTTCTCTATTTTCCAAAAAACCCTAGGTCAAATAGCTTCAGCCGCCACTAATCTTTTTAATGGCTGAGAATTTTGAAACTTTCTCCTCTATTATCTCCAAATCTACAAACAATTAGCAAAAGTCGTCAACTACAAAGTTGTAGAGGGCATCAAGATCTAGCTATCCAACGGTGGAGATCGGAAACGGAGCCACGGATTGACGGCAAAAAGAGATGGAAGCTGCTGCGTTTTTCACGCAAATCGAGGTGGAGGAGGCGACCGAGCTCCACACCCTTGGGGCCGATGGTGGCTCTTGAGTAGTGCTTCGAAGTGGTGTATCCTGATCGAAGTGGAAGTGCTCGTGGTGGCCTCGAAAATTGAGGGAATAAGGGCGGCTATGGGTTGTTGGTCACGTTCTTTGACCTGGGGAAGATGAAGCAAAGGAGCGGCCAGATCTGAAGCAAGAGGGATGGACGGCCAGATTGCATTGTAGGGTTTAAAATTATAAAAGAAAATTGTAAATATTTATAATATAAATTCGTGTTAACTTCAAAAATGTATAACTTTTTCATACGAGGTCCGATTGGAACGAAACTTTTTGCGTTGCGATCGTAATGACGAGAACTTCGAAATGAAACTGGTTTGGATGGATTTGGAGACGGTGGAAATTTGGGCTAAAGTTGGGCGTCGTCCAGTTTTAGTTCCAAACCGGAACATCTCGACGACAACGGAAAATTAAAGTGAGTGTTTTATAATGCTCACAATGTACTAAATATCTTTATGGTAGTTAAATTTGACATTATGAAGTGTTATGATTTTATTTGTCGTTGTTTGATAAAATTTAATTGTCATATAGATTGTCATTTGAATTAACCGTTGAAAATTAAATTGACAGTTAAATTGAAATTAAAATTGAATTGCGATTGAATTACATGACATTGATAACTATGAAATTGCCATGAATTGTATTGTCTATTGGATGATGTATTTCGATGGATGTTATTGGTCGATATTTTAAATGTTTGGATGTTTACTTGCTTATATATACACTGTTATGCATACATATGACACCGTGATTTTGTTAAGTGATATATATTCATCCGTGACATTTAATTGAAATAACTAACCACTTGGCCATAGGTTAGAGAATTATATACGGACACCGGGTTGGTTAAATTAAATGATTTTAAAAGTTGTTTTGAAATTATTTAAATGAATTGATTTTAAGAATAAAATCCAATTTATGGAAATCGAATTATTTTGAATTGAAGCTCGAGATGTTGGAATTTAAACTTGGTAAATGAAATTGTTTAATTATTCAAAGTTTAGATTTTTAAGAAAAAATTGAAATACGGCGTAAATTTTCGAAAGTTGATTTGTTTTAAAAGATTGGACTTTTAATCGAACTATGAATATTTCTAAGAAAATTTATATGAAATGATATTTCAAGTTTGAGTTTGGAATTGAAAATTGATTTGAAATTGAGATTTAATTAATTTGGAATTTAATTGAAATTCAAAGAAATTTGTGAATTGGACTAAATTGAAACTATTGAATTAAATTTGAAGATAAAATTGATTTGAATAGGATTTGAACTGAAATTGATTTGGAATGTAATACTTAAATGAATTCTTGAAATCCGAATGTTAATCTAAGTTTATTGAATTGGAAATTGTTCCAAAAATTAAGTAAACTACTTAATACGGATGTTTAATTTAAAGTATATTCTAATTTGAATACGAAATGGTTTTAAAGCGAATCTTATATTCTTATATAAATATATGAGCTGTTTTGAAAAATATTTAAAGTTTCGAAATATATTGAAAGTGAAATTGTTTATTTTGTGGTTCAAATATGTATGTGAAATTGATAATTTGAAATGGTTTATTGAGAAGCTGAATCGAGTTGAAATTGATGATTTGAAATTGGATTAAATTTTAAATTTTGGAATTCGAGTTTATGTGAATCATTTTGTGAAAATTGAGGCGAAAAATGATTTTGAAATCGAAATGAGATATTGAGGCGAAAAATGATTTTGAAATCGAAATGAGATATTGAGGCGAAAATGATTTTGAAATTGAAATGAGATATTGAGGCGAAAAATGATTTTGAAACGGAATCTTACATCTTGAATAGATATGATGATATTTGAAATGGATTTGATTTTGAAGCGAATATGATATTTTGATATCAATTATGAATCGATTTGAAATGTAAAAGAGCCATCAGTGTAATAATACGTAGTTATTAAAGAGACCGGGATCGGATATGGACATACTCTCTGTCGATACCGAAAACCACTTTAATAACTAGTATACGTGGAGTGTTGATCCAGAACGAAGTGGATGGTTTGATGAACGCGTTGATTGAAGAAAGAGAACGATATTGGATGACCCCTGACATGACTAAAACAGGAGCCGCGCCGGGCCATTGAGGTTCGCCACCTCTAGCGGACACACTTCTTCGTTACCATGTCTATTACTTTTGTGATTCGATTTGGGTGCACCCCTCGATTTTGGGAGTGTTGTTTCACGGTGTTGGGGTAGTAGCTGCTATGCCCAACATCAGTCCGGATCACGCAACTACTAGTATCCTAGTTTGTATTGCCTCATGTACCTTGTCATACTGATTATCCTATTCGCAACCACTACGATTTTGATTTGTACCTTTAGTATATGGATTGCCCTCTGGTGACTTCCGGTTTTGGGGAAACTACGGTCTTGTATATGCTCTTGGGAATATAAACTGTGTTAAGGGTGGAATGGGCCATGGCTTAACGCTATTTTAATACTTTTACTTTAATGTAGACATATTATAATAGCGTATTGTACTACATAGTAGATAGTTTAACGGATCCTTGAGAGATGGAAAAATCCCGTAACATCTCTTAAGTTATTGCACTCACGTTGACACTGGATAGGAGATGTCAAAACCCGTAAACATCTCTGACGCCGTCACACTCATATTTTCTTATTCGATTTGACTTACATGAGATATTTTAGTCCTGACTCGAGTGTTTTGTCTTTTCATTACGCTCGGGTCAGCCTGAGCATTTCAGATAAGGTTGAAGATCTATTCTGGAGGACAAAGACGGAGTTTGGTATTACATCATTTGTATTCTACTACCATATTATTTTTCCGCTGCATTATTGTAATATCTCTGATATGTATGTAACTCTGATTTATGATGTATAATAATAATCAAATTTATTTATTTAACAGCTTCATGAACTGTTATTTTATTATTATATCTTGTTCCTTCCGCTGCGAGATTCTGAGTTTGTTTCTGTTCTTTCTTTTCTTTTCTTATTTAACCCCATTAACCATCCGCCCTTTTGAATGGTTTAGAATCGGCATGTGTGTCTGCCTATACATGTCGATTTAAACTGTCCAAAAGGCGGGTCGTTACAGGGATCTTCCGGAGCAGGATTTGGAAAAGACAAAGGGAAAAGAGAAGCTGATGATGTTTCTAGTGAATCGAAATGACAAAGGAGGGAGCCCAAATTCTCTTCCTATTCTGAGCTGACTAGAACCCTAGAAAGGATATACTTAGACACTAGGGGGCAAATTCCCTATCGAAAACCCCTGAGAAGAGAGCCCACTGATCGAGAGGAAGGATCCAAAAAGTTTTGCATCTTCCATGAGCTCGGCGGACATAAAACAAATGAGTGTCGACACCATCATGATCTGATAGAAGAACTGGTTCCGAACGACCAACTGCATAGTACGTAAGTTACAGAGTTGCGATAGCACAACCAAAGCAGCCACCACCCATACCAGAGGCTTCAAGGAGTGCCCAGGGATCTGGGCCAAGGCAGATAATCCCATAACCGAGATGGATGGGAAGTTAGATCCGGGTGCAACTCTTTGCTTTGGTTTCTTTTTTGCACTTTTCTTTTCATATATTAGCGGTAAAAACAATAATGATCCCAGACCGCTTAAGTGTGTGCTAAACCTAGATTGGTTCCTAGTCGCGCTCTGGTTCGGATATTCGGGATAATTGCTTAGGATAGTAATCTCAGACCGCTTGGACGTGCACAAAACCTAGATTGGCCCCTTGCCATGCTCTAAGTCAGATGTTTGGGATGGACATTCAAGATTTCTACTTATTTAATTTCTGCTTGTTTGCTTTGATTTGAAATTTGAATTTTGTAAAATCTATATTTAATGTGATAACTAATTTTGAATGCCATAGATTCTCGACCGGAGAGATGGGACCGGAGTGCAAGGTGCAAGTCCTATTGCCGAAGAGCGAGTGGACAGACTTGTACGATATCGAACGCCATAGAGTCCCGACCGGAGAGACGGGACCAAAGTGCAAGTAGTAAGTCCCCTCACCAGAGAGTTAGCGGATGGGCTTGCTTAATCCTCCTTAACTTAATAAGCAAATGATCCAAAGAGATCATCCCTCTTAACTTAACAAAAAAACGATCCGGACAGATCGTCCCCTTAACTTAAAACATTAAACGATCCGGAGAGATCATACATTAGACAAAACATTAAACGATCCGAAGAGATCGTGCATTAAACTAAACATAGAACGATCCGAAGAGATCATGCATTAAACTTAAACGATCAATAGAGATCGAGCCTTAAAATGGATTTGATTTAATAAAAGGATTTGAGTGCCTTATAAACAGAATAAAACTGATAAATCCCAGATGAACACAGGATGATTTTGATATATGATGTGATTCTAATATATGATGTGATTCTGATATATGATGTGACAACTCTGAATGAGAAGCAAAAATTGATAGTGACTTAAATCTTGAATGAACATGGGATAATTAGAGATGTGTGATGTAAATGGAGATATGTGATGTAATTGGAAACGTGTGATTTATTTAGAGATATGTGATGTAATAACTCTGTATGAAATCGGAATGATTGTGATGTATAGATTACACCTAAGCAGAGTTAGAGTCCTAGGATATAACAGGTTTGAAGTGACTTGTAATTGACCAAAGAATCCAAAGGAACTGGACGGTATACCGAGGCTAAAGCTGTTGGAAAGCTTAACAATCAAAGACTTGTTATTGGCTTGTTCTGGAGCAAAGCACGCCTTTCATTCAAAAGGCATACTTTGGGGGGCAAGTGTTAACTGGATTTTTAATCCAATAGAACTCAAAGAGAACTAGAACATCTACAACAAGTCAAAATATCTCAAGGATCGACCAAGAAGACCAAAAGGAAAAGAAGAGAAAGACCAAAGAAAAATGCCAAAACAAGCTAAGGCAATGGATCCCTAGCGATCCAAAAAGCTTACTCGTGATCCTCCAGTCCTCTTGCATCATGATCTAATATGTTCCCTATAGATGCTTGCCAAGTTTCATAGCATGTCAAACAATCTAGCTCGAGAAGTGAAGACTCATCGAATTCAAGTTGTTTGACCAAAAGCAGCTAACTTAAAATGGACCTACAGAACTCATACAAAGTCGGATTGACTTGAAATTTTAGGAGACGTTTATTTAGAAGACAAAGAAAAAGATTCACACAAAAAATAAGAGCATTTGAAGTTGATTTGATGGTTCTCTAGCGATCCATCTAGATGGATCGCTAGCAACCCATCTAGAGTGAGCCTCACCATCTTAAATTTCTATGGTGGGTCCTTGACACCCTCTAGAGTGTTCCTACAAAATTTCGTTCGATTTTGTTAAGATTTGAGGGAGTTATGGATGATTCTTCTGGACCAAATGACCCATAAAGATGGATGATCAAACTAACTCCAAACGACTTGATATTTGGACAAGGCACTTAAATAGAAGATAGGAAGACAATCAAACAAAGATCACTCAAAAATATTCTAAGTGGATTGATCGCTAGCGATCCATCCCCTATGGGTAGCTAGCGATCCATCAAGATAGTTCTGATCACCCTCAAACTTTGCGAGCTCCTTCGTAGCACTAAGTAAAGGCTTTTGGTAGAAAAATATGCTAAGTTAATGGATAGCTAGCGATCCATCCCTTATGGATAGCTAGCGATCCATCGCCTATGGATAACTAGCGATCCATAGAAATGACTCAGATTGATTTGAAATTTTTGGTGATGACTTGGCATAACAACTAAACTCTTCTGCACTTGGATTTCTGGCCCAACACTCACTGAATTCCCCTATAAATACTCATCTACCTGCAACTAGAGATGGATCTTTTCCGGAGAGAGAGCCGTCGTTACTCTATTGGAATTCCTTCACTTCTTCACCTTTCTTCTTCCTCACAGCGTCATCAAGGGGGTTACTGGGATTCTCCAGTCAACCCTTGTACTTGTGACTTATTCCAACTCATTGTAACTTAGATCTAAGGACTAACTTGTTAATATCCAGATAGATTCAACTAGTATAATGATAAAGATTGATTAAAGTGAACGTAGGCCAGAGTCAGCCGAACTACTATAAAATTTATGTGTCTCTTTTCTTACTTCTGCTTTTTATTTGTTGTTTATCTGAGATTTGCGTTGCTAATTATCTCACTGGTGCTTTCACACTTGATTCAGGGTGTTGATCCATTTTTTGGCTTAACAAAGAGGAAAGATGGCTTTGGCTTATATAGTTTTGGTATTCGATCTGAGCCCTTGGATTGAATGGGTGGGAAATAATATAAATAGTCTAAGTTAAAATTGATTACCATGTCAAATCAACCATCGCATTTTTGAATCGTCTCACCGCCACTACTAGTAATAAGACAACACGTGTCAACAACATTAAATGCACGAATGACAAGTCCACCTCTACAAGCAGAAGTGAACTTGGAGGGCAAAATGTCTCGATTTTCTCGCATTAAGATGACCAGGACAGCCTGCTAACCTCTTAAGCACCCCGCTTAAGCCACAAGATCACAAGCTCACCTTGTTCGGCCTAATATTTTTGTAAAAACTAGTGGGACTAACAAGGGGGCCCACACTACAATGAATGGGCAGCAAGCTTTGGATGTCGCTTGGCATGCAAGCAACCCAACAAATAAATATCCCGTCCTATGCCTTGCTCGCACTATAGGAAACTCACCCTCTCCCAAATCTGAGCTCCTCAACCGCCATCCCGCTCGCCTCCCGCCAGCAACCATCCCACTCCTCCTTTGTTGTTTTGTCTTGGCAGGGCAAGCCTCTGCCCAAAATGCATGTCCGCCCCTACAAAATGAAGCCACGTATCTGCATTATTCAACTGAAAAGGATTGACATATATGACATTGTTTATCTGAAAAAAGTGACACTATGCAGTAACCACTCCACGTTCTTCTCAATCTATGTAGTGATTGCGCTACTTTTCAAAAACCTTTTGTCCTCATGCTGTCTTTCCAAACAAATCATACTTCAGTACAGCTTACCAGTTGTCTTTCATCTAGGTCATTCAGACCAGTTGGCATCCTAGCTAGCCTGCATATGTATCATTCAACACCATCCACGATCGAGAAGAAAACTAGGGATTGCCCACCAATCTTAGCCATTTGAAGCTGATTGTATCTTCTTTAGATACAACATTGAATGCATTTGTACAAGAATCAATTTTCTCATTTTTATTGCTTTGATTAATATCCCTTGTAAGAAACATACTTTAATAGAAATCAAAGTAATAGAAATTACTACCATAATGGACATAGATCATTCTTGATTAAACCGCTCTAAATCTCGTGTCCCTTACTCTTCTTTAGCATTTATTATCTTACTTTTCTCCTCGGTTTCAATTTATTAGCTGCGACATTAGCAAATAACTATTACTATTATCAACTCATAATTACAACTTTGAGGTTGGCTAAATTTCTAGTCAACAATATGATATTTGAACAATAATTATAACACAAACAACCAAAATAAAATTTGGTTAATTAAATTTTAAATTACAAAACTCTCCTCATATCAAATTAACGTTAAATATGATTTAACTTCACAAAGTTATTCATGATAACACAAGTTAAAGATGTAGTGTACTAATTGATTGAAAAAAAATTGAAATTTTCTCATTTTTGCTTCACTGCCAATGCACCTGATCCAACAGAATGGAGTTTGGCTCTTGTGCAAAGCACAAGGGAGCTTGACTGCAAGACTCACCAGTCGAGCAAGGATGAAAGTCGACCTTAGTGATCCGATAGTGCCGAGTGGAAGGGTTGTTGCTCAATGGATAAAAGTTACTCAAGGGATAACATCTTAATCTTCCCCCAAGTGTTCACATCGAAGGAGAAGTCTGGCACCTTGATGTCGGCTTTCATCACCTAGAGTTGTAGTATGTTCCAAGGGTTGAATTTTTTCGCCCATTGAAGTTGTACATAAGCTGGGTTAAGAACATCATGAGACGGTTCAGTCCATATCTGGTGCGGGTGTTAGAGCATTGAGAGGACATTTCCCTAATACAAGGGAATCGGGAAGGATGCACCACCGTTATACCACTTATCGTGCCAATGTAAACGTTGGGTAGTCAAGTATAGAGTGGATAACAGCTGAAACCATTTAATGGGTAAGCCCACCACAGGATAAGCACTCTCCTATTCCGACATCCCAGAGCCTCCGGTAGCACAGGAGAGACAGAGATGGGCTCTCTATACACACTACCTTGCATATGCCATGATTATTCAAGCAAAAATTTATGGTGACGAGTTTTTTAAAGCACCGGTTTGTGTGTTTTATAAACCGAACAAAACAAGTATAGTGTAATTTTGGTCATTTATTTCAACACATAAAATATGTGGTTTTTTTGTTGTTTTTCATACTTTCATCCAATACTCTCTTTAATACTATTATTCGTATACTTCAAATTTAACAATATAATTTCGGTTTCATATATCCTATTTTGTTGAAGAAATCATCCAAAATATATCAGCTATATCTAGTGATTTTTCCAAAAAAAAACTAAAAATTTATTATAATAATAATTTAAAAAACATTATAATTTATTAATTTTCAGATTTTATCTTATTGAAATTAACATTATCTACTTTGATTGTACTAAAATATGGTTTATAATGGATTTATGATACAAATTTTGAAATCTACATTTCAAATTTTTAAAATTTTCTTTTAATAATTATTTTTAATGTAATATGTATATTAGACACATACTTAATTTCACAATTTCAAAATTGTTTTCATAACTCATGCAAATAAAACTCTCCTCTCAAGTAAGGTTTTATATTTCACAAAACCAGTAAGTCCTTTTGAAAATGAATTCCTCATTGTTGGTTAAAACTAGTACATCCAAAACATCAATGCAACAAAACAACCTAAGATCTAGGGTTTGCTGTAACCTTATTACATACCCCCAATGATTTTAGAGCTAAATAATTCAAAAAAAGATAAAATTTTCAATCACATCCAAAATACGAACATTGTTTCAAAAGGTTTGACATGTAAGAATATTAAATCGATATCCATTGCTAAAACATTTATTTTAACTGTCAATTTTAAATATGTTAGGATTATCCATATGAATTAAAATTTTGTGAATATGATCATTAGGCATGAAGCACATATTCAACAATTCTAACAAATGCTTTTCTTCTCCACTTCTTATCGTGACTTCGCAATTTTTATGTGCTTAAATTTAACATGCAAGAATAAATACAAGTCAACATAAAAATGTACTACCAAACTACTGCAATTTTCACTTTTCCAGAGATAATTTTTCCATATTATATAAATATGATTGTGTTTGATCTGGCTAATAGAAAATATTTAAAAATTTAATAAAAGATAAGGGAAAAAAAATATTAATAGCACAACACATTCATAATGTAGAGAAAATAAGGTAGAGGTAAAAAGTAACACGAAACAGTAGACAACCATGCAATAATAATTTACCGCCGTCATGATGATAACACTGTATACAAGGACTTGGAACTGCATCTATTAAACAGAAGGGACTAACAAAAAGAAACTGATACAACTTTTTTAAGTTAATAGATAAATATAACTCGAAATGTATATGACATCATATACAATATCACTCCCATAAATTATATCCAACCGCCAATAGCCCGAGCTTTTTAGGGCTTTTTTTATGAAGAAAAGAGCTGTACATGTGCATAATAAATAGCTTTATTTTACATGAAATAGCTGAGTGTTTCCTTCTTCCTTGATCCGCCTTCACCATACAAATCATTCCACTGTAAAAGCTCATTCATATTCGATGATTCGGATGATACACTCGCACAAACCTGTTTTTTTTAACATTCATGTGTAAGTTGATAGAAGAAGAATTTGTTTTTTAAGTTCGAATTTGAAAAGTAGTACCTGTTCATGGGCAAATTTGAAGTCATTCATGATAAGAGGACGAATGTCATTGCTAGAACGCAGCGGAGGTACAGGTTTTTCTTCTGCCAATGCTTCACTCTTTTCCTGCGAAGCAGCAAAATTATTAAATTCATAGTGCAAAAGGTTTCAGAAAAAAAAAATTGCTGAACTTGCTGACTTTAAGTTGGTAAATTTCACTAATTCACCGTGTCTGTTGATATTGGACTACGCAGACCTAATGCAGGTATATATGCATATAACATACATGCAAAGACATGCATGCACAGTGTAAACTGTAGTATTAAGCCACCGAATACAAAGATCATAAAAGTATCTCATTGTGGATCTGTTGACTGCACCCACTGAATATCCTGACCCTACTAAATATATATTATATTTCAGTAACTAACCTGCTTTTCTTTCTCCAAAATCTCTCTGATCGGGCAGTGTGCAGCAGTAACACAAAGATTCTACATGAAAGATGAACCTTTAAATTAATACAAAATACACTTGCAAAGCTCAAAAAAGTAAAACACATACGCACGCGCAAACCCCCCCTCAAATCCCTTTGATCTTGATGCAACCAATAGACCTTTTGATCTTGAAGTGGCAAGAGAAAGTATTATTACTCAATTAAATAATAGAGTGAAGTGGCAAGAGAGTGAAAGTATAATTATTTAACTCGAAACATGCGGTTGAAATCAAAGGGGATTTGACGTGTGGCAAAAATGAGATGTAGGGAATCCTTTCTCATATATATAAACAAACCTTCAGATCGCTTCCTGAATATCCCTCGGTCATATTTGCAATTGCACCTAAATCAACTTCAGGAGACAATTCCTCTTTAGCAAGAATTACATTAAGAATCTTTTCTCTATTCGCTGCATCAGGCAAGTTCACCATTAACCTGCACAAATTTCGATATAAAACTCACAAAAGTGCATTTCTCAACTTCAAATTAATATTACTAGTTATAAAAAAGAATTACCTGCGTGGTAATCTTCTAATGACTGCTTCATCAAGATCAAAGGGTCTATTGGTTGCACCAAGGACCAATACACGCTCCTTAGCTTTTGTGCGAAGTCCATCCCAATTAACCATAAATTCATTTTTCATTTTACGCATTGCTTCATGTTCTCCAGGATTTTCTCTCCGACCTAACATGCTGTCTACCTATAAAATGAAAATGAAAAAAAAAATATAAGTAGGTGCAATCAAATCACCATGAAAAATTAGTAAGGAGCTTGTATTAAATCAATACTGGCATGTGACTGTCAACAAATTTCTTACTTGTATATTTGATGGTAAAGTTGGGTACAACAAACTGCCTTTCTTTCATTTTACGCATTGCTTGGAAAGATTTGAGTTTTCTAATCGAACATAGTTTAAGGGTTGAGTTTTGCAAATAAATCATAAACATATTTTCAGATAAAATATCAAGCAGCAGTTGAGTTTTGTGATTAAGTTGTAAACATATTTACAGACTAAATGTCAAGCAGCAGAAGCATTAAGTAAGAAAGTTACTGCCTCGTTTCTTAGATTTTTATATCAAAATAACTTGTGTGTAAAAAAATTATTGCATTTCACATGTTTTCATGCCCATCTTAGGCCAAGAATTACATATCCTGACTGCAGTTAGAAATATTTTAAATTAGTTCTTGGTACCTGTTTCACATTGTCAAATACAACTGTTGGGAAAGAGTATTTACATTTGTGGCATACACTTATATAACCTAAATAAACATATTGAAGCTAATGCATTTAAGGGAAAAGCTAAAAATAAAGGTCCGTCGGTTTGTAATAATGACAGTAAATAGCACTGACCTCGTCAACAAATATAACACTTGGAGCAATTTTACTTGCTAATGAGAAAACAGCTTTAACATACTTTTCCCCTTCGCCAAACCACTGGATATAAACAAAATATAAATAAAATTATGCAAATATTGAAGAAAAGGATACAACATGTATAAAAAATCAGTTATAAGCTAATACCTTTGATGTGATGCTCGACATTGAAATGTTGATAAAGTTTGCGCCTGCCTCAGTTGCAACTGCTTTAGCCAGCATGGTTTTCCCAGTTCCCGGGGGACCAAAAAGCAAAATCCCTTTGCAAGGCTAACAAAAACATAAGCATGTATAAGAACAACGCTGAACCGCTGCATGTCTCATGATAATGTCAGATGGAGATATTTCATGCCAGTATCAGCGACGATATGTCAAATATATTACGATATACGAAAGACAAATTTACATTAATAATATCATATTTCAGTCAATTAACAGTTGCACAAATTGGCAAACAATCCAATTTTACTTGATGAGTTTGTGAGTAAGAAAGATGAAAGATATACCACTTGACAACAAGAATGATTATGACTGGAACAATAATAAGATATTTTTATGCATGCTAATATTCAGTAGAGCGAAAAAGAAAACCTTTGTCAATTGCCCTTTGCAAAATAATTCAGGTCTTTGTAGTGGGAGCATCACTAACTCCTTTAGTGTATCTTTGACATTCTCTAAAGCTCCAATGTCATCAAATGTAACTCCAATTTCATCAGATGGAATTACGTCATTTAGAAGCCTTTTCTCAAACTCGTTCTCAGTAACCACATCCTGAAATAATTCAAAACTAATGACATGTCATTTGAAAAATGAAAATTTGAACAATGTTTGTACCTTGTAAATACATATATAATTTGCCTGACAATATTTTCCAAAATTTGAACTTCAAACAGAATTTAAAGAGAAAAAAACCATTGAAGAGGAGTAAAATGCCAAATGATAAATAAACAGTTGTTATCCACCTTTAGTGACTTCTTTGAACTTTTGGCATCGCTGTGCAGGCTTTGCAGTACATCAAATCCATGTTTGATGCTATCATAATAACAACAGATTAATTAGAGAAAATAGAGCAATTTTTTTTCGAAAGTATAAAAAAAAATAGCTACCTTTCACTGCTGATTGATATTTTTGCGTCCTTAGACTTTGTTAATGGTTTGTTCGTTTCAAGGTGATGGCTCAAAGCAAATCCAACTATTTTATCAACACCTGTAAGACAAATAAGGATGAGTAAAATGGACTGCCAAAAGGAACAACAGAAGCTAACTATAAAAGGAGTAAATACTCACTTTCGTTTGTGAGGGTTTGATCTTTAATGGAAATCGTTTCCAGATCTTTGCACTCCAATCCTGAGCGGTTTAAGAACTGTACAAAAATAGCTAATGAGGAATCTAAAGAAATATATGAATAAGTGTTTTCAGTTTGAAAGATGTCACCCTCCGTAAAAAATGTAAAATATGATATCAAATAAATCATAAACTGACAGTGTCAGAGCAATCAAAAAACTGGCATGCTTTCTGGGCGATGATAATTGATCAACAAAACAATAGCTCATTTAAAGAAAAAGGTTCATACAAGCATATTAGTAAGAAAAACACCTACAATACCAACAATAAAATATAACTACAGTCGATATGGAACGAATATGCAAAAAGAAAGGCAGGTGCAGACTTTAAGCAAAGGCTTTAAAATACTAGATTATCAGTCAACACTTACAGATCGAATGCTTGAAATATTAGCTTCAGCTTTAAGAGTTTCGACATCACGGTCCAATAGTTGCTTCCAATCTTGAATTTGAGTTTCGTCCTGGGATATCTCAAAACTCCTTAATAAGCAAAACAAGATTTCTCAACTAAGAATTATACATAAATGAAATAGCAGGAACCTGTGGGAGCTGGATTGTGACTTTATTTGGGAAAAGTTTTCCAACATGTTTAGTAAGTTTGGAACTATCTTTGCTCCTATCATGAAGCCTACTTAAACTATCCTGCAAAAATTCAAAACAGCTATGTTATTTGAGTACAGGATTATGCACGTAAAATGAAAATTATTTGCAAGTTAACAAAACAAACTGGAAATGCAAAATCGAGAAGTGCTGTCTGGTTGCTTCCAAATTTTGTAAATAGTAGCCCACCAGGATGTGACTGCACAACAAAATAAATTAATAGTGAAACAAATTGATGTTCAATTAAAGACAAAATAACCCAGCATCAAATGTTACCTTCTCTTTCCGGCTATCTGCTTGTGTTTGGGAACCAATTATAAGAACACCTGGCGGCAACGATTCAAGCTTTCCTCTCAAAAGCATATATGATTCTGTGCTTCCAGCAACAGATTTTTCTATGTCTTTGATGAAAACTATTATTGGACCAGATTTATTAAGTTCATCGTGAAGAACCTCAATCAGTTCGGTAATAACATACTTCTCGGAGTCTTCATATACAGAAGATTCATGCCTAAGAGAATCAGCTAAATCAAAGGAAACAAAGGAATGGTTAGTGACATAACTGAGAACAAAATAAGGGAGAGGTAAGGTAATACAAGTTACCAGTGCAAAAGAAACCATGATCTTTCTCACATAATCCACCAAGGTCATTTCCATCACGAATCTGTTTGTCGAATCTAATTCCAAGTTTTGATAACCCGTTTTCTTCAAATGCCAGGAGTACTTTACCTCTATAACCAAAACTTGGACCTCTGCAGAATCATTGAATGTAAATTGAGTTAATAGATGAATAAGAGATATCACAAGGAGCAATTGATAGCTAAACTCAACTGCAGCCACATACCTACTAGTCGCAGAAGGAAACCCTGGTGACTGCACTGAGCCCATATATCTCACCCTATCACCTATTTAAGGTATTTGAAAGTTAAAAATGTTTAATAATCCCAGACAGAACAAGAAATATATATAAACATCATGGAACACTCAACCTGCAGCTGATTGGTAAAAAAACATGTAGATATAAAATTGAGTTTGGGGGGGGGGGGGGGGGGATCTGTGGGGGAGAACCGCATGTAATGGATGGGCATTTCTTTGAGCAAATCCAATGGTGGTTTAGCTGCAATATAACAAAGTAGAACAATAAAAAGGAGATAGCATACCTTCTTTAAATGAATGAGCCTTTGAGGATAATGCTGATGCTTCTTTTTTTGGTAAAGAATGTGAACTTGATGTGCCAACAAAATCAGCTTCAACACTGGGTGCTAACTTCTTTTGATGCAATGTGCTCAAACTATCAGCAAACGCAGCAGCTCGAGCTGCTCTATGCTTAGAAAATATGGCAAGCTTTTCAGCCTTTGAAATATCCTTAACAGACTCAGACTCCTTTGATGAAGTACCCTATGATAATATGTAGTAATACCAGCATTAATACGGCTAACTATGCATACAAAAGCTGGAGCAACAATAGGAAATGAGGAAACGTACACCAGGGAGCAGAAGAGAATCCATTATCAACAATTTGGCATTAAATTTCTTTGCAAGAGCTTTTGCTAGGGTCTCTTGGTATATTTCAGACCCTACGAAAGCATGAATTTACATCAAAACATGGTGCGTAGTTACAGGGTGAAAATGAAAAGATGGTGCAGAACTCGATGAATGTACCTGCTGGGCCAGAAAGAAGTATGCGCTGGCTTAAAGAAGAAATCTCACGGGATATTTTTATTTTACATTCCAGATGTACATATGCACAGGAGAAAAGAGCCTTCTTCGTATTCTCGCTGAGTAAAATGACAGAATATAAGTACAGCTTAATCTATATCCAATCGAACAAAACAAAGTTTTCGGAAAGGTAGAACATATCATAAGGATTATTTAGAAATCAGAATCAACGGGAAAAACATGACACTCTAAATATTATAACAAAATACAATGTGCATGCTTGACATTTGACAACAATGACTTATATTGTATATAAGTGATATATGGTAAAATTAACACACAATTCAGGCAAGAAAAAATAAATAAAGCATGAGATTTATTGCTTCGGAAAACCTAGGTTACAACTTCAATTTCGGGAAATTCCCATATAGAAATTAAGTTTAAATAATTAGTTGCATCGGCACATAGAAAGGTTAGGCTCGTGATTCTCATGGAAATGCAGTGTTCATGATAACTGCTTGTAATTATACATTTTTAGTAAACTAATCAAAAATAAACATAAACAAAGAATAAAGATGAAATAAAAAACCACATAATAGTATAATATATAGAAATTAAAATATCAGTTTAGAAAAAAAATACCTTAGATAATATGGAAAAGGTTCAAAACAAACATCAATATCAGGGGGATGAATCATATCCTTAATTAAATTATCCTTGACGGCTTGGCATCTAGTAGAAGAGGGATTTGATGAAGAAGCAATATCCTTAAAAGTCGTTCTTTGTTCCTCAAATATGCTACCAGATATATCCATTTCAGGAGTCAGCGTACCTATCCAAAAGAGTTTGAATCAATTTTCTTTCCTTTTTTTTAACTATGCTTCTATAATGATTAAAAATATTAATTATTTACCATTAGTCTGTTGAGGCGGGATAGCAGACAGATCTTTGCTTAGAGATGCCAATATTGATGCTTCATCATCTACTGATATATCGTCCATCCTCGTCTCAAAACCAACTTCATT
Source organism: Allium fistulosum (assembly GCA_030737815.1). NCBI lineage: Eukaryota > Viridiplantae > Streptophyta > Magnoliopsida > Asparagales > Amaryllidaceae > Allium > Allium fistulosum. The sequence goes on along the minus strand of CM060903.1, from coordinate 767,425,637 downwards.
TAGAGGCTCATCCATAGCTTCTTCATTGCCATGAGAGGAGGGCAAAACTTGGCTAGTTTTGTTAGACAACTGCTGAAATATCTGTAAATATATGTTAATGAATACAACAAAAGAAAGATCCCAGAATTATGCTAGAACAATCTCTATAAACAAAAACAAAAACAAAAACAAAAACGCTAATACTTTTTTTTGAAAGGATACATAAGCATGCTTCCCCGTTGCGCCAAATATGACCTCATCTCCAGCGGTAAGGACAAACTTGGAATTTTTTCTCATTATCTTCCCATTAACTTGGACTACTCCTTTACTTCCCAAAATTTCTAGTGAAGCAACTGACACACCACCTTGCTGATGGAATTGAACAAACTTGTGATTAGAGTTCAATGATAGTAAGATTGCACACACAATTTAACTCCAGATAATTAATTATTAGTTTGTACCTCCTCATGCTTCACTTTGCAAAGAACTGAACTGACTGGATCGTTAAGACACAAATGACAATTTTTATTATGGCCAACAGTGAATTCTGGCGTCGATAGCGGTTGGTGAGGGAACTGGCAGAACAAAAATATGTAAAATATTAACATTAGATATAATTACTTCTATCAAGTAGGGTTGCAACAATACTCTCTGAACATTGCCACAGAGAAAAAGCAAAGCATTTTTTAAGACAGATCATATACTATGGAAGTATGTGCCTAGACTTATATAAGCATTGCAATTATTACTATCATTATCAGTGATCAGTGATAAAATAATATGATCTTTAAAATCAAATTTAGCAATCAGATAAGTGGATCAATATCAACTGCCCAGATAGAGCTAAGAAGCAACATTCAAAGCTGAAAATTTTAAGTCGCCTGTTCCCATAAGATTTCGAGAAATCTGCAACAACTGCGGGAACTTCAAACACGTTTCAAATAATAATGCTTGTTATATTTCCAAGTTATCAAATCGAGAAGCCAATACGACATAAAGCTGTTATTGGGTTGATGTGCATACTTGTAGGAAGTTGTTAAATGTTGGGAAAATGTTGATTTAACCAGCCAAATCAAGCAATTGATGTGAAACCAATGTTGCACAAGGCACATCATAGTGCACACTTTGGTGCATGAAACAGCATGAAAGCATATTTTTCTCTTATGGCAACACGATTGTCTCTTCTATCATAACAGATGCTTATGAGTAGGGTCAGCCCATATTATAGATTACCCCAGCGGCATAATTTTGATTGTACGGAAATAAAATATATGAGCTAATCTAGTATTTTAATGCTTAATGCAGCATTAAAATTCAAAACAAACTGCTTCTGTAATCAAATAGACTACAATTTAGCTTTTTCTATAACAGTGTAGCATGAATCATTGTTTAAAAAAACTCGTTTGGATACTCGACTCGAGAAGCGCCTCAAGGCAAGAGAAAATAAATCGCCTTGAGACTCTCTCAGAAAGGCTTTTTACCCCCGAGGCTTATGCTTCAGCAACTTAAGGCATACAAAGCGTAAAAAAACGTACGTCTCGCACATTTCAGTACCGAGGCATGCGATTCACGAATTTTTTACCTCCAATTGTAAATATTGGTACTAATAGAAGTTATTAAACTTCAATTATTTAGTGTCAAACAAAAAAAGAACAAAATTTTAAAAAAATAGAAGTTAGTGTTTTTTTTACTTTTCAATTTAAACATCGATATAATTAAGTAAGACTGTTTTTAAAACAACGATTGAGACCTACATAATGGATTTTCTTAATTGCTATTTTAAAAAAATTCTAAATTATCATCACTGAACATTCAAAAATAATTGCGGGTCGATTTAAATTGATAGAAGAAAAAATAATAACTTATATGATTTCCTAATGCTGGTAATAAAGATCAATTCCACTAGAATTGAACAAAAATCATTTCAGAAAATCTAGAAAACTTTTGAAGACAAACAGAGGAAGTATAAAAAAATGTGTACTATTGCGAAGTTGAAAACTGAAAATAAATTCTTTGAAGATTGATATATATATATATAACCAAGTGCTTAAATTTTATTTATTTGGAGTTTTAATTATTTGCTTTTAAGAATGAATAATAAAGAATAATTAAGACCGTACTCTTAAAAGTTAAGTGCTTATATTGTTATTTATTTATAATGTTACATGATTAATGATTAATTTTTATTTAATAATCAACAATTAATAATAACAAATCAATAATAATTTACGCCTCAATGTTTACCTGAAAAATGTACACCTCAATGTTTTGAGATTTACGCCTCGCCTCAAGAGCATAAAAATGTCTTATGTAGCTTTCGCGTTTTAAAACTTTGGTATGAATGTTAAATTAACAAGTTAATATGACATAAAGTTGACCTCTAGTTCAAATCCTGATTGCAAACTAATTTATACCATTAAAAATTAATGCCAACCACACATTATACCAAATAAATAAATAAGCACTAATGGTGGTAGCATTAATGCGGATGGCCTGACATTATTTTCTTAATTGCAATTTACAAAATCATTACTTTTGTGCTCAACACTATACCAGATTAATAACTGAATGATGACATATATAATCCATATGGGATTATTACATCAACTTGTCTAGTTTACCAACATGTCACTTGGAATATAAAAAGTAGTTGTTCTCATATCCAATAAAAAAATTATATCCTGAAAATTTCCATGTATTGGTGAGACCAACTTACTCTTGGTATAACCATGGTTCAAGATTATTATTTTTGTTTAATTTGATTTCATTTATGTTTTAACCAAGGTTCGAGAACTCGGTTTCGATTATTTGAAATTTTGTTGGTTTCAAATGATTTCAAAATTTTCGAAAGTTTCGGTTCCGGTCCCGGTTTCGGTCCCGGTTTCGATTAATGGTTTGTTAATGAAAATGTAATAATTATCATTGTAAATAAAATATAAAATATAATCTATAACTAAATACGACTTAAATTCGGTTAAAACTGCTTAAAACTGAATATTAATTAGATTATACTAAATACACAAATTTCAGCCCAACACGGCCAATGCCCCACACCACAACCAATACACATTAAAACTTCAGCCCAACACAGCCAATGCCACAAATTTCCACCCAACGCCACACCAGCCAAACACAGTAATATACAAAGACTAAGACAAGTCGATGTCAATTTGAAGAAGACGAAGGCAAGTCGATGTCAATTTGAAGAAGATGAAGGCAAGTCGAGATCGCTTTTTTTGGAAACCTAAGCAAAATCGATATTTTCAAATGGTTTCGGTTCGCTTAGTTACAACACCGATATGGTACCACTGAAATTTCGAGGTACCGCCGGATACCTCGAACCATAGTTTTAACTGAATCATTTGGTTGAATATATTACATCATATTGAAGTAACTAAATTCTAATTTTATTTACATTTATAAAAATCAATATATTTGAAGATGAAAGACAAAAACAGAAATCTCAAATATAAAAAATATTTCACTAATACGGTTTTCCCATCAAAGATTCGGGAATAATGATTTGATGCCTGATAGGAGCAACGGAAATGGTGAAGCATTCGGCTGATAAGAGGAGAAAAGATGACATAAACGGTGAAGCAATAGGCTGATAACGGGAGCAAAGACTGCATGAACGGTGAAGCAGTAGGTGAAGACAACAGTGGCAAAGACCACCACCCCACAAACGCACACACGCATACACATATATATATGTATGTGTGTAATGTTTTATTTTTCGGACTGCTCAGAAAGGGCAACGAAGAAGGAATGAAGTGGATTGCTAAATCATATCAACTTTTACATAGTCCCAATAAATTTCATAATTACAAAATCAATATTATATTTTAACTTTTTGTCGTGGCTCATTGGGTTGCCCAACACTTGACCTTGAACTGCTCTCTTTGGATTAGGTCAGCTGAAAAGACAGCAAAATGAACGTACATGGTGCCACCTATGAAAAAAGGCAGATCTTTTTTTAATTTTTGACTGCATTTTTTGTACAAATTTGTTTTTTCATTTTCTTAGAATCTAAAAGGCATGAAAATTATAATATAACTAAATTTTTTGAGTTAATTTCCATTCTTTTTTAGGTTTTAATGAATGACATAAATCTTCTATCAAAGTTTATGCTTATAATGAAATTTTTGATTGTTATGAAATGACCTAGAAACCGCTGTAAATATCATTTATATTAAAGAAACATTTGTTGGTGAAGCTTAACATAAAATAATAAATATTTAATCTTCGTTATAGTAAATTATAGTGTATAACTGTTAAAACACACCAGCAGCTGATACTAGTTTGATTTTCCCCTTGGAATAAAAAAATACATTTCATGTGATTATTCACTTAAGGTGGTGCACATATTCCCAACGCATCCCCTCATGTTATATGTCCTGACCAAGGTTCGAGAACTCGGTTTCGGTAGTTTGAAATTTATAGGTTTCTGTCAATTTCGAAAATTTCGCTTGTTTCGGTTTTTGTTTCGGTTTCGCTCCTGATATCGGATTTCGATCTTTTTAATGAAAAATTAACGATAAACGATGTAAATTTATATAGAAATATAATATACAAATGTTACATACAACACTAGTACATTCAGAAGCTATTTCCATAACCCCTTTCTCATTCAATAATCAAGTCCATTTATGTATGCAATATTAAGTCCACTTTATTGAGCCTATAAAGCCCATAGCCAAGCAATAACCCTCCTCTTTATTCAGCCCAAAGCCCACAGGAAGGCAAAAAAACTCCCTCGTAGAAAAAAAATCACATGCGCGTTGACGAAGCAGAAAGGGAAATAAATCATCGCTCAGAAACAAAATATTGGCCTCAAAGAAAAAGAAAAAAAGAAATGCTCGAAGAAAAATACGAAGATCGACGTCGCTTTGGTATTCTCTCGAATTTGGTCGAACTCTTCTCCGAAGCCTACTAAATTTGCTATGCCTTGGTATGAAAACCGCTCAAATAGGATTTTCTTTCTGTTTTGCCTTTTCTATTAGTTGATTCTTCGTGTTTTTTGTTGTCGCTCTCTTCTTCTACTTCTAACTATGTAATTCCGATTTTTTTTGTGATTTTTTTTTGCTGTTTTGAGCGAGAAGGGATTTTGCCCTAATCTCGTCCCGTCACCGGCCGGAACTGGCACGAAATGGTCGGAATCTCGTGGTTCCGACCAGAACCTCAAACCATGGTCCTGACGTGAAAAAATGTGGATGTTTATAGTGAGAATCATGAAGTAGTTGGCCGTTCAAGTTTAACAAGATTGATGGACTTAGTTTGAAGTTAAAAATTCATTTATTACCACAAACAAACTGACCATGTAAAAATAAGCTATTTCTTAGCATAGTGTCAACCTATGTTCATTGGCCATGTACTAAGCTTAATCCTTGTAAACACCTAATGTCATACACATGTTCACATAACATGGCAATTGTGAAGAATAGCGGTGCTTTTGTCATGAATAGATCATCGTTGGGAAGATAACAGTTACAATACACTCAAGGGCAGACCTAGGAATTAACACAAGGATGGACTAACTTTAAAGCTGACGATTTTTCTTAGTTATAGTGCAATTCCAATTACTACCGAATAACACTTATAAAAAGAGGAAAATACTTAATAATAATAATAATAATAACTAGATTCATATTTCACTTTCAATACATAATTTTAAGCTTAACCATGCTCGACGAGTTCTGTGTATCATGGTTTTGACATGTTTCGTACATGAAAATGCTCTTTCAGTAGTTGTAGTAGAGACAGAAATAGTCAACATGAGACAAATCAATTTATCAATCATCAAATTATAATTAAATCTCAAACTTTATCGTTACAAATAGTGGTTGACATAAGCTGTCCAACGTAGTTATATTTCGAACCGAAAACCACTTGTAACTTCAAGCTGATAATTCATCAACTGACAATTATAAGCATGAAAGTCTTTTCCATTAATCAAGCTGATTTAATAAAAGCCTAATTTAAAATTAGTTTGTCATTTCAATTTTCAAGCTAAAATCAATTGGTTCTTTACTGTCACTTAGAGCAAAACAATCAAATACAAGTAAATAAAATGTTTGCAAATTGCAATACAATTAATGAATCAAACAATCAATACAATAGAAATAAATTAGGCTACAACCTAGGGAACATGTATGTAATTGCAACCAAATTTGAGAAGCCTAACAATTAGGGTTTTTTTTCATTCAAACAACTATCTATTGGCTACTAATCTGCAAGCAAAATTACTTACAATCAATAAAATATAAAATCACTTGAACTGATGTTTGATATCTAGCTAGAGTACTACGATAAAGAAAGAAGATATAGGTTTTTCTGCTGTTGAATCGTGACGGAAGTAATAGAAAATAAAAGGAATGAACGGGATGTACAGGTAGGCTTTCTTCCCGTTTAGGTTAGGCTATGGTAATTTTATGTATTTTTTAGATAAAAATAAGTTGCCCTGGGCTACAGCCCAGCTGAGCATAGGGCTAGGTCCGCCCTTGAATACACTTGTAACTGATACTAGTTAGGTTTTTCCCCGTGAAATTTAAAAATATATCTCATGCGGTTGATCTCTGAAGGTGGCCATACTCCCAACAGAACACGGCATATGTGAAGGAAATGGGTGTGTTGTAAATAGTTTCTCATTGGAAAAATAACAGAAAGTATAAAATGTGTGTAGATTAAAGGGGTCTTTGAAATTCAAATATCCTATAACTAAACATAATGCATGCACTCAAATCTAACATGAAACTACCCCACTAAACAAAGTCATTCGTGCATGTAACGATTCCCATCAACATTATCAATAGCTAACCTGAGAAGACTGTGAAAGAAACTTTCCCCATAAATTGCCAACTTCCTTTTTCTGTTGCTGTGGCACATTCTTTTGATTGGATGATCCAACCTGATCTCTTAAACCAATCTGGTCTCTCAATTGCTTCAAAAACTGATCCGGAGACATGGCTGCAATTAAAACGATGTATTAGAATGACAAAAATAATGAAATCTTTCCATCGGAATCCCCAAAAGCTGAAATTGAATCACACCTTTCATAACCGGATGTCCTGAAACGTGCGGCTGAACCTTCTCTTCGGCTGAACCCACATCGCCGGAATTCCCCTGTTGATTGACCGGGTTCTCAGCCGGAGGTGGAGGATTCTCTGCCGGTACCGACGCAGATGTCGGCTGAACAGATCGGTAAAACAACAAAACATTACAAATCCAACCAAACAGAGATGGTAAGTTCCAACGAAATAATTAAAAAAAACAGCAAATCAAACCTTGATGCGTTTTGAACTTCTAGAAGAAGAGGCAGGTAGGGATGACGAGATTCGCTTGTTGTTATTGTTGATATTGTTTGTATTATTTGAATTAGAATTTGTTGAAGCTGTGCTTCTTCTTGTTTCCACCATGGCTGTACCTAGCTTCTTCTAGTATGAAAAAGCCCCTTTTTTCTAACTTTTGATGTTATTTTATTTTGATCTGAAAATTAGGGGAGAGGAAGAACAAGGAAAGGAATAGAATGTTAATAAAGTCTATGATGTTTGTCTTTTGGCGAGTTATGTGAAGTATACAAGCATGAAATTTAATAGCAATGGTAATAAGATTGAATATGGATGAATCTGAAAAGATATGAAAATATATAGTTTTCAGAACGACGATTGATGGTGGGTCGGCTTAAATTGGGAATGGTTAGAGCGAGGGTTTACTCGGAAATGAAATTTTTCTACTTTTGAGTAATAAAAGATATATATTTGTAGTTTTGTATTTTTTTTCTTGCTTGGGCAATAGATCGAGTATTGTGTGCACATGTTTTTACTGGTGAATCACGAAAGTGATGTGGAAAAAAATATTTTAAAAAAATCATCATCAATTTGTGTTGAACTAAATACTAAGGATGAACAATGTTTGATTAAACCAACCAAGCTAGTTTATTTAGATCGATTTGGTTTGATTTTAAAATTAGATTGATTTATAATCGATTCGAAAAAAGAAAAAGAAAAATAGATTGGTTATCGATTTAATCAAATTAACTGAACTTTCATTGGATTGTCAAAAGTATTAAGTTATAATTATTATGAGCAATTTTGTTCAAGAGATTGAAGTTTGGGTGGAACTGAGAAAGGACCCAGGCAGGCCAATAAGGAAGAAGCACAGAGGAAGGCTAAGAAAAGCAAAGCAAGGGGACACATACAATGCACATAGGCTCTATTCGGGGGTACGATAAGAAATCCATTTTCGGTGCCCATAGGTACCGAACAGGGATTCTACCCAAAGGTACCGAGCTGGGTGCTTTGTTTGGTGGAAACAGCCGGACCATAGTAGGGCTTGATGAACTGGACCAAGGAGGTCCGAACCACACCTATTGAAGCTCATCGAACCATACGCGTGGTTGTCCATCGAACCACGAAGATAAGAACTTTCCCAACAACCCCAACAACCCGTCCACTTGCACTTGCACTAGACCGATCTACCCCAAACATAGCTCTCAGTCGAACCAAGCAAGTCACATATGGAATGAAATTTGCATATATCAGGAAACTATTAATTACATTTGGTATATTCGAGAATATTCCCTTTGGGCGAGTTATACATGGAAACATCCTAATTTTTCGAATTTATGACGTCACTTCTTCATCCATATAAATATCCAAGCATCTGACATTCAAACACAAGTTTTTGGGATCTACAAGACTCCGAGCTGTAGAATCTATTGTACGGAGCATCCGGATCACTATTTTCTATTATAAATCATTGTACTCTTTATCGATTATTATAATATCAAAAGTATAAGAGAAATGAATAAAAATAAATAGTGGACGTAGACTCATTATGGCTGAACCACTATAAACCACGGTGTACTTTACTTTTTCTGCTCTTTATTCTTCGTTTAGTCTACTATGAAAACTCGATTGGTGGTGTTTGTCCATTTTTTGTGTAAATATTTTTTTTGTGATTTCACCGAGAATTAAAACATTTTCGACATGCCTCCTAAATCTAGAAGGATCATTGGTGCTAGTAAGGGTGTCAATCATGATACTACAGAGCAGGATAACTATTCTTCCAATACCCCAGCTTCAAACACCATCACTAGAGGCGACTTAGACAAAGTTGTGGCGGATCTCGATACTCGCTTCGTTGCCCAGCAGCAAGCCATTGTGGATCGAATCATTACACGCTTGAGGCAAATGCAGCCAACCGCACACAACACTGAAACTAGAGGAGGATCTAGTCCCAAGGGCCCGCGAGACGAAGGAGATCGCATTATAGTGGCGAATCAGATCGAGAAAATCAAGGAGCTGGAAGAGCCAACGTCGAGGAAGTAGGTCGAATAGGAGTTCAACTGCACACCGCAGCCGGGGATTGGTTCAGAACCAAACCAAACAGGGAAGGCAATTAACCAAGGGCGGACACGGTTGAACCTCCTCGACCTAGGCGATGCTTTTGGTCTTGACAGAGATAGATGTCGATGGAAGGAAACCTCATCGCTGGGAACAATCCAATAACGACCTAGAATTTCACCTCTTTGATTTGCGAATATTCGGTTAATTTTAAATATTCAAATAATATGTTTTATAATTAAAATAAAAATCTAATAATAATTAATGATGGTGAAATAGTTTTCAAAATGTGTTTACAAAAATATATAGTTCGAAGAAAAATAAAAAATATGATCGAAATTCGTTTTCTGAATTTTCGACTTTTCGTCGGCTAAAAGCTATCGGAAATATTGAAAACCCCAGAGTTAATATATTCACATACATTTATAATAAAGTTAGGATATGTGTATATACATGCATGCATTAGATAAGTGTGTGTGTATATACTTAAGAGAATTTAATTAAGTAAAAAATTAAGTGTCACATTGTAATGACTCGTATTGTTAACCATTTAAAAATATTAAATTAAATAAGATTTTTGAATAAAATTGTTAGAAAAAAAATTAAGACTGTATTGATACAAATAAATTATAATATAAGTTATGAGCTTAACTTAAATTTCTATTAATGACATATGTTTGCAATAAGGTAAGAATGTTAACATATGTTAGTGTGTATTTTAATGACACTGGTTTGAATGAAATTAATAACTGTCTGAATGTAAATTTCCAATTGATTGGAATAATAAATGTTAATAAAGAATAATAAAAAAATTCTTTCTTAAAAAATAAAGAAATCATATGTTTATTTCTATGAAATGTTTGGTAGCTGAAAAATTGATTACAGGAATAAGAAATCAATTATTTAATAAGAAATTGATAACTTTTGGTTTGTTTACAATGACTTCATAAATATGTTAAATTACTATAAATAGGAATTTAGTAGTCTCATTTCTCTTTTAAAATTTAACTTCGAAATCAATGGCAATTAATGTAATTAGAATCTTTCAATTAAAAAGAGGGAAGACGTTAATTGTAAATTAATGGGTGTCATAAATAGATTCATATGTTTAAATTAAAATAAAAGAGAAAGTTGAGGAAATAAAAAAGAAACATATGTTTTAACTGAAAAGGAAATTTGATTTAATTAAAAGAATATTTTTAATCAAATTAAAAGAATTTTTGGAAAATAAAATAAAATGAGTGTTTTCATTTTGTAATTAAGTATAATTGCATGGAAAGAGGAAAATGTAAATTTTGAAACAATCTTGTTCATCTGTCCTATAATAGCCAATGTAATAACCCGAAATTGTGTCACATTAATTATAAATTTTAAATAGTTATTTAAAATAGTTAATTTGGTGGCAAAAGGAAAATTTGACCAGAATTGTTTAAGTGGTTTTTGATAGTTCCATTGGGTCTAGAAATATCGAAAACATATGTTTTGATATATAGGATGATATATTTCCGTTCGGGGACGAAAATAGGTTTTCGAACCCTTGTAATCATTTTGGCTAACCAATCTTTCTTTTGCTCTATATATACGTTGTTTGGATGAAACCCTTGCAGCCACAATATCTTTCTGTTCTATCTTTGTCTGATCTAATCTCCTTCTCTCTAATGGAGATTATCCTAAATCCCTAATTTCTTAGTACAAATAACTTGAAAAATCAAACCATCCAAAATATGTCGAATTATATATTGTTGGAAAGCTCTCAAGGAAACAAAGAGGCATCTAAAGTTCATTTTTCAATCCATTGCACCATTTGACCAGAAAACAGTGATCTTCTCTCAGTCGTCGATTTTAGGGTTTATTTCAATGGTTAAAATTGACCATAGGATGATCGGAGAGTACCGGGTTGTGGAGGTCGTCAAGTGGAGTTGATTTATCGATTTGCATTAGCCCCAATGTTCTAGAGTTTACAAGAATCGACGACTAAAGGCGGCGCGGTCGTAGATGTTCGACGCCGACGCGAGGGCGGTGTTTAGGTCGGTCGGATGCGGCTAGGCGTGGGGAAGGCCGTCGCGTGGTCAGATGGGGATGGCAGTGCGTGAGGCGGCAGCGATTAATTGTTGAACGGCAACGGATGAAGGTGGAGTATCGGGTTCGGTTGATTGATTGAGGGTTTGAAGAGAAAAGGTTAATTACAATTTTGCCCCTCGTTTTATTTTAATTAAATTTAAAATACAAATCTTCTCATTTGAATAACTTTTGCTTACAAACTCCGATTCACATGTGGTTTCTTCCGTTGGACTCGTATTGAAATTCTGAAAAATATTAAACTAGTTTGGCTAAGTTCGAGGACTGTTAGAAAAAGCGCCTTTGTTTGGATTTCAATGGGCTAAAAATCAAAGGTGGGTGATAAAACCCACTCAGTTGCAATACTAAAATTTCCGATGCAAGTCAAATCAAAATCATGAAGTGATAAATTATATTAATTATTGTTTGGTAATTTAAATTGACATTTAAATTGAATTTGTGTTTGATATCGAATTGAATTGACATTTAAATTAATATTGAAATTGAATAGCTAGTTAAACGCCTTGACATTTGATAACTAGTGACTGTTGTGATATATTGGTTGATTTGGATGTTGATTTCATATGTATGCCTATTGATCGACATGATGGATGATGGTGTGTATATATTACCGATGATCATTTATTTTGGTATATCACTGTTATCACCCTATATATTATTGACATCATATAAATTGTCATTTGAGTTGTTTCGAAATTGAACTAAGAAATAGGTTCAAATGATATATACCTATGACATTTAAATATGGGTTGAAATGATATATACCCATCCATGTAATTAAAATTGAAATAACTGATCACTTGACCATAGGGTAGAAAATTATATACGGACACCGGATTTGGTTAAATTAAATGGTTTTAAAATCTTGAATTCGGATTTATTTAAATGATATCATTTTAAAGAAAATAGAAATTGGATTTATATGAATTGAATTATTTTCTAATTCGAGCTTTGAAAAGTTGAAATTGAAACTGTTTAAATGAAATTGTTTAAAGAATTTAACTTGAAATCTTAAAGTTGAAATTGAGATATAATTTAAATTTATCGAAATTAAATTATTTGAAAGGTTTAAATTTTAATTTAAAATTTGAATTTGTTTTAATTAAAGTGATTTAAATTGGTATTTCGAATTTTGAATGTGAAATGGATTTAAATTAAATTGTTTTAAATGAGAATTTGAATTGAAACTTTCAGCCATTTGAATAGAATCGTTTAAATTAAATTTGAAGTAAAGTATGAAATCGTTTTGAACCGAGGTTAATTTAAATTGAATTTTTAATTTGAAGTTGACTTGAATTGGGAGTCAAAAAATTGAATTCGTTTTGATTTGAAATTTGAACCTAAGTTCAAATTATTGAGAAAAGAAAGAAATAATTTTAATTCAAAACCATTTTAAATATAAACTGTTTTGATATTCAAACCATTTTAAATGTAAACTATTTTAATATTCAAACTATTTTAATATATAAACTATTTTAACATTCAAACTATTTTAATATATAAACTATTTTCAATGTTCAAAACTATTTTCAATATCAAAACTATTTTAAATATTCAAAACCATTCTTAAATATTCAAAATTTTTAATATTCAAACTATTTTCAATCTTCAAAACTATTTTAATATTCAAACTATTTTAACTTCGAAATTGTTAAATTTCGAAACTGGTTAAATCTCGAAACCGATTCAAAGTCGAAACTGATTTAAATTAAACTTGTTTGATTTAAATAATGATATGAGTATGATTTATACTGTTAAAGTGAATTCGATATTTTGATATGAAGTATGACCCGTTTCTTGAAATTTAAAAGAACCAACCGGTATGAAAAATGACGTTTGGTTGTCAAAGAGACCGGGGTCGAATATTGGCACACTCTCTGTCAATATCGGAACCATTTTAACAACTATGTATGCGGTGAATGATCCAAAATAAAGTTGTTGGATTTGGCAAACGTTATTGGATTTGAAGAAAGAGAACAATGATTGATAAACCACGATACTTGTGTCATTTTGAAATGACTAAAACATGATGATTTGTCTTGACCATTAAGGCTAGCTACCTCTAGCGGACATCTGTTCTTCGTATTACTATCTCTATTTTTAGACTTGATTAGTGCACCTTGATTTGATTATGGGATGGATGTTCGCGGTGGGTGGTTAGGTGTTACCACCAGTCAGGCGACTCAAAATGGTAGTATCATACCTTAGGCATTGCCTCACGTGCCTTGTCATACGATTATCCTTATATGAGCCCACTATAATTTTGTTTTAGTGTTGTCCTATCACGGCACCTCCTTGGCTACCAATGTTATTGGTTGCGCTACTAAGGAAAACTTTAGGACAATGCTTATAAATGTGGTAAGGTGGATTAATGTAAAGCCTTAACGCTAAGAAAAATATTTACTTTACTGATATACACTACATATATAGCATGTCTTACTATATATAGATAGTTTAACAGATCCTTATGAGATGGAAAGCCCCATAACATCTCTTTAGTTACTTGTACCTCTTATTTCTCATGATATTGATTTGACTTAGATAAGAATTCTTAGTTTTGACTCGAGTGTTTTGTCTTTTCATTACCCTCGGGTCAGCCTGAGTATTTCAGTGTTTGAAGACGTTATTCCTTGAAGATGAAGATGGAGATTGGTGATCATACTTATTAGTATTATTCCCCTACATTATTTAGTATGTTTGTTTATTATACTCTGATTATGTTGTAAAATGAAAATTAAATTTATATTGTAAGACAGGTTCATGAACTGTTTATGTGATTATTATATTTTATCATTCAACTATGAGATTCTAATTATCGTTTCTCTTCTTCTTATTTTCTTTATTAACCCCATTGATTATTTGTCTTTTGGAATGTTTGAGTTAGACATGTGTGCTTTATTGACGACTTAAATTGTCCAAAATGGCTGGTCGACACACACATCATAACAAACATTAGTACATTTAGTACTAAAACACATTTAAACCTTAAGAGACATAAGTGCAAATGCTAATTAAATGCATGTTAGCAAGGAGGGGACAAAGATTAGTGATGTGTCATTAAATGAAGGAAGGCAAAGTACAAAGGGTAAATTAGTAATTTAATTTATACACTTGATATATACAAATTTCCTTATTCTTTCTCCTTCCTATTTTCATTTCACAAACTTCATTCTTATTTCAAGTTCGATGACACCTTTTAATCGCTTCCATGAATTTACAAAGTTAAAAAATCTTACTCCTTTTCAGTTTTAAAATAGTTAAAAGTATTTCATTTACTTCTACATCTCCTCTCCTTTCAAAACTAGCCCCAAAACCTTTCCCCCACCCATGGCCGATCTACGCTCACCTTAGGCTAAACCTCCTTGCCACTTTCAAGTCACCAAAACCCCATTTTTCAGAAAGGAAAACAAAGGCTAAGGTTCGATTCAAGTCGTAGTGTTGTTTCTAAGTGTTTGGATAACTTTTAAGTGAGTAAAACTCACACCTTTTCATAAAGTTTTAAACTTTAATTTTTATGCCACTTGGTTGCTAAGTTTGATGCTTATTTGAATGAGATTGATGTTGAATTATATGTGTATATTTGTGCTTGGATGTGGTATTGTTTAGTCTTGATATTAATAATTAAAGTCAAGTATAACTTTGCGAGTTATGGTTTAAAGTAGTGATTTTACTTTAGGTATGTTGTACGGTAGGTAATGATGTTGGAGCATATGATACGTGTTGTATACTAAAAGGAGCTAGTACCTAAATTGCATGTTATGACATTGAGATCCCTTGTTTTAATTTGGTTTCCTTACTTACTTCATTTTTAGAAAAGTTTTATAGAAGTTTTAAAACCTTACTTCTAATTTTCAAAACCTTAGCCAAGTTTATAAGAGTAAGTTAAACATGAAAGGTAGAGTTTTGAAAGCAATTTAAAGTATAAAACGAGTTTGAGATTTTTGGGTCATATAGCGAATAGTCGCTATAATGTAGTTAGTAAAAATGAACACTTTTTGCAAATTTAAATTGTTTTCACTTAAGTATCCTTTGAAAAGTGTTTTCGAAACTTATTTTAAGTATGATTAAATAAATATTTTTATTTAATTATTTCTTTAAGTATTTAATGATTATTTTATTAATTAAGTAAGGTAATTAGTACTTAATCAGTTGTTAATAAAAGAAATTTGTACTTAATTATGAATTAAGTAAGTTATTTATAATTAGTTAGTAAATATAAGATTATTCATTAATTAATAATCTATTAAAGGATTAATTAGTATTTAATTATTATTTCAAAGGTTAATTATTATTTAATTAATTATTATTTTAATAAATTATTAAAGGATATTTATTAATTATTTATTTATAAAGGGGTTTAATTATTAACTAATTACTAATCAAGTTAAATGTAAGTTAAGATTTTTTTTTATTTTTTTTTGTAAATGGGTAAATTTTTATTAAGGCATTACAGCCCAGATCCAAGACCAGCCCACGCTGAACAGTACAAAGTACAAAACATTCCAACAGTAACTGAACCCTTTCCATAAACTATCTAAACATCTTCCTCCCTAACGAAGAGTCATGACGGCTGATGCTGATAGCTCGTACCTGGGATTTCTTGCTCTGGATAACTCTGATCCACTTCTACACCACGAACTACATCTTGTGCCTGCCTGGTAATAAGCTTCCTTTTAATCCTCTTAAGAATTATCTGCATGTCCCCAATCGCTAATTTGTTTACTTCCGTTTGCTTTCTGTGCTTGCTCTGAAAAATTCTGCGATTCTTCTCCTTCCATATGCTCCAAGCAGTCATAGTGATGGCAATTTTGTTCAGCTTGGATTCAACGTCTTTATCGCTTCCTCTCCGAGTCAGGTATTCTACTTGTTCAGCTAAGTTGTTAGAATGAGGAGTTATGTTTAAGTACTTATTGCACGAGATCCACACCGAATTAGTGAAGTTACATTCAAAGAATAAATGTTCATGCGTTTCTAGACTCTGATTGCATAGGATACATTCAGTTTCGTTGATCACTCCCCATTTCGATAATCTATCTCTAGTTGGTAATCTTTTCAGAATTGCTTTATACGCTGTGAAGGCCATTTTTGGATTATTAACATGATCCCATATGATTTTGCACCATGATGCCTTACTGTCTTTTAGCCTAATTTCTTCCCAAGTAGCCTTGGTAGAAAAATCATTACCAGTAGGCTTCCAGACCCATACATCCATTTCTCTGCCATAGTAGATAGGCATATATTGAATGACCTCCTTTTTATCTTGATTTATTGGCAGAGAAGAACAATCCCAACCATTATTCTTTATCAATTCTTTCACTTTAGTCTTCGGACAACCAAAATCAGAGAAAGTGTGTATGCCTGGTATATCAATTAGTGATTCACCTTGTATCCAAGGACCACTCCATAAATCAGTATCCTGTCCATTGGCTATTTCACGAGTACACAGTGAAGCTAATGTGTCTCTGATCTTTAAGATTGCCTTCCAGTTTGTTGAAGCATTATTACCAATAGGCATTTGCCAGAAATTTCCTTTGATGTAAGTTAAGATTTAATTAAAACTTAATTATGATTTAATTATTTTAAATAAAGGTTTAATTTATTATTTAAGTTTTAATTAAGGATTATTTAATTAATTATTGAGATCAATTAATATTTAATTATTATTCAAAGGTTTATATTATTATTTAATAATTAATTAAAGATTAATTATGGTTAAATTATTTATTTAAAGGTTAACTATTATTATATTATTTCTTTTAAGGATAATTATTATTTAATTATTAATTTTAAATTTAATTATTATTAAAATAAAGAGTTTAAAATGTTATTTAATTTTCAAATAAAGGTTTTAAAGTTTTAAACCACTTTATTTCTAAAGGTCGATTTTGTTTTTTTAAGCAATCTCACTTTTAAAGAATGTTTTAAATCCAAGGGATTTCTTTGTCAACCCTTAAATAACCCCAATTGAATATGAAATCCAATGACATATGTTTAGCAGAATAAAGCATAGTTCTGCTAATTTAATCTATAATTAATATCTGTTAGCAGAATAAATCAGTTCTGCCATAATTCTCTAAGTAGATTATGTTGACATCTATTACGCAGAACAAATCCTCATTCTGTTATTTTATTGACTTGGACATTACGCATATGTTGATTGATTATTATTGGTCGATTCCCTTACATATCCGCTCGTTATGTAATACTCATATTATAACTTGGATAAGTTAAACCCAATTAAATGAATCATGGTGGTCACTAAGCCTCCTTCTGATTTTGCAAATTTTAATATTTCATTTTATCCTTTATGAAATGGTTTAAAGTTTATTATTATTTTAAATATGATAGTTAAAAGATAGTTAAATAATTATTTTATTAAATGTTTGAAGTTAATTTAATCTTTTTAAATGATTGTTTAAAATCTATGTTTTGTTAATATGGTTTAAAAATAATTAAACGAAGAATGTTTTAAATGATAACTTGTTTATTTAAAGGTATTTTAAATAAGTGATTTTATCAAGGGAACTTTATGGATTAAGTTTTATTAAAGGAGTTTAGTTTTAAATAAAGAAGTATTATAAATGATTTTGGAGATTTATAAAGAATGTTATAAATGGTTTTGAACATTTATAAAAGAAGTTTTACAAAATGATTTGGAATTTTGGGTAAAGAAAATATTATATACAAAAGAGATTTGTTAAAAGGATTTATTGAAGGAAATTTATAAAAGAATTTGAGATTTGATTTCCTTTAACTGACCATTTTGATTCTGGTGTTATGAACATTCATTTCACACTTAACACCGAAGGAATATTGTTTGAGGTTATCTTTCTCTCCAATTTAAATAATATTTTGTTTTGATCCCTTGATATGATTTATAAATGAGAAATCTTTCATAAATGTTTTCTGAATATACGTTTGTCAGTGAGTTAAGTATATGGATGTTTCTGATAAACACTTTTGAAAAGAGATTTTAACAAAATGAAAGAATTATTTTGAGACTTAGTGATTGCTATGGGTAATTAAATCTCTGAATTGTTATTGTTTGTTTATTTGATAGTTAAATAACCGACTACCAAATCTGGACCTGTTTTAACTCAGGAAGTATTTGGGTATATTCGAGTTCCCTGGTGAGGACCCGAATACTTATTTCATACTTCCAAAGAACTGGAATCGAGTTAGCCGAAAAGTATCACTTAGTTTGGAGGCACCAGTTTTTTGATTTATCCAAACCACTCCAAATTAATAACATTTGTGATGAAGTATGATATGAGCTGTACTATTCTTTTTGAGGGTGATTCTAAAATGGAAGATAGTGAAGTTTTGAATGCTTGTTCGATCCCAGAATAACTTGTATGGATGAATGCTATCATTGCATCTCTACTTGGAAGGCAGTGTTAGCATTCCATGATGGTATGTTAGTAGAAGAGGTAAAAGCGTAGCCTCAAGCCTCACGACTTGGAAGAATGGCTAAAACAGGGTATGCAGCAGAGCCATGTGGTTAGCTACCATTGGGAGTTGTCATCCCATTTTAGATTGTTCCTTAGAGTTGTTTTGCATGTAGGTATCGAGGGGCAATGTAAAGCAGCCTCGGTGTCAAAGGGGTGAAGTAATCCGGCTTATCATGCAAAAGGTGCATGCCAGTTCTGTGTAGCATAGGGGCAGATGTGTCTATAGCACTCAAGTACATTTTTTAAAGGTGTACCATCGAAAGGTAGTTCCTTACCAAACTAGCGTTGGCACCCATTTTCCAATACGAACCTTTACGGATTTAGATGTACCTAATTATGTTGGAATGTGAGATGCAAGCATTTCATTTATATTCTGTATTTGTTTTAAACCTAGACATTATGATAATATCACTGGATTTTATAAAAAATGTTTTAGTTATCGTAAGGTAAAAAATCATCCGTGTTTATGTGTGGTGTGGTCTTTAAGATACTTTTTATTGTCAAGGTTTTTCAAATATAATAATCCATACGATTTGTTTCGAGCTTTTCTCACGCTGATTTTACCAGACTGACCCGGGCGTTGTTTTCCTATAATGCTTGGGTTAGCCCGAGCATATTTTCCAAATTTATCTAGATGCTTTGGAGCTTTCAGGAGACGAGCTGGATTCTCCAAGACGAATTTATGTATCTTATATTCTTCCCGCTATTTTATTGGTCTTGATTCTATCTGTATTTATCCAAAATTGTAAGGACAGGCTGTTATAACTGTCCGGACTGGAAATAGGTTACTGTACTATGATGTTGTGTATAATAAAGATGTTTTCTTTTGTAAAGATCTTGTATATATTATATATCTTCTCGTCACGATGTAAGATTCTGTTCTATCTTCTATTTCTTTCACCCCAACAATCTGTCTTTCCGACACTTGGATATTCGGCACGTGGATACCATGGATGTATTAGTGTCGATTTCTAAGGATCGAAAAGGCGGGTCATTACTTATGGTATTAAAGCGTAAGGTTAAGCGAGAACCATGGCCATGGTGGGGTAAACTCATTTGAGATCAGGTAAGTGAGACCCTAGAATGAGTATGAGTGTATTATATATAAGAGCACGTATTTGTTAGTGATTACAAAACGTTTTATATCATGTTGTTTGATCTGTTGAGTGGCTTAAGAATTTTGGTCGATGCGTTTGGCCAACATTATCGATAGGATTCCCTAAACACTTGAATAAGTCCAATCGACACAATATTGTTTTAAAATTGGTAAATGAAATAATTTTACCTAGGACTATATTTTATATATATAATGGAAAAAATTTCAAATATTTATATAGATACCTTTGATATGAATATTGTTAAAAGCCGAGAATATTTAATTATTATCATATAGGATTTGATAAGTCATGCTCATCCATTCTGAGCATTGACTATTTTCTAATCTATCATTAGATTTTCCTTTTAAGTATAGGTTGGATAGATAGAATTTGTAGGAACATTGAATCGAATACCTTGTGAATTAAGTTTCACAGTTTGACTATAAGGCATTCAAATAATGTTGGGTTAAGTTTGATTTTAATAAAAGGTGTTCATCAAAAGAAACATTTCAGATGATTTTACAAAAGTTGATTTTATAGGTCAGGATTATAAAATATATTTTGAAAATAAGATGGATTTTCAGGGGATTTAAATCTCGATGGATTTGATAAATTTTTCAAATGATTCTTGGAAAAGTAGTAATAAATTTACTTAAAAATACTTTAAGTTATAAATATTTTGAAAGGAAATTTGAGAGTAAGATTTTTCTTTGGACGGTTCGGGGAATGAGTCTCGATCTATTTTGTGATGATCAAAATAATCTTTTAAGTGACAATAGGATGTTTGCTTAGGCAGATGTGATAGTGCACTTAGTAAATTATTCTCTTTTTCATTGTACGATTGAAACGGGTTCGAATCCGAACAAATCCAAAGCAAGTTGGTAATAAATACTTTGTTAAACTATATATTTGAAATATGTATACATAGTATTGTTTCAAAAATGGATTTGAAAGAAGAAGTATTTTTATAATTAACTAGTTCGAGTGACTCAAAAATGACTAAAAAGGGGAAAGGGATGTGCTTGGATGGTAAACACTTCTCTTGAGTATTACCGTTCTTGCCAAAGGGATATATGATACTACTTGGTAGTACCCAGTTCCTTGATATCATTTTGGTGTTACTCTGGCTATATGTATGTTTTCTAAGGGTCAAAAATATAATACCATTTCAAAAGATTTTTGAAATAAAAACCAGGTATTTGGCTCTTAGGTTTCCAAAATAATAAGGTATTTTGATTTAAAGGGTGAATTAATAAATGAAGTTTTAATTGGATTAAAATTGAATTAATTTTATATAAAGGTTTAATAAACTTGGTTTTATTAAATAGTGTCTTTTTTGGTTTAACATCCAGAGAGAAAAAATTTTATTTGATGTTATTGGGTGGCTAATAAACATTTTTACCTCAGAATGTCTAAGAAAAAGTAGTATCTAAGACGGAGTTTGGATACTAGCATCCTACTCTTCTTAGCTAATTACCAGACCGATTGGATAAAGAGGTTGGATTAGTCGACTTAGTTTTGAGACTCTAATTATTTTAGGCCTTCATTTGAATAATTAAAGGTGAATAGAATTAAAGATCAGATGTTTTATATATACTCTTAGGATGTAGGAGAGTATTATACAAGTAATAAATTAAAATAATTTTATGAAAAAGTCTAATAAATAAGTTTTGTCATTTTAAAATGTTCGACCTAAGTTTGAATTATTATGAAATATTTTCATAAATATTTTGGGAAGGGTAGAAAGTAGTTGGGTAGTGAAAACCAATAAGAGAAGTATGTAGGTTGTACGTAGATCATTTCTCTTTCTTATATAGTTCTCGATCCAAGATTTGAGTACATGACTAGAGGTGCCCCACACTGTTTTGAATAAAGATTTATCACTCGATTTTTGACGATGAACACTTGGTGAGGGGTCTTAATGTGGAACAAAACGTTTTCTATCATAGTATATGGCTATGTAAGGAGAATGAAGGTTTCTAAATTAAGAAGCCCGATCTGAGTCTGCACAAGGGAGTCAGGTGGGCGATACTAGTTTGGAAGTAAAGCTATGTATTCGAGTGAATAACCAAATTAGAGTTTTTTTGTAGAAATGATCTATGTATATCATACGGAATGATGAATAAGGTTAAGAGTGTCTGGGTTAGGGTTGTGGTAAAATTTCAGGGATGAAATTCCTTTAAAGGGGGAGAGTGTAACGACCCGGAATTTCACCTCTTTGATTTGCAAATATTTAATTAATTTTAAACGAGCGTTAGGGCACGCGCTTCGCGCGTGATAATTGCATGTGCCTAGCGCATGAATTATTTTTCTACAGATTATATACGATTAACATGTTCAAGAAAAAATGGTTGCATAAATATTTAATTTAAACTTTTATTTCTAAATTTCAACATCTAATTTTTTTTAGTTTGAATTTTATTTGTATTTTTAATCAATAAACAACGAATTTGTAGTTAATTAAAGAAAAAAAATTATTTGTTAAATCCTATTTTTAAGTGTAGATGGACGTTTTGAATGTGTAAAGAAGTTTAACTATTAGATCCTATTTTTACGGGATATTAAGAGATCCTATTTTTAAGAAATATTAAGATTTGTTAATACTGTAGAAGGGCATTTTTGGTAGTTCACGCTTACATCAAAAAAGTGTGACGCCAAATGTATTACAACTATTATTAAAGGTATTCAAATAATAGGTTTTATAATTAGAATAAAACTATTTTGAATAATAATTAATAATGGTGAAATAGTTTTCAAAACGTGTTTACAAAAATATATAGTTCGAAGAAAAATCGAAAAATGTGATCAGAATTCATTTTTCAAAATTTAGACTTTTCATCGGCTAAAAATTGTCAGAAATGTTGGAAAACCCTAGGGTTAATATATTCACATACATTTGTAATAAAATTAGGATATGTGTATATACATGCATGCATTAGTTAAGTATGTATGTATATACACATAAATACACTTAAGAAAATTTAATTAAGTAAAAGGTTAAGTGTCACATCGTTGCAAACATTAGTACATTTAGTACTAAAAACATGTTTAAATATTAAGAGACATAAGTACAAATGCTAATTAAATGCATGTTAGAAAGAAGGGGACAAAGGTTAGTGATGTGTCGTTAAATGAGGGAGGGTAAAGTACAAGGGGTAAATTAGTAATTTAATTTATACACTTGATATATATACAAATTTCCTTATTCTTTCTCCTTTCTTCTTTCTATTTTCATTTCACAAACTCCATTCTTATTTCAAGCTCCATGACACCTTTTAATGGCCTCCATGAATTTACAAAGTTAAAAAATCTTACTCTTTTTCAGTTTTAAAATAGTTAAAAGTATTTCATTTACTTCTACATCTCCTCTCCTTTCAAAACTAGCCCCAAAACTATTTCCTTCACCCATGGTCGAGCCATGCTTACCTTAGGTCGAACCTTCTTGCCACTTTCAAGTCACCAAAACCCCATTTTTCAAAAAGTAAAGTAAAGGCCTAGGTCCGATTCAAGTCGTAGTGCTATTTTTAAGTGTTTGGATAGCTTTTAAGTGAGTAAAGCTCGCACCTTTTCATAAAGCTTTTAATTTAATTTTTATGCCGCTTGGTTGCTAAGTTTGGTGCTTGTTTGAATGAGATTGATGATGAGTTATATATGTATATTTGTGCTTGGATATGGTATTGTTTAATCTTGATATTAATCATTAAAGTCAAGTATAACTTTGCGAGATATGGTTTAAAGTAATGATTTTACTTTAGGTATGTTGTATGGTAGGTAATGATGTTGGAGCATATGATACGTGTTTTATGCTAAAAGAAGCTAGCACCTAAGTTGCATGTTGCGACATCGAGATCTCATGTTTTAATTTGGTTTCCTCACTTACTTTATTTTTAGAAAAGTTTTATAAAAGTTTTACAACCTTACTTCTAGTTTTCAAAACCTTATCCAAGTTTATAAAAGTAACTTAAACATAAAAGATAGTGTTTTGAAAGCAATTTAGATATAAAACAAGTTTGGGATTTTCGGGTAATATAGTGAATATTCGCTATAAATGCAGTTCGTAAAAACAAACACTTTTGCAAATTTAAATTGTTTTCACTTAAGTATCTTTTGAAAAGTGTTTTCAAAACTTATTTCAAGTATGATTAAATAAATATTTTTATTTAATTATTTCTTCAAGTATTTAATGATTATTTTATTAATTAAGGTATTCAGTACTTAATCAGTTGTTAATAAAGGAAATTTGTACTTAATTTGGATTAATTAAGTTATTTATTATTAATTAGTTAGTTAATATAAGACTAATCATTAATTAATAATTTATTAAAGGATTAATTAGTATTTTATTATTATTTCAAAGGTTAATTATTTTTTAATCAATCAATCAAGGATTAATTATTATTTTAATAAATTATTAAAGGATAATTATTAATTATTTATTTAGAAAGAGGTTTAATTATTAATTAATTACAAATCAAGTTAAATGTAAGTTAAGATTTAATTAAAACTTAATTATGATTTAATTATTTTAAATAATGGTTTAATTTATTATTTAAGTTTTAATTAAGAATTATTTATTTAATTAATTGTGATCAATTAATATTTAATTATTATTTAAAGGTTTACATCATTATTTAATAATTAATTAAAGATTAATTATGGTTAAATTATTATTTAAAGGTTAACTATTATTAAATTATTTATTTTAAGGATAATTATCATTTAATTATTAATTAATTATTAATTAATTATTATTGATATAAAGATTTTAAAATGTTTTTTAATTTTTAAATAAAGGTTTTAAAGTTTTAAACCACTTTATTTCTAAAGATCGATTTTGTTTTTTAAAAGAATGTTTTAAATCCAAGGGATTTCTACGTCGATCCTCAATTGAATATGAAATCCAATGACATATGTTTAGAAGAATAAAACATAGTTCTACTAATTTAATTTATAATTAATATCTATTAGCAGAATAAATCAGTTCCTCCATAATTCACTAAGTGGATTATGTTGACATCTATGAGGCAGAACAAATCCTCATTCTATTAGTTTATTAACTTGGACGTTTAAGCATATGTTGATTGATTGTTATTGGCCGATTCCCTTACATATCTGCTAGTTATGTAATACTCATGTTATAACTTGGATAAGTTAAACCCAATTAAATAAAATATGTTGTAACAACCCTAGATTTTTGCATATATTTTAAATTTGACTTTATTTTATTTTGAAATTATTTTTAAACTTGTTTTATTTTCAATATTTCATTTTAAATATAAATCTTGATTATTATGTGAATTATAATTTCAAACTAGTATAAATTGAATATTTTCCTGAAAAGTGGATTTCTGGTCAAACTTTGACTTTTAAATTTTAAATTTAAATATTTAAATTCTTAAATTTTATCTTTTATTATGAAAATAGATTTAATAACATGAATACTGATTTTTGTTTCGTTGAAAACGGATTTAAATTGTGAAAGTTATACTGTTTTCAATATTGTGTGTATATTGAGTTATTTAACAATTTTCTTTATTTTTAATTTATATAAATGACATTTTATTTGATATATCTTACTCTAATTTGTATATTTAGGTTATATCATATATATTTTGACTTTTAGATATTTTTAAAGTGATTATAAAAATTTTCTAAAGCTTATTGAATTTATATCTAATTTTTAAAGCCTAGTTTGCATTTTAAGCTATTTTCTTAATTTAAATTCTATTTAATTAAAATTTAATTATTTATTTTATATATTTATTTCATTTCTGAGTTTTAATTTTTATTATCAGCTTTTATATGTATTTTTAAAACTACAAAAGAAATAATGGAAATTTGAAGAGTTTGTGACTCTTTAGTTGCTTGAGACTCTTTGTTTTCCACCTTTTCATTTTTCCAACCTCTTGCATTCATTTCTTTTGGTCGGCCTCTTTCTTTCTTTCAGCTAATCATTTTTCACTTCATTCACATAAATAAAACTTCTCATTCACCAAAATAGCCGGCCTCCATTGCTTGAGAAAAATTTGGTAAAATTCTTTTTTCTTTTTCTTGTTTTCTTTTGTGCTTATGTGATTTTGCATTTGCTTTCTTCCTTCCATGGCTCGGCTCCTCTCTCCTCCTCCACCTTGGCCGCCTCCACCACCATCCCCTCTGACCAACAGCACCTCCAGCACAACCCCAAGCCCATGGCCATGCACCTTGATGAGTAGATCCACCAAAATCCACACAAACTTCAACTATATGGTCATAGCCGAGCACCACCTGTTCCATCACCACAAACCACCACCTTGGCCGACCTATCCACCACCACCAGCGTTTTCTGACCTGACACCCACTACCACGTCATCACATGACCCCACTTGCCTCTGGCCGTGACCACTTGCCTTTGGCCGTGCCTTGTTGTTGCCTTGTAGTTGCCTAGAATCCATTGTAGTGCCTTGTAGTTGTAGTTCCATGCACCTATCTTTTGTACCATCATCTAATCCATGCTAGGCCGACCTATGGACCCAAGATCTGATCCAAACCCACCCCTTAGCCATACATTACTGACCTGTAGCTAAACCATAGGTGGTTGAAAGCAAGTGCAATAGCTTTGGATTTGTTTTAAGCATTCATTACTAATATTGTTTTATTGAAATTTTGGGTTGAGAACTCATGTTGTTTATATTTGTTTTGTTTGAATGTGAAAAGGCAATTAGCTTTGGCTCTACACTCTCAAATCATATTCGGGTTTTCGTGCCTTCGTAGTTTCTGTGTTGTGTGCTTTGGTTGTAATCTCCAGCTTAAACAAGTGAGTAATTCTCACCAGATGATGTGTACTTATATAACTAGTAAACTGACACCATTTGAATCTGTAAAATTAAATCATCCTGTTATAACTGTTATATTATGATCATATAATGCTCATCCCTGTTATTACACCTGTTATATCATCAGTTACTTTTATATGATGCTATTCTGTTCATTCATATCTGTTTATCACACTGCAAGTTCCCTGTAGATTAGAAATCACTATTGGTTGAAATGATACATACCCGAACGGACTTTAGAATAGGAAAAAACCATTATGGACTGAAATGATAGGCCTGAACGGTTTTTATTTATTTTATTTAACTTGGGATTGCGGGTTTGAAATGATAAAACCTGGTTTTCTTTGTAAACTGCGAATTGAAATGATACATATCCGTATCACTTGACCTAGGCTAGAAAATTATATACAGACCCGTGGTTTATATATTTTTCTAAAAATTTTAAAATATTTTAAAAATGTAAATATTATGATATTTTGATTTAAATTTTATTAAAATGATTTTTATAAAATATTAGTGATTTTCTACAAATTAAATAAGTGAATTAAGTAAATGGTGAAGTAGAATTTGAAATATAAGTTAATTTTGGAATTTATGTTTTTGTTTATAAATGGAATTTATGTAAAGTAAGAATATATGACAAATTTTGATTTGAAATGAATTTAATGATTTTATTAAGAAATAATGATTTTATAAAATGTTAATGGTTTTGTATAAATTAAAATATGAAATAAATGAATGTTTAAGTTGATTTTTTTTTGAAATATAACTTAAATTGGAAATTGTGAATTTTGTTAAAAGTGAAATTTTAATTAAGTAAAATAAATGGAAATAAGTTATATTTTGGGAATTTAAACTTAGTTGGTAAGTTAAGAATTTAATTAAAGAAATGAAAACTTAATTGTTATTTAATTTGATTTTTGTATGGAAATTTGACTTTATAAAATCATAGAAATAAAGGTATTTAAATGATTGTTTTTAAATGTGAAAATATATGATTTTATAAGTTAAAATGATTTATATTAAAAGTTAATTACGTGTGAAATTGTAAATAAAACTCTGAATTGGATTTGACAGCATTTTTGAAATGTAATGTAAAGATATTACAGCATTGGAAAATGCTGTAGTTGTTTTAAATGAACCAAATAGCAAAGTTGAACTAAGGGTTATTATAGCACTTTGTTAGTGCTATAGTTGTTAAATTTAACTAAAATTTTAAATTGAAACTAAATTAAGATATTACAGCATTTTAAATGTTGGCTTTTGTTAATGAATTATTTTAAAACATAACATTTCGTAGCATTTTCTAAGTGCTGCGAAAGTTGAACTTTCTTTGTTTAATAAATTCAAATGAATAAATGATCTTTGAAAAAGATTAAATTTTGGAAATTAAATATTTAATTATTAAATATAATGAATTGACTTTAAATGATTTAAATGGAATAGTTGATTTGGGAAATACAACTATTTTGAAATGTGATTAAATGGTATTTAAATTTAAATTAAATAAATGATGTTTTGAAATGATATTTTGATATTTTGAAATGAATTTGAAATGATATTAAATCTTGGAATGAATAATTGAAGTTTATATTAGTATGAAAGATATTTGGTTTACTTGTAATTTGAATCTATTTAAAAGATATTGGACTTATGAAATATAGGATATTAAAGCTTTGGAATTTATTTTATAATTTGAATAGTTATTTTATGGATTAAATCTATATTTGAAATTTATAAGATTTGAAATGGTCTATGGAAATTTAATTGAAATAAATGATTGAATTGAATTGAAACTTTGGAAATTTTAATACTTGATTTGAAAGTATAATAATTACACTTTTAAATGGTTTAGATGAATTATTTTGATTGAAATATAAACTATTTAAAAGGTGACTTGAAATGATAATAAATGAATGATATCTTTGAATTTAAAAGGTATTTAAAGTTGAATATTTGGATTTGAACTCAAATGATGATTTAAAATGAAGTTTGAAAAGATATGATATTTTGATATATTAAATGATTTGAAATGAAGTTTTGAAAGGATATGATATTTTGATATATTAAAATGATTTGAAATGAAGTTTCGGAAAGATATGATATCTGATATATTGACATGATTTGAAATGAAGTTTTGAAATGATATGATATTTTAAATATATTGAAATGGTTTAGAATTGATTTAATCTTCATTTTTGATAAAGATTTGGATTTGAAATGATATTTTATTTTGAAGTATAAAATATTATTTTAAAATTATAACCACGGGTTATAATAACGATTGGTTGTTAAAGAGATCGGGATCGGATATGGACATACTCTCTGTCGATACCGAAAACCACTTTAACAACTGTGTACGTGGTGGAGTTTCCAAAATGAAGTAGGATGGTGGCGACGATCCTAAGGTATATACGTGGACCCAACTCCCGTGAGTTGGCATAAGGTAGCTAAAACATGAGCGATTGACGGACCAGTGAGGTAGCACCTCTGATCGGACACACTTCTTCGATACCATTCTATTACTTGTGATTGATTTGGTGCGCACCCTTGATTTGGGAGTGTTGTTCGAGGTGGGCGGTAGTGGCTGCTATGCGTCACCACCAGTCCGGATGCGTAATTGGTATATCTACCCTGGCATTGCCTTTTGTGCCGTGTCGCCAACCATATCGAGCTTTACTACGATTTGTGATTTCTCCCGTACGTAGCCTGTGGAGTATCGAGGGTAGCCCCCATTTCGGGAGTATGCTAATACTGGATAGACTACTAGGACTATTACGTGTTAAGGGCTGTATGGGTAACCCCTTGACGCTATTAAAAAGTATGTTTATTTTATATTAGACATTATTATAATAGCGAATATTACTACATAGTAGATAGTTTAACGGATCCTTAAAGAATGGGCGATCCCAAGCATTCTTTAAGTTACTTGTACCTTTATTACAGTTCACTTGAGTTGGTTTACATTATATAAGTATATATTGTCCTGACTCGAGTGTTTTGTGTTTTGCTTTACGCTCGGGTCAGCCTGAGTTATTCACAGATTTGGATTTCCACTCTCTTGGAGATTTGAATCACTGGAGATTATCTGCTTGTCTTGTCCTATCTATTTCAGTTCCGTTGTTCTACTCAGCTTATACTTGGTTATTTTATTGAGACTTCTGTTGTACTTTATTTCTTCTGTTATATATTATGTAACTCTGATATATTTATATAGTAGCTTCATGAACTACTATTTCTTTTACTTCCGCTGCATTATTTTACTCTGTGTCTGTGATCTGTGATTATTTATTTACTGTATATTCTGAGATTTGCCAAATTTTATTTACAACGCGGTATTTTGAACAATTCAAGTCCGACATGTGCGGATGCGAATGGTTGAAAATATCGGGTCGTTACATATGTGGTCATTAAGCCTTCTTCTGATTTTGCAAATTTTAATATTTCATTTTATCCTTTATGAAATGGTTTAAATTTTATTATTATTTTAAATATGATATTCAAAAGATAGTTAAATAATTATTTTATTAAATGTTTGAAGTTAATTTAATCTTTTTAAATGATTGTTCAAAATCAGTGTTTTGTTAATACGGTTTAAAAGTAATTAAAGGAAGACTGTTTTGAATAATAACTTGTTATTTAAAGGTGTTTAAATAAGTGACTTTATCGAGGGAACTTTATGGATTAAGTTTTATTAAAGTTGTTGTGTTTTAAATAAATAAATTTTATAATGATTTTGGAGATTTATAAGGAGTGTTATAAATGGTTTTGAACATTTATAAAAGAAGTTTTACAGAATGATTTGGAGTTTTGGGTAAAGGAAATAATATTATATACAAAAGAGATTTGTTAAAAGGATTTATTGAAGGAAATTTATAAAAGAATTTGAGATTTGATTTCCTTTAACCAACCTTCTTAATCCTGGTGGTATGGACTTTGTTCCATACTTAACACTGAAGGAATATTATTTGAGGTTATCTTCATCTCTAATTTAAAAAACATTTTGTTTTGATCTCTGATATGATTTGTAAATGAGAAATCTTTCCCAAATGTTTTGTGAATATACTTATGTCAGTGAGTTAAGTATATGGATGTTTTTTATAATTGATAAATACTTTTGAAAAGAGATTTTAATAAATGAAAGAATTGTTTTGAGGCTTAGTTATTGCTATGGGTAATTAAATCTCTGAATTGTTGTTGTTTGTTTATTTGATAGTTAAATAACCGACCACTAAATCTGGAACTGTTTTAACTCAGGAAGTATTTGGGTATATTTGAGTTCCCCGGTGAGGACCCGAATACTTATTTCATACTTCCAAAGAACTAGAATTGGGTTAGTAAAAAATTATCACTTAGTTTGGAGACACCGGTTTTTGGATTTATCCGAACCACTCCAAACTAATAACATTCGTGATGAAGTATGATATGAGCTATACTATTCTTCTTGAGGGTGATTCTAAAATGGAAGGTAGTGAAATTTTGAATGCTTGTTTGATCTCGGAACAACTTGTACGGATGAATGCTATCATTGCATCTCTGTTTGGAGGGCAGTGTTAGCATTCCAAGATGGTAAGTTAGTAGAAGAGGTAAAAGCGTACCCTCAACCTCACAACCCGGAAGAATGACTAAAATAAGGTATGCAGCAGAGCCATGTGGTTAGCTACCATTATGAGCCATCATCCCATTCCGGATTGTTCCTTAGAGTTGTTTTGCATGCAGACATCAAGCGGCAAAGTAGAGCAGCCTCGGTGTCAAAGAGGTGAGGTAATCCGGTTTGTCATGTTAAAAGGGTAGGCCGGCTCTATGTAGTAGAGAAGTAGATGCGTCTGTTGCCCTAAGGTACGTTTTCTAGAGGTGTACCATCAGAAGGTAGTCCCTTACCTAGCCATCGTTGGAACCCATTTTCCAATAGAACCTTTATGGATTTAGATGTGCACAACTATGTCGAAATATGAGATGTAAGCATTTCAACTATATTCCATATTTATTTTAAACCTAGAGATTATGATAATATCACTGGATTTTTGTAATAAAATGTTTTAGCCATCGTAAGGTAAAAACTCGTCCGTGTTTATGTGCGACATGATCTTACGAGATACTTTTAATTTTGAAGGTTTTTCATATATAATAATCCATATGATTTGTTTTGAGCTTTTCTTCCGCTGCTTTTACCAAACTGACCAAGCGTTGTTTTCCTATAATGCCGGGATCAGCCCGAGCATATTTTCAAGATTTAGCTGGATGCTTTGGAGATTTTAGGAGACGATCTGGATTCTCCAAGATGTATTCACGTATCTTATATTTTTTCGCTATTTTTGTTGGTCTTGATTATGTCTGTATTTATCCAAAATTGTAACGACATGCTGTTATAATTGTCCGGGCTGGAAATAAGTTAGTGTACTCTGATGTTGTGTATTATAGAGATGTTTTCTTTTGTAAAGACCTTGTATATATTATATATCTTCTTGTCACGATGTGAGGTTCCGTTCTATCTTAGACAAGTCATCATAGATGGCATGAGAGAAGCCTCTCACCTCGACGGGAGAGGTCGACCCAACTTCAACCATCCTCCTAACCGAAAGATCACATGGCATGGATTATAAGGGAATATGTTCATCGCAAGAAGATAGAGCGTGGAATCGACGCGAGAGTCGGCAGCCCATTTTCCATAGAAATAAAGACTGCCCGAAATCCAAGGAGCTTTTGAATGCCTACCATAGATCCTTACCAAGGTTTGATTGACCCTATAGTACATCTATAACGATACATGCAGTATATGTTAATGAGTGGAGCAACAGAAGATGTTACGTGTAAGTGCTTTCCCCTCTTCTTATCAGACTTGGCGACTATGTGGTTCTGCTATATTCCCCTAACATGATCCACTCGTGGGAAATGCTGAACGAAAAATTTATCAGTCAATTTCAAGTCCACATAGAACAACCCAAGGACCTGTATTCTTTGTCGGATGTAAATTAACGGAAGGATGTGACTCTACGGTAATATTTGACTCGCTTCAACACTACAACCGCTAGGGTTCAGAATGCTGATGAACGATTGATCTAATGACATTGTGTGGAGGTGTACATCCCGACATGAAGATGGCTCGGAGATTGATTAAGCAGAAATCGACAACACTTCAGGATTTCTTCTATGAAGCTGCAAAGTACATGCGATTGGAGAAAGCTGCATTGGGGCAGCAGACTAATATTGTCGCCAAACCATTAGGAGCTTCAAGTAGTATAAATACTATGGCCAAGAATGGTGAAGGTGGTAGTGTGGAAAAAAAGAAAAACAACTCCAGCAATTCTGACGGGAGGAAAACTGATCGAAGGAGGTTTAAACCTGATAATAAGTTTGATACCTACACAGACTTAAACGACACCATAGAGAACATCTACCTAGTTATGCATACGAAGCTCAAGTACAATAGGCATGCTCCAAAAAAAGAGACTGAAGTTGAGAGGAATGCTGGGAAATATTGTCGATTCCATGAATCCCATGGCACAACACTAATGAATGTCGCCATTTATAGGAAGTGATTGAGGAGGATATCAGGGGAAGAAAGCTAGAGCGATACGTCAAAAGCCCGGATGCTCTCCCTGCCCTAAAGAAATAGCCCTGGAGGCAGCCTCCATTTGGAATGGAGGTGAAGAGTCTAGTCCCAACCATGGGAAAGATGAGAGAATGGTAATCAATACCATAGCAGGTATACCTCATGGGGCAGATAGAAGTTAGGGTGAGATGGAGAACTATTCAAAGTCTTTGAAAAATGGAGATGCCTACGTATGCGCGATGGGTAAGGAACGGAAAGCTAAGACTCTTCGTTGGGAGCAGGAGGTGATAGCTTTTGATGATAATGACTTGCGAGGAAAGTAATGCCCGCATATGGATCCAATGGTGATTACGGCCATGCTGGCCCAACAAAAGTACATAGAATTGTGGTGGGTAACGGAAGTTCAGTGAACATTCTATTCAAAGATGCATTTGACAAGATAGGATTATCCACGGAAGATGTTATAGCCTACAACTAGCGGCTGCATGATTTCACGGGAGAGGGCACCATGGCCTTAGGGAGGTTGGATTTGTTCATTGAGATAGGAATCCGTCCAAGATCAGCCATACGAATGCAAACATTTGTACTAGTGGATGGATTTTTAGCTTACAATGCCTTCTTAGGATGTCCAGCCTTATCTGATTTTCGTGCAGTAATAGCCCCATAGTGTTTGACAGTGAAGTTCCCAACAGCTAACAGGGTAGGAGTGGTGGAAGGAAACTAAGACAAAGCTAGTGAATGTTATGTTGTAGAGATTCAGGAGAACAAACAGAAAGAGAAGGAGAAGGGCACAGAAGTTGCCTTCTGTGCCAAGAACTCCCTCAAATAGCAATTAAAGGAGGCCCCCATCTAGTTTACAAGTGATACTCAGAATGAGCTTGACCCGAGGGACAGAGGAGAGGGGCCGTAGCCGACTCGGAGAGGCTTTGGAGTTTGTGAAAGGTTACGATGATGATCCTATAAAACTTATGAAAATCGGATCCAGTCTGGAACAAATTTGAAAATACAGCTGATTGGTTTTCTACGGGACAACAAAGATGTGTGTAAAATTTCTCCCTCGGTTGCTTGCCATGCTTTGAACATCGACCTAGGGAAACGTATTGTGAAGCAAAAGAAAAGGAGTATGGACCCAGAACGTTCTACAACGCTAAACGAAGAAGTGAAAACTTTACTGGCAAACAGTTTCATCCGAGAATCGTTGTATCTAGAATGGATAGCCAACCCGATTCTCGTTAAAAAGTCAAATGGAAAATGGCGAACCTATATTTCCTTCTCTAACTTGAACGATGCATGTCCTAAGGACTGTTTCTCGCTCTCGAAGATTGGTCATTTAGTAGATGGAATAGTAGGACACATGCTCCTTTCCTTCATGGATGCTTACTCTGGGTATAACTAAATCGCGATGCATGTCGCTGACCAAGAATACCTACATTTATCATGGACTTAGGGCTCTACTGATACAAGGTTATGCCATTTGGACTCAAAAATGTGGGAGATACCAACGTCTGGTAAACAAGATGTTTGTCGAACAGATTGGCAAAACCTAGAAGTATACGTTGATGACGTGTTGGTGAAGTCAAGGAAGGCCAGAGACCACATCTCGCACTTGGATAAATTGTTTCAAATTCTGCAAAGATACGGGATGTAGCTAAACCCACTAAAATGTTATTTCGAAGTAGCTTCTGGAAAATTCTTAGGTTTTATCGTGCACGCAAGGGGGATAGAGCCTAAAACGAAACATGTCCCAGCTCTATGAGATATCAAAATCCCCGAAACACGGAAGGAAATGCAAAGTCTAAATGGGAAGGTAGTAGTTTTGAGCAGGTTCATATCCAAAGCCATGAACATCGTGTTTCATTCTTTGAAGCACTCAAAAGAGAGAAAGGCAAGTTCGTTTGGACAAACGAATGCCTGACCACGTTCTTAAATTTAGAGCACTTACAGAAGTAGCCAGTCCTGTCTACACGAGTTAAGGGGGGAAGATCTTTACATCTACTTGACAGTGTCACATCACGCTTTTAGGGCGGCATTGGTCAAGGAGGAAGACCGAGTGCAGCGCCTCGTGTACTACATAAGTAAATGTTTTATTGGGCCAGAGTCTAGGTATTCTAAGTTGGAGAAGCTGGCATACTATTTGTTGATTGCATCCAAGAAACCAAGGTATTACTTCTAGTCACATCTTATCCGAGTACTCACCGATCAGTGCCTAAGGTAGGTTCTGTACAGGTCGAACACTTCAGGAAGAACTTCCAAGTAGAGCATCAAGTTGAGTCATCATGAGATAATGTGTGTAATGATCCATATTTTTGACCATTGAAAGTCGACACCGAACACTACCACTGTGTTCCAATATCGAGCATTCAATTGACAAAAGGGCAGATTGTTAGGGTAAATAAAATGAAAATAACAGAGAATAGAGAATAATAGAATCTCACAGCGGAATCGACAACATATATTATAACAAGGACAGTAGAAACTCTCACTCCAAAATACAGAGTATATCAGAGTTAAAAACAAACCTTATCAGCTGGACAGTTATAAAATCCCGACCTTACAAATGTCGATAGGTATACTATATAATACAGTGGAAAATAAAATACTACGATAGGTGAATCTCCATCTCCCCTCCACGATCTCCAAAACTTCAAAGACAACTTGGGGAAATACTCGGTCTGACCTGAGCATTATAGCAAAATAACACTCGGATCAGTCTAGAAATACCAACGTGAGATAACTCAAATAATGGGGAACATATAAAGTTCTGTGAGACTATGCCACTAACGCAGAACGGGTTTTCACCTCATAAGAATAACATCCATACATGCAAGAGCAAAAATAAATATTAGGAAACAAATCCAAGTAGGAATGAGCGTAAATAATTAAACCAGACTTGAAAGAATGGAAATAAACTGAGTAAAATCCGAACTAGATAGAATGGATAGAAAAAGGAAAACAATCCAAATTGATAGAATGGACTAAATAAGGTAACAATCCAAACTTTATAGAATGGACTGAATAAGGTAATAGTCTAACTTGATAGAACAGACTAAATCAATACTTAAATGTCGTGGTGAGGAGTTGGCTCTACTCGTGGCAATTTAAAGCTAAAATAGATTCAGGGTTTTCGAATCAAATAAGGAAAGGAAATTTTCCAACAAATGACTACGAAGGTGCACCCCTTTGGAGTATACCTCTAGTAATATACTCTTGAGAAGCTCATATACTCCATGACACTTCTTGGACAATACCAAGCCGGACCCAGCTGGACCTTACTGAGAATTTGTATATTTCCACATCTAAGTGCATAACTGAATCCAAAGTAGATGAGATGTGAAAATACCCTTTTGATCGGAGCAACCTCACATAACTTGGCTTCCTCTCACACTTTTAGTTTAGTCATTTCCGACAAAGGATAGCAATGCTCAATGGAGCAATAAATCATTTTTAAGCTGACGATACACTATGAAGAAAGCCGAATCCAATAATTAATAAATCAACTATCGGGGATAATTAAAATGATCGTATATAGAAATTAAATTTTATATATTTACCACTACTCGTTGATTCCAAACAAGTCCCATCTCTTGGTTGAAAATGAAGCCGAGTAAGTTGAGGTAGTGTTACCTCTAGGCATAACCTTGACGACTTTTTTAACTTTCGAGATAGAAACGAGTCCAAGCCTCAACGTTTAGCATTAAATGCATGACTATATCCTTTCCATATAAGTGATACCGATTATGGAACTATTGTTCTATAACCGAAATCGAACTTTAACTTTTAAAAAAAACTAAACTTATGCTTGATTTCCATATGGTTAAACACTTTTAGAATCAGTTCCTGCTTGTTAAAATGTTAAGAGAATAATTTTTCCAAGTGTGTGACCCCGAAGGCCTAAACCAACATTAGACCGAACACCTAGAAGATTGTCCAACTTAACATCCCAACTATCGACTTCTAATTCCTTTTTATAACTTTAAAATAATATTAATTATCCCAAAAGATAATTAATCACATTTAAAATCTCTTTTAAATAAACAAATCCATTATCTTCAATAATATAGATAATTATTTCCAAACACTTATATAACATTAGTAAATTAACTTTAAATTCTTTATTAAATCAGTTTATTAACTTTAAATCAGTTGATTAAAGCAATTTTATTATATTAGATAATTTACTTAAATCACTTTTATTAAATCGATCAATTAACTTTAAATATCATTAATTACAAAGATTAATTAAATACAAATAATCATTAGTTAAAACGAGTAAGTCATCTCAAACATCATTTATTAAAATGATAAGTAATTTTGAATTCCATTAATAAACAATTAATTAAGTTCAAAAAAATCATAATTAATTGGATTAATTAAATTCGAGCCTCATTAGTTAAAATGATTAATTAAAATATCATTTTTTAAAATGATTTATTTAATTATAAAACATCATCAATTAAAATGATTTAACTAAATTCCAAACATCATTAGTTAAAACAAATAATTACATTTAAAACAATCATTAACTAAAATGATTAATAAAATTCAAATATCACTATTTAAAATGATTAATTACTTTTAAATATCATTAATTAAAATGATTATTATATCATTTATTAAAATAACTAATTAATTAATTAAACTCAAATAATCATTTGTTAAAATGATTAATTAAGTATAAACATCATTAGCAAAAATGATTAATTAAATCTAAAGATAAACCAATTTTAAAACATTATTTATTAAATTGGTTAATTAATCTCAAAATCATTAGTTAAAATGATTAATTATTTACTATTATCATTAATCAAAATGATTAATGAATTTTAACCTTCTGTTTAGTGGAAACACAAGCTCAAGTTCATATGACAGGGATTTGGGGATGGAATTTAATAAATGACGATATAGCGAAATTACTATAACGACAATTAACAAATTAAATGGAATATCATGATTTATTTTCAATTATAACAGCGTAAAGATGGAAATAAATAATTTATTGGTGAGAAACCCCCTTAGTGTCTCTCTACAAATTTTCCCTGCAAAACAATGGTTATGGATAATATATATATAATCATATGGGTTTATAACGACCAAATTAATATGTAGAGAATATAATGTGAAGAATAACCAAAATTAAAATGAAAGCAAGTAAAAAAGAGACAAGATTTATAGTGGTTCGGCTAACTCTGGTCTACGTCCACTCTAAAACAATCCTTTTTATTATCAGAAATTTGATTACAGTTACAATTCAGAATTCCAGAATGAAAATGGCATAGTAGCCTCTAGGTGGAAGATGAAGAGAAGCAGAATGAAGATCCTCTTTCTAAAGCCAAGCCTGCTGTATTTATAGGTGAAATCTTGGCTATAGGGCCTTCTCACCTACATAGGCCCACTATAACGATCTTCGAGCCCAACTCGTCCATCCTATGCTGACCCGGTGCAACACCATGCTGACATGAAGCAAAACCCGTAGCGAACCCTATGCCGACCCGAAGTAGAACCCGAAGCAACTCTATGCTGACTCGAAGTAACAATGCCGACCCAAAGCAACACCATGCCGATTCGAAGCAGAATCCGAAGCAAATCCTATGCCGACCCGAAATAGAACCCGAAGCAACTCTATGCCGACCGGAGCAACAACATGCCGACCTGTAGCAACACCATGCTGACCCGAAGTAGAACCCAAAGCAAACCCTACGCCGACCCGAAGCGAACCCTACGCCGACCCGAAGCAAACCCTACGCCAAACCCGAAGCGAATCTATGCCAACCCGAAGTAGAACCCGAAGCAACTCTATGCCGACCCGAAGCAACACCATGCCGACCTGAAGTAGAACCTAAGTTACGCCTTTCTCCAAGTCCTGCGTCGTTTATCCATCGACTATGCTTAACCCTGGCTTCATATCCGTAATTGATTATCCATCCATCCATTTGTACCAAATCCATAATATTCCAATCTCGATAACCATGTAGTCTATTGGGTTAAATCCGCCTGTATACTACCTTACCAAAAGGCGGGTTAACACTTTGCCCCCAAAACATGCCTTGCAATAGGAATGCATGTTTTGTATTGCCGTATGCCCGATGTTCGAAATCTGTGGATGACCTATAAAGAGATCAATGATCTTACCTGATTGTTAATAACGATCGTTAATAAAATTTGTAGCTGTCCCAAGCTGATGATGATTGCATGAGATCAAGCGTCTGTTCGAGGCAAAATATGATCGTTCGAGATCGTGTGCCGCTCGAGGCGAAATGCGATCCTTCGAGATCGTGTGCCGTTCGAGGTGAAATGCGATCCTTCGAGATCGTGTGCCGTTCGAGGCAAAATGCGATCGTTCGAGATCGTGTGCCGTTCGAGGTGAAATGTGATCTTTCGAGATCGTGTGCCGTTCGAGGCGAAATGTGATCTTTTGAGATCGTGTGCCGTTCGAGGCAATATGTGAATGTCCGGATAGGACTCAGAATTATAAATGTTAGATTTCACGTTCGAGTAAGTTTCGAAATCATTTGTTATGGCGGTTCATCACTATCTCAGAGCATGCCTAAGGACCGTTCGCGATTCCGTATATGTGTAAGTGACTTCGCCATTTTAATATGGGATTTATTATTAGTTATTTAGTTCATGCCATCAAGAGACGACGACCTGTGCTCTTAAGCCGGGCTAGCTCCGATTTGCGATGGATGAAGGCTGCTCCTGTTTCATCACCGCTATCCATTTCCAAACAAAGCCATCCAAATCCATGCCCCCAGCTCCATGGGGAGTTATGCTGATCCATTCTCCTTGGTCGGGGTTTGCCCTCGGTTGATCCAATCCATATCTAAGCCTGCTAATTTCTGCTACAAGTCATGGATTCCAATTTCCAGCTCTTCTAGCATCCATAAGTGGTCTCCGATTGTCATTTCCATCCAGCCCCCGAGTTCACGAGGGAATCCTGAAATCTTTTTTTCTGGACGAGCATTCATTTCCCTATCGATGCTAAACTACACAGCACCACCTGGTGTCCGGTCGGGAATCGAGCCAATGTGATCTGGGGGCATGCCCCCAAGTTTGGGGGCTGCTTCCCATGGCCCCACTCTATCCCGTATCCTGGTTGCTCCGTTTCCTTGGTTCTAATTCTTAACTTTCTCTACTCCTATTGCTCCAACTCCATGATCCACATTCCCAGCATTCCCTACTACTCCATTTCCTTGGTTTTCACACTCCAGCTTGTCCAATTTGTCGAAGTAAGTTCTGCATTAAGTCCTCTTATCTTTTTAGCATTCTCTCCTGCATAACATCCATCATTTCCATCTCGTCCCTGGTAATGAAGATTGAGGTCTGATTAGCTCCTGAGGAAGCCTCCTAACTTCCTTCATGATGGCTCCTCTCCGTTCTCTGTCTTCTTGTTGATTTCCTAGCCATTACTTCCTAAGTCCGAGTTCCCAAGCTTTCAAATCCAAGACCCAAACTTCCAAATCCTCGAATGCTAGCTTTCTCAGTGAAAGCACCAAAATGTTGGGGGTCAAAATTGACCACCAACACCCAATTATAAGTGAAAACACCAATATTCAGTCACATATCACAGTGGAGTATATGTAGAGAATATAATGTGAAGAATAACCAAAATTAAAATGAAAGCAAGTAAAAGAGAGACAAGATTTATAGTGTTTCGGCTAACTTCGACCTACATCCACTCCAAAACAATCCTTTTTATTATCAGAAATTTGATTACAGTTACAATCCAGAATTCCAAAACGAAAATGGCAGAGTAGCCTCTAGTTGGAAGATGAAGAGAATCAGAATGAAGATCCCCTTTCTGAACACAAGCCTGCTGTATTTATAGGTGAAATTTCGGCTACAGGGCCTTCTCACCTACATGGGCCCACCATAATGATCGTCGAGCTCAACTCATCCATCCTATGCCGACCTGGAGCAACACCATGCCGACCCAAAGCAGAACCCGAAGCGAACCCTATGCCAACCCGAAGTAGAACCCGAAGCAACTCTATGCCGACCCGAAGTAACAATGCCAACCCGGAGCAACACCATGCCGACCCGAAGCAGAACCCGAACTGAATCCTATGCCAACCCGAAGTAGAACCCGAAGCAACTCTATGCCGACCCGAAGTAACAATGCCAACCCGGAACAACACCATGCCGAATCGAAGCAGAACCCAAAGCGAACCTTATGCCGACCCGAAGTAGAACCCAAAGCAACTCTATGCCGACCCAGAGCAATGCCATGCCGACCCGAAGCAGAACCCGAAGCGAACCCTATGCCGACCCAAAGTAGAACCCGAAGCTACTCTATGCCGACCTGAAATAACAATGCCGACCCAGAGCAACACCATGCCGACCCGAAGCAGAACCCGAAGCAAACCCTCTGCCGACCTGAAGTAGTACTCGAAGTAGAACCCGAAGCAACTCTATGCTGACCCGGAGTAACAATGCTGACCCGGAGCAACACCATGCCGACCCGAAGCAGAACCCGAAGCAAACCCTATGCCGACCCGAAGTAAAACTCGAAGCAACTCTATGCCGGCTCGAAGTAACAATGCCAACCCAAAGCAACACCGTGCCGACCCGAAGTAGAATCCGAGCTACGCCTTTCTCTAAGTTCTGCGTCATTTATCCATTGACTATGCTTAACCCTGGCTTCATATCCATAATTGATTATCCATCCATCCATTTGAACCAAATTGATAATATTCCAGCCTAGATAACCGTGCAGTCTATTGGGTTAAATCTGCATGTATACTGCCATGCCAAAAGGCAGGTTAACAATATATATATAATCATATGGGTTTATAACAATCAAATTAATATGTCATCCATTTTCCAAATGGAAATTCAACAAAAAAATCAATCAAAGAATTTAATTAACATCTAAGCAATCAATAAACGTTTTTAATATCATAGATATGCTATAAGAAAATTTAATGTGAGTTAAACTCACATTGATTTTCATTTTCGCTAAAATGTCCCCATTTTGTACTAAAACCGAACGGTCGTCTAATTTTAGCCTAAATTTTCACATGCTCCAAATCCATCCAAACCAATTCCATCACAAAGATTTCGACAACATGAGTCCAACGCAAAAAAGGCGTTTGAATCGACCTCGTATGAGCGAGATACACAATTTAAATTGAAAAATCAAACAACTTATATTAATTACCATCCTACCCCTCAACCTTTCTTCTTCCTCATCCTCTCAGTAACAATCTCATGCATGAATATATCAGCAACCCAACTTGCGTGCACGTTTATGCATTGACATGGAGCAATAGTTGACGAAATCGAATTCTACTTCGCCAACGGCTTGCTCTCCTCGATCTCCACTAGTCCGAACCTAAGATTTTAAGCTCAGCACACTCCAATCATTTGCAACCTGATGAGTTTCACCTACTGCCCCCGTATGATGCGACCCCCAACCGACCACCGCGCCTTTTAGAACTTCGAGCCTAGGTGTAAATCGACGTCACGAACTCGAATCCGACCACCGTTTTGCGAATCGTTGCCTAAATCCATCACAACATCGAACCCTAGCTGCTACCCAAACTTGGAGCACTCAAATTCGAAGCTGCACCCAACCATACCTATACCAAATCGGAGCATATGGCCATACGAGTGCAAACATATTTTTTTTTTCAAGATTTATGGTTGAGTAATTAACCAGATTTTGATTTTTAAACTTTTATTCAAAGAGGGAAAACATGCTTGTGTTCACAGGCCGTGTTTTAAATAGAGAGAAAGGTATGAGAGAAGTATGGGCTAAGAAATGATGGGGTATGGGCTACGGTATGGGATGATATGGTGGGTATGTGTATATATTTATAAATTTTAATTTTAAATTATTCAACCAAACATACCCGAAAATCTCAAACTCCAAACGAGACGTGCCACCTGACGTTCTATATGTTATACCCCTATTTTGAACGCAATGGAACTATTCCCGAGCCCTAATTCGATCGTATGTAGAAGATAGCTTTTTAGACCCAGTTATTATATTTAATTTCCGGTATTAATTCAATGCGTTTCGAACTCGCACGAGAAAACGATACGTCTGATCACCCTGGAATTCAATGACGTAATATAGTTCACTATAATGGTTCCAATGAAACTGATTTCGTCGAAATCCAAGATTGCGCCCCAGAACGACAAATCTCATAGATTATAATATTTAATTATTGATATTTATCTGGTCTATTTACATCTGTATGTAAATTTACAAATTAAATTCAAAAATATTATTTATTAGTTAAAAGAAGTTAAATAAAATTATTAAATCCATTTAATTAACATTAAATTTCATAATTCAAATATTTAATCATTCCCTATATTTGAATTATAAGTTATTAAATTCCAAAATCCAATTATTAAATATTTAAAATTAATTAAACATTTAAAATCAAATAACCAGAATTTTGGGTTGTTACATCCCCCTAAATGAATTTCGCCCTCGAAATTCCTAAGGAAGAAAATGT
The DNA here is from genome assembly GCA_030737815.1 of Allium fistulosum. Lineage (NCBI taxonomy): Eukaryota > Viridiplantae > Streptophyta > Magnoliopsida > Asparagales > Amaryllidaceae > Allium > Allium fistulosum. The sequence goes on along the minus strand of CM060903.1, from coordinate 767,381,856 downwards.
TTCCAAACCCCTAAGTTTAAAACCATTAATTAAAATAAGTTATTAAACTTATTAACTTTTCAAAACCAATAAGCTGGAATGGATTCCAAAATTTCCAAATCTTTTAAATTCATTTACCTATACCAACTAATTCTCTTCTATTCATTTATTCCAAGATATATGTAACATCCCGTATCTGGAGGCCAAAAGCTAAGCGATATGGATGTTGCAATCATCCACAGTATTAACTTCTGGTGACGAAATATGGTAATGTTAATGGTATCCATAATTCAGAAGCACTTGAATACGAACAAAATCACAAATTTCCAAAAACAATAATTTGTGTGATTACATTTCAAACGAGTCATATCCAAGTTACAAAAATCCCAACGTATTCCTAGGCAATGATCAAATATAATTACAACAATACACCAAGAGTGACATATGAAGATGCCCCCTTGGATGATCAAAGAAATATAGACATAAATGTAATAATACACAACGGAAACAAATTTAAAACATAATTCCTAAATTTAGCAATCTGTCAGCCACCTGCTCGTCTTCGAAAGCATGTTCGCCAAAATCTACTAAAACCCATCTCTAAAATAACTTTTTAGATCATCATGAAAATTTGCAAGGCTAACGGATGTCATTAAATAGGGTTTTCATCTTAAAACATGTCATAAAATCTATATGAACATACATAAATCATCAACATTTATATATACTCATTTTATCATTCAAAAACATGTCAAATCTTTGCAAAATCATTCGGGTTTAATCTTAACGCCAAAACCATAAAAATAGAGATGTAAACATTATTCACCTTTGCCTTAGTGATTAAGGAGCTTGATGTTTGAATGAGTTTGATTGAATATGCTTTCCTTAAGCTTTTCTTTTGTTTCCTCTTCTTCTTTCCTTGTTAATGGTGGTCGGCCTTGCTTTTAAATTTTGTAAATGAGAATGAACGTGTATTAAGATACACGGCCTATGGAAGGTGATATAGGAATGACTTCTTTCCCATAATACCCCTCCTCTAATTCATTTTAAACCCTTCATTTAATTTATTAGTTAAAAAGGCACGGCTACCTTAATTAAATCAAATCTCAATCCCTTTGTTAACACATTATTTTATTTAGTTTATCTAACTAAATCTCCAAAATAATGTTATCAAAAATCTGGGGTGTTACAGACTCCCCTCCTTAAAGAATTTCGTCCTTGAAATTACAATAAGGTTCAAATCAAACAAGAAGGTAAAACATACCATCAAATCAAGTCAGGATAAGTATCTCTAATCCTGCTCTCAACCTCCCAAGTACAGTCTCTATCATCATCACTCCACTGGACTTTGACTAATCAGACCATCTTGGTTCTAAGTCTCTTCTCATTTCTCGCAACAATGCGAACTGGCTTCCTCACTATGGTCAAGTCCGGTTCAACCACTAAGTCATCTAGCACTATCAGTTCAATAACAGTCTTCGAGTCTCAACATGCTTTTTGAAATGAGAAATATGAAAAACATCATGCACACTTGCCAAACTGCTCGATAACTCAAGTCTATACGCGAGCTTTCCGATCCTCTCAAGAATAAGAAAAGGTCCAATGAACCTAGGAGATAACTTCCCCGACTTCCTAAATCTAAGCATACCCTTCATCGGTGATACTTTGACGAAAACCCGGTCCCCAACTAAGAACTCCAAATCTTTCCATCTCTTATCTGTATAACTCTTCTACCTAGACTGAGCCTCCTTCATCCTAGCCCGAATGACCACAATCTTTTCTACAGCTTCTCTGACCAAATCTGGACCAAGAATCAACTTATCCCCGATCTTCAACCAACAAACATGAGATTTGCATGGCCTTCATACAAAGCTTCAAATGGTGCCATCTCAATACTAGTCTGATAACTGTTGTTATACGAAAACTCGACTGGATGCAGATGGTCCTCCCATAATCCCCCAAAATCCAGAACACAAGCTCTTAACAAATCTTCCAAGATCTTGTTAACTCTTTCCGTTTGCCCATCTGTTTGTGGATGGTAAGAGGTACTCATCTTAAGCTTGGTTCCCAAAACTTTATGCTGACTCTTCCAAAACTCGCTAGTGAACCAGGAATCTCTATCACTAACTATGCTACTAGGAACTCCATCCAGTCTAATCACATTCTTCATGAACAACCTCGCTAAAACAGGTGTCGTCCTGGTTGATCTAACTGGAATGAAATGGGCACTCTTGGTCAATCTGTCCACTCTGACCCATATACTTTCGTTACCCCTGTTCGACCTTGGCAACCCGTCAACGAAGTCCATAGAAATAGAATCCCACTTCCATACTGGAATATCTAACGGCTAAAGCAAACCACTTGGCTTTTGGTGTTCAGCCTTTGCCTGTTGGCATTTCAAGCACTGCCTTACACACAAAGCAATATCCCGCTTCATTCCTTCCCAGAAGAAACTCTTCTTCATATCCTGATACATCTTGGTACCTCCGGGATGTATAGTGAATTTCGAATGATGACATTCATCTAAGACTTCCTTCTTATGTTTCCTATACTCGAAACACATAATCTACCTTTCTTTCTCAACCACCTATTCTGGTCAAGACTGAAATCTTTGAAGTCATCGCTCTTGGTTCCTTCTTTTAACTTAAAGATCCGTTCAGCTAATGCAGGATCCTCTATCTGCTTAGAAGCAATCCATTCGATCAACACTGGTCGAACTTCCAAACAAGACAATACTAATGTATTTCCACTAGACCCTGCCTCGGATCTCCACTGCACTCTGCAATATGCTAATGCTTCTAAATCTTTCCATTCAGCCATTATAGCCAACACTACATTTTGATGTACCCTACTAAGTGCATCTGCAACCTTATTGCCTTTCCCTGGTGTGCACTCAATCCCAAAATCATAAGCGGCTATGAACTCTAACCACCTCTGTTGTCTCATGTTCAGCTCCTTCTGAGAGAACAAATACTTCGCGACTTATTATCTATATACAGCTCGAGCCTTTCCCCTAAAAGGTAATGTCTCCACACCTTTAAAGCAAAAATCACTGCAGCCAACTCTAAATCATGCGTTGGATATCTGACCTCATGTGGTCTAAGCTATTTAGAAGCATAGGCAATCACTTTACCCCTCTACATCAACACATCTCCTAATCCGGTTCCACACGCATCGGTATAAACTACCAAATCATGATTCCCTTCTGGAGCTATCAATACAGGTGCATGGGTCAACAAGTGTTTCAAACTCTGGGATGCTTCCTCACGCTTATTGGTCAACACAAACTTCACATCCTTCCTCGTTAGAATGGTAATCGACGCTGCTATCCGTGAGAAATCCTTAATGAATCTCCAATAATAACCAGCCAACCCAAGGAAACTCTTAATCTCGGTTACTGTCTTGGGTCTCTTCCAACTATTCACTGCCTCGATCTTAGTCAGATCTACTGATAACCCTTCCTCTTAGACTGCATGACCAAGAAACTTCACCTCCTTCTTCCAGAAGTGACACTTCAAAAACTTCGCTTTTAGCTAATGCTGCCTCAGCGTCTCAAGGACCATCCTAAGGTGAACTTCATGCTCTCTTTCATCCTTAGAGTAACTCAAGATATCATCTATGAAAACCAGCACGAACTTATCCAAGTGCTCTCGGAAAATCCGGTTCATCAAACGCATAAAGAAAAGTGGAGCATTCGTCAGTCCGAACGGCATAGCTAACCATTCGTACGATCTATATCTGGTCCTGAATGCCGTCAAAGGTATACTATCCTCTGTTACTCTGAGCTGATGGAAACCTGTTGCCAAATCCAACTGAGAAAGTACCTTTGCCAAATCATCAATTATGGGCAATGGATATTGATTCTTTATCGTCCTCTCATTCAGCTTACGATAATCGAAACATTGCCTCGCGATCCGTCCGGCTTCTTAGCAAACACTGCCGCTGCACCCTACGGCGAACTGCTTAGCTAGACAAAACTCTTGCCCTCTAAATCCACCAACTGCACCTTCAACTCCCTCATCTCTGAAGGGGTCATCCTGCTTGGCAGCCTACTCACCGGTTCTGCTCTCGGAACTAAATCTATCTGAAACTCAATGGCTCGTTTCGGTGGAAATCGAACTACATGCTCAAACACATATGCAAATTCTCTAACTATGAAAACTCGGCTCAACTCATCATCTGAATCCAAAGTACCCAACAAAGCAAACTCTGCACCGCTGGAACCTCCTATGGTGAAAACAATTCGGTCGCTACAATCCGGGTGTCTAAGAGATATCTTCCTACCCTTGCAAAATATCTCAGCATCGTACTCACTTAACCAATCCATACCTAGGATAATCCCGAACCCCATAAAATCAAACACATGCAAACTACACACAAAAGTATGACCTAACAGATCAAACTCAAACTGGTCACATCTCAACCCTAGAGTTGCATACCCTCCTATTGTACTCGCAACCCATAAGGAAGTAACTAAATATGTGGGTTCAAGATTATGCTTATCTATCAAACATCTAGATATAAAAGAATGCGATGCACCAGTATCAAATAAAACGCTAATAGACATACCATGAATCTGAAGCGTTCTTCCAAGAACTTCCTTCCCCTTCTCCTGGGTTGTTGGCTTGGAAACGGCAGGCTCCAATGCATACACCTTGCCCTTACCATCTCTAATGGGCTCCTTGCACTGGTTCTTATAATGGCCTATCTGGTCACAGTTGAAACACCTGACATTTTTCCCCTTAGCCACATCCTTCACTTTCCCCGAGCGACACTCATTAGCAAAGTGCTCTTTCTTGTCACATTTATAGCAGACAACCTCAGACTTCACTTTCTTGGCTACTCCACCCTTCTAAGCACCTTTCTTAGGAAAGAACTTCCTCTTCGGACCCTGTCCAAGCTGGACCCCTTTTGCCTTGCTCTTCTCCAGAGACTCAAGGACTTCTTCCTGCCTCAAAGCCGTCTCTACAACAATATTAAAAGGATCTCTAAGATGAGATAAAGTAGCACTAGCCAATACCGACTTCAATCCTCTGATAAACTTGTTGTTCTGCTTCAACACGGTATCTACAGAAGCATACTCATACCAGGCCAACTCTTCAAACTTCCTAGCATACTCAGTAACAAACATCTCACCCTGCACCAGCTCAGCAAACTTCCTAATCAAAGCTGGCTATGCCATTACAGACATAAACCTCTCCTGGAATCTCCTCTTGAAATCCTCCCAGGTTACTATATCCTCATCAACTATCGCTGTTACACTGTTCCACCAGAACAATGCGGCTCCCTGAAGTTGCCTGGACGCCAACCTCCTCTTCTGCTCATCATTGAGCCCTAGATCTGCAAAAATCCTTTCGCAGTGCAACAACCAGTTCTCAACTCCAATGGCATCCTCCGTTCCTATAAACGCTTCCCTCCAAGCTTCACAAAATCTCCGCTCAACTTAGCGAAATGATTAACTACCAGAACTTCTAGAACCCCTGCTCCTGTAGCATTTTCTCCTAACACTCTGGCTATAACTCTTCCTTGCATCATATTCCTGAAAAACTAATACATGGTTTCCATTCCGACCTGCGGGACTTCAGCACCAACATTCTCCGCCTGACCTTGGTTTCTCCCAGCACTAGGTCCGGCATTCCTTTCAGTGCTTACCCCTACTTGGTTAACTCTGCTTCTTCTACCATCCATATATGTATTCAAACCTTATGAGATACAGAAAGATAACCTAATCAAAGATAGATGAATGAAGATAAAGCGCATACTTATATATAGCAAATACAAGTACGTTACTATAGCGTTAACCCAAACCCCAAATCTTACTCTAATTTCTTTGGATTTTTGTTCTCAAAACTAATTTTTAGTTAAATTTTTCGTAAACCTATGCTCTGATACCAAGCTGTAACATCCCGTATCTGGAGACCAAAAGCTAAGTGTTATGGATGCTGCAGTCATCCATAGTATTAACTTTAAGTGATGAAATACGGTAATGTTAATGGTATCCATAATATTAGAAGCACTTGAATATGAACAAAATCACAAATTCCCAAAAATAATAATTATGTGATTACATTTCAAACGAGTCATATCCAAGTTACAAAAATCCCAACGTATTCCCAAGCAATGATCAAATATAATTACAACAATACGCCAAGAGTGACATATGAAGATGCCCCCTTAGATGATCAAAGCAATAAAGACATAAATGTCATAATACACAACGAAAACAAATTTAAACAGAATTCCTAAATTTAGCTATCCGTCAGCCACCTGCTCGTCTTCGGAAGCTTATTCGCCAAAATCTGCTAAAACTTGAAAACCTAAACCCTCAGCCTACTCAATCAATTTTGAGCACCCGAGAGTTTAAGAGGAAACAAAAACTTCAAGTCAGACATAAAGCCTAGTATGAATAATTTATGTTACATCTCTGTTTACTGATATATAGAGAGACCACACCGCTTAGCGAAACGGGTTTCCCCTCACTAATATCTCTTTTCGAAACATATATTTTGCAAATCCTTTCCTGCAACCAAATTGGTTAGTCAACTGATTATAATAATAATATAACAATATCCATTATGCTAAAACATGAAATAAAATAGACTATCTATCTAAAATCCAAGCTGTCTACTCTATACTGGACTATCTGTCCTAAATTCTGATTTTACCAAAATAGCAATATCTTTTATGCTAGATAATGGGCTATCTGCCTAAAATAGGTAAAAAGGATGGACTAACTGTCCTTAAAAAGTAGCAAAGTCCGTTATGCTAATAAATGAACTAACTGTTCATATCAGAGCTAACTGCTCTTTTATAGACTAACTGTCCTCTAGACTAAATGTCATCTTGGCTGACTGCTCTCAAAATGGACCGACTGTCCGAATTTAAATGAGCTAACTGCCCGAATTTTCTTTTGGGTTAGCTACCCTTCAAAATATCTAGACTAATTGTCCTTCAAATTTTCCTTGAAGACCTTTTCAAAATGATTTAGTCCATCAAATCATATATATACAAGGAAAATATATCTTTAGCTTTACTCTAAGCTATTTTTACCATGTTATATATATACTTTACTCAATATAGTGTTGATGATGTTCAATAAGGATTATTTATCCTTTTAAAATAAGTTAAAGTCCTTTATAACTTAAAACACTTAGGCTATCTGCCTAGTCCTTATATTCGAAACCTTTGTTTAAAACTTTTAAATAACCTTTCGAAAACATAGAAGGTAACTCCTTCTAAACCATTAATAAAATCCTTCGAAATCATTGAAGGTAACTCCTTCAAAACCTTTAAAAAGCCTTCCTTTTATAAGCTTTAAAACATATGACATCCACCTTTTAAAACCTTTAAACCTTAGCCTTTTGAAATCATTTCAAAACCATACCTTTCAACCTTGTCGAAAGTGTTATCCCGCCTTTTGGCAAGGCCAGGACACCAAGGAACCGACTAGAGAACAGGGATAGCTCGCCATGGATATCGCTGAATTTTGTCTGAGTCCAGATTGAGCTACAATTGATAGGACATGACAAGAAAGATCATAGAAGTCAACATCTCAAATTTTGGGTCAATCCGGGTTCACATGCTCAAGTTATGATCGATTCAAATTGAAGAGAAAAGCCCAGATTTCGTATCCATCACTATGTGTGATTTCGTGTCCATCTCCAGGCTCGAGTTCGAATCGATCATTTCCGTATCAATCAACTTCGAATCCATCGAAGTACCTAGGTTCGATTCGGCCTCATTCGAATCCATCGGCAGATCGCCTACTTCATATCGGCCAACTCCCATGAGTTCGTATCGATCAGGAGCGGCTGAGTTCGAATCCATCGAGTTCGTATCGATGGACTTCATACCCCTCAGCAGATGGAGCACTTCGTGTCCATCAGCTAGTGTCTGCCTCGTATCCATGGGAGAAAGAGTTGTTCGTATCCATCGACCATCGCTTGCTCGAATCCAGCAGTAACGCTTTATTCGAATCCATCAAGCCATCAAGCCAAGATGACGTGTCATCCTTCGATGCGAACGTGCCGAGATATATGGAGTCGACGCGGTCGACTCGGAGTAAAGACCGGATCGAGGCGAAGCGTGCACGCCACCTCATCTTGAGAGCACGTGAAGTCATCGACACAAAGTGATGGAGTCGAAGTCATGGAGACGAACCAAACAGCCTTTGAGAAGTCTCAGTTCGTATCGACCATATCTCATAATCTACTAATCCAAATCCAATGAAATTTTAAGGGAAGCTTGAATACACACTAAAGAAAGTCTCCACTAAATTTTAGCTTAATTGGACGTAATCTTGATCGATATGAAATGGATTCGTATCGATCGCAGATCGAGGCCAAACTTTCTGGAAATGGTCGCGTGGGCCCCCTCACGTGCCAAACCAACTCTCCCGAAGTTTGAGCGAGATCTGAGCTTCCTATGCCTATAAATAGAGCCCCAGAGCATACAGAAAAGGGGATCTTTTGATTCTGAAGCGTCCAGACTCTGCCGGATTAAGATTTGCATCCTACCTTTGCTGTCAAATTCGAAATCTAATCTGTAATCTGCTGTCGTTCGCTGTAATCGCTTGTAATCATTGAAAGAGAATCAATAAAATCATCAAAACTTCATAGTGGACGTAGGCAATACGCCGAACCACTCTAAATCGCTTGTCTTTGCATTTTACATTTCTGTTTGTTGAAGTTTTTGTTAGATAATCTCTGTTTTATATTTATATTCTTCATTTTATCTCTTCAAATAACTTCCGAAGAGTGTTGTGCCCATTTTTGGTACAAACACTTTGGTGCTTTCACTGAGAACAAACGCAGTTTTTTCTCCTGCTCTATGGATCTACTACCGTCGTTGGATTGCAAAAATCTAAGGAGAAGATCCAGATCTGTTCATAAGTGGTTCCTTCTATTCTATTCAGATTGCTCCAGATCTAAGAGGAACTACATTCATCTTGAATTCCATACCCATATTTTCGAATCCAGAAAAAATGCAATTTTTCGTATCCATGAAAATATGGTGTTTTTCGTATCCATGAGATGGATGCTCTACTTCGTATCCATGAGATGGATGCTCTATTTCGTATCCATGAGATGGAGGCTGTACTTCGTATCCATGATATGGATGCTCTACTTCGTATCCATAAGATGGATGCTCTACTTCGTATCCATGAGATGGAGGCTGTACTTCGTATCCATGATATGGATGCTCTACTTCGTACCCATGAGATGGATGCTCTACTTCGTATCCATGAGATGGATGTTGTACTTCGTATCCATGAGATGGATGCTCTACTTCGTATCCATGAGATGGATGCTCTACTTCGTATCCATGAGATGGATGCTCTACTTCGTATCCATGAGATGGATGTTGTACTTCGTATCCATGAGATGGATGCTCTACTTCGTATCCATGAGATGGATGCTCTACTTCGTATCCATGAGATGGATGCTCTACTTCGTATCCATCAGGAAGCAATACTTCGTATCCATCCATCTGCCTCCAATTCGTATCGATACTCAACTGCAGTTCGAATCGATCCAACTGCACCCAATTCGTATCGATACTCAACTGCAGTTCGAATCGATCCAACTGCGCCCTATTTGTGTCGATCGACAGATACCACTTTCGTATCGATCTAGCCATGCGCATTTCGTATCGATGCTAGTGGAGCTAATTCTCTGGATGGATACGAACAGGATGGGTTCGAACAAGAGCGATACGAAGGACTTTTTCAGGTTGCTTGATGGATATGAACAAGGGTGGAACGATACGAAATTTAAAAATAATAATAATATATTTTCGTGTACCCGCATAGTGAATTCAATCACCAATTTAGTGAAGGAACATTCCATCCGTGCTTCTAATTGTTCCATGACTGAACAAGACATATGTTGAGTTGCAATCAAGGAATGGGTGGAATGCAACTTCCTCCAATTGACCAGCTCTTAAACTCCTGAATTGACAACTATGGTACGATGGCTAATATGACGGCTGCCCTACAGTGTCTGATCTGCCAACTCAAAACATAGCTGGTCACCGCTGAACCATCTTCAAACGCCCGCATCTTAATCATTCCACGTCCACATGACTAAGAGCATGACATACAACCTCAAGAGGACTTCTTTAATACCCTATATAGGTCCCCTATCTGGATGAAAGTTTGGGATAAACACCAATCTATTAGCCCATTTTAACCAACTCACCGTCCTATCGGCTTTGCAAACCACTCGAATGTTGGGCAATCGTGCATACGTCATTGACCAGTGTTACAAGACCCCTGGGCAATAAAATGGACCTGAGCATAATGTCGATTGGAGAATCTTTCCCAGTTAGGACCTATTCGTTGAAACCAACCTACATGCAGAACTTCCAGTGAAAATTCAACATGTTAACTATGTCGGTGTACTATGCAAAATACAACCCTCGACACTACCTTATGAAGTGGGAATAGCGCGTGGATTTCTCCAAGGGCGATGAATGCCGTCAAACGTAGATGTCTTCCCCCATTCCTCAAAGAAGATCGTCAATCACGACTTTGATAAGAGAATTGGTGTATGGCCGCCGACGACTACACCAACATCTCTAGGCCAACATTGAGTTGATGAATCAGATGAAGGATCAACATGGTAAGATAAGGAGGGGACCTACTCCATACTCTAGATCAGAAAACTCCTTTTCTCTAGATGGCTACCGTGAACGCCTAAGCCATAAGGATGCTCCGGGAAGGATAGCTCTGACAATATGTGCAGGCCCTATAAAACAAAGGATCGGGAACATCCGACCCCTATCGATCAAGGACATTGATCAGATTGAACCATTTGCGTTAGTCTTCCAACTGAGAAGGGCTGGACTGAAGTGCAATAGCGAGCATTCGACGCTGCCTCACTTATCAATGAGATTTGATCTGATCTCTTTTGGATTATTTCCAAAACAATTTCATTTACATTGCGAAATATGACCTACTTGAATTAAACTACTTGCAAATGATGCAGGTAACCGAGTACTCAAGATTGGGTGCAAAACAACCTCCATGGACTATGATCAAATCATTGAGGTATCATCATGACGATCATGACTCAACCACTCATCGGCTACTATACACCCCTGACTGGGGGCAAGGGACCAAAGAAAAAGAGACCGACAAGGTCAGGACTCTAGTACAAAGTGGATGCAACCGACCATCCACTCATCTGCCTATGCAATTTAATTAGAGATCTAGGAAAGACTTGGAGTAATATATCCCAACAATGTACTCTCCATCTCGTACTTGAAGCTCGCCAAAATACTTACGCTTCTTTTGATGCCCGATAAAATCGGAATCACACAAAGGGTGGACGCAACGTCACCATCCAGGCATCCAATCCTACATTAGACACTTGGGGTTATTTGAGAACACATGTTTAAAGTGGATATGATTTGGCCGTTCACTCCCCAGTTTGCGTCTGTGATTAGGCAAAACAATCATGCCTTAAACCGACTTCATCAGGGGCCAACCCTCAATTTAAAGTCATCAACGACTGACTGCCTACTCGCTAACCAGCACGAGCTGTCATTTCAACTCTCTTCCTTAGCTCGATCGAAAGAATGCAAAGTATAAATTGGACATGACTCGACTGTCTGCTCTCCAATTCTTGCACCCGACTTAAGGGAAAATACATAACTCAGAGTGGATGTAGTTCGACCATCCCTTCCTACGCTCGAGCACAAAGCTTGCCAGAACACTAATCTTACTCCTTAGGCCTGGCAAAGGCGGAATCCAAATGAACATGGACGCGATCCAACCATCCATAAACTAAATCTCATCCTTCGTTGAAGGGCATATAAGTGGAAGTTAATCGGGATCCCACCGATCACTCGCTAAGTGAAACCCCGAGCTCAGGGGCAAGCCATCACATCAAAGTCAAAAAAGGATTGACACACGACAATCCTTCATTAACTCCGTATTCCCAGAGTGCGAAGCGGAGTATAAACATTCAACTCCGTATTCCCAGAGTGCGAAGCGGAGTATAAACATTCAACTCCGTATTCCCAGAGTGCGAAGCGGAGTATAAACATTCAACTCCGAACTCCCAGAGCGCGAGTCGGAGTATAAACATTCAACTCCGAACTCCCAGAGCGCGAGTCGGAGTATAAACATCCAACTCTGAGTTCCCAGAGTGCGAACCGGAGTATAAACATTCAACTCCGTATTCCCAGAGTGCGAAGCGGAGTATAAACATTCAACTCCGTATTCCCAGAGTGCGAAGCAGAGTATAAACATTCAACTCTGAACTCCCAGAGCGCGAGTCGGAGTATAAACATTCAACTCCGAACTCCCAGAGCGCGAGTCGGAGTATAAACATCCAACTTCGAGTTCCCAGAGCGCGAACCGGAGTATAAACATTCAACTCCGAACTCCCAGAGCGCGAGTCGGAGTATAAACATTCAACTCCGAACTCCCAGAGCGCGAGTCGGAGTATAAACATCCAACTCCGAGTTCCCAAAGCGCGAAACGGAGTATAAACATTCAACTCCGTATTCCCAAAGTGCGAAGCGAAGTATAAACATTTAACTCCGAACTCCCAGAGCGCGAGTCGGAGTATAAACATTCAACTCCGAACTCCCAGAGCACGAGTCGGAGTATAAACATCCAACTCCGAGTTCCCAGAGCGCGAACCGGAGTATAAACATTCAACTCCGTATTCCAAGAGTGCGAAGCGGAGTATAAACATTCAACTCCGAACTCCCAGAGCGCGAGTCGGAGTATAAACATTCAACTCCGAACTCCCAGAGCGTGAGTCGGAGTATAAACATCCAACTCCAAGTTCCCAGAGCGCGAACCGGAGTATAAACATTCAACTCCGTATTCCCAGAGTGGGAAGCGGAGTATAAACATTCAACTCCGTATTCTCAGAGTGTGAAGCGGAGCGAAGTATAAACATTCAACTCCGAACTCCCAGAGCGCGAGTCGGAGTATAAACATTCAACTCCGAACTCCCAGAGCGCGAGTCGAAGTATAAACATCCAACTTCGAGTTCCTAGAGCGCGAACCGGAGTATAAACATTCAACTCCAAACTCCCAGAGCGCGAGTCGGAGTATAAACATTCAACTCCGAACTCCCAAAGCGCGAGTCGGAGTATAAACATCCAACTTCGAGTTCCCAGAGCGCGAACCAGAGTATAAACATTCAACTCCGTATTCCCAGAGTGTGAAGCGGAGTATAAACATTCAACTCAGAATTCCCAGAGCGCGAGTCGGAGTATAAACATTCAACTCCGAACTCCCAGAGCGCGAGTCGGAGTATAAACATTCAACTCCGAACTCCCAGAGCGCGAGTCAGAGTATAAACATCCAACTCCGAGTTCCCAGAGCGCGAACCGGAGTATAAACATTCAACTCCGTATTCCCAGAGTGCGAAGCGGAGTATAAACATTCAACTCCGAACTCCCAGAGCGCGAGTCGGAGTACAAACATTCAACTCCGAGCTCCCAGAGCGCGAGTCGGAGTATAAACATCAACTAACTCCAGATTCCCAGAGTGCGAACTGGAGTATAAACATCCACTAACTCTAGATTCCCAGAGTGGGAAGCGGAGTATAAACATTCAACTCCGAGCTCCCAGAGCGCGAGTCGGAGTATAAACATCAACTAACTCCAGATTCCCAGAGTGCGAACTGGAGTATAAACATCCACTAACTCTAGATTCCCAGAGTGCGAACTGGAGTATAAACATCAACTAACTCCAGATTCCTAGAGTGCGAACTGGAGTATAAACATCCACTAACTCTAGATTCACAGAGTGCGAACTGGAGTATAAACATCAACTAACTCCAGATTCCCAGAGTGCGAACTGGAGTATAAACATCCACTAACTCCAGATTCCTATAGTGCAAACTGGAGTATAAACATCAACTAACTCCAGATTCCCAGAGTGCGAACTGGAGTATAAACATAAACTTACTTCGGTCCCGAGAGTGCAGACTAGAGTATAAACACCAAATGGGTGTGACTAACAACCTATCAACCAACTCCAGTCCTCAAAGCATGGTTTGGAGTATGAATACCAAAAGGGATGTGATTCGACTGTCCATCTATCGGCTATGGTTCCTCATCAAGTTCCATAGTCCAAAAAGCGGATGTGGTACGACCGTTTGCTTCCCAATCTTCTCCTGACATGGGGGCACACTTAATACACAAAATTGGATGCGATCCGACCATCCAGCACTAAGCGGGTGTGACACAACCGTCCATGCATCAACTCTTGTCCCCGGCACGGGACCCATAACATAAATTTATAGGGATGCACTCCAACCCTACAAGACAAAATTCCTTCCTTGATTCGACAGGGAGGCATAGGTTCAAAAAACGGACCTGGATGGATGTCCTATTCTGAATTGATATTACTACCATCCAACTGCAAATGAACATGGCATGACCATTCATATGCTAACTCTCGCCTGTGATCCGACGGGTTGTGCATGCAGCATGGACGGATGTGACCTAACCATCCGCCAATCAATTCCTTCCTACAGTTTAGTGGGAGAAGCATCAAACTAAAGTTGTTGTAATTTGACCGGCCACACTTCGACTTTTGCCCTTGACTGGTGGCAGGGGAATTGACCAAGGAAAACACGGTCTGACCATTTTCTACAAAAAAAACTTAGTCCCTAGAGTGTGGACAGGGGTATAAACATTAAATAGGTATGGTTAATGGCCCTTCAACTTACTTTGATCCCCATAGTGGGCTACAAGATTAGACAAATGGATGAATGTGATTCGACCATTCATTCACCAACTCTGACCTAAACTCGACATAAGGAGTATAAACTCACCACAGGTGTAATTAGACCATCCACGAACTAACTCTGCTAACCCAAGACTGGGGACAGAAGTACAAATCACCGAAAGAAGAGAAAGGTGACTCGCTACATCTCTAGCTTAGCCTCCTTTACAACTTAAGGAAATGACTACAAGGAGACCTTAATGCTAGCCAATCAGAATAATGCCCGAAGTTCTGGGCAACCAATTATATCGTACCGCCAGATCGACGGGCAATATCGATCTACACCTTTCACATCGTACCAGTGAATCGACGGTCAATATCGGTCCTCTTCGACTACAAATCGATGTGACCCGAATGTCCATCGAATACCTTTGACTAATAGAGCACGGATAGAAGAATAAACCACGAATGGGTGTGACTTGACCATTCGTCCCCCATCGCCTTCCTTCAATCTGTCAGGAAGAGCATGAGACCAAATGAGCATGACATGACTGCATTTGAGCTAACTTTATCCCTAGACCTGACAGGAGAACGTAAATCGAAATGAACATGGTTGATCACCCAACTCCAAAAGAATGCAATGCGACAATTCATTCATTGACTCTTACCATGATCCGACTAAAAGAGCAATTCAAAACAAGTGCAACCTAAACATCTGCACACTGATTCTTACCCTGAATTCAACAAGGGAAGCATCAATCCTACATTGGATCCGATTGGACGATTTACTCTTCAGTTTTTGCCCAAAGTACGGCGACCTAAGCAGCAAAGTGAATGTCATTGACCGTCCAGAATCAAGCTTATGTCCGAATGTTGGAAAAATAACAATGTATTTCGCTAAGAGGAAAGAACTAGAACATAATACAGGATAGGCACGACTCAGCCTTCCATCGGTTAACTCGATTCCATGGTTCAATGGGATAAAATACAAAATTGAAGCGGACATTATCTACCCTACCACTTATCAAGATATTCCCCAGACTTGGGGGCACGATCAAGAAGATAAGATAATATGATTCAACCATTCATCAGTCGACTCTGGTTCTTAAAGCTTGAACTATAGTATAGACACAGCTATGACTAGACCAAACCATCCGCATAATGCATCTGCCAACCCGAGACTGGAGGCAAAAGAGTAATTATTCGAGAAGTTGACTATGACAACTTGAACCTATGACCCATGCCTGATATTCATAATAACTCTAGGTTGCGACCGAAAGGATGCATAGAGATAGAGTAATCGGATCAATACCCGGACTTATGGGCAACTGATCATCATTCTGACCCTTCCAATGAACAATGGATCGCAGGTACATTGAATGAAAAGCGCATCATTCAGAAACACAAGTGAATTCAATCTCAAAGCTGGAGCCAGCTATGTAGCAGCGTGCAGTACAAGGCTAAGTTCTACTAATCCTTTGATTCAACGTCCTTATAAGCCTGATCATTTACCATTGCAAATAAACACATGAGGCGCCTACAACCCATCACCAGTATTGTAGATCAGATCACAACTCTACGCAATGATGAAAAAAGGGTCAACTGTTTTACTTCAGGTGAATCTTGATGTGTTCGCTTGGACTCGATCTCATATATATATATATATATATATATATATATATATATATATATATATATATGGACTCTCGCCAGCCATGAAGAACCCTGCACTGAATGCCGACCCGAGGCATGTCTCGGTGAACAAAAACTATGCGACATGGATCCGGAGAGATCTGTTGCGCTTAAAGAGGAGGCGAATCTGATCAAAACCAGTGGGTTTATCCATGATGCCCTCCAACCAAAGTGAGTATCCAATCCTCTACTTATAAGAAAAACGAACAGAGAGTAGAGGACATACATCAACTACTCAGATTTGCACGGGGAATGACAAAGCACGGCTTTCCGCTTCCAATAATCGACCAACTGATGGACCTGACCATCATACATGAATTACTCACATCCATGGATGCAAACTCCAGATGCAATCGGATACTGAAGCATGTCCTAGACCAGGAATACAACTGTCTCGTTATTGACCTGGGCCTATAGTGCTATGCTGAAATCCCTAAATTCGAACTTGAGAACGCTTATGCTAGTTACCAAAGGACGATTAGCAGATCATTCAAAAATCATATCGGTCGATCGAAGAAAGTAGATGTGGTTAATATGCTCGTGAGATCATGGCTATCAAACGACCATATCGATGACTTGAAAGAGGTACTCAGTGCTCTCCAAAAAATGCAGGATGAAACTCGATCCTTTGAAATGCTCTTTCACCATTACATCAGAAAGATTCTTTGTTTTCATCATCAATTCTCATGAAATCAAGA
The DNA here is from genome assembly GCA_030737815.1 of Allium fistulosum. Taxonomy (NCBI): domain Eukaryota; kingdom Viridiplantae; phylum Streptophyta; class Magnoliopsida; order Asparagales; family Amaryllidaceae; genus Allium; species Allium fistulosum. The sequence continues at coordinate 767,364,789 of CM060903.1, read as the reverse complement.
CTAATTTCTAGAAAATTCCGACAGTTAGAGACACCCATGTACCGAGGACAATCAAGCAGCTCCGATAGACCGCTTGAAGAGACCTTCCATTTTACCCAACCTTTGGATCGCGAAGATTTATACATCAATTGGCTCGTGCCAACATGCGTCATAAGCATCGCAATGCTATGTGAGGAGAAACGAATCAAAAGACTAGTATATGATGAAGGCTGGCTACTGACAAGCTCACCCTATTAACGTCTATATCGACCAGCCGTTATGATAGGTCCAAGAACGGCCTTAGATGGCTGAAAATTACTCAGATGGGGTATCGAGCTAAGCCAATTTGATTTCACATATTTCCCTCGGAGAGCTCTCCATGATCAAACATTAGCATACTTCATACCTGAATCCACCACATCAGACGGCTATCCGAAGGACAGTGGTGAACCGTCCAACCGATAGAGAACGTATACAGATGGAACTTCCAATAATTGGCTTTTTAATGTCGAAGTTGCGTTAATGACTATTGAGGAACGATCGATCTGCCACGCCCTTAAACTCAACTTCCCTGCAAAAAATAACGAAGCTAAGTATGAAGCCTTGGCGCTCAAACTTGCAAGAAAACTAGGAGTGAAAACTTTGCATATATTATGTGATTATTTGTTAGTAGTATACCGAGTCAGGGAAGATTATTCAACTAGGGGGCAACATCTTGCTCCTTATCCTAGCTGGGTCGAAAAGCTACTAGTTGACTTCGACTATTACACCACTACACACATCCTCGGAGAACAAAATGAAAAGGCTAAGTCATTGGCCAAGCTAGCCAGTTCTGGGGATGCATGGAAAAAAGACTTTGTCCCAATTGAAATGCTTATTATTCCAAGCATTGGCATATGAAGATCAACTAGATCTTAGATCTAGGAGAGCAGTCATGGATGACTCCTATCGAAGATTATCCACAATCGGGGATTCTTATTGAACGAACGAATAAGAAATGGCATATTCTCCATGAATCATACATTCCAACCCTTCACATCGATTCAGGAGAGGATCGTTACGAAGGAGCAATCAAAAAAAAAAAAACAACCATCAAACGTTGTTACAACGAATTTCGCATCGGTTCAGGAGAGGATCGATACAGAATTCAATATAAGATAAACTGACAACGACTCGTGAACGTCAGCGAGAGTCAGATTAACATATATGCATGAATGTTGGACTAATATTCGATATTCCAGATTTTCAGGAATCAGAAACACATCCAATAATGATTACAACAACGAACGGGTAACCACTGGCATACCGCAATTAGTTGCAGCAAATACATGGTACAGCAGTCGGCAGTCGATAGTTTACATTATCAAGGAGAACGGTCGAAGGTCACAGCTTCCACCGAAAAGACAATAACTGTTCAGAGTAAGGATAGCAGTATTTCAAAGCACGTCATGTTTTCACAAGACGTACTTTGGGGGGCAAATGTTATCCCGCCTTTTGGCAAGGCCAGGACACCAAGGAACCGACTAGAGAACAGGGATAGCTCGCCATGGATATCGCTGAATTTTGTTTGAGTCCAGATTGAGCTACAATTGATAGGACATGACAAGAAAGATCATAGAAGTCAACATCTCAAATTTCGGGTCAATCCGGGTTCACATGCTCAAGTTATGATCGATTCAAATTGAAGGGAAAAGCCCAGATTTTGTATGCATCACTATGTGTGATTTCGTGTCCATCTCCAGGCTCGAGTTCAAATCAATCATTTCCGTATCGATCAACTTCGAATCCATCGAAGTACCTAGGTTCGATTCGGCCTCATTCGAATCCATCGGAAGATCGCCTACTTCATATCGGCCAACTCCCATGAGTTCGTATCGATCAGGAACGGCTGAGTTCGAATCCATCGAGTTCGTATCGATGGACTTCATACCCCTCAGCAGATGGAGCACTTCGTGTCCATCAGCTAGTGTCTGCCTCGTATCCATAGGAGAAAGAGTTGTTTGTATCCATCGACCATCGCTTGCTCGAATCCATCAGTAACGCTTTATTCGAATCCATCAAGCCATCAAGCCAAGATGACGTGTCATCCTTCGATGCGAACGTGCCGAGATATATGGAGTCGACGCGGTCGACTCGGAGTAAAGACCGGATCGAGGCGAAGCGTGCGCTCCACCTCATCTTGAGAGCACGTGCAGTCATCGACACGAAGTGATGGAGTCGAAGTCATGGAGACGAACCAAACAGCCTTCGAGAAGTCTCAGTTTGTATCGACCATATCTCATAATATACTAATCCAAATCCAATGAAATTTTAAGGGAAGCTTGCATACACACTAAAGAAAGTCTCCACCAAATTTTAGCTTAATTGGACGTAATCTTGATCGATACGAAATGGATTCGTATCGATCGCAGATCGAGGCCAAACTTTCTGGAAATGGTCGTGTGGGCCCCCTCACGTGCCAAACCAAGTCTCCCGAAGTTTGAGCGAGATCTGAGCTTCCTACGCCTATAAATAGAGCCCCAGAGCATACAGAAAAGGGGATCTTTTGATTCTGAAGCGTCCAGACTCTGCCGGATTAAGATTTGCATCCTACCTTTGCTGTCAATTCGAAATCTAATCTGTAATATGTTGTCGTTCGCTGTAATCGCTTGTAATCGTTGAAAGAGAATCAATAAAATCATCAAAACTTCATAGTGGACGTAGGCAATACGCCGAACCACTCTAAATCGCTTGTCTTTGCATTTTACATTTCTGTTTGTTGGAGTTTTTGTTAGATAATCTCTGTTTTATATTTATATTCTTCATTTTATCTCTTCAAATAACTTCCGAAGAGTGTTGTGCCCATTTTTGGTACAAACAGAAAGGTCCCACCTTTCAACCTTATCGGAAGGTTTTTTTTCGATCTAGTTGAAAGATTTCACCTTTCGACTTTGTCGAAAGCCTGGGGTACCTCCCCTATAAAATCATTTATAAACTTTTCGAAAGCAATGAAACTCAAAACCTTTCGAAGACATTGGGTTCAATTTAAAACAAGTGGGAACCTTTCGAAACCATTCAAAGTTAACTACTTTGAAACCTTTAAAAAATTTCGACTTAAAACATTTGGATTATGCCTTCAAGTAGAGAAAAAGGATCAGAAAAACATTAGAGTCAAAAGCTACTACTTTGAAACCTTTATAAAGTCTTTCGAAATCATTCGAAAACAATGAAGTGTTGGTGCTGGAACCAACCCTTCGAAAACAATGGAGAGAGGCGACAAGTTTTAGAAAAACAAAAGATTACCTTTGACTCCATCTGTGTCGAAAGGTTTGGAAGCGGCAACTATGCTTTCAACCCTGTCAAAATCTATACCTTTCGACTTTGTCGAAAGGTTTCAATTAAAACAAGAAAGCAAACCAATCGAAACCTTTTTCTTTTAAACCATTTGACCAGGTCAAAAGCTAGCAGGTGTATTTTATTTAAACCCAAAACAAAACTTCATCTCCTTCGAAAGCTCTAACCTATCGTCCCTAAACCTTTCAACTTCTTCCAATTCACTACGTACCTGTTGCCTGATACCATGTGCATTGGTATTTGACCTAGTTGAAAGGTTTAATACCTTTTGACATTGTTAGAAGGTTTGGAATGGAGGTGGAAGCTCTTGTCGAAAGAGTTGAAATAGTAGAAAAACTATTTATTTGCACTTTAAAATAGTTCTTTTGTACCCCACCTGCCTTGTTTGTCTAAATCTGATTAGTTGTCAGAATTTAATATTCAAAAATGCTGTCGACTTTCCTTATTTGAAAATTTAAATAATTTTGAAAAGGCCCCTTTCTCCTTTATAATTATATAAAACATTTAAGTCAGATTCCTTAAATAATTTTATATAACTATAAAAAGACCTTGAAAAATTCTAGAAAAATTCCAGAAAATCTATTAATATGTTAACTTCAACATATAAATTTTCAGATCCAAACAATAATTATTTTCCTGTAAATAATTTAATAATCCAAATTAACCTTTTCTTCCTTTGAAAATTCATAACAATTCCACAAAAATCGAGAAAATTCTAAAAATCGAAACCCATCTCTAAAATAACTTTTTAGATCATCATGAAAATTCGCAAGGCTAACGGATGTCATTTAATAGGGTTTTCATCTTAAAACATGTCATAAAATCTATATGAACATACATTAATCATCAACATGTATATATACTCATTTTATCATTCAAAAACATGTCAAATCTTTGCAAAATCATTCGGGTTTAATCTTAAAGCCGAAACCATAAAAATTTAGAGATGTAAACATTATTCACCTTTGCTTTAGTGATTAAGGAGATTGAGATTTGAATGAGTTTGATTTGAATATGCTTTCCTTAAGCTTTTCTTTTGTTTCCTCTTCTTCTTTCCTTGTTAATGGTGGCTGGCCTTGCTTTTAAATTTTAGAAATGAGAATGAACGCCTATTAAGATACATGGCCTAAGGAAGGTGATATAGGAATGGCTTCTTTCCCATAATACCCCTCCTCTAATTCATTATAAACCCTTTATTTAATTTATTAGTTAAAAAGCCACGGCTAGCTTAATTAAATCAAATCTCAATCCCTTATCGACACATTATTTTATTTTGTTTATCTAACTAAATCTCCTAAATAATTTAATCAAAAATCTAGGGTGTTACAATATATCCCTAAAATCAAATTTTAGTTATTAAACATTTTCCAAAATTCTTAAAAAATTTCTAACTCTTAAATTTTCGGAAAATGTCATCAGCATCTCCTTTGCGCGGCTCGATCGAAACAACTACAACTTGCCTCTACGGGCTCCAAACTAATCGAAGAAAACAAAAGCCAAGTGGCCTTCCATATTCGGGGCATAAAATCATCAATCAATTAAAATTTTCTAAATTTGTTACGTACCTTTTTACGTTTAATTTATATTCGTGGCAAGTAATTTATTATCTCTATGCAGGTGCACAAGAATCAAATAGCGATCTCTTGCTTCCCTGTACTTACATAATCTAAAAGTGAATTAGGTTAACAAAAGCAATATGATGTAACTTTACATGAAAAAGCTAGTCTCATATAATCTATATGAAATCAACAACCATATCTCAATCATATGCGACAAAATATAGAGAATGTTCTGTAATAGATGCTATGCATCCAAAATTTCAAATGATAATTTAGATCTAAGTACTCAGGTTTTTCAATTCAAAAATTTATTTTCAAATTTCTCAAACGAGAAAATCAAAGATCAAAATCAAAATGACAAGGAGTAGATTCCTCCTAATAAAGTATGTTGAAACTTTAGAATCTAAACAACATGGAGCGTCCAGTGGTATTCTGGTTCCTCCAAAAAACATCAACTAGAGTGAATAAGTATCATTCCTTTCCCAAAATCTTTCAATAAATTTCTTTTTTCTTTCAAAATAACCAGGATTTAGGTCCTAATAACAAAAATTCAAAACCCTTTGTTTATAATTTTAAATTTTATAAACAATGGTATATAAAACCACACAACCAACCAATTCAAATCAATCAAAACATTAACAGTCAATCAAATTCCATAAGGGAAAACTTCTCACTTAACATTGTTTCAAAATGTCAAAACTTAGGTTCAAAACTTTCTAGATTGTCCAAAAATATAGATATTTATCTAAATGTTCCATTTTTGTCATTAGCCTTTGGTTATTGCTTAGAAGGTTATCCAAACTCACTCGGACAAAATTGAAAGTTATACTCTATATTTTATCAGTTTCTTAATTATATTAATTTTTTTTAAATCACTTATATTTTTACTTAGTATTTTATTCAATACTAAAATTATTTATGAATTATTTCATAAAATCTCACTCAAGTTTTAGAAAAATTTTATAATGTTATTTCTTTATAAAACATAAAATAATACCTTCTTCCCCTTTATTTGCTTGTATAATACTCTTCTATATCCTAAGAGTACATACAAATTATATTTTACATTTTCAAAAATCTAAGTAGGGATCAAATTATGATTTCTTAAAACCTAGTAAACTTATTAACCTTTTTAACATAGAGTGTTAAAACAAATAATATTTATGGGTTGACCTAATCAATAAGTAGTTTATACTACTTAGATGTTTTAAACAAAAGTTATGGTTTTAAATAAAACGATGTTCATCCAAAACTTTCTTTTCCATTTTTACCCATTTTTAACCTATGTTAAATTATCCCTAATCTTATCTCATATCTTATCTAAGGAAAAAAAAATCTTATTTATCAAAAAAAAATCTCTTATTAGAAATACTTTTTATTGTGAAATCGATTCCCTTTTAGGGAACTTAAAAATTAAATTACCCAGTTTTTAATTTCAAAAACTCTAATTCATATATTTTTATATGAAATAACTTTAAACGATTTATCTATTAAAACTCACTTTGGGTTCATTCAGATTTGAACTCACTTCGATTGCTCAATGATAAAGAGAATAATTTACTAAGTACTCCACAAGGTTCCCTAAGCAAACATCTTATCGTCACTTAGAAGATTATTCAGATTACCACAAAACTAATCAAAACGATTTGCTCTGAATTATTCCAAAGAAAATGCATTCCATTTAAAATTTTGATTTCCAAAATATTTTTACTTTCAATTACATCCATAAATACTATATTTCATTACTCAAAATTCTTTCGAAATTATTTTCAAAAATTCTGAGATATAGCTTCAAAAATCCTTTTTAAACATGTTCTATAAACTAAATTTATATAAAATTTCCTTTATATAAAAATCATTTTATATTATAATAATCCTTCTTTGTTATAATAGAATTATCTCGAATATTTATTCTTGTTATCCCGCATTTTGGAAAGGCCGTGATACCAAGAACTTGACTCGAAACCAAAGACAGGCTGTCCAGACGATCTGTTGTACACAGGTTCACCATAGATACTGGCAAATTTGGTCCAAGTTCGGATCGAGCTACAATTATAATGGTACGACAAACAAAGCTATGGAAGCAGAATTCCAAGTTTCGGGTCAATCGGAATTCGTACGCTCAAGTTGTGGACCGATCAAAACCAATGAAGAAGGTGTTAGTTTGTGTCCATCAAGCGCCACCCTCTCTTCGTATCCATCCCTTTCCTTCGTATCCATCAAGCTCTAGCGTCAACCATGGTTCATTTTATTAGCACTCGACACTCTTCGTATCGATCCTCCTATCTACACATTTCGTATCGATCGGCCAACGATCGGTACGAAACCAACCACCAAATGATCGATACGAAGGACACGTGATAGCATCGATATGGAAGGAACTTCCAAGCAATGATATGAAGAAAGCATAGTCAAGCTATGGAAATGGTCATGCGGTATAAAAAGTGAATCTCCGCTAAGTCATCTCCACATCATCACCACACACTTGATCGATACGCACAAGATCGATCTGAAGTTGATCGATATGAAGGTATCGATACGCACAGTCCAGCCAACCTACAAAGTAAATCTTGGATCGATCATAACTCAAAATCTACAAGTACAAATGCTACCAAATTTTCATAGGAGCTTACTTACCACATGAGGAATGCCTCTGATCGATCGCAGCCCAAAAGGAGTAGATCTTGATCGATATAAAGAGCACTTGGATCGATCATGGATCGATCCCAAATGACCTCGGATCGATCTAGTGGGCCCACTCACATGTGAGAAGGGGTATTCCGAGATCTAAGCTAGATATTTCCAGACTGCACCTATTAATAGCACTCCAATGCCAACAAAAAAGGGATCTTTTGATGTTGTTACGCCATTTCTCTGTCGAAGATCCATTGTAACTTGAGTGTTTGAGTTATTTTTCTGTTGTAATCAGTTAGCAATTAGCAATAAATATCAAATCATTCAAATTGGACGTAGGCTACAATCCCGAACCACTATAAATCCCTGTCTACTTCTATTTATGTTTGCTTGAATTGATGTGTTTGTTAGATTAGCCTCTTTTACATTTAAATTCTTCATTTAATCTCTTCAAATACGTCCGAAGAGTGCTGTGCCCAATTTTGGTACAAACACTTTGGTGTTTTCACAGAGAAAACCCATTTTTCTCCCGCTCTGTGGATCCTCTGTCGTCGTTGGATTGCTAAAACCTGAGGAGAAGATCCAGATCTGTAATCCAGTAGTTCCTTCCATTCTATTCAGATTTCACCATATCTAGGAAAGAGCTACGTCACTCAACATGGTTACTACCAAAACTGCTTCAACTGTTGCAGATCCAGAAGGAAGGGATAGATAAAATCCTAGGCAACTAGCCACAATAGGCCAAGTCTCGGTCGAAGCTCCAGATCCACAAGGTCCTATCACTAGGGAGGAGTTCCAGATCTTAATGCAAGAGCTAACTCAGAGCCACCAACAGCCCCTCAGTAGATCCGTGCCAATACGGAGCTAGCAAACCAACTAACAAAGAAAGACGAAGGAGATATAGGAGGGATCATACTTCTTACTCATCAACTGAAAGCTCGGCTTCTTTTGTTTTCAATCATAGATCTACATGCTAACGGCTGGATGGAATCTATGCACAAGCCTCCGAGCATCAATGTGTTGTGAATCTCAGACAAGCCGGGGCTGGTCCTTCTATGGGACACTAAGTTGGGCTCTCCTCCCGAGGAGGCGCACTTCCTTACCACACTATGAATGACTATGCAGCTGTTGCCGCTATAGACTTGGAAGCTAAGATTCAGAACCAAGCGAATCCGACCCTTCGTCAACACATCCATGCTCATGAACCTTACATTCCTGAAGATTGGGAGCCAAGGAGGCAAGGCACGGACCGTCGACAACGCCCGGACTGTCCCCACAACATGGAACCCGACCATGCCTTGGCCTCGAATGTCCAAATGTCTGACATTCCAACCATGATCCACCAAATGATCCGTGAAAGTCAAGCTCTTACCAATGACGATGGGGAAATCTCTAGAAGTCATACTCCATTCACAAACGATATTCTTTATGTTGAGCCACCTCGTCGATTCAGGATGCCTACCTTGCCTATGTATGAAGGAAGTTCGAATCCTAACCAACATATATTAAAGTATGAATGGCTCATGAACGCCGCTCGAGCTGATGATGAGGTTAAGTGCAGGAGTTTTCCTATTTCCTTAGGAGGTATCGCAACCACGTGGTTCACTCGTTTACCACCCAGATCCATTTCAAGTTTCGATCAGTTGGCTACAAAGTTTGTCGAACAATTCCATATGCATGTTACAAGGCCAAAGGATGTCAACACCTTGTCCAGCGTTACCCAAGCTCCAGGAGAGACACTTAGACATTATCTGGAAAGGTTTCATGCTGCCTATGCTGAGGTCAGCAACCCGAATGACAATTCTATCTTAATGGCATTAACTAAAGGGATCGATCCCGATTCCAAGTTTGGCAATTGGTTTGCTGGGAAACCACCCGCGTCATTGGATTGTTTCTATGCTAAGGCGGCCCAGTTTTTTAGGAGAGAAGACGCTAGATAATCTAGGAAGTAGAATGATATGAGGCCCAGTGTTAAAGGGATTCAGAGTAATGTTGCTATGAAACAGACCGGTGAGAGTTCCGATAAAGTTCAATTGAATATACAGAACAAGCAAGGACAACAGAAAGGTAACGGAGGTCGAGGGAAGAAGCGAGACCCAAATCATGGATAAGACCTAGAGCTCCCATGTTTGACCGATATACCCCTTTGAATATATTCCTAGAGAATGTTTATTTACAGACCTGCAATACTGGACAATATAAAAAACTAGCTCCGAATCATTCATCCAAGAAGCAAATTCAAACTGGAAAGTTCTGCATATTCCATGATTGCTACGGCCACAACACCAATGAGTGCCGTCACTTGCAAGACATCATTGAGAAGTTGATCAAAGAGAGGAAGTTGGAACGGTTTGTTCAGGCGTCGCAGAATGGAGGTGCTGGCCCATCTACCCGAATCAAGGTCAAGGCCATGCTAGGCTCGAGGAACTCGCGCGTACTGGCGGGAGGTTGGTTATAAATACAGTTAGTGGTGGTCCTCATCCAACTGATCAGAACTGGAAGGAAATGGAGTCGTATTCTAGTTCGATCAGGCATGCAGACTTCGAATGTTGCAGTAATGTTGACGACGGGGCTCCAGCGAAACAACAGAAAACGATGTCAGACGATATCGTTTTCCAAAACCGAGATGCCGATAGAGTCGAAGCCCCCACTATCGATCCGTTGGTCATTTCAGCCTAGATAGGTCCTACTTGGATGAAGAGGATCTTGGTCGACAGCGGAAGCTCCGTAAACATTCTTTTTAAGCGGGCTTATGACCAGATGAGAATGGAGGCAAAAGATCTGAAATCGTGTCAGTCTCAAATTCATGATTTTAACAGAAGTGCTACTATCCCCGCTGGGATGGTGGAGTTGCAAGTTGAGTTAGGTATTGGAGATCGTCGGAGAGTCCGTATGCTACAATTTGTTATATTAGACATTAATTCCCCCTATAATGCTTTATTGGGCTGACTGGACCTCGCTGAATTCAAGGCAGCTATCGCCCCATGGTGTTTGACTCTAAAGTTCCCCATAGATAGCGGGGTTGGAGTGGTTCATGGAGATCAGGCAGCTGGATGCGCCTGTTATGGTTCTAAGCTGCGGGAGGCGCAGCGTAAGGAGAAGGGCAAGGGCGTAGAGGAATCTCTCTACGTCCGTTTTTTTGAGAATTAATAGCTATCGCCTGGGCCTAGGCCCCGGCGCCACAACCAGTTCCTAAAAGATCTTGATCCCCGAGATAATAGTGATGAAGAGGAAGTCAAGGACAATCAGGCTTCCCCGGTAGAGTTGATGATCGATGTTCCGATCCACGATGATGACAATTCTAGAACAGTAAAGGTCGAATCTCAACTCAGCCCCTAAATGAGACAGGAATTGGTTGATTTTCTCCAGGCAAACCTCGATGTGTTTGCTTGAACTCACTCAGACATGTGTGGGATCTCATCGACATCGCGACCTGTGCATTGAATATTGACCCGCGGCATGTCCCGGTCAAACAAAAAAGGCACGGTATGGAGCTAGAGAGATCTACTGCCCTTAAGGAAGAAGTAAATAAACTCAGGTCGAATGGGTTTATTCGTGATGCATTATACCCGGAGTGGGTATCAAATCCAGTGCTTATCAGAAAATCAAACGGGAAATGACGAACATGTGTGGACTACTTAGATCTATACAAAGCATGCCCCAAAGACAGTTTTCCACTCCTCAAGATTGATCAACTTGTAGATTCAACAGCCGGACACGAGCTCTTATCTTTCATGGATGCGTATTCCGGCTACAATCAAATACCGATGCACCTGCCTGATCTAGAGCATACTAGCTTCATCACCGATCTGGGACTCTATTGCTACAAAGTAATGCTGTTTGGACTTAAGAACGCTAAGGAAACTTATCAAAGGCTTGTGAACCGAATGTTCGCTAACCAAATCGGAAAAACCATGGAGGTGTACGTGGATGATATGCTCGTGAAGTTGCGACTGTCCATTAATCATGTCAAAGATTTGGAAACAATGTTCAATATACTCCGACAATACAGAATGAAGCTCAATCTGTTGAAGTGCCACTTCAGAGTTGCCTCGGGAAAGTTCCTTGGTTTCATTGTCAATGCTCGAGGAATTGAAGCCAATCCTGAGAAAATCTGGGCGATTCAGAATCTCGAAACTCCCAGAACTATAAAGCAAGTGCAAAGCCTCCACGGGAAGGTAGCAGCCTTGAGTAGGTTCATCTCCAGATCTACAAACAAGTGCATCCCTTTCTTTGTTCTGATTAGAAAAGGAAAGTGGAATTTCGAATGGATGGAGGAGTGTGAAGGCGCATTCCAAGAACTAGTTCAACATTTGGCGGCACTTCCCATTTTGTCGAAGCCGGTTGATCATGAGAGATTATACATCTATCCGGCGGTTCCAGCAAATGCGATCAGTGCTGCATTGATTTGGGAAGAGCATCAGATCCAACGACCGGTCTACTATATCAGCAAGCGACTGACAAGGGCGGAGAGAAATTACCCGAAGTTGGAAAAACTAGCTTACTGCCTCGTTATAGCCTCAAGAAAGCTCCGTCCATATTTCCAGGCTCATCCGATCACAGTCTACACCGACCAGCCATACGATAGGTCCTTACACGACCTGAGACGTCTGGTAGATTGCTCAAGTGGAATATTGAATTGAGTTAATTTGATATCACTTACACACCAAGGTGAACCATTCAAGGACAAGTTCTGGCGGATTTCATAGCTGAATTTACTATTTCGAAGGACTTGCCCGAAACCAGTGAATCTCCCAAACACATATGGAAGCTATACACTGACGGTGCATCAAACGACCGTTGCTCAGGGTTTGGAGTAGTCCTCAAAACCCCAGAAGGTCGATCCATATGCTATGCTCTAAAGTTTGACTTCCACACAACTAACAAGGAAGCCGAGTACGAAGCTCTACTCGCTGGACTTAGACTTTCCAAAGAATTGGGAATTATTGCTGTGGAAATTTACTATGATTCACAATTGGTCGTATGCCAAGTTCAAGGAGAATATCAAGCTAGAGATCGAAGATTGGCCACTTTCCTTACTCGGGTCCAAGAGGTGTTGAATCAGTTCGACCACTATGCTATCTACTGTATACCCCGAGAGCAAAATCAGAAAGCCGATTCTTTGGCAAAACTGGCTAGCACTGGCAAAGCATAGCAAATGGGACTCGTCCCCATTGAGACACTTACTGCTCCGAGTATCGATTAATTAGAGATGGACTGGGTGCACGAGGCAATACCCGAGAAGGAGTCGTGGATGACTCTGTTCAAAAACTATCTCGAGCATGGATCTTTACCTGAGCATAGAAGCAAGAAAAGGCAGATTCTTCGAAAAGCTTTGCGATTCATTATCCAGAATGAAGTCCTGTATAGAAGAGGGTATTCCATTCCTTTACTCCGGTGTATCACCCACGATGAAATCAAACGAGTGTTACATGATGTGCACGAGGGAGAAAGTGGCTACCACACTGGGGGGCAAGCCCTTGCGAAAAAGATACTCAGATATGGATATTACTAGCCAACCATGAATCGAGATGTGTTGTCTTATGTCAAGAGATGTGATAAATGCCAGAAGCATGCCAGGATTCCAAGAGCCCCATCTACCGAAATCACACAAATGGTCAGCCCATGGCCGTTTGTCACATGAGGGATTGATATAATAGGGTCTTTACCTCTGGCCAAAGGTGGTGCGAAGTACGCCATCATTGCAGTTGACTACTTTACTAAATGTGCAGAAGCTGAGCCACTTGCTACCATCACGATGAAGAAAGTAATCAACTTTGTTGTCTGCAACATCATCTATCGTTTTGTCTCCCACACACAATTGTAACTGATAATGGGACCCAATTCGATAGTGTCGAGTTCAAAGATTTATGTCAACGCTACCGCATCCAGAAGAAGTTCTCAGCAGTAGCTCACCCTCAAGCAAATGAGCAAGTCGAAGCAGTCAACAAAGTTGTCAAGTCCATTCTAAAGAAATGACTAGAGAAGGCCGTAGGCAAGTGGGTCGATGAACTTCCCATGGCCCTATGGGCATATCGAACTACCCATAAGTCCACGACCGACCACACTCCGTTTTCACTTTCCTATGGCTCCGAAGCCGTTATTCCAGTTGAACTAGAAGTACCTTCTCACCGTGTGACCTACTACGATCCAAAGACAAATGCCATTCTACTTGCAGAACCTTTCGATTTGCTGGATGAGAAGCATGAAGAGGCTTATTTGAGGGCAGCCGCACGCCGCAGTCGAGTCGCAAATGGTACAACGCCAAGGTCCGACCCAGAACCTTCGAAATTGGTGATCTCGTACTTAATAGAATTTATTCGGTCCCTTCACATATGAAACCAACATGGGAAGGACCGTATGTTATCGAACGGAGACTTGGAGATGGCACATTCAAACTACCAACTGTTGACTGTCTCACTTTACCAAGAGCATGGAGCAGCGAGAGTCTCCGTTGCTATTACACATAACAAGATTTATTTATTTATTCACAATAAAATGCAAACTCATCAAGCCAGATAGGCAATCTGTGAAATGCATCGCACGTCCACCACGATGTACGAGGAGCTAGGTTCCATCTTACGGTGGGACTTATTCAAATAGGGAGTGATCTTGATCTGACCAATCACTCACTAAGTGAGACCTCGAGCTTAGGGGCAAACCACACTAAAGTAAAAAAGGATCGAAACATGACAATCCTCTAATAAGCTCCAGTTCCCAGAGTGCGAACTGGAGTACAAATTCCAAATCCAAGCTCGAGGAGGATGGACTCGTCCATCCACAACTTCGCTTGCCAAATCAAGGTGGATGTGATCCGACCATCCACAACCTTGATCAACTTCTTGTTCCCAGAGTGCGAATGAGATCCAAATACCTATATAGATGCAATTGACCATCTATCGATTAACTCCAGATTCCCAAGTGCGAACTAGAGTATAAATATAATCGGGTGTGACTGACCACCCACCAACTGACTCTGGTCCTGAGAGCGCAGATTGGAGAATAAACACTAAATGGGTGCGACTGACCGCCCATCAACCAACTCCAGATTCCCAAGTGTGAACTGAAGTATAAACACCAACTAACTTCGATCCTGAGAGCGCGGACCGGAGTATAAACATTAAACGGGTGTGACCGATCACCCATAAAACAACTTATGTCCCCGGAGTGCGGACGCAATCCTAAACACTAACTGTGCGTTACTGACCGTCCATCAACTTACTCTGGCTTCGAGAGCGCGGACCAGAGTATAAGCATCAAACGAGTGTGACTGACCGCCCATACATCAACTCATGTCCTTGAAGCGCGGATATGATTCCAAATAGCAGGCAGGCGCGATCGACCGCCAGCATGCAAGTTCAATCCCCAGAGTGTGGCTCGTACTACCTTATCCTTATAACTTAAGGAGAAAGGCGAAAAATGATTGCCGACCAATTACTTCAATTTATCGCCAAGACCGGGGGCATAACTCAAGTACCAGCCGCTGACCGACACAGTGCAACGTTGAAATTCGACTCGACGTTTGGTTATGACCCGAAGCCACAACTTCGGGACTTAACGACCAGACTCAAATTCGACTCAGAGACTAAAGTATCACAAGTACATTGAATGGAAGTATGAATGCTGAAATACTTAAGTAAACAAACGCAGTGTTATGTTGGAAAAAACAAAATGAAGTTTTATTTCCAATCTTCTTTGAAAAATGATAAGTACAAAAAACTTATTCAATGAATTCCTAAAATCAGGGGCCAACCCACATCTATACATGGCCTACAAAAGCAAAAGAACATCTTATTCTAGGCCATCTGTAAAAAGAAGAAGTACCAGTGTAGGTCTACGCCTTTGATTTCTTATCCTTCCCGCTCTTTTGCGGCGTAGACCCACTTATGCCGCCCTCTAATCCTCTCTTCGAGCCTTTACTTCTCCGGCCTGCTTTAGCTAATTTGTCTTTGGCCGGAGGAATTACAGTTATCTCCTCCTCAGAGTTCACATGAATCAGTGCGTCTTCCGTAAGCAGGGCTGGAGGGATGCTCGCACTTTCTACGGTGGTGGAAGGAGGCACACCAGTTTCGATAACAGTGCCACCAGAAGAAATGACAAATATCAAGATTGGGCCAGGACCAGCCATGCACCAACTCCACGATCCAGCTCCGCCTACGCCATCTCGGCCTTAATCTCTTCCATTATTTCCTCGGCCCGCTCCGCCTGGATGCTCATCGGAATACTGCTGGTTGGGCCAGAGGAGCCCGTAATTGTAACATCTTCATCAACTTGGAACAACATTTCAATGATCGGGTCGCTTTGATGGCTGAGGAGCACTTCCAACATTTGTTCATCGAACATGCAGCTGCCTTCATGCGTCTCCCCAACCGATGCGGCAACCGATGTAGTCGTCGCTTCCGTTATTAGTGCCTCCTGCTCATTATGCATTCCTTGAGTTGCGGTAGGATCAAGTGATGCAATATCTATAACTGAATAAAGAAAGGATAAAATATTAGTGCCATCATCCGATAATGCTCCTGCATTTAGACGAACAGAAGAAGTGTTCAGAATACCTTCCTCAGATTGACTCACGTGTTGAGCCGATGTGCCTTTAGAACCATGTTCATGTAACAGAGATAGGCACGGCCTGTCAGGGTCGTACGCCAGAACAGCTGGAGGATCAATAGTGGAAGTAAGCTCAGGTTGGGTCGCTGCAGGCATTTCAGAACTTACTTCATGATGCTCGACTCCGGATCCTTTTCCAACTTCTGGATACTTAGCGACGAGTTTTTCCTTTTTGAGGATGACAATGGTATCATGAAGAACCTTAGACTCATCTCCAACTAGTATCTGATTTTCCAGTTCTAATTCATCAATAGTTGAAGTGTTGCAGGCCGCTTTCTCGTCTTCGACCGAGCGACTCCAAGCCTTATACAAATGGAAGGGATAATCTTCGAGCCAATTGAGGTTGCGGTTTTTTAAGACGTTGACGTTGTAGGTAACCAAGAGATATTCAATCTCATTTTCCATCCTGGCCTCCACTGCTTTAACATCCCCCTCAATCCTCGCCTTGGCTTCCTGAGCCTTTAAAATTGCCGCATCCCTTTCATCCTTTAGTGCCACCGTCTGCTCGCATGCCTCCTAGGCAACATTATTAGCATCATCTTTCTCCCTGACAACCTCGGCGAACTTCACCTTTAACTCCTCAAGCTCCTTTAGTGCAACATCTTTTTCTGCCACGAAGGTAGTATTTCGATGGCTCATCTCCTCAACCATGGAAAAATGCGTCTGTCACATCCTTTCCATAGACTGATTTGCCTCATCGGCTTTCTTATTGGCCTCATTGTTAAGCACTTGTACTATACGGTCTTTCTGAGCGAGATCTTTCTCCAATTTCTCGATTGTTTTTACTCGCTCAAAGGCCACCGCAAAAGCTTTCTCTATTGCTTTCACCCACTCCGGTACTGATTGTAGACATCGTACACGTAATTATGAACCGTCATTTCTGCATCATTGGGAATTCACTTCAACTTTGGGGGAAAATGGAAGTCATCGAAGCAGATATTTGGGAAGTCAGTTTTTAACTTAGCAATTCAGATGGCTCCTTCCCCTATGGGCTCCATAGCAGTTGGTGTAGTGACAATGGGAGTTTCTGCATCTGTTCTACGGTGTTGATCACCGAATGTCGAAGTATGGAGAGGCACTACTTGGTGCACGGACTCAGAAGGTTGCCTGCCAGAGCCTGATGGTTTCGAGGGACCTCTAGGTGGTGGAGATCGCAACCGAGAACGACGCCTACTTTGATGTTGCCTCTCCCTCTCCCTTTCATAACGATCACACTCCTAGCTGCGATCATGATCTCTTTCGGATTCACACCTATGGGATTCAAAATATGAGTCGGAGGAACGACGCATAGAATGAAGACTGCTGAGCATTGATCCTTGCCTCACCATCGTGTCTGTAAAATGAAAAGGGAAACATAGTTAGTTATCTCTAATGATCAAGAAACGTGTGATTAGAAGTTGTATGGTGCCGTGAAGTGTGTGCATGCATATGCCAACCCCCTAACCAACCGGTTGCGGCAGCCGTGCTTGTAGGAGTTGGCTCCTCTATATCTAAAGCACTTTGAAGTCCCTCTAATCCAAGGTCTTGATATGAAGACAAGTCATCTAGAATGGGGATGTCGGCCAATCCTTTCAATGAACTCTCCATTCGCGGAGGAGAAGTCTCAGGACTTATAGCAGTTGTTACGGGCGGAGATATCATAACAGTTTTACACCTCGTGGACTTGTAGGCAATAGTCTTGCCTTTTCTTTTTAACTCTGAAGATCGAGGACTCTGCGAAGGCACAGTTGCAATCTCATCTCCTACGGGCACACTCTCATCCCCACCATGTTCAGTAATAACAACTCCGGGAGCTCTTCTCCCTCCATGCCTTAAGGGAGCCATTCTGAGAACCCCCGCTGATCCCATGCTTTGGCCTCTTTCCATCAGCCCTACCGCAATCAAGTTTTCATCCATGAGGACTCCATCAATTTCCCCGAACTCAACTGGCACAGCTTGGAGAACCCTTACTACTTCTTTAAATTGGGCTCCTTCGGGCCGTGAAATCGAAGCTGCAAAAGTAACTAAATATTAGATTCAACATCAACTTGTATTACTCAGTTAATCGACGAAGAAGTTAGAACACTTACGTCTAACTAGCCACCGTTTGGCGAATCTCGGAGGACACCGAACGAAGAACCATTTGGTTTTGAAGTAACTTAGTTTGATCTATGCTCTGCCACTACTTGGCAATTTCTAACTGCTTCCAGGAAGGTGAAAGAAGGATTATCCCGCGACTTTTGATGTTGAAAAGACACCTGATCTCCTCGACAGTCGAAGGTCGAAAGAGATGCTCCATGAAGATGATGAATAAGCTATTGAGCAAAGCGTACCCATTCGAATGCAATTGGGATGGAGTAATCCTCAAGAAAAGCAACACTTCCTGAATAAATTGATTGAAGGGAGGAAGTGTTCCAGCTACACACATGAACCGATTGCAAGCCGTATACTCTTTTGGAGGATTGTGGGCTCTATCTTCCGTGTCCGATACCAAAACATAAGTTAGAGATAGTCCGTGCCTATGGAAAATCCTGCCTAGCATGTCTTCAGAGATTTTAGAGCGGACAGAATCCCGCGGATTCATGATAAAAGCTACACCCGGCATCTCGTCCGGAGCGGGACTTATTACTTCAGCTGTAATCTCTGGAATTTCTATAGCTGGAAGTGGAGGACTTTGGATGTCCTGTGACTCGAAGCTTATGGAATCCATAGCTATTGAACTTAGTAAAAACCATTGTTAGATGGCAAGAAACCCGTGTCCCCCCCGTGATTGTGAAGTGAGTGATCGTGTTGTGTAGTGCAGTGCTACATAATACTTTAAATTTCTTCAAATTCAATAGATGATAAAACGACAAGACTTCGAGATTCAACCGGAGTGGCCATCATCGCTGACCATCACAACCGTGCCAACTTGACTTCGGAAAACGATCCGTGTTAGAGTTCATGAAGTTTATCGAGTAACAGTTCCATCGACGAGCTTCGATGGGAAGCCAAATATGTAGTTTAACAGTTAAGTCCAGATATGCAAGGCCAAAGCTCGTCGAAGTCAAATGTTCGAATGTGCAAAGCTTTCGTATCCATTAAAGGTTCAAACTTGGGTCATTCCATAGGAAATTGGGGTTTCGCATCGATCACAAGAAGATTAGTTCGTATCAATCCAAATCCTTTGGTTTCGTATCGATCATGGGCCGCGTCTTCGTATCGATCATCAGGTCCAAAACTTCGTATCAATCGCTCTAGGTCAATACGAACTCCCACTGTTTCTAATCGATACGAAGTACCTCCCTCCATCCATCATTTCTGGATCGATACGATCCTCTACGTCTCAGGTCGATATGAACGATGCATCCTCCATTGATACGAAATCTAAGGCAAAGCTTCTTCCAACGACTGTCTCGTATCCATTAGTAGTTCTCCTTCCCCAAGCAGCCTAAATGCCATTACTCTCTCCTCGACCTTGCTCCGACCCAACTCTGACATCAACATCGCCGGAATCGACCATGACTTTGAATGAATCGGCATTAAAACTCGAATCTTATCATTTTAATGTGGAATTAATTGGTTAATTACCTAAATTAGAGGATCGATTTGAGGGATTAATGAGTTATGTTGATTTAGGAATGAAGATAGTTTCTTCTTTCTCGAGTGCTCGATCGATACGAAGGCGGAAATAAAAATTATAGCAGGTGAAATTTTTCTAAGTCCAAATTGTATTTATATGGATTCGAAACTAGGAGAAGATGTTTCATCTCCCAGTGGTCAAAACCATTTGAAACGGTCACCAGTTCCATCGATACGAAGAACCATCTTCGTATCCGTTTGCCCAGATCGATCCAGAATGAAACAGTTTATATCCATAGTAATCGGTCTTCAAACCCATTAATACGAAATGCACTGCAAGGTTATGCATCGATCACTCAGTTCCATAGTTTCGTATCCATCCATTTAAAGGCTACAAGAGCTCGTATCCATCGATACGAATCATCTCCGAAAACTGTCTATTTCGTATTGATAACCATCGATACGAAGCATGTATTCCAACTTCTCAGATCGATCCAGGAGAGGACCAATACGAAGGTATGACTTAAAAACAACCATCAAACGTTGTTACAACTCGAATTTCACATCGGTCCAGGAGAGGATCGATACAAAACTCGATCTCGACCAAAACTAAAGAGCTTGACAGCGACCCGTGAACGTGCAAACGTGAATAGGAGTCAATTTAACATACGTGCATGTATGACAAATTAACATTCAATTTTCAAAATTAACAGGAATTAAATGCTCACCTGATGATGATCAAAACAATGGACAACAAATTGATAGCACTCAGTTACAACAAAACACTGCATGATCATTGGTAGTCAACAATTCAGCATTTATATTATTGGAAATCAATCAAAGGGTACATCTCTTGATGAAAAAGCAACGATTATTCAACGAATCAGATAGAGCTTTTTCGGAGCAAAGAATGCAGCTTTTCAAAGCACATCATGTTCACACACGACGTATTTTGGGGGGAAAATGTTATCCTGCCTTTTGGCAAGGCCATGATACCAAGAACTTGACTCGAAACTAAAGACAGGCTGTCCCGACGATCAGTTGTACATAGGTTCACCATGGATATTGGAAAATTTGGTCCGAGTCCGAATCGAGCTACAATTAGCATGGTACGACAAAAAAAGCTATGGAAGGTAGAATTCCAAGTTCCGGGTCAATCGGAGTTCGTTCGCTCAAGTTGTGGACCGATCAAAATCAATAAAGAAAGTGTTAGTTTGTATCCATCAAGAGCCACCCTCTCTTTATATCCATCCCTTTCCTTCGTATCCATCCGGAGCTGGCATCGACCAGGGTTCATTTTATTGGCACTCGGCACTCTTTGTATCGATCCTCCTATCTACACATTTTGTATCGATCGGCCAACGGTCGATACGAAACCAACCACCAAATGATCGATACGAAGGACACGTGATAGCATCGATACGAAAGGAACTTCCAAGCAACGATACGAAGAAGGCATAGTCAAGCTATGGAAACAGTCATGCGGCATAAAAAGTGGATCTCCCCTAAGTCATCGCTCCACGTCATCACCACACACTTGATCAATACGCACAAGATCGATCCGAAGTTGATCGATATGAAGGTATCGATACGCACAGTCCAGCCGACCTACAAAGTGAACCTTGGATCGACCATAACTCAAAATATTCAAGTTCAAATGCTACCAAATTTTCACAGGAGCTTACTTACCACTTGAGGAATGCCTTTGATCGATCACAATCCAAAAGGAGTAGATCTTGATCGATACAAAGAACACTTGGATCGATCCCAAATGACCTCGGATCGATCTGGTGGGCCCACCTATGTATGAGAAGGGGTATTTCGAGATCTAAGCCAGATATTTCTAGACTACACCTATAAATAACATTCCAATGCCAATAGAAAAGGGACATTTTGATGCTGTTACGCCATTACTCTGCCGGAGATCCATTGTAACTTGAGTGTTTGAGTTATTCTCTGTTGTAATCAGTTAGCAATCAGCAATAAATATCAAATCATTCAAAGTGGATGTAGGCTACAACACCGAACCACTATAAATCCCTGTCTACTTCTATTTCTGTTTGCTTGAATTGGCATGTTTGTTAGATTAGCCTCTTTTTACATTTAAATTCTTCATTTTAATCTCTTCAAATACGTCCGAAGAGTGTTATGCCCAATTTTGGTACAAATAATTCTCTATATACCTTATCCCACTATTTAGATTATATTAACACTATTTATTAAAGTTTAATCCTTAACTCACTATTATTAAATGGCGGGTTTTAACTTAATCATATTCTTCGAACACCTTATAGTCAAATTGTGAAAATTAATTCACAAAGGGTTTGTTTTAAATCAAAACTATAAATGTACCTAATTAAAGTGAGCATAATTTAGCAATTAACAAAGCAACAGTTAATGCTTCTTATTTAAATTAAGCATAACCGAATAAACAATAGTGATAATAAATAAATATTATCACATTTAAACTAACTCACCTTATAACTATATAAAGTTTTGAAAATTGTTCCTTTATATATATAATATATAATCCTGGGAAAAATATTTAATTTGCCAAAATTTTCAAAAATTTCAATACCATGTCCGTTGGCCTTGGTCAAGTGTTTAGAAACCTCTATCGATACCGTGGAGTCCCATGTCTCGACTAGAATTCATAAAAACTCAATAGACCAATTAACATAATACGTTTTTATAACATTAACAAATATGCTCTCAAATATATAATACTCTCAAACTCATTCTTGGATGTCACTTACCCTATCTCTAATGAGCCAAACCCTACCAAAGCCAAGATTCTCGTTTAACCTCGCGCTCTGATACCACAATGTAACGGCCTACCTTTTTGACCATCGAAAGTCGACATCGAACACTGCCACTATGTTCCAATGTCGAGCATTCAATCGACAAATGGGTAGATTCTTAGGGTAAATAAAAAGAAAACAACAGAGAACAGAGAATAATAGAATCTCACAATGGAATCGACAACATATAATATAACAAGGACAGTAGAAACTGTCACTCCAGAATATAGAGTATATTAGAGTTAAAAACAAACCTTATCAACTGGATAGTTATAAAATCCTGACCTTACAAACGTCGATAGGTATACTATATAATACAGCGGAAAATAAAATACTAAGATAGGTGAATCTCAAGCTCTCCTCTACAGTCCCCAAAACTTCAAAGACAACCTGAGGAAATACTCGGTCTGACCTGAGCATTATAACAAAATAACACTCGGATCAGTTTGGAAATACCAGTGTAAGATAACTCAAATAACATGTAATATATAAAGTTCTATGAGACTACGCCGCTAACGCAGAACGAGTTTTCACCTTACAAGAATAACATCCATACACGCAAGAGTAGAAATAAATATCAGGAAACAAATCCAAATAGCAATAAGCATAAATAATATTAAAACAGACTTGAAAGAATGGAAATAAACCGAGTAAAATCCAAACTGGACAGAATGGATAGAACAAGGAAAACAACCCAACATGATAGAATGGAATAAATAAGGTAATAATCCAAACTTGATAGAATGGACTGAATAAGGTAACAGTCCAACTTGATAGAATGGACTAAATCAATACTTATAAATGCCGTGACGAGGAGTTGGCTCTACTCTTGGTAATTTAAAGCTAATACAGATTCAGGGTTTTCGAATCAAATAAGGAAAGGAAATTTTCCGACAAATGACTAGGAAGGTGCACCCCGTGGAGTATACCTCTAGTAATATACTCCTGAGAAGCTCATATACTCCGTGACACTTCTCGGACAATACCAAGCTGGACCCCGCCAGACCTTACCGAGAATCTGAATATTTCCACATCTAAGTGCACAACCGATCCAAACTAGATGAGATGTGAAAATAACCTTTTGATGAGAGAAACCCCACATAACTTAGCTTCCTTTCGCGCTTTTGGTTCAGTCATTTTCGATAAAGGATAGCAACAAGCAATAAATCATTTTTAAGGCGACGATACACTATGAAGAAAGCTGAATCCGATAATTAATAAATCAACTATCGGGGATAATTAAAATGATCGTATATGGAAATTAAATTTTATATATTTACTACTACTCGTTGATTCCAGACAAGTCCTATCTCTTGGTTGAAAATGAAGCCGGGTAAGTTGAGGTTGTGTTACCTCAAGGCATCACCTTGACGACATTTTTAACTTTCAAGATGGAAACAAGTCCAAGCCTTAACGTTTAGCGTTAAATGCATGACTAGATCCTTTCCATATAAGCGATATCGATTTCGTTTAACGCTTAATCGCTTATATGGAAAGGATCTAGTCATGCTTTTAACGCTAAATGTTGAGGCTCGGACTCGTTTCTATCTCGAAAGTTAAAAATGTCATCAAGGTGATGCTTGGAGGTAACACTAGCTCAACTTACGCGACTTCATTTTCAACTAAGAGATAGGACTTGTCTGAAATCAACGAGTAGCAGTAAATATATGAAATTTTATTTCCATATACGATCATTTTATTTATCCCAGATAGTTGATTTATTAATTATCGGATTCATCTTTCTTCATGGTGTATTGCCACCTTAAAAAAGATTTATTACTCCATTGAGCATTGCTATCCTTTGTCGGAAATGACTAAGCCAAAAGCGTGAGAGGAAGCCATGTTATGTGGGGTTGCTCCCATCAAAAGGGTTTTTTCACATCTCATTTAGTTTGGATTCGATTGTGCACTTAGATGTGGAAATATTCGAATTCTCGTTAAGGTCTGGCGGGTTCTGGTTTGGTATTGTCTGAGAAGTGTCACAGAGTATATGAGCTTCTCAGGAGTATATTACTAGAGGTATACTCCAAGAGGGGTGCACCTTCCTAGTCCTTTATTGGAAAATTTCCTTTCCTTATTTGATTCGAAAGCCCAAAATCTGTTTTAGCTTTAATTGCCACAAGTAGAGCCAACTCCTCATCACGACATTTAAGTATTGATTTAGTCCATTCTATTGGGTTGGATTGTTACCTTATTCAGTTCATTCTATCAAGTTTGGATTGTTACCTTATTTAGTCCATTCTATCAAGTTGGACTATTTTCCTTGTTCTATCCATTCTGTCTAGTTTGGATTTTACTCGGTTTATTTCCAATCTTTCAAGTCTGGTTTAATATTATTTATGCTCATTCCTATTTGGTTTTGTTTCCTGATATTTATTTATGCTCTTGCCTATATGAATGTTATTCTTGTAAGGTGAAAACCCATTCTGCGTTAGCGGCGTGGTCTCACAGAACTTTATATGTTCCTCATTATTTGAGTTATCTCACGTTGGTATTTCTAGATTGATCTAGGTGTTATTTTGTTATAATGTTCGGGATAGACCGAGTATTTCCCCAGGTTGTCTTTGAATTTTAGAGATCGTGGAGGGGAGCTAGAGATTCACTTATCGTAGTATTCTATTTTCCACTATATTATATAGTATACCTATCGACATTTATAAGGTCAGGATTTTATAACTGTCCAGCTGATAAGGTTTGTTTTTAACTCTAATATACTCTGTATTTTGGAGTAATAGTTTCTACTATCCTTGTTATATTATATGTTGTCGATTCTACTGTGAGATTCTATTATTCTCTATTCTCCATTATTTTCTTTTTATTTACCCTGACAATCTACCCTTTTGTCGATTGAATGCTCGACATTAGAACACAACGGTAGCATTCGGTGTCAACTTTCGATAGTCATAAAGGCAGGTCATTACAATATGACACCCCTAATTTTAATTAACACTATTCAGGAAATTTAACTAAATAAATTAAATAGAATAATGTGACGTGTAGTGTGATAAGAAATTGAGATTTGATAATCAACATGGTTAAGGCATAATTAACTAACTACTTAGTTAAATAGATTATTTTGTGACTTAAGAATAATAGACATACGAGAGGGGTAATTTAGGAATAGAAAAAACCCTTCATACCTTAAACCCTCCCTCTTCCCTATTATTCTCACTTACATAAGCAATCAAAGAATACAAGGAGGCCAGCCATTACTAAGGGGGAAATCATGAATACTCTAAAGAAGATTCAAGAGAAAACTTGGGGAAACTAAAGCACTTATCAAATCTTAACTCTATTATCAAATCAAGGTGAATAATAATAGACCATCATATTTTATACCTATTTTTTTTGAATATTTCTTGGATTGATCTGTTTTTGATGATATGTTATGCCATGTTGATTATATCATTGTTTGGATGGAATGATGATTTATTGAAATTTTATGGAATTATTTAAATGGGTTTAAAGAGTAAAACCTAAGATTTTAGTCTCCAAACACTTTGATATTATGATATGTTATATAAAACATTATTTTGGAGATGGGTTTTTGATTTCATAATTTTTCATGTTATATAGATTATTTTATGAATTTCCTAAGAAGGAAATAGCTTAATTTCGAGGTTTTTAATTTAAAATAACTAAATATGGTTTTTGGCTTCGAAATTTTTATATAATAAAGAGAAAGATACTCTGGAATTTCTATGAATTTTTGGGATATTTCTTAAGTAATTATGATTTATTATGAAATTATTGTGCTAGATGAGCATTTAAAAGGATAATTAATTAAGGGTACTAGTTATATTTTTTGGAACTTGTAAATGATATGCAGTGGTATTTTCTGAAAATAAATTGAAAAAAGTTTTGTTCAACTAATATGAATTGGACAAAAAGTTAAGATTTGGTAAAGAGTAGTTGCTTTTATTAGAAATAAATCAGTTCTCTTTATAATTGCGTTAATTCCATGCCGCCTATATCCTCATTGAGCCTAGGAATAACGCCTCCATGAATGTCAACATCGACGAGGTGGGAAGCACATGATAACCACTTAAATATTTATGGAGTGATTCCAACTGCTTCGAAGTAGACAATGGTGACAATCCAAGAATGACACATTGCTTTTCATAAGTTAACCAAGAGTTAAAAAGCTTTAGTGTCGACGTTGATGGCGTTTCATGTCTTCATCACTGTTTTAAATGATGTCGCGTCTCATCTCTTCATTTGTTTTCTAAATCAAGCCAATGAAACTGCCTATTGTGTCTTTGAATCTATATAAAAATCGGTATAGTAGCCAAAGTAACTTAAGTGTAAAAGTTTTATAACGTCGTCGAGGGTCTTGGAGTTCGGTATGCATCAAGGTCGGTGACCTTATGGTTATGCCACTTGGCCACGACATCGCACCTTATTTTTTTAATGTTGAAGAGGCTTGTATCTATGCTATTCAAAAATGTTTTTAAAGGGGTGAAGAGGCCTATGTTTTAGAGGGTCGATGACCCAATTTCTTTGGCAGTGAGCCATATAACTTATAAATGTTTTAAGTTTTTTCTTCAAACCAGGTGCAGGTCGACGTTGTTTAAGGCCGCGTGAAATATGGGTTATTCTATTAAAGGCGGAGAGCCTAAAACTTCTATGTCGGTGTCATCAATGCCATAGACCTGACCCATTTTAAATTATTTAAAGGGCCATGTATTTCCTTGTTTTGGATATAACTTAAAGGGGATTAATCCTATATCATTATGGAAATGGTTTTAAGGATTTTAATTATGAAATAGCTTAAGTTTTGAGTTGAAGTTTCCAAAGAAGATATTACTTAAGATTAAGTAATTATGAGACATAAAAAGATTATTAATTGAACATATTGAATGTTGAATGTTATATGTTGTTGTGTTT
Source organism: Allium fistulosum (assembly GCA_030737815.1). Classification (NCBI taxonomy): domain Eukaryota; kingdom Viridiplantae; phylum Streptophyta; class Magnoliopsida; order Asparagales; family Amaryllidaceae; genus Allium; species Allium fistulosum. Next base: position 767,337,449 of record CM060903.1, on the reverse strand, counting down.
ATTTCATCAGTTATTATGCATAATTGAAACTGCCATACTCACATCACTATTGATCCATAACTAAATTTTTGGGTGTTAAGGGGCAGAATAACTAGCTAGGTTGACCCAGTAGTGAGTATAAACAGAATTAACTCCTGAGTGAGTAGAATTGCATCCAGGAGATCAAGTAGTTAGAAGTATAGGATGCCAGAACTGATCAAAACATTATTGATTTAGATGTTATTGGAAGGGTCCAATAGGTTCATAATCATCCCATAAAAACTATGACATGTGAAATGTTACTATAAGGATCCACTAGGTTCCTAGTGATCCTATGAAAACTATGTCCCGATGATGTTATTGATAGAAATCATTAGGTTCATAGTGATCCCATGAAAACTATGATTTGAGAGATGTTATTGGAGAATCCAGTTAGTTTATAGTAAGCCCATAAAAACTATGATTAGATGGTTATTGGTAAAACCAATAGGTTCTTAGTGATCCTATGTAAACTATGAAATTGGACACACTGTCCCTAAGAATTGAGACAGGTTATTAGTCAGCCCATGTAAACTAATAGTTTCATAGCGACCCTAGAAAAACTATCAATTTAGATGGATATTTAGATAAATTGGTATGGGTAATCCAAGGTATACTGCATTCTTGCCTATCATCAAATATTATTATATTTTAACCATTGTGGATGTAGGAGCACAGTATATGGTTAATGTATTTTGATTAAGATACCAGTGAGGGGAAAATCCGTTCCACTTAGCGATGTGGTCTCATTAGGTATCTATTTGGTTCGAGATGGTAGGTTACTATTCATACCAAAATTTTTGTCCGACTCAAAGTTTATGTTTTCTCCTTAAACTCTCAGGTGCTCAAAATTAATTTGAGTAGGTCGAGAGTAATGTTTTTTGGTTTTGAGTTAGATGAATAAGCTTCCGGAGACATGCAGGAGGCAATCTAGCTATTAGGAGATCCATCTATTTCCGCTGTGTAGTTTGGTTTTGTCTATTTGAATGTAATGGTAAAGCTGTATAATTTCCAAGTATTTAACTCTGATCAACCAAGGGGGCATCTTCATATGTCACTCTTGGTGTATTTTGTAATAATATAATTTCTCTAAGCATGGGTTTACAAATGGGATTATGTAATGGATATGAAATATCATCTATGAAATGAGAAGTGATTCTTTTTATTAAATAGTGTTGAAAATTTTTCATATTCCCGTGCTTCTAATTATTGATATGATTGACATAACTGCATTTTGTTGCCGAGAATTGATAACTATGGATGACTGCAGCATCTGTGGCAGTTATTTTTGAGCCTCGGAATGAGGGATGTTACAAGTTAGTATCAGAGCATAGGTTTATGATTAAAAGAATTTTAAACCCTAAAGAGTTTTTGAAAATATAATCCTAATGAACCAGAGAATAAGTTTGGGATATGGGATAACGCTATAATAACGTACTTGTATTTTCTATATAAAAGTATTTTTTCCATTTTTATTCTCCCTTCTCTCTTTGACCGTTCTTTTGTATCTTACTAAGGCTCGTATGATGATTAAAGAGAAAGAAAGATATGGAGGTAGGAAACAGAAGAGTGAATTTTGATGGAGGAAGCACCATAACCAACGGAAATGCTTGACCCACTACTAGAAGGAACTGGGGTTGATAGGCAAATGCTAATCAAAATGCAAATGCCGACGTAGGTGCCGCAACCCCAGCAGTGGATATGAGGACTGTGTATCAGTTCTTTGTTAATCTAATGCAAGCTAGAGCAGCTGTAGGAGTAGCTAGAGGAAATACTGTTAATGTAGGAGGAGTTAATTCCGTAGTGCTAGTTGTCAATAACTATGCCAAGCTGTGCCGAGATTACACCGGTTTGGGTGGAAAGCCTTTTCTGGGAACTGAAGTTGCAATCATAGTGGAAAATCGGTTGTTGCATTGTGAAAGGATTTTTACTAATTTGGGTGTGAATGATGAGCAGAAAAGATGATTGGCTTCGAGACAGTTGCAAGGAGATGTATTATTCTGGTAGAATGGAGTTACCATAAGAATGCCTGAGAAGGAATCTTTTTACCAAAACTCCAAATTTATTTATAAAATTTCTTTATAGGTCTCCAAACCCCATTTATAAAACTTCCCCTCTTTAGATCTCTAAAACCCATTTATAAATCTCCTTTCAAAAATCATTAACTCCTTTTTCCAATTCCAAAATCTCTTTCCAAATTTATAAGTTCCTTTTATGAATTCTTTTCATTAAATAAACCCTTATATAAATCTTCCCATTTAAAATGATTTATTTTAAAAAAACAGCTTATTATTCTTAAACACCTTTTATAAAACAATTTATTTTCTAAATACACCTTTAACAAAACAATTAATTATTTTTAAACAACATTAGTAAAATAATACTTTAAACAATCAGTAAATAAATAATAAACTTTTAACAAGTTAAAATAATATAATGATTGAACTTAATAATTAATTATTTTTTAAGCATTATTGATATAATAGTAAATAAATTTAAAAACCATATTATTATAATAATAGATTAAATTTAAAACAATGTTATTATAATAATATAAGTCAACTTTTAAAACCATATTATCTAAAATAATAATAAATAACAACTTAAAATATAAAATAGTTAACTTTAAATAATAATTATCTTTTAAATAATAATTAACTTTAAAATCTAATTATTATAAAATATCATTAAAGTATAAAATAACTTTAAATCGTATTTTAAATATAACTTAATAATTTAAAAATTATTTAAAATATAAATTACTTTACTTTAAAGATCGTTGATAAAATAATTATTATATAAAACACTTTGCTAAAATAATAATTATATAATTATTTATAATTATTTTAAATTTGAAGTTGATTTAAATCTATAACTTTAAAAATTCGGAAAGAGGCTTAGTAATCGCAATGGTACTTAAACAAGTCACAATGTGACGACCCGCATTTCGGAAGGTTTAGGTCGACAATAAACCACACATGTCCAACTCAAAACACCGAAACACAGATAATCAATTGGGTTAATAAGAAAAATAAAAAAAGAAGAAAACAAACACAGAATCTCACGGCGGAATGACAAAATATAATAATCAAATAAACAATTCATGAAGCTGTTTACACTATACATTTGATTTTACTTTTACAACATCAATTAGAGTTATACATACAACATAGACAAAATTAAACAATGCAGCAGAACAACATGACGCAGGGGAATAATACTAGTAATATAATATACCAAATCTTCGTCTTCATCCTACAGAATAACTTGATCTTCAATGCGTTGAAAAATCAGGGCTGACCCGAGCATAAAGTAAAACAAGACACTCAAGTCAGAACAAAATATCCTTATGTAAGTCAAATAAATATCACATATAACAGGAGTGTAATAGCATCAAAGATGTTTACGGGGTTTTACATCTCCTATCCAGTGTATAACGTGCGTGCAATAACTCAAGAGATGTTACGGGATTTTCCATCTCTTAAGGATCCGTAAAAATATCTATATATAGTAGAACACGCTATATATGTAATGTTTAATCAGTATGATAAATATTTTTCCTAGCGTTAAGACTTTACATTAATCCCCCTTAACGCGTTTTTAAGCACCCGCGTACTGCATATAACACCCCAGTAGAACGTCGGGGGATAAGGATGCGCCGTGATACGACAACATTAAACCAAACTCGTAGTGGCCTCATATAAGGATAAAAATATGATAAGGCACGTGAGGCAATGCCCAAGGTAGGATACTACCAGTTCGAGTCGCAGGGCAGGTAGTAACGCATCGTAGCCACGATCGCCCACCACGTCCATCCATCCCCTATCGAGTCAAAGGGAGGTCATCCTAAATCAAGGTGCATCGATCGAAACCAACATCAAAAGTAATAGTATGGACCAAGTCCAAAAAGAAAATCGAAGAACAGATGTCCGCTAAAGGTAGCTACCCTCATTGGCCCTATCAAGCCGTCCTGTTTTAGTCATTTTAAATTGATACAAGTGTCGGGGCTATCCTTCATCGTTCTTTTTCTTCAAATCCAACAACGCACACCAAATCTAACAACTTCATTCCAGAGTCTCCTCCACGTACATAGTTGTTAAAGTGGATCCAACATTGACAGAGAGTATGCCAATAATCTACCCTGGTCTCTTTAACAACCAAATGTCATTTTTCACACCGGTTGGTTCTTTTATTTTGAAAATGATTCATACTTGATATCCAAATATCATATTCAATCCAAAATATCCTTTATTTCAAAATCATCATATTTACTTCATATGTCATTTTCACTTGAAATCATTTCATTCAAATTTCCATTTCGAAATTCAACTTACGTTATAACTTCATTTTAACTACATTCGTATTTAAATCAACAATTTAAATATGAACAGTTCCCAACTTGAACATTTTGAATTTTTTGAAAAGAGGTTGAATGGTTAAAGTAGTTTGAATAGTTTAGATATTAAAATAGTTTGAATAGTTAAAATACTTTAAATATTAAAATAGGTTATGTATTAAATAATTTAAAATTTTAAATAATTTGAAAATTTAGAAAGATGAATTTTAAAACAGTTTATAGTGAAATAGTTTATAGTGAAAATAGTTTCAAATTTAAAACCGTTTCTATCCATTTCCAATAAATTTGGACTTAGGTCCAAATTTCAATCAAACTGATTCAATTTCAAATCTTCTAATTCAAATCATCTTCAATCTCAAATCAATTCAAATCGACTCAATTTCGATTTCAATCCAAATCAACTTCAATTTTAGTTTCAATTAAAATCAACTTCAATTTTGATTTCAATTCAAATCAACTTCAATTTCGATTTTAATTCAAATCAAATTCGATTTCGAAACGTTCATTTTTAACTTCAAATATGATTCAACATTCGATTCAATGGCTTAAGTTTAAATTCAATTCTCGTTTTAAACCATTTCAATTTATATAGATTTCAAGTCCAATTCAGAAATCACTTTAATCCAATTAAACTTTAATGTTTGAATTTAGATTCACATCTTTAAATTAATTCAGTTTCGAATATTTCAATTACGAGCCCAAATTTGAAATATCAATCTAAATTACTTTAACCAAGATAAATTTTCAAAGTTCGAATAAAATTCAAACCTTTAAAGCAATTCAATTCCTTAAGTCGTATATCGATTATTGTGACGACCCACAAATCCGTACCCTTTGAATCGACAATAAACCACACATGTCCGACCCAAAAAGCACAGACTGACGGAAAGTCAAGAGAAAGAAAAGAAGAGAGAAGAAGAGAAGAGAAGAAAGAGAGAAGATAGTACAAAACAGAACAATACAGAATCTCACATCGCAGCGGAAAACATATAATATCATATCAATGATCTTACAAAACAGAAACTGTATATACATACATCAATCAGAGTACAACAATCAATTAATAGTTATCAGCATAGACAGTTATAATAACATGTCCTTACAATTGCCGATAATATAAACAATAACTAAGCACAATGGAGCGGATAATCAAACAGATACGTGTATATGAAAATGAAGATCTCCAGCTCTCCTGCTGAAGCTCCAAAAGCACCAATATGAACCTGTAAATATACTCGGTCTGACCCAAGCATTGAAAGGGAAGAATGCCCGGATCAGTCTGGTAAACCAGCATGAGAAACACACTCAACTGAATTTATTAAATTACCAAACTTTTCCTTAGTTTTCAAAACAAGAGTATCTCGGACATGTTTTTACCTTACGATAACTAAAAAACATTTCATATAAAATCCTCTTATATTATACTAGTGTCTAGTATATACAAATAATATTAATCATAGCCGAAATTGTTACATTGATTAAATTCCAGCATATAGCCCAATTGGGTAATACAATCAAAATGGCAGGTACGTAGCGGAGTTTGGATTTCCATACAAATGACCAGGTGAAGGGACTACCTTCCGAAGGGGTACACCTCTAGATTGATGTCTCGAGGACTACACATGGATCCTCTACCAACACAAGACCGGCCCACCTCTATAACTAGATGGTACCGAATATATCATCCTCCGGTCATTACCAACCTTTACCGAGGGCCCTCTTGCATACAAACCACAATAATCAGATACACGACGTTATAGCGTGTAAAGATATATCTAGAAGAGGATGATCATATCCTAATTGGAAGCGACCCACTTAGCCTTGCTGCATCTAACCCTGTTTTGGTCATTTCTGGTTGATGAGGCCAGAGAGTTAACGATTACCTTTCACAAATCACATATCATATCACTTTGAATGCCACACGGCTATTTCCATTGACTACTAATTGCCTTCCACAAAAATACAACCCTTGAGCTCGTACGTCTCAAGGAAGGGTGTTAAGCTAAGAGAAGTTGCCTTCTCCGCCACCAACTGATGTACGTTTGTAAAAACCAATGTACGTAATCATTAGAAATGCAATGTTAGACAATCATCCATACAAGTTGTCCAGGAACAGGACAAACCGAAGGTACTTTCCTACCACATCCCGTCGGGAAATCCCTAGGATTAGTAGCGAATAGTCCTTGCATTGGAAATTTCATACTGAAGAGACTACTGCTACTGGATGTATATTGGGATTTTAACCCCAATCGATCAACAAGCAGTCCTCCACCATGAAAATCCGGAATATCAATATCATCATAAGCAACCTGCACAATCGTCGCATATACATTGGTCCGAAGTGGTTTTTAGATAAATCTGATCCCGGTCTCTTCGCACCAACAACGCAAAAGCATTTCTCAACCTCACACAGAAACTAAGTCTCATAGACTTATCACGTCTCCAACTTTCAACTTGCTATCCTTCGGGCCAAGAAGGAAGCTCGATAGATTAGAGTAATACTCCGCACTATACGATCAACATCCTCAACACAAACGATAATCAAGCCTACACAGAAGGCTACGTACTAAGTGTACGACTAAATAGTTCCCATATCAAGTCGAGGAACTAAAATGGCCAATACTTGATAGTCGGTTATTTAACTATCAAAGCAAACAACAAATATTTAGCACCATATACAATCACCAGTCCCTTTTAAATTAATCTTTATTAATTAAACCATTTTTGCCAAATATTCACTTCAAATTATCTTGTAAAAAGATATATTCTCAAAACCATTTCAATATTGGAAAACATTTCCAAAAACTTATTTAAAAAAATATAAGCATATTCACAAATCTCTTTATTTTCAATACTTAGAAAATATTACATATACTTAAATCAGGATTAAGTATATATTTTATTCTTTAAGGAAAACATTCTCTTTAAACACATTTATTTGGGTCAAAACGAATGTTGCGTAAAACATCGTTACGACAACCCAAAAGCAATAGTATAGGGATTCGAAAATAAGATAGATATATAAATCCCAATACTATACAAAAACATTTCCTTTCGAAAATCATTTACTATAAGAACAGTGTTATAGTCCATCATTTCCTTATTTCTCGAAAACGTCTATTTCAACAACGAATGTTGAAATCTATGGTTTCGATCCTTAACACATTTTACTCCATTTAAAATATCACTTACCAAAACATTTACATTTTATTCAATATATTATTCACTATCCAAAATTGTGAATATAGTTCATTTACCAAATCTAATATTTCCATACATTTATTAAAGGATAATCCATTGTCCAAAATCGTTGAAATAATACCTTTAATAAACTTATATATTTAACTCATCAAATTCAATTGATTTTGGATTTATAAAACGATGTTTATAAATTCCATTTATAATTTATAAAAACTTCCATTTATAAAATCCCTTTATAAATCAATTCCATTTAATAACTTAATTACATGCAAAAATCCAAATATAAGTAAATTACTTATAATTCTCCTTATTTCCAAAATTATTCTTTTTATAACTTCATCAATTATAAATCTAATTTACTTTATTTTAACACTTATCAAACTCCTTTAAAATTCCATCACATTGAATTATAAAAATTCAATTTTATAAATCTTATATATAAAACCATTTATAATAATTCAAAAATATCAATTTAAATAAACCAATTCTTTTAATAGCTTACAAATCGTTATTGAAGCTTATATAACTCCAAAAAATCATACTTAAGTATTATTTCACAAAAACCATAATTTTTTATAACAATAAAAATTATAACATTTATTTATTAAAATTAAATTCCATTTACTTAACACTTCAAAATTCAACAAAACGTATATTATCAAAATCACTTTTAAAATCCTTTTAAATTTGAATTCATCACTTTAACATTTTTAAATTACCAAAAATAGGCCCAATGATGCAACATCAATAAATACATCAATCACGACATCCAAAATATCAAATATCATATGATAACAGCATATATCACAATATTTGTAAATAAATCAATACCGGTGAGGAATCCAGTTGGATTCCTCCAACCTGTCACCTGCAACAAATATACATATTAGAATATGTGTACAATATCCGCTTCGAGGCAGACGTGCGTACAAAGGGTCATCCGCTCAAACACGGGAACGTATAGGGTCATCTGCTCCACTAGGCAGGAATATATCTAAATACCAATCAATATATTATATATCATCCAAACAATCATCAATAATCATAAAATAAATTATTTCTCACTTATATAAAAATATCAGTGAGTCAGAAAGAGTGAGTTGTACTCACATTGCGTCCAATAGCAGTTGCAGTGTTTTATTTCGAATAAAATTAAACGAGCGTTTAATTTCACCCAAAATTCACACTAGCTCCAATCGACTCCAAACAAGCTCTAAAATGTAGTGCTTGTCAATATGGACCCAACGCAATTCGTTTCGTGAGAAACGGACCTTGTATGACAAAGTTATGGTATTTTAAAGATTATACGAATTTAATATAATTTATTTTCAATTTCCATTTTTTATTTTTAAACCTTTGCTTCATCTGGCCGTTCAATTTGCAAAACGAAATCTGGGCCATGAGCATCTTCTTTCATTCGTTCCCAGGCAGCACGCGACCGAACCCATAGCCGCCGTATCAAATCGAATTTTTGCGACCTCCCCTCACGTTTTGACGACGATCGATGAGTGCCACTCGAAGCGCCGAAGTGAGCTCCTCCTCTAGTCGAAACCCGGTCAAGCTCGGTCATCCCTGTGCCATGAAAATCGAGCACGAACGGTGCGCCTTTGCACGCGATTTGCCAACGATTCGCTTCACTATATTAGATCATCACCGTTGAAATCGAAGTACTCATCGTTCTCTACAAGTTTGTAGTTGAAGATTTTTCATATAGATCGATGGATTGGAAGAGATTAAGGAGAGAATAATCGAACGATTTTGGCCATTTATTGTTTAGTGGCGGCTGTGAAACCCTAGCTAGGGCTTTGATGAAAATAGCGAATAATAACGTCCTTTAATAGAAAATTTGATGACACTATTCATCCCGAAAATTTTCGAACTCGAAACGAAGCATGCCGCCTGGTATTTATAATGTTTTACCCCTATTCCGAACGCAATGGAATATATATCGGAAGCCAATTCGATCATATTTGGAAGATAGGTTTTCAAATCGAATATTTAAATTTAAAATTCACTTAAACAGATTTCTACGCATTTTAGCTTGCCCGGACAAATCGTAAATCCGATTGACACAAAATTTGAAATCTTACAATAATATAACATTACGGATCCAATGAAACTGGTTTCGTCAAAATCCGAGACTGTTTGAAAAATGGTCGTTTTCACTCGTCAATTAAATATTAAAATAGTCAATTTCTACAAATTAACTTTTAGTTCAATTTCAAAAGTTCTCTAACATCATTCTAATTCAAATAAGATTTATTACAACTTTACAAATCATTTTCATTCACATTAAATTCAATTTCCAATTATTTACATAATTTCAAATATTAAGTTAACAATTTAATTATCACATTAAATCACTATATTCCAAATTTAAGTTATTCGACTTATTAAATTTACTTGTGAATATTTAAAATCAATTAAATATACGAATTTAAAATGACAGAAATTCTGGGTCGCTATAATTATAACTTCAAATTCCAAAATAAATTCTTTAAACAATTTCTTTTACAAATTTCACCTTCAACATTTCGAAGCTCAAATTTGAGAATAATTCAATCTTTATAAGCTCTATTTTTATTTCTTTAAAACAAAATCATTTAAATAAATTCGAATTCAAGAATTTAAAACCATTTAATTTAACCAATCCGGTGTCCGTATATAATTTTCTATCCTATGGCCAAGTGATCAGTTATTTCGATCTTAATTTCAGGGATGGATATATGTCATTTCAATCCAAATCAAAGTGTTAAAGGTATATATCATTTCAACCCATTTTTTAATTTATTCAAAATAATTCAAATAATAGTTTTATATACTGTCAACAACATATAGGGTGATAATATGATATATATATATATATATATATAAAATAAACGAACATCCAATCATCCAAAATATCAACCAATAACCATCCATCACAATCAACATCCAAATAATGACTATATCACAACAGTTAACTAGTTATCAATATCGATTGTTTAACTAGTAATTCAATTTCAATTTCAAATTTAACTGTTGATTACAAATTCCTAACAGTTCAATTCATATGTCAATTTAAATGTCAGTTAAATTACCAAACAACAGCCAATAAAAATAAATCACTTTACGATTTCGATCAAACTAACATCAGAATATTTTAGTATTTCGTGAGTGGTTTAAAACACTCACCTTTATTTGAAACTGAAAAGTTTTCAGAGTTAAACAAATTCGAATCCAACTCCATGTCGTAGACGACTTCGATACATATCCAACGCGACTTGTTTCACTCGAATCCGACCTTGTATGAAAAAGTTATGGATTAAATAATATTCGATATAATTAAAATATAATTAACACAATAATTAACATGGTTTCCTAATTGTTTTCATTTAAGGAGAGGAGAATGTAAAAACCCAAAATTCTTACCTTTTCACTTGTTTTCCTAATATATAAACTAATTTTCCTAATTGTTATTTCACTTTATCATTTAATTATTATTTCCTAATATATAAACTAATTTTCCAAAATTCTTACTTTTTCACTTGTTTTCCTAATATATAAACTAATTTTCCTAATTTATAAACTAATATTTAAAGGGGGGGGGGAATGTAACAACCCAAAATTCAACATGTTAACATAATATATAAACTAATTTTCCTAATTGTTATTTCACTTTCTCATTTTCTTTTCCATTTTCAAAACTTTTCTAAGCATGGAAACAAAACTTCCATGCCTTCTCCACTTTCTCCATTTTTCCTCCTACTTCATTCGGTCATAACTTTCTCCAAACTAAACTAAATCAAGATTTTCCTTTTTTGAAACCATGTATATTTCTAGTGGCTACAACTTTGTAGTTTACCACTTTTTTTTATTTCGAGCTTAGATGCTCTAAAAAATCATATTTTTTCAAGAGTGTTTTTGAACATAGATTTTGATGTCTGAAAATACCCCTTACTGTTTTGGCTATAACTTCCTCAAAATTTAACTTTTTTTGAGTAATTCTTTTATTTACAAGATAGAGAAAAGAATAATCTAAAACTTTCCTTCTGACTACTTTTTCAAAATCCAAGAGGAAAGGGTCCAAAAGTCGAGTGCAGAATGATCCAGTTTCGAGAAGAATTTGTGGTTTTCCAAGCTTTCCGAGCGCTAAAGTATTTCAAGTTTTCTAAACCTTGTTGAATATGCAAGTATATGATTTTTGTTTGAAGATAATAAACATATATATATATATATATATCCAATTAAATGTATTTGTTAATGTACTATTTTATTTTTCACATGATTAAATAAATATTTGCTGAATAAAATAAATAACACATAATTTAAATTCAAACAGATATTTTATTCAAACAAATATTTATTACAATTTTGAATAGTACAAATTTGAGCTCTCACTATATATATAAAAATTTCAATTACATTACATTTTCAATCATATCACATTTTTCACTATACATACATTTGCATCTCACTACATTTCAATCATTCACTCGTATTTATCTTCAATTCTATTCCAGCTTGAATCCAGCATCTGAGTTATCTGCAAAATACACACTAACGTAGTAAAATTGAAAAAGAAGTATTTTTGTAGTGTAAAATAAAATGTATTTTGAAAATATTATTTGCCTCAGTTATTTGGGTTGTTCATCATCATTTAATTTTGAATTCATCATACACGAACAACTTGTGACATGCACAGTGTATCACTGTACATGCCACAAGGCCGTGCACACTGATATACACTTGATAAAATTACAAGGACAGGTGAGCACAGGTGAGCACAAGGTCAAACCCAATCAAAAGCCGGGTTCAACTCAAGTGCAATACAAATAAAGTCACGACAGGAGCACAAGGTCAACCCCGAGTTTTAAGTTGGAGTCAACACAGGTGCAAGTTTAATAAAATGGTCAAGAGAAACAAGACCAGACCCAAATCAACATGAAACACATGTCAACAGTCAATGGTGAACTGTTCGTCGACGGAAATTCTATCGGTTTAGAAAACCATCGAACGAATTTAAATTAAAAATAACCGCAAGCGCACGGCGTACACTTGTAGTACGTGGCGAATACGGGTCGATCCGCAGGGAATTGATGATTTTTAAAATCTATTCAATCAAATTAAACCAAAGTCGAGTGAAAGTTAAGCTAGAGAATTAGAAAATTAGCTAACTAACTAAAAGAAAAGAGATGCAAATATAAGGGTTAAATGGCAATTTAGAGAATAAATCCACTCTCTAGATTATGTAGTTCAACACATATGAAATCATAATCTCTCTTTTATGGTCATTAGTGCTTTAATTGATGTGTCTATCATAAGTATGGCATATTTGTGCTATTAGTTAGCCAAATAAGCCATCAAACTTTGACACACCCCTTAAACCACTTACTAACTTTCATGAAACTTGACGATGAAAATGAAAATGAAATCTATTTTAAGTATGGCCTATTAACTATTGATTAGAAAAACATACCATCAAATTTTAATTTCAAATCACTTTCTTTTGTCATAATCATATTTTGATGAAGAAGCAATTAGTGTTAGTGATTGTTTAAGCATAGCCTATTTGGTGTCAACAATATAGGCTATCAAATTCAAAGCAAAAACAACAATTAAACCACTTCAATCATTCTTCATTAAGCACAAAAAGAGAGCATGAATTAACAAATAATTGAAGCTAAATAATTAGAGAGATTCATTACCCCTAAATTGAAGGAGTTTAGCCTCTCATATCTGTCATTGGATTAACAAATGTAGCTAGCAATATGAAAGCAAAAAGAAAGGAAAAAGAGAGCAAAATGAAAAAGAGAGCTAATTAACAAGAATTAGAACTATTCTACTTGCATGAAAGTAAATCTACACTACAACATGAAAGGAAATAAACAAGAAAGGGAAAAGATCATATATTAAATTACATAAAAAAATAAAATTACATGAAGATAAAAATGGCTAAGTAGCTAGGAAAAGAGAAAGAGAAGAGCTTGTTTATTTGCGAGCCTAAACTAAACTAAGAGAGACTAAGGGGGAAGAGTTACATGAAACATAATGGGTCTTTATGCATGTATAAAACCCTAATTCATATTTTGGGGAATGCCCAAATTGCCCTTGAGGTAGTGTGGTGGCCAAGTAATCATTAACATCCACTAATCCCCACTTAAATGTACATGAAGCTTTAATGTCCTTTTATCATGTGCTTAGCTCCTAATTTGAAAATCAAGGTAAGTGGGTGTGGTCCTCCATGATCACCACTTTGAATTATTTCCATCTTCATTTGTTCTCTTCACTCTTGTGCATGCATATATTATCATGAAGCCACTTGTAAAATTCACCAAATTTCCTACAAAACAACATAGAAAATTCCAAGTAAATTTTCACAATTTAATAAATGCACAAAAATGATCATTTTACCCCTATATGAAGATGAATATGTTACAATTTGAAAATAATTTGAATTATGGTTTAAACAAGTTAAAATACCCGATATGATCATTTATTTAATTTAAATAGACTAAATATGGTGGTAAAAATATGCACATTTACGTGCACATCAAATACCCCCACACTTATCTTTTTATTCGTCCTCGAATAAAGAAAAAAACTAAGATAAATCCGTTTTCGTAGGGAGCACGATTGCATTGAGCATATGCAATAAGCCGTTAAACCTCTGGGTGTCCCCAGTAGGACGATTGTTGTCTCGTGAGGGTTTTCAGTGGATACTACCCACAAAATCCAAATGCAGAATGGAAATATTTACAAAATGCAAGATTTATTTACAAAGATGTGAATGCAAGTTTTTGAAAATATTTACGAATGAAGGATTTACTTTTAAATTAACATACATAAGTTAAATATAGGTTTTGGTTATTATCTTGAAAATTTAAGTCATTTACTCATCAAAATTTCCAATAAAAATTAAGTTATCATAACAAATAGACTATAGTTTAACTCGTTGTTTCGGTTGATAACAAAGTGTAATTATAAAATGATCCTTAGTTGATTATCAAAGTTGATCAAAGTGGTATGTTCATTTCTTTTCAATAACAAGTCAAATCAAATAAGTTTAAAATAGTGCTAGGATTTCAATTGCTTACTCTCTCTTGTATTTTTGAAAATTTTATTGATATTTACAATATTTATATATGCCTAACTCAGGTAAACTGAGGCCAGATATATTACCCATGCACTGCCTTGCAGACTGATGTGAGGGGAATACAGAGCGTGGCGAGTGAACACACAAGTGTGAACACTTATTGACTGTAGGCATTATTAGTAAAATAATTTTTATATACACACATCTAACTCAGATAAACCGAGGCCAGATATACCGATCGTGCACTGCCTTTCGGGCTTACGTGAGAAGGGTATCGAGCATGGCGAGTGAATACAAGAGTGTGAACACATGACTCTAGGTGTTTATTAAGAAAATATATACATATATACAAGAAATACTTTTTTTTGTGTTTTTGTTTATTTTAGGGAGAGAGTTTCGCAAAATCATCTTAGCATCATTTAACTTAGAAGACAAAAAAAATGTTATATCCTTTACTTTAAATCAACCACTTTTTAAAACAAAGATTTTCAATTAGGATATATTTCATAATTATCACGTATGAATCTTCCTATATACTAGTCAAACCATTGTTTTTTTGTAATCAAACTTCATTTTTATTTTTGTTAAGACAAATAAATTTTCAAAAATTTCAATTTTATAAACCAAAACCATATATTTATCCTATAGTGTTTCTTTAAAAATAAATCAAAAAATACTAATTTTTTTTTTGAGATTTTTTTTAAATTTTGGAAAGAAAATAAAAATAAATAAACCATGAAAAATCGAAAATGATGATGATTCTCCTCCCACACTTGATTTTGATTGTGTCCCCACAGTCAACCCAAGTGGAAGGAGAAAAATAAAAATAAAACATGACCTTTATTTAAATGAAAATTAACGGTATTTACACGAGATCAGAAAGTATATCGTCAAAAGGTAAATGAAACGGTCTTCCAAAGACCGATTCATTTGTCTCGTCAAGTATGCGAGACACAGTTCAAGCTCGAAAAACCAAACCGTAAAAGGTTTCAAAATCGAATGTTGATTTGGAAAAACGAATGTCGTTTTATTAAAAATTGTATGAGTCATTTTATTTTCAATGATTTTTGGGGTTGATAAAACGATTGATTAAAGTTCAAGTTTATTTTCACCAAATTGAAATTCAAGCTGTTCATTGAAAAATTCTTCAGAATTATTGATTTCAAAATAAAAATGGTGATTTAAATCCGCCCTTTTGGAATTCAACAACTCGTTTTCAAAAAGTCCAAAAAATTCGTGTTCGTTAAATTCGACTTCCTTTGTTGGATTATCAACAACTTTATTGCATAACTCAAATTCAAAATTCAAAGTTGTTGTATTCAAATTTTCAGAAAAAGGAAGATCGGAATTTAAATCGAGTTTCTCACTCTCAAAAGAATTGAAATCCAACTCAATTACCATGTTTTCAACAACTTCGTTAAGAATTTTGTTTTCAATTTCAAAAGTTGTTATTTGAAAATCGTCGATTTGGGTAAAAGATGGATTATTATTTGACTCGTCACACGTTGGGATTTGATTTTGTTTATCATGTTGTTTCATATATGTTTCAAATAACGAATCCGTGTGATCATCGTATATTTCGTTCATTTTTTCAACAAAATCCAATTTATAGTTATTAACTTGAGGATTTTCAATTTGAAATTGTTGAGAACAAAAATTTTCACTCGTATCGTATTCGAGATTATTCCCATTGCCAAAATTATTTGAAAAGTGGATTGCATTTTCGTTTTGATTTTGAAATTCCTTTTGGAGTTTGAAATTGAGTTGGCATGTGTTATACTCGAAATCGTTTGAATTTTGAAGTGAATTCAAATTTTGATTATTTTTAAAACTTTGATTTGAATCATTGGCCAAATATGAATTACACAAATCATTTATCATTTGATTTTGTTGTGTAGAGATTTCAAGTAAAGACGAAATGCTCTTTTCAAGATTTGAGGGTTGGTCATCGTTTTGAAAATTTTGTGGTTCAAAATTTAAATCATTTAAACAATAGTTGTTATTAAAATATCCATACGACCTTGGAGTGAAATCATATGGATTATATTGATTTTCACAACTATTGTAAAATTCACGTAAGTGGGGAAACTCGGACATTTTCAAGAATGATTTTGTTTTTTTTAAAGGAAAAATATTTACAAATAAAATTTATTTTTCAAAAGGGAAATCGATTTTTGTTTTGTTTTTTAGTTTTTCAAAAAAAATTTCTTTGTTTTTGAAAAGGTTTTATATTTTTTTTTGGATTTTTGTTTTTTTTTCTAATTTTTTTGGAATTTTGAAATTTCAAAGAAAAAGGATTTAAAAATTTCAAAGGAAATGGAATATTTACAATTGTTTTTTTAGTTTTGGATTTTATTTAAAAAAATGCATGAACTAATGCAACTAAATGAATGCAAGGGTTAATTACAAATGATTTATCCTAAGTTAACCCAAAATTGTATAATCACACATTGTCTTAGATCAACAAGATAGTTCTTAGCCAGGTAACAGACATGATTTATCGGTGCACCACGAATCACCGTAGCAATACAACCGAAGGTTTAAGTACCTTCAGAGGAACAACCACTATAATATTTACGAATCACCGTAATATTTATAAATGGTTATTACTCTGCCATAGCCTGACACCAAGAAATTAAATTGTTCAAAGAAGACAACTTGTAAATACACAATTTAGTGTTATCAATGACTAAACGTTATTATTAATCAAAAATGAGATGCAAAACTGAAATTAAACGTGTATTAACAATGCAACTACGAATGAATTTTTGTTTTTTGAAATTTTTTTGATTTTTTTAAATGCAAGCAATCAATAATGCAAAGCAAACAAAAACAATAGATATATACAATGCAAGATCAATAATGGTTTGTGGCTGTGTACAGTGTGGTAAGTGCAAGCTACAGGCAGGGGAATGTGGCGTAGTTGTAAGGTGAAGTAGTTGCAGGGTTGTATATGGGATGTTGTGTTGTGGTAGTAGATAGTGATCAGAGGAAGTTGAACTGTAGAGGTTGGGGTATGCAGAGGGTAGTTGTGGGTGATGTTTTGCAAGGAGGAGATTGTTCTGGTTTGTATAGGAAAAGGTGACAGTGCATAGTTATGAGTGTGTACAGGGTTTGTGATGTGGTGAGAGCAGTGTTGTACTGAAATGGATGGGCACTGATGGTTTTCACAGCAGTGTCAGTTGTGCACTGTTTGAAAGGCAGAGATGAGGTGTAGTGGTAGGTTGGATTTGTAGTTTGGATATGTGGTAGAGGAAAGGAAGGATTGTAGGCAATGATGATTAGTGGAAGGTGATAGCAAGGGTAGCAGTGAAATGTGGTGGTAAAAGTATTGTTGTGGTAGAGATTGGTTTTGACAGTGATGATGTTTAGGTGAGTGGATATAGGCTTGTGATGATGTAGTGGGTTGAATAGTTTCTTTGGAAGGGTGCAGTGGATGTTGCAGTGTAGAGATGTTTGGGAAGGAGTTCAAGGTGGAAGTGCAGGCAGTTTCGGGTTGTGACAGAGGAGGATGGCAGTGGTTAAGTAAGTAATTGATGTGGTATTTGAATTGATGGGGTGTTTGATATGAATGGAAGGTAGGCTTGGTGGATGTTTGGTGAAGTGTACATGCACTGCAGTAGGAAGTCTGCAGCAGGGGGGGTTGGAAGTGTAGTGTTGTAATGGTGAAGTGTTGCTTGTAGATGTGGTATGTTTGATGTAAGGGCGGATGGTAGTAAGAACAGTTAGCATTGTGGTAGAGGGAAGACAATAGGACAGTGAAATAATGAAGATGGCACAATGAAATGGATGTAGAAGTTGATAGTTTTTGTGGTTTGTCAAAAGAGATGTGGAAGTGGAAAGACAAGTTGTTTTATGAGACAGTGAATCGGTGGCAGTAAGTGGAGTGGCTCGAGTGGAATGAAGGTGGCTGCAATGGCTCAGTGTATTTGAAAGTTTGATATGCTAGTTGAAATGGCAGATGACAGCAAAGTATTGAATGGTGTGTATGTACTACGGTGATGTTGTTACAGTAATGTGTGAATTGTGACAGTGTTCAGTTGAAGGGAAGTTGTTAGAAGTAGATGGGAAGTCTGTGCCTGTAGAGGCTGTATGGTTGTAGAGGCAAGTATGTTTGTGAAGTGATAAGTGATGGAGGAAGATGGTTTGAAAATGCACAGAGCAATGTAGCAATGAGATATGTATGTGCAGGTGTTGGTATAGACAGAGAGTGGGAAATTGAAATGCAAAGCACAATAAATGTAAACAGTGAATTCAAATGTAAGCAATGATGTGAACAAACTTCTATGAATGTAAATAGAAACTGATGAAATGAAAAGTTTGTTTGTTTGTTTTTTTGTTTTTAGATGTCTTTTTAATAGAAATGCAAAAACAACTTGAAAATCAACAAGCACACAAAAATAAAACACAAACAACAATTTTTTTTTTAAAAATACAAACGAACACACAAAACAAACACACAATAAAAAAAATCAAATGACAATAATTCGAAGAATAGAAAACTAAAATCAAAGCAATTCCCCGGCAACGGCGCCAAAAACTTGTTCGTCGATGGAAATTCTATCGGTTTAGAAAACCGTCAAACGAATTTAAATTAAAAATAACCGCAAGCGCACGGCGTAAACTTGTAGTACGTGGCGAATACGGGTCGATCCGCAGGGAATTGATGATTTTAAAAATCTATTCAATCAAATTAAACCAAAGTCGAGTGAAAGTTAAGCTAGAGAATTAGAAAATTAGCTAACTAACTAAAAGAAAAGAGATGCAAATATAAGGGTTAAATGGCAATTTAGAGAATAAATCCACTCTCTAGATTATGTAGTTCAACACATATGAAATCATAATCTCTCTTTTATGGTCATTAGTGCTTTAATTGATGTGTCTAACATAAGTATGGCATATTTGTGCTATTAGTTAGCCAACATAAGCCATCAAACTTTGACACACCCCTTAAACCACTTACTAACTTCCATGAAACATGACAATGAAATCTATTTTAAGTATGGCCTATTAACTATTGATTAGAAAAACAGACCATCAGATTTTATTTTCAAATTACTTTCTTTTGCCATAATCATATTTTGATGAAGAGGCAATTAGTGTTAGTGATTGTTTAAGCATAGCCTATTTGGTGTCAACAATATAGGCTATCAAATTCAAAGCAAAAACAACAATTAAACCACTTCAATCATTCTTCATTAAGCACAAAAAGAGAGCATGAATTAACAAATAGTTGAAACTACATAATTAGAGAGCTTCATTACCCCTAAATTGAAGGGGTTTAGCCTCTCATATTTTTCATTGGATTAACAAATGTAGCTAGCAACATTTGTGCAAAAAGAAAGGAAAAAGAGAGCAAAATGAAAAAGAGATAATTAACAAGAATTAGAACTATTCTACTTGCATGAAAGTAAATCTACACTACAACATGAAAGGAAATAAATAAGAAAGGGAAAAGATCATATATTAAATTGCATAAAAAAGAAAAATTACATGAAAATAAAAATGGCTAAGTAGCCATGAAAAGAGAAAGAGAAAAGCTTGTTTATTTGTGAGCCTAAACTAAACTAAGAGAGACTAAGGGAGAAGAGTTACATGAAACATAATGGGTCTTTATACATGTATGAAACCCTAATTCATATTTTGGGGAATGCCCAAATTGCCCTTGAGGTAGTGTGGTGGCCAAGTAATCATTAACATCCACTAATCGCCACTTAAATGTACATGAAGCTTTAATGTCCTTTTATCATGTGCTTAGCTCCTAATTTGAAAATCAAGGTAAGTGGGTGGGGTCCTCCATGATCACCACTTTGAATTATTTCCATCTTCATTTGTTCTCTTCACTCTTGTGCATGCATATATTATCATGAAGCCACTTGTAAAATTCACCAAATTTCCTACAAAACAACATAGAAAATTCCAGGTAAATTTTCACAATTTAATAAATGCACAAAAATAACCATTTTACCCCTATATGAAGATGAATATGTGACAATTTGAAAATAATTTGAATTTTGGTTTAAACAAGTTAAAATACCCGATATGATCATTTATTTAATTTAAATAGATTAAATATGATGGTAAAAATATACACATTTACGTGCACATCATGAACCAATGGCCAATATGAACACAAATGCAATAAAATGGTCGGGAACAACCCAGACTCGAGCACACATGAAGTTCAAAGTCCAACCAGACCAAATTGAAAAAGCAACAAAACCGAAATTACTCAAAGCACATGATGATATACAACAGAGATGACACTAATGCATATAGACTAGAATACAAGTGGAAACCAATGCAAGCTCAACTGAATATAAAAGTGCAGACCAACTCAAAACAAAACAAAAATACCAAACAGATGGAGTCAGTGAATGTATATACACATGCATATGTAATAACCAGACAGACTCAAGAGCACAAGGACTGAACGAAAGAGAAAGAGGCACAATAATCATACACATATATACATACCTATATATGTATATATATACATGCGTGTATGTGCACTGTTTCTAACAGCTAGCTCAATGAACAATACATATGACATAGTGACAGCATCCCATAAATGAAGATATCAAGACCAGACTGCATGGCTACACAAAGAAATCACAATCCATATATATATACATATGTATACACACATGTATACATATATAGGCAATGTAACAGTGAAAATAATAAGATTCAAATTAATGTACATCAAGCCAGAGAAGGCTACACAAAGACCAGACATAGCAAATTGATGTACTCTATGCAAACTGCCCCGAAGCAAGTGACTATGATCAATATACATGAAGACTAAATGTATCAAGACTTTAGGCATGCATACAACTCAACAGCCAGAGGAGCAAGTGAAGTATACAAGCAAATGCAGACAACAGGAAGTTCAATGCATGGTCACGACATGCAGACTCATGAAGAACACAATATCATATATACATAAGTACTCGAGGAAACCAGACAATATGCAAACAAAGTATACAGTGACAACAGTGGTGCAGCAGCCTCAACAAGTATAAGCATGGATGTGATAAGCAGAAGTGACATAAAATGCAACTGAGAATAACCAGACTACATAATGAATACAAGCTACAGAGTTCAACTTTCAAACACAAACCAGAGCTCAATGCAATCAAGACACAGTTGCAAATACAAGTCGATGAGCAAATACAAATGAATTTCAAAATCAGTACAGGCATGAATGTAGACAGTAGATGAGCAAATGTAGACCAGAGCTACAAAATCTATATGTATGCATATTATACACATATTAGCACAAGTTCGGACATGTACAAATATGCAAGACCAAATGCAGTCAGACACAAAGTGAACCTAGACCAATATCACATTCGAACAAAGCCTCAACAGTAAAATTCACATGAAGCCGTGAGCAATTGACTGAAGTCAAAGGGAATAAAGAACGGAACTAAAGTCAAATGCCATTTTTTTTCCATCAAGCCGTGGTAGCCAAGGAACCAAACAAGTCAGAATCGAGCCTTGGTAATCAAGCAACGAAAAATACGAATTGAACTAGTCTAATGAAATCACAAACACTCAAGCAAAATCGAACGGCCAATAAATTATCAGACGAATTCAATTCGAACGTAAATTAGGGGAATTAAACCCTATAAAACCCAAAGTCATTATTGGCATAAAAATCATTTGAGTTCAAGCAACAATAGAAAGGAATAATCATTCAACTCGAATCAAAGTCGAGTGTAATATAAATCGATAAGGGGACAAACGTACCATCATTAGATCTCGACTGTGCAGCCGCAAGCAATCACTGATAGAAGAAAGTATTCGAAGCATCAAAAATCAATTCAACTAAGTGGCGACTTTATCACGGAACCCTAATTTCAGATCGAAGAGGAGACGAGGCAGCCATTATTTTTCAAGCAAAGGATACGAGCCAATAGTAAAGAAAAGAAGAAGAATACGGGCCGAAAAAAATCAAAAGGAGAATTCTTTTTTTATTTTGGGCCGGTCTTGTTTACCATTTTGGGCTGTTATTTTTAAATTAGGGTTTTTTTTAAATTTTTTTTAAATTTTTATTTTCTCTTTTAATCGTTTGTAATTTTCTAGTCGTGTGACTAGAGGACGAACTACGGTGGTGTAGTTCGAGAATTCGCAACTCAGTGGCTGAGTTGTGGCAGGGTTTTGAGCATAGAGTTAGGTTAGTCGATAGCGGGTGTCGCGAGTTTACGAGTGTAAGCGTCCGACTACTTAATTTCTAGTAGAAACCTTGGGGGCAGCACGTAGGCAGGGTTTTGCCGAAGCTAGGTAAATCTGTGTGTTATATTTTCTGTTTTTAATATTCTGCTATTATTTGTGCTGCTATAATTCTGCTATATCTGTGTTGCGATTATTTTATATACTTCTGCAATAAATTTTTATAATTGATAGTATCACCCTATTCACCCCCTCCTCTAGGGTGAAATCGATTCTACAAACCTTTTGTGAGTTTAACTCATATTTAATTTTATTATATCATATCTATAATGTTATAAATGTTTTTGATTGTTTGGATGTTAGTTAAATTGTTTGATTTCTTGTTGGTTGCATTTTCGATTGAAAAATGGATGACGTATTAATTTGATCGTTATGAACCAATATGATTATCTATATGTTATCCATAACCATTGTTTTGCAGGAAAAATATGTAAAGACACCCAAAGGGGGTTTCTCGCCCAGAAATTATTTATTTACATCCATACGTTGTTATCGATGATTAAATGAAATTAATTTTTGATATTCCATTTAATAGTTTAAATGTCGTTATAGCGATTTTTGCTATACCGTCGTTTATTATATTTCATCCCCAAAACCCTATCGTATGAACTTGAGCCTGTGTTTCCACTAAAAAGAATATTGAAAATTTATTATTCATTTTGATTAATTAATTTGAGATTAATTAACCAATTTAATAAATGATGATTAAAAATTGGTTTATCTTTAGATTTAATTAATCATTTTTGCTAATGATGTTTTATACTTAATTAATCGTTTTAACTAATGATTGTTTGAGTTTAATTAATTATTTTAATTAAGGATAATGGGGTTCAATTAATTTATTGAACTTAATTAATTATTTTAATTAATGATGGTGGGATTAAACTAATTATTTTAATTAATGATAATTGAAATTAATAATCATTTTAATTAATGATATTTAACAGTAATTAATCGTTTTAAATAATGATATTTGAATTTAATCAATCATTTTAATTAATGATTGTTTTCAAATTTAATTAATTTTTTTAACTAATGATTTTTGGAATTTAGTTAAATCATTTTAATTAATGATGTTTTATAATTAAATAAATCATTTTAACAAATTATGTTTCAATTAATCGGTTTGACTAATGAAGTTTGGATTTAATTAATCTGATTAATTTATGATTATTTTGAACTTAATTAATTGTTTTAATCAATGGAATTTAGAATTACTTATCATTTTAATTAATGTTGTTTGAGATTAATTATTCATTTAATTAATGCCTATTTGAATTAATTGATTTAATAAAGGTGATTAAAGTAAATTAACTAATATAATAAAAATTGCCTTAATAAATTTATTTAAAATTAGTAGACTGATTTAATAAAGGGTTTAAAGTTAATTTACCAATGTTATAAAAGTGTTTGGAAATAATTATCCTTTTTATTATAGATAATGAATTGTTTATTTTAAGGGATTTTAAGTGTGATTAATTATCTTTTGGGATAATTAATATTGTCTTTTTTAAAGTTAAAATAGAATTGGAACTCGATCATTAGGATGTTAAGTTGGATAATCTTATGGGTGTTCTGTCTGATGTTGGTTTAGGCCTTCGGGGTCATGCGCTTGGAAAAAATTATGCTCTTAACGTTTTAACAATCAGGAATTAATTCTAAAATCTTTTTACCAATACAAAAATCAAGCAAAAAGTTTAATTCGTTTTTAAAAGTAAAAGTTTGGTTCGTTTAATCACTTATATGGAAACACTTTATTTGTATAATTAGCACTAAACATCGAAGAAGTAGACTTGTCGCTATTTCGAAAGTTAAGAATAATAGTGAGACATGACTTTGAGGTAACACTACCTTGACTTGTCCCGTGTTATTGTTAACCCAGAAATAGTACAAGTTTGAATTCAATGAGTGGTGATAAGTATACAAGACTTAATTTCCATATACGATCGTTTTATGTCCTCGATAGTTGGTATCTCAACTATTGGTTACTTCAGCCACTTTATTTTCATCACTCTAAGATGATGTGTTGCTCACTTGAGCTTTGTTATCCTTTGTCGGAAATGACTAAACCCAAAGAGCGAGTGGAAGCCAAGCTATGTGGGGTTCCTCCCATTAGGGTATTTTCACATCCACTCTAGATTGGATTCGGTGTTGCGCAATGAGATGTGAAATACTCAGATTCTCGTTAACCGTTGGCTGGGTCCGGCTTGGACGTGTCCGAGAGCCATCAGAGTTCTCAAGTATATTTCTAGAGGTATACTTTCGGTGAGGGGGGAGCACCCTCCTAGTCATTTGTTGGAAAATTTCCTTTCCTTATTTGATTTGAAAACCCTGAATCCGTTTTAGCTTTAAATTTCCACGAGTAAAGCCAACTCCTCATCATGGAATTTAAGTGTTAGTTTAGTCTATTCTATCGAGTTTGGACTGTTACATTATTTAGCTCATTCTATCGAGTTTGGACTGTTACTTTATTTAGCCCATTCTATCGAGTTTGAACTGTTACCTTATTTAGTCCATTCTATCAAGTTGGACTGTTTTCCTTGTTCTATCCATTCTGTCCAGTTTGGATTTTACTCGGTTTATTTCCATCCTTTCAAGCCTGGTTTAATATTTTTTATGCTCAATCATATTTGGATTTGTATCCTGATATTTATTTTTTCTCTTGCCTGTATGGATGTTATTCTTTTGAGGTAAAAACCCATTCCGCGTTAGTGGCGTGGTCTCACAGAATTTTTATATATGTTCCCCGTTATTCAAGTTATCTCACGTTGGTATTTCCAGACTGATCTAGGTGTTATTTATTTATAATGCTCGGGTCAGACTGAGTATTTTCCTAGGTTGGCTTTGGTGATATGGGATTCATGGAGGGGAGCTGAAGATTCTCCTATCGTAGTATTTTATTTTCCACTGTATTATATAGTATACCTATCAGCATTTGTAAGGTCAGGATTTTATAACTGTCCAGTTGGTAAGGTTTGTTTTAACTCTGATATACTATGTATGTTTAGAGTGACAGTTTCTACTCTCCTTGTTATATTATAAGTTGTCGATTCCATTGTGAGATTCTGTTTTTCTCTATTCTCCGTTCTTTTCTTTTTATTTACCATAACAGTCTGCCTTTTGTCGATTGGATGCACGACATTTGAACACAGTGGTAGTGTTTGGTGTCGACTTTCGATGGTCAAAAAGGCAGGTCGTTACAAGTGGTATCAGAGTGCAAGGTTAAGCAAGAACCTTGGCTTTGGTAGGGTTTGGCTCATTAGAGATAAGGTAATCGACACCCTAGAATGAGTTTGAGAGTATTATATATACGAGAGCGTATTTGTTAATATTATAAATTTTTATTATGTTAATTGGTCTATTGAGTTTTTATGAATTCTGGTCGAGACGTAGTACGTCACGGTATCGATAGAGATTTCTAAACACTTGACCAAGACCAACGGACATGGTATTGAAATTTTTGAAAATTTGGCAAATTAAATATTTTGCCTAGGATTATATCTTATATATATAAAGGAATAATTTTCAAAACTCTATATAGTTATATAGTGTATTAGTTTAAATGTGATAATATTTATTTGTTATCACTATTGTTTGTTCGGTTATGCTTAATTTAATAAGAAAAGCATAGACTGTTGTGTGTTAATTGCTAAATTATGCTCAATTTATTTAGGAGCGTTATCGCTTTGATTTAAAATGAACCCTATGTGAATTAATTCCCATGCTTTGACTATAAGGTGTTCGAAGAATATGATTAAGTTAAAAATTTAACTCGCCATTTAATAATAGTGAACTAAGGATTGAACTTTAGTAAAAAATTGTAAATATAGTCTAAATGGTAAGATAAAACATTTAGATAATAAACATATGAGAAAATTTGATTATAATAAAGAAGAATTATTATAGTATAAAGTGATTTTATATAAAGGAAATTTTATATAAATTTAGTTTGTAAAATATATTTAAAAAGGATTTATGAAATTAAATCCCGTAATTTTTGAAAATAATCTCAAAAAGATTTTTGAGAAATGAATGGCTATATTTTTGAAAGTATTTAAAGGTAAAAATATATTGAGAAGTAGAATTTTAAATGGAATGCATTTTCTTTGGATAATTAGGAGGAAATTGTTTCGATTAGTTTTGTGTTAATATGAATAATCTTCTAAGTGACGATTAGATGTTTGCTTGGGCAAACTTGTGGAATACTTAGCAAATTATTCTCGTTATCATTGTGCGATCGAAATGAGTTCAAATTCGGATAAACCCAAAGTGAGTTTTAATAAATAAATTGTTTGAAGTTATTATATATATTTTGATCTTTAAAGGAAAATGCGCTTGCTTGCTTTCGACTAAGATGCTTTTGACTTGGTTAGTTTTCGACTGGGTCTAATGGTTTTAAAATGAATGATTTCGATTAGGTTGCACTTTTGTTTTAAATGATTGCTTTCGACTGAGTCGAAGCCTTTAGTTGTCGCTTCCTACCTTTCGACCCAGATGGTTTCGAAAGGGTTGTTTTATTTTCTAAAAACCCGGCCATCTCTCCAATGCTTTCCAAGGGATGGTTTCGACACCATCACTTCATTACTTAGGAAATGGTTTCAGAGCAGTTGCTTTTGACTTAAATGTTTTTAAGACCCTTTTTTATGATTGAAGTAAAACCCAAATTGGTTTTGAAAGAGATAGTTTTAAATGGTTTCGAAACAGATGTTTTCAATTTTAATGGGTTTATGATCCTTTTGCTCTACTTGAAGGCATAATCCAAATGGTTTCGACCGAGACGGTTTCAAAGGTTTTGAAGGGATGAAATTTTGAATGGTTTCGAAAGGTTTTCACATGTTTTAAATTGAACCCAAAGTGCTTTCGAAAGGATTGAGTTTTGACTATTTCGAAAGTTTTTAATGAATGGTTTCGAAAGGGGTGGTTCCCCAGGGTTTCGAAGGGATTGAAAAGAAAGGTTTTTCCTATGTTTTTCGAAAGGAAACATTTAAAGGTTTTAAAGAGGGATGTCTAATATATTGAAGCTTTCGAAGGAAAGGCTTTTAATGGTTTCGAAAGGGTTACTTTCAATGGTTTCGAAGGGGTTACCTTCAAGGGTTTCGAAATGGTTGTTTAAAGGTTTTAAACAAAGGTTTTGAATGTATTAATAGGCAATATAGCCTAAGTGTTTTCAAGTTAAAAAGGGTTTAACTTGTTTTGGAAGGATAGCTAATCCTTATTAAAAATTCATCAACATTATTTTGAGTAAAGTATATATATGTTTATAAACTCATATATACGTTAAATCATTATATTTGAAAAGTTAATATTTTCGGGGCCACGATATAAGTTCAAAACCATATATCCAAAATCATATAAATTTGAAACCATAATATTTGAGATTTGATATGCATTTGAAGTTAATATATTCAAAGCTTTGCTTCTTTTGAAGTCACACACATATATATTTGAAATTAAATATATAAAACTGATATATGCTCTTGTTAAGATGTGCAAAACTCATTAGATTTCAAAAATCATGTATACTCAAAAGCTAAAAAACTCGTGTATGGAACTGGTACTTTCAAAACTAACATAAAAGCTAGATTTTGTATATATATTCAAGATCATTGGAGCTTACACTTTCGAATGCTTGAAACTATGCTTATTCGAAAACATGTATTCACATATTGAAATCTTCATATTTACACCCTTAAAATCTTCATATATGTTTGACATCTTTTGAAATTATCATTTTACAAAATCATATATTTTTAAAATCATGACATACTCCAAAAACCTGACATATGTATTTGAAATTTAACAAGCTGCATGGCTATCTGCATGTACTCAAAGTTTTTGTATATGTACACTGAAACTAATATATATGAAATCGATGTGTACTCCATACCATGTATGCTTGGAAGTTGTATGCATGTGATAGTATATATATTTCCAAGGCTATATGTATTCATATGAAACCATATAATATTCGCAAAATCCCGTGTTTTTGAGAAATTTTCTACTCAAAAGTTGTCATATAACATTTGTAATCTTTACATCTGAAGCCTTCATACAAAACTATATATACTTGAAAACTTAATATGTATATTAGATAGTGTACACATTTTGGAACTATATATATGAAACTATATATATACATTAGAAACTGGATAGTGTATTTAAAACTTTGATACACATGAAACTGCATGCATTTAGAAACCGTGCTTATATCTGAGACCATAATTATTTGTATACGTATATATTTATACAAACTTATATATTTGGAGCTGAAAACATTCACAATCTTATATATATTCGAGATCCAAATATAAGTAAAGCTTTGATACACATAAAACTATGAATATGCATGAAAGCACTTACGTTTGAAACTTGCAAATATATGTGAAAATATATCTTCATAAACCAAGATACATGAGAAGCTTTATATTCAAAAGCTGTTATAAAAATCGGAATTATATATCAAATCACATATACTTGAAAAGCTGACATGTATTGAAAACTAATTATATTAGGGCATCCCCAGTGGTCCAATTCAATACTGAATTCGCGAAAAAAATCTCTCCAGTCGTCCAATTCAGACTGATTATTCAGCTGAAAGTTCAGGATTCCGTTCAGGATCCTAAACTGGGCTTGGGCGCCCATTAAATGGGCGCCCAAGCCCCCCATGCAGTCCCCTCTTCCCCCCGCCGAGAGCCTTACTCCGACCTGCAACGGCTATAAACGGCCGTATTTTGAACTCCAACAGTTATAAACGGTCATATTTTGACCCCAACGGCTATAAACGGTCATATTTAAAATTACAACGGCTATAAACGGTCATATTTGTGATTTCATTACATATATCGGACTATTTTTCAAATTGTAATTCACACATCTCTTCTTCTATTACAATTATATTCTCAATTCCATAATACTGAAAGTATGTCTCATCCTTTTCAATCATATACCGAAGCTATGAATATGGATAGCTGGGATTTTGATTCCCAACCCTTTCAAAATGTTCATCCCCAAACCGCTCCCCCTCTATCCTTCCATTCTTCTGATCCATGGTCCGGCGATGAAGATAAGGATTTGTGTTATATTTACTGTCATTTTTCTAACGACTCGGTAAAGGGGAATGACCAAAGTGGAGAGGCGTTTTGGGCAAAAGTCATGAATGCATACAATAAAAAGCATGTTGAAAAGACGAGGTCAGTGTCTGCAATCACGGGTCGTTTCAGGAAGATTAATCGACAAACACAATTCTACGAGTCGTAGATTCACAAAATAAGAACAGCAAATCCAAGTGGAATGGGTGGCGATGCTAAATTGGTAGGGTTTTGAAATATATCATTTTTAATTTTAATTCATTCTGATCACTTTGTTAATATATAATTCTGTGTTTCTGTTTTTTTAGAAGAGAATGGCGAACGGTCAATTCTTGAAATTATTTCCAAGAGAAAATGGTACAAAGAAACCCCACTACTATCAGTTTGCAAACTGCTATGACTTGCTTGTTAGTCAACAAAAATGGAGCTCAAACACCGCAAAAAGCTTAAGAGATGTCCAGACGAAGTCGAAGGGCAAGAAAAAAACAAGTCGAACTAATTATAATTCTAGCCCAGGCAATTCTTCTCATATGGACTCTAATGTATGCCCAGATAATGAAGACGAAGAAGCAGAACCCGCATTTGATGAAGATGCTAGACCAATGGGGCAACGAGCAACTAAGAAGAAAATTGTTGTTCAATCTCAAATCGATTCTCGTTTAGCCCTAATGCATGAAAAACATGCGAGAGAAAATGCAGAACGTCAAAGAGGGAGTGCAGAAAAGCTTGTCGGGTTAAAAGAATTGACCGAGATTGAGAAGGGTCGGTTTGAGCTAGAGCGGCAATGCCAAGAGACCTTAGTAATGGAAACAGATGTCACCGAAATGGACCCAATTACAATGCAATATTGGATGGAGTACAAACAACGCATTGTTGAGAGTAGATCAGGAATAAAACATATGTAGTTGAAATATTCATGTGATATTTTTAACTATTGTAGTTTAAGTAGCCATGTACCTTTAGTTTATATTTTCAATCATGTGTTATTTTCAGTTTTAAAATATTCAATGGGATATCATATATTTCGATGCATTCTGTAGACATCAATAAAGATTTACTTCACCAAACATAAATGATAATACAAACATAAAAATTATAGCATTCTACACTTCGTTACAGAAATAAAAAGATAAACAGATGTAATTAAACAAAGATCCACCATCCCGAACTACTGATTTCCAAGAGAATTCCAAATATGCTCCATTAAATCCCTTTGGAGTCTATTATGAAGAGCAGCATTATGATATACTTCATGATGATCGTCATGAATTGCGTACTGTCCTTCATTTCGTACTGTGGCTGTGCGAAACAATTCGGGGGTTGTCTTGCCCCATCATACTCGAAATCGGGATAGTCCATACCGCGTTCATCTTCAATGATCATGTTATGCAGAATTATACAACAGAACATAATTGTAGCCATTTTTGATCTCTTCCATAATCTACATGGATTGCTGACCATTGCAAACCTTGCTTGAAGAACCCCAAACGCCCTTTCTACGTCCTTCCTTTGTCCTTCCTGCATTGCAGCAAATTGTTTCTATTTTGCCATCATTGGATTTGCAAATGTCTTTACAATCGTACTCCATTTAGGATAAATTCCATCTCCAAGGTAGTATCCATGCTCATATGTGTTATGACCAAGAGTAAATGATACGAGAGTTGACTTACCTTGCGCCAAATCATTAAATAAATGAGATCGTTCGACAACGTTTAAGTCGTTAAGAGAACCTAGCATTCCAAAGAAAGCATGTCAAATCCACAAATCATTAGAGGCAATCGCTTCAATGATGATAGTAGGTTTTTTTTCTTTGCCGTTATATGCTCCATGAAAAGCTTTTGGACAGTTCTTCCATTCCCAATGCATACAATCTAGACTTCCAAGCATTCCAGGCTAGCCTTTGCTTTCATGCATTTCATGCAAGCGCGTTACATCTGCCTCGTTTAGGGAACGAAGATATTCAGTCCCATAAATGTCCACAACTGACTGACAGAAGTGATCTAGGTTTTCCAATGCCGTACTCTGTGCAATACGATATGCGTCGTCAAGGGCATCAGCGGGTGTACCGTACGCTAACATCCTCAAAGCTGCGGTCATCTTTTGATGCCCACTTAAACCTTATTTTTTTGCAGCGTCCTGCTTGTAAACAAAATAATTATTATTCTGCTGAATACTTTCGAGAATTCTTAAAAACAATGGACGACTCATTCTGAATCGTCGTCTAAACATCTCTGGACCGTAAGTTGGATCACATGCAAAGTAATCTTGCATAAGTGTTTTTTGAAATGCTTGCTGGTTACGGTTGATATATTTCCGACCCACCACTGAACCGCCATGTTTTTCATAAGTTGAACCGTATGCTTCACGGTATATCTCCATCAGTTCCTCCTCCTCTTGTTGATGCGCTAACGCATACGCTTCTTCTTCAGAGTCACTGTCGCATAGCAATATAGCTTTTAGTAAATGTCCAGACATTGTTTGATATTTGAGGATGGTTGTTTGATATTTGAATGTTTTGTTAGACTTAATTGTGGTGAACAAGTATGAGATCCAAATGGTTATATATATAGGACAAATTATTGAGTGAAGAGAAGGTGGATCAGTGTGCGGTCAAATCACGTACTGTAGCCACGTTCATTTACCGGTCAAGATTCTCTGCTTTGTTGAGTGGAGAGAAGGTGGCTCAATGTGCGGTCAAATCAAATACTGTAGCCATGTTCATTTGCCGGTCAAGATTATCTGCTTTGTTGAGTGGAGAGAAGGTGGCTCAGTGTGCGGTCAAATCACGTATTGTAGCCACGTTCATTTGCCGGTCAAGATTCTCTGCTTTGTTGAGTGGATAGAAGGTGGCTCAGTGTGCGGTCAAATCAAATACTGTAGCCACGTTCAATTGCCGGTCAAGATTCTCTGCTTTCTTGAGTGGAGAGAAGGTGGCTCAGTGTGCGGTCAAATCACGTACTGTAGCTACGTTCATTTGCCGGTCAAGATTCTCTGCTTTCTTGAGTGGAGAGAAGGAACATCCATTATATAAATTCACAAATCGTTATCTGTTTAAATCATTTAAAAACTTAACATTATTCAAACTACATTGTCCAACATGACATTTAAGCACATGAATTGAAGTTGCTTATGCAGTACTACATACAAACCGATGAGATGTGCGACAATCAGGAGTTAATGGTAATTCATTTTTGGGACACTCTGGCTAAACTGTACAACAACGACGTGGGCTGTCAAGTTAGACGTATGGCTCAAGAGGTCAGGACTGCATACGGAAACTATACTAGGGCATGCACGTGTTACACAAAGATTATTAATGAGGTAATATCGGAAAATGTGTTCGAGAATACACGTTTGACTTATGACGGTCGATACAATTTAAAATACCGCACTCCATTCATTGGTCATGATGCGTACTTCATACGCCAAAATTGGCTATAAAGATTTGGATGGCCTTAAGATAACAATATTGCTAGTTGGTTATGTAACGGTCGTTAATGTGTGGAGAGCTTTCTGAATTGTCTTTTCAAATAATAATGTCTGTTGTTTTTGTCAGATTTACTTATGCGCTTTCTAATTTACTTATACACGTTCGACTTTTGACGGTCGATACAATTTAAAAAGTAGTGGTAGCGCATAAATTAAATAGACCTGTTTGTTTATATATGCGCTTTCTGATTTACTTATTCATCATTTATAATCATCTTCTTCCTCACTCACAACAATAAATTCTTCATCGCAATGCCTTCTTGGCCTTCTTCTATCGATTCAGATGCAGGTTACGTGCCTACGGAAAGTTCACATACTGATGGGGATTGGCTTATCAATTATCAAGAACAACACTATGAAGATGTCCGCGGTCAATTTCCAAATCTTGAGCAACTGAGACTTCAGGAAGTGGTTGAACCACCATATGAACAACATGTTGTTCCTCATGCATATGAACAACCTGAAAACCAGGTTCAAGTAGTTCAACCTCCCACTGAGCAAGAAGTTGAATCGTACCCAGTTTGTTGTCAGTGCGGGTATGGAGTTAAAGTTGTAGTACGTGCAGATGGAGAAAATATTGGTCTGAATCCAAATATGTCAATTTTGACTGAATGGTTGCAATTATGCGGAATGGTTGGATGATCCTTTATGTCCAAGGGGCATAACCTATGCAAACGAACTAGAACAAGAGATAAGACGTCTTCGACTTTCTTTACAGGAGTTGCAATTTAATCGTCACGTCTAGTATCTTCATATTTGTGTTCTATTATTACTGTGTCGTTTTTTATCAGTGTTCTATGTTCGTATATCTTCAATTCTAATGTCACTAGTAGTTTTTTTATGTGTATATGTCACTAGTTGGTGCTTATAAGTATACACAAACATATAGAATTCACAGTATACATAAACATATATAATTCATAGTATACACAAACATATAGAATTCACAGTATACTCGAACATTATCATCCAAAATCCAAGAAAGTGAAATTATATAAACATAAAGAATACACAGTATACTCAGACAATGACATAAGTACATAAGCTATATGAACTGCAACATATAATAAAACATTCACTATGCATATACTAAAAGGTATACAACTAAAGGGATGCAACGTCGTCGTCGTCGTCGGCATCATCACCATCATCCCCATCACCATCATCATCATCTTCGTCATCGTCATCATCATCCCCATCACCATCATCATCATCTCCGTCATCATCATCGTCATCCCCATCACCATCATCATCATCTCCGTCATCATCATCGTCATCCCCATCACCATCCTCCCCCTCGTCCTCATCATCCCCATCGTCCTCATCCCCATCGTCCTCATCTAAATCACCAGCATCATACCCACTGGGACCAGCATCACCTCCGCCTTGTGATCCGAAAGGCTCATATACAACAAGTCTAGCTGATAGCTGATCAATCTGCGCCTCAAGCATCTGTGTATGCTGCATGTACATATCATGCATGGTGTGTGTATGTGCAAGAGTCATATCGCGAAACACACCAAGTGAAACTCTGGCCTGGTCCAATCTAGCAGCATACTAGATAAAGATGATATTTGACATAGTAAGAAACTAAGCATAAAATAAAGGGAAAATGGCAATAAACAACAAACGTACCTCATACAGAGGATATAACCTGACTGAAGGCACACCAGGAAAGTCGGGGTGGTCTGGAAAGACTAAAGGCTGCTCAATCACAGTACATGTCACGTCATAAGCTCTAAAAGTAGTATCAGGCTCCAACTACATGGGAGTCTGAGAGAACTGTGACGGAATCGGGTCAAATGAAACCTGCGGTACATGAACTCTACCGGCTGCCATGTGAGGTCCTATATGATCAGAGTTGACCCCACGAACATAATCTGGTACGATGAATCTACGGGGTACTACTCTGGCCCAATAATCATCATAGTCTCCATCGATGAAGAAAGTACTGCTATCCACCCACCCAGCCTGTCGTAGAGCATCTAAGTAATGATCGCCAATCACCCTATGTCTACCAAACATGTCCTCACAAAGATAAAGGATCATATGGTATACGATGATCACCCGTAATCTGATAAGCACACCTCTCTCCCAAATACCACATAGACATAAATGCAGGTGTATGCAACGTCTAGATAGAGAATACGCAACCATCATGGGATGGTCGTCCACCATAAGACCTGCATCTGCTAGATGAGTCCAATGTGAGGCCCAAGGAGTCCGAATGATGTTACCTCGACTACGCATATCAAGCTATGACCTAGCCTCCATCAAGTCATGCCGTACACCTAAGGGAACATGATGTACGTACTACATAGTCTCCCATCGTCTCATCCTAGGGAAGTACTGCTCAGCAGCCTGACTAGCCATGTCCTGGATGCAGGGATGCATGTTTGATGTGTACTCGTAGTACCATAACGGCAAAATATACCAAAAAGCATGCATCTGCTTGACATCGCCAAGCGCAAATGAATCTAGAGCGGTATAAAGGGTGCCTAATATCGCTGTGCCCAAATCAATAGTATGTAGCTGGTCTAATCTAGCAAGAGATGCTAAATAGCCTAGTCGAACCGTACCTTTTTGGTTCGAAAAAAGGTCGAACCAAACA
The DNA here is from genome assembly GCA_030737815.1 of Allium fistulosum. Lineage (NCBI taxonomy): Eukaryota > Viridiplantae > Streptophyta > Magnoliopsida > Asparagales > Amaryllidaceae > Allium > Allium fistulosum. The sequence continues at coordinate 767,301,372 of CM060903.1, read as the reverse complement.
AGTAAAGCAGAAATGCTCTAGTAACTGCATCCATCATATCGGCTCTAGCTATATAAGTGGTGATGTACTGCTGCATGTAAGTCAACTTAACAGAACCACTACTGACGCATGTAACATCTATCAATGGTAGAAAAACAGTAAACAGATTGGGGGACTCGTATAAATCATCAAATGGAAAAGGTCGAAGACCATGTCGTCCAATCTCAATGCCAGTGAACATGTAGAAATCAACTAGGGTGATACCAAGCTCAAAATCTGAAAAATGAAACGTATGCGTGGTGGGCCACCACCTCTCAGCTAATGCCTGAATGAGAGGTCGATCAAAGGACTAAACAGGTCTAATCGACAAAAAAAGTCCAAAAGGGCTAGCTTGTAGCCTCTCAACAATAGGACCGGGAAGAAAGTCATAAAACTGGGTAATGCACTTAGCCCAACTACTCTGACAATGAATGTAATGGTCCTAAAGATAATTTATGAATTAATAATTTTTGATAGAGTAACAGTTATTTAATATGATTATGTGATGTACATATAAAAATTACCAAATATATTAATGTGCAATTTATACCTGTACGGTCGTCAAAGCGGATTCGGCTCTATGCCGATAACCATCTAGAAGCTCGTGTAGTACACGTAGATCGTCTGGTGAAACTCCAGGTGGGGGCGGAACATGTAACGGTCCAGCTTGCTCCGCTGGATGTCCGTGAACCGTTCTTCGGGCGATTTTGGTTGGACGTGGCAGCATTTCGTTTAGCTTTTCTAATTTAAAAAAAAATAAAATGAAAATGAAGGGGAAAATGAGGAGGAGATGGGACGGGATGGGGTATAAGTAGGGGGCTGGCGCCCATTTTATAGGCGCCTGCTTTGTAGGCGCCCATAAAATGGGCGCTTGGAAGTCAGGCGCCCATTAAATGGGCGCCTGGCCACTGGGAGCCCACCCCAGCTTCAAGGCTGAATATTCAGCGGGCTGAATATTCTGCCCTGAAGCCGCTGGAGATGCCCTTATGAAACCACACAGTTTGAATTCTGATAACATATACATTCAAAACCACATGCATATGAAATTGTGTATATATTCGAAATTCACATATGTAAAGGTTTTATATATATTTAAAATGGCACATCTTTGAAAATTTAATATATATGGGACTGCATATGCATATTCAAAACTGTTTATATATTCAAAGCCTTGCACTTTTGAAATTTTGCACAAAAATTTACGCTTTCCAAAAGTTTGAAACTCTTATATATATTTGAGAACTTTATATTTCAAAATCATACATATGAAACTGTTCTATGAAGTCAGTATATACAAAACCATTAATAATCAAAGCTTGAAACTTATATACTCGAAATGACATATATGCGAGATTATGCATATTTAAAAACATATACTCATGAAACCAAACATATAAACATATGTAATTGAAACCAAATATATATAGGAAACTAATATGTTTAAGCCTTGTAATGGGAATTCATCAGATATTTTAATGGCGACCTTCCTCAATCGACATCGCGCCTTTCTTCTCCCTGATCCCGCTCGTCTCTCATTCTCCTGCCCTCCGCTTCGTCTCATTTCCATGGCCAAGAATCGAAAGCTTAAGCAACGTTTCGCCGCATCCCTTCAATCAACATCGATAACCAGATCTGGCCGCAAGTTCTCCTCTTCTGAGCCATCGCCTGAGCAATCAGTATCTCCCTCGTTCCCAGTCAATGATATCAATCATGAGTCGTCAAACAACCAGTTTCCTCCCTTGCCTGATGATGCGGTTATCTCAAGCTCGAATTACCCCTTACTGAATCTCACAGCAGATTTAGCTCGTTCTCTGCCTGCCGTCGTACCTCAGTCAGGTATTTCCATCGTTAATCCTTCTTCTCCTATTTCGAATTTGGTTCGCACGACAGGCAATTGGGTTAGACCTGATATCCTCGGTCCTGCTCATAATGGTGAGATGAATATAAATCCTGATACAGTCTTGAACGCTAATGTCGACCCTTGTTCTGGAGATAGGAATATTGTGGGGAACTATAAGTTGAATGAGTCAATATTTTATGATGAGCCTTCCAGGTAGAGAGGTGCTACTGCCTCTAACTCACCAATTTCTGAATCTGGCAATGTTAAAAATCATCCTACTGTCGTTATTAACTCTAGTGATATCCCTGGTGTTTCTCATGTCAAAGCTGTTAAGCCAGCTTGAACTTCTTTGTTTAAATCATTGCCTCGTAATGCTAGTGCTTACGCTCCGCAGAATTCTAGCACTCAAGTCATTGATGGAATTAACGTGCTTCCTGATGCGGTGATTCAGGAGGCTGTGAGCCATTGGTCTGAACACCTCGTTGGATTTTTTCTAGATGCTTCATCTTCATATTTGGTAGTTCGTGAACAATGTAGGCGCGTGTGGAAAATGAAAGGCACCCTTCATGTCCAATTTATAAATTCCTTTTTCTACTTTAAAATTGGGAACAATGAAGACAGACTATTTGCTCTTGAGACTAGCCCTCTAATTATTGAGGGGAAACCATTTATTGTTACTCCTTGGAGTGTTGGCATTGACAGAGCTAGAGAGCAGATTCTGTCGATTCCGGTTTGGGCCACGTTCTCTAATATTCCGTCCGCCCTTCAACCCCTTATTGGTCTGAACTGGCTTGCGAGCTTTATTGGTGACTTCAAATGTTTTGATGCAAATACTGTTGCTCACAGGAATTTACTTTATGCTAGGGCATTGATTGAAATATCCCCAATGAATCCGCTACCGTCGATTTTGAAAGTTAGAATTATGAAAGGTCACGAGATGGAGATTAGAGTTGATTACAGCTGGAAACCCAATATATGTACGACCGTCAGTCTTTTGGACATCTTGAGGAGAAGTGTTCTAGGAATGCTCCTCTTCCTCCCACCGGCAAAGTCCCCCTCCCTAAGGTGGAAATGAAATGGGTCCCTAAGATTAGTTTACCGCCTGTCTCTGTTTGTGCACCAGTGTCTCCCTCTATGGAGTCAGTAGCTAATGATTTCGATGATGAGACTATTTTCTGACAACCCGATGAGAGTTCTTGGGTACACATGGCCACGGAAATGAGGTATGACCCGAAGATGCATTGTTATCACATGTTCTTAGGTGGTGAAGACGAGACTAGGAGGCTTATGTATCATGTTGAGGGTGAGGGGCTCTCTCTTACGACCACTGGAATAGATGGTGCACGCAATTGGTGGCAATTCTTAGATCCTTCTTGGGACCGGATTTATCTTTACACGTCTCTCTCGCGGTCTTATGGTCCGTTATTGACTACTTACTTTTCTGCTGTTCAGCATGTTATAGGTCCTGGCACTGATGTTGATATCAGTAATGACAGAGGGGATTTTTGTCCTTCTGTGTAGTTTAGACTGATTGTCTAACTCCTATTTTTCTTTATTTTTTGTTCTAAGTGGACTGACCACTATAAAACCAGATTTAGCTGTTTCTGTGCATGTGCAGAATACCCATTTTCCTTATTGTATACACAGTGGAACGATCCACTATAAAGCCGGCTTTGCTAAAATAAAAAAATAATGTTTAAGCCCTATATGCACGAAGCCTGATGCACTTGAAAGCAATATGTACTGAAATCCATATACCTGAAACCATGTATACATTCTAACACTTTAATATATTTAAAATTTATATATGCAACTTAGATATTCAAGAGTTAATATACTCAAGATCCAAATATATGAAACTTCTCATTTTCGAAAATATATATTTGAAGCTTGGAAACATATATACTGAAAGCCAACTATCTTATGAAACCCATGTTTCTTTGAAAATTAAAAATGTTCGGAGACTTATATATTAAACTGTTATATCAAATAACTTTGAAACTTACATATATGAAATCTATATGTGTTTAAAACTTTATGTACTTATCCATGTATATAAGAAACTTTATATATTTCAGAGGTTCATGCATAGCCAAAGTCAAAAACAGTTATATACGAAATCATATTATTCAGAGTTCAAAACAAAACCAAGTGTAGTTCGAAAAACCCTGATATATCCCATGATTCCCACATCTTATAGTATTTAAATTTTTATTCCTTCAGAGTAGAATGTATATTTTAAATGTATATATTAGTTCAAAACTTTTAGGTGTATGGAATCTGGAGTTTTTTTGAAAATCTGGATTTTGAAAATTCTTTTGAAATGAGGCCTGATAATTTAAAAATGAAATTCGATAATCTCTGATAATCTTTGAAATGAATTTTGGCGACTTTCAAAATGAAGTTTCAACAGGAGGGAATGGCTTTGGAATTCTCTATTTTGATGCGAATCTGAGATCCGATATGGAACTCTGGATAAGGGTCTACGGCGCTGATTATTCAATGGTATCAGCTTACAGTCGGCATCAAATTGTAGGCGGCACTAGATGATTCACGGCATCAAGGTGTAGACGATAGAAGATGATTCACGGCATCAAGGTGTAGACGATAGAAGATGATTCACGGCATCAAGGTGTAGACGATAGAAGATGATTCACGGCATCAAGGTGTAGGCGGCATTAAATGACTCGCGCCATCATTAACTTCAGCACTTTTGTTTGTCACCTGCAAATATTTAAAACGAATACGATGAGTTTTCAAATTGAAAAATTAATAAAGGGAGATTTCCATAGTATATAATTCAAACTTTTAGCATATTTCAATCGTTTTTTGAACACGTGGAGATTCGAACCCTCCTTCTATCGCCAAAAATATTAAACCGAAGTTTAGTTCAACATTCAACTTATACGTACAAGGAGACATGTTCGAAGAAATTCCGATAATGCCCCTTGTTTTATGATAATTCACAAGTTTATTTAAATCATAGTTCATGAGTTCAAAAGTTAATAGGCAAGTTAAAAAATTCAACAGGCAAGTTTAAGAGTCAATAGACAATATGCTTAAATCATGTTTTTTATTTAATTATGAACATGTTACAAAACAGTGCAAATATGCAATTTTCTAATTGTATAACCTTTGTTTATAAATATGTCATCTTCTTCCTCGTTATCCTTAATTCTATTAGTTTGTCCTCGAGATCTCCTTATCGTAATGAAGAACCTAACTGGAAAAAGTGATAAGAATGAAAGAAAGTTTAAGGGTCTCTTTCCATAAAATGGTGCATCTCCATTTATAGTGGTTGAAAGAAGGTAGACTTACTTCCATTGGCGATGTGGGACTTTATGGTGTCATTGAGCATGTAATGGAATGTAAATGTTTTTGAAGCTTTATGAAGAAAAATACACTAAATCCTCTTGAATTTTGCTCTTGTAAATGATATTGTTCTTCTTTCTTTGCGTGACCTTCAACATCCTATAGCATGGATGTTTTGCAACATCGACAATCATGCCATATTTATGAAATACGGCATCGATTAATAGCTTATGGCATGCGGCTTTAATATTACTCTTATTATCACATTGATAAAGCACGATATGACTTGAAGAATGATATCGACTAAATGCGATGTGCATGAAGTGCGGCATTAACGAAGTGCGACATCTATGAAGTGCGGCATCAATGGAGTATGACATTGATTAGGTGCGGCATTGGATCAATGCGCCATCATTGTAGGCTTCTAGAACAATGAAGTGCGGCAACCTTCTCATGCTTTTATATTAATGGAGCATGGCATGGATACAATGTGTTATGGATTACGTGGGACATTGATAAAATGTGGCTTTAATGACGTGCGGTGTGAAAATCTATGCGGCATCGATTGAACGCGACATAGATGCTATACGGCATGCAAGTAGTGTAGTGTCTTTATCAGTTGTAGGGCTTCGATATTGGTTATTCCCTTGCCTTAGCATCTAGAGCCTTAATCTTCGACATGAATCCTTAGCTTCGGCATTGATTCCTTTGCTTGTATCCTTTGGAAATTATTTAGATAACAGTGTAGTTAAGAGCCAATAGGAAATGTATTTAATTGTACGTAGATCGTTTTATTCATCTGACTGTTCTTGATCTAGTATTCGAGTACATGTTTTTAAGGTGGTTTACACCGATCCAAAAAAGCATTTTTCACTCAATTCTTGATGGCGAAAACTTGATACAGATTCATGATACGATCCAGATGTTTTCTACTATAGTATATGGACATGTAAGGAGAACGGATGTTTCTAATCAAGTAACCAAATCAGAGTCTGCACTAAAGAGGTCAAGTAATCTATACCAGCTTGGAAGTGAAATGTGATCGAGCAAGTGATCGGATCGAATATTGTGTACGGATGGTCCATGTGTATCGTACGGGCTTTAATACATTTGTAAGATATGTTATGTTGACTTATGAAGAGTTTGGGGAATGACTCTTTGATTTTTTATGAGGTAGCATGAATAATCATCTAAGTAATAACCTAAGGTTGTTGAGCGTAAGGTATGCTTAGTAGATTGTTTACCATCCTTGGACAATGGGAGAGTCTTTAACCTAAGCAAACCATAGGCTTTGCTTGCTAGTGATTGTGAATGCTATCTAAATATTTGTATGTTTTTTTATTTGTTAAGGTTAGAAGTGTCATGGAGCAAGGATGATCGGGATGGTACAAAGAGGGTGGAGGACAATTTGAGGGAGATCCATCCAGAGTTGCCTATTGACTAAGGGTTCCTTCTTACCTTAATATCGTATATCTTTTGTAGTGTACTCACCGCTTGAAGTGAAGTCGCTTAGTGTGCATTATGGTTTGCATTTTAGTTTGTATATATTTTTAGCGGTACTCTATATATGCATATATCTTGATTATCTCCTTTGATTATCGTTCTTGTTTGAATTTCGAGGATGAAATGTTCTAATTGAGGGAGAATGTATAAAAATAAAAAATCAATTGGAGGAATGATAGAATAAAATAATTGGTAGTTAGGAAACATTACTAATGATAACTCTCGTTTTTCATAATTGGGTGCACTATTAGTTAAATTATTCTTATGGTTATGAAATGACCATTTTATATAGGTATCGAAAATATGAAATATATGGTAACAACCTTATAACCACTATGTTTGCAGCATGGATGACATAATTTGTGACGACCCAAAATTATGTGTCCTTTGTGCCGATAATAAACCACACATGTCAGACCCAAATTGCATGGAATTGTGGATTATCAGGGGTAATAAAGAAAAATAGACAGAACAGAATCCCACACGAATGGAATAACATATAATATTGAACAAATATTTTTACAGCGGAAAACTTTTAAAATACATATATATCAGAGTCTAACCTAAATTCAGCTTGGACAGTTATAAACATCTGTTCTTACAGACACACATCAAACAAAACAAACAGAAGCGGATAATAGAATACGTTCATACGTAGATGAATATGAGAAACTCCAACCATCTTCGACTTAACTTGAAACTACTCGGATCTGGCCCGAGTATTGAAAATACCCGGATCGGGCTTGATAAACCAGTGTGGGAAAAACTCAATAATAAATGACAGTGTCATATATCAGCCTTTGAATAAAATCCTTTGAAAAGAAAGAGTATCTCATAAGACCACGTCCACCCATAAACACAAACAGGGTTTTTACCTTATGATAACTAAAACATTTTTATATCAAAACATTTGATATTATTTTTAATGACATTCTTTGAAAACATTTGCAAATAAACTTATTAAGCTTAGCCGAAATTGTTACATTGATTAAATTCCAGCATAATAGGTTTACAATCAAGTCCGTAGGTTCTTATTGGAGAATGGATTTCCATACAAATGACCAGGTGAAGGGACTACCTTCCGGCAGTACATCTCTAAAGGAATGTACCGAGGACCATCACAAAGAATCCTCTACCAACACAAGACCGGCCTATCTCTGCAACTAGATAGTACCGAATATATCATCCCCCGGTCGTTACCGACCTTTATCCGAGCGCTCGATTTCCATACAACACATCAATTTACATCTTGAACGTCATAGCGGGAAGAAATATATCTAGAAGGGGATGATCATACCCTAATTGGGAATGACTCACTTAGTCTTGCTGCATCTAACCATGTTTTGGTCATTTCCGGTTAATGAGGCTTGAGGCAACGTGTAACGATCCCGGATTTTAACTAAATTTAATTTGATGATTTATTGAATTGGTGAATTAAATTTGTAAAATTAATTGATTGCGAGTTTCCCCGAATTCGAATATATTCTGTATAAATCATTTTAAATTTTGAAATTGTATATATGTGAATTTATATAGTTGTGCCTATATGAATAGATTTGAAATGATATGTATATATTTGAATTGAATTTAAAATCTTAATATAAATGGTTTGAAGATAAATATATAAAGATATAGATAATTGATAAAAGATTAAATATAAATAAATTGATAATAAATATTTAAACTAAAAAGATTAAAGAAAAATAAAAAAAATACACTCAAACATGAAAATAAAATATTTAAGTTAGAAACATAAATAAAATTTATACAATATAAAATTATAAGATTGTATAGCAAAACACATTTGATAAAGGCCAACAACACATTAATGTGTTCATATGACAAAGTAATAAGACAAGATAAAACAAATATACATAGTTATGTATATACACTTGCAAAAGAAAAACTAACATATTCAAGAAAGAAAAAAATATGTATAAGTGTGAATGTTGCATAGGAAGCCCCAACAAATCATCTCAGCCGAAATAAAGTAAAGAGAAATATCTATGTACAATCAAATAAAATAAGTATTTGTACCAAAGCCTAATTAATACAAGCCACCAAAGAAAGATTTCAGCCGGCCAAACAAAGAAAAGATCTCTGCCTATTGTACTGGAGAAGAAATAATATATCATTTTGTACCAAAACCATATTATCACTCTGTACAAAATATTGTATACCCTGTAAACTCCTTTCTTTTATATGTCAAGCTTTCCATCAGTTCGTTCACTTGAAACCTGAGCAAAGAAAAAGAAAAAAAAACATATAAACATCATCTTACAATTTCAAACTCAAGATCATTTAACAAAGCAAACAACTACAACCTGGAATTAAATACAAAAGCCTCATCAACAAACTCAAAGTTTGGAACAAACAAATCAAAACCAGATATCAAAGAGAAAGGTTTCAACTTTGCAAATTTTCTCAAGCCTGATTTAAAAGAAACCTCTGTTCAACAATTTCAGGTGAGCAAACTTTCTACTTTGAATCTGTATGGTTGTTGGTGAGTAAACAATTATATAAAGGGTTTTTAACTTGATTTAAATAGTGTCATTTATGAGATGTTAGTTGCTTGCACGAATGAAGACCTGCTTGTTTGTTCAAAAACATTCTCTGTCAAATATATATGCCTGCACATATATCTCTCTGCTTCTATTTAATTTAGGAAAGCAAACTTTATATAAGGCTTAAGATATTGTAGTTGTGCTTATGAAATCTGTGTTGAAATGTTTGCATATGTGAATAAGTGTATATGAATATAAAGGTGTGTATCTAGTTTTAACCATGAAGTGGTAAAATCACCTCTGTTAAATATCTAGAGTTTAACTTTGATTCAAAAAAATTCCAATCCTTTTTACTTTCTCACTGTTAGCACTTGAAATCAAAACAAAACTTATGTGTTTTAGTATAATCTAGGCATTAGAAATACAATCTTATATGAAAGTGATAAAATATGCTTGCAGTTTGAAAATGACAGTAGCAACCCTCTCTAACATGTAAAATCAAATATGCTAGACTGTTGATTCAACTATATAACTCGAATCTATACACAAAGGTAGGATTTTTAACATAAGAATGATGATTTTTAGCTAAGTATACAAGGTGCGGTTATAAAGGAGCCAAAAAAATGCTTTTTTATGAATTTCTGTTGATTTAACAAATTATAGATGTTGAAATTTGAGGTGAAGTTAGCTTGTTGATTTACGAAGACAGGAAAATTGTAAAAAAAATTATCTATTGCAAGACTTGAGCTGTCGAGGCAAGATTAGGGTTTAAACTCGGAATTGATGGGGTCTGGAAACAAGGTGTTTTCACCACCGCTGGTTGATCGAGTGCGACGTGATTCAGGGGAAACGTAGGGGTCGCGTTGGTAAGTAGATGGCCGGAGTTGTACGAACTCTGGTGGACGGAACAGTGAGGACGAACCGATTTACTGGAGGTAGTTTTGGGGTTCCAATCCATGTGGGTAGCTCGATTTCGTTCGTAGGCTTTTGAGTGTCGATTGATGATTGATATTGGTTGCTGCATCGTTGAGTGATGCGTTGGGGTTCACGGCGATGGTCGAAGCCGTCAAAATCCTGTGTGCACGTGCACGCGATAGGTTCGAGTATATGTGGAAGGATGTTGAGTTGTTTAGGGGAAGACGAGGGAAGAAACCCGGGGTGTAGCGCGTGCGATTGAAGAAATTTCTCGAAGCAGCAAAGGGAGGCAAGGAGCTCGAAGTAAGGCTCGAGTAAATCAAAATTTGGCCCGGGTATAACTTGCTTCAGATTTTTCAAAACCTGTAGAGTTTTAAAATTTTAAAACTAAGTTTAAAAGTGTAAAGCAGAGATTTAAACCCAGTTTAAAACTAAATTTAAAACTGATTCTAGTTTGAATGAAAATTCAGTTTAAAAATAAATAAAGTTTTTATTTAAATTGTTTTAACTACTTTAAAAATGTTTAAGTAGCTTGAATTTTAAAAATGAAGTTTAAAATGTAGAGAAGTTTTAAATTTAAGTTAAATCTGAAATCAAGATTTGTTGTATTCCAGTTCAAATGGAAGTTGATGATTAGTTACTTAAAGATAATTACTAAATTTAAAAGTAATTTATTAATAATTAAAAGTTAATTATTTAATAATTAAAGGTTGATGAATTATAATTAAAGGTTAAATTAATTTATTATAAATGATTAATTAATAAATGATTAAAGAAAAATTAATCAAAATAATTTGTAATTTATCGACGTTAATTAACCAGGATTAATAATTCATAAGAAATTAATCTGATTTGAATAAATCAAACAATTAACTGACCTTACTTATGAATGTTTGAATTCTATTGAATGTGAATTGTTTGATATCCTTGATATATGATCATTTGTGATATACCCTGATTTATGTTGTGCTGAGCTGTGATTTCTGTTTCTGTGATATATTACTATGTGAATATGAAACCCTTTGCCCGTAAAATGGCACTTGAATTTCGATGCGACAGGGAGTCGGATTCCAGTTGGTTATCCGAAACCCACATCGAATGGTAATAGTGAATCGTTGTGACCGATAAATTTATTTTATCTATGAATCTGTGAATGAAGATAAGCGTTATCGATTTTACCGCTTATCGATATATGTGTGATGATTGATGTTGCACTATTGTGTGTAAAACCCTGGACTACACCATACACACACAAATATGGATTTCACGTGGAAATCGGTTAAGTCACGGATAATTTAAATTTGATGTTTTGAAATTGAAAATTTAATTTCAATTGATTTTGAAATTGGAAATTTGGGCTTAAAGTGAAAAGCTTTTGAAATGGAATTTCAAAGATAAAAGTTATTTTAAATAACTTAATAAAGCTTCCAATTTAAATAATTAAATTTGAATTTGAATTCAATATTTGGAATCGAATTCAATGATTGGAATCTTGATTTAAAGATATTATAAATGTGTTTTATATGAATTTAAACCACTTTTAAAATATTGGTTTGAGAATTTGAATTTAACCCAAAGACTTTTAACTCGTATGAATCAGATTTCCGGAATGAAACTATTGTTTTCAAATGATAAAAGCTTTCAGATAAGAAATGAAATTCCAGTTTAATTTAAGGAATTTCAAGATTAAATTGAAAAAAATGGTTTTCCAAGTTATGAATGAATTCTTTTTGAAAGCTATGAATTAAATCTGTTTATTTTTAACAGATTTAAAATGGTGGTTTATTTAAACCATTCGAAATGAAATTGTTTTGAAAGCTATTAGTTAAATCTTTATTTTAAAGATTTAATGAGTTAATCAAATTGAAATGGGAATTAATTTGGAAAATCTGTGAATGAATCTTTTGTTTAAAAGATTAAAGTGTGGAAATTGTTTAAACCGTTGAAGGTTGTTAAAATAAATCTTTTTGTTTAAAGATTTGAAAATGGTAATTTGTTAAACCATTTAAAAAGAAAGTTTGGGTTAAGTTGTGACTTAACTGAAATTCTATATCCATACGATTTTAAAATATTACGCTCATTATTTGGTTTAGCCGGGAGAGGACCTTTGTGTCATATAACCCATTCCGAATAGTGATCCGTCGTATATGGATCGCATTTGCTATATTACAGCATGATAGGGGGTTCTTGCTTCGCAGTTTGGTGGCGAACGGGAGACTCTTACCCCTACATGTCCCTGAGTGGGATGGGTTGGTTGTGACAGTCGAGAGGCTGGCCGTAAAAGCAACTGCGAGGTGCCAGTGTATGCCACGGTGGGGCTGGGATGGTTGCAAAGCCTACCGGTTGCCACTGTCTTCGGACTCTTACATTTGGTATCAGAGCTGAGGGTAAAACTTTGGCTCAGGAGTGTAACACATTAAGTAGCTCATTAGAGATAGGGTGAAGTATACCCTAGAATGAGTAATCCCTAAGATATCCGTCTGTATGCCTTAGTAAATTCTCTTACTATCCACTGATAGTGAGTATGAGTGCAAGAAGAGGATGAGATAGGGGACAGGGCAATACGACTATAAATGGTCAATATCCTGTAACAACGAGGAAACAATCTTTTCTCTGTCAATCTCTTTTGTTCGTCATCTATTCTCAATTCTTCGATAATTTCTGGTAGATCCAAGAAGAAAATTCGATATATTTATATGGGACATAAACTCCGGATGGACCAAAATTGTTTGTTTGGATGAATTGGTTGGTTTGTTTGCTATGGTTGATAGGTATACTTTAGTTCTAAACTAAAAGTTTTAAAAATTGTATCCATATATCTATCTATTCTTTGGGTCCAGATATGTTCTACGAATGGTTAGTATCCCTTTGGACTAACCGATGCCGCTGCATATTTCGTAGATCTGGATAACCCGAGTATTTTGTTGATTGTTAAACAGATTCGTTCTTGTATCTATTATTGATATTCTGATTTGGTAAGCCAAATGCAGAATAGATGTTCAGTTGATTTGATGAAATATTCTTCATCTATCTTTGTGTCTCCCTAGCAATTTCGAGGACGAATTTTTTTTAAGGGGGGAAGTCTGTAACGATCTCGGATTTTAACTAAATTTAATTTGATGATTTATTGAATTGGTGAATTAAATTTGTAAAATTAATTGATTGCGAGTTTCCCCGAATTCGAATATATTCTGTATAAATCATTTTAAATTTTGAAATTGTATATATGTGAATTTATATAGTTGTGCCAATATGAATAGATTTGAAATGATATGTATATATTTGAATTGAATTTAAAATCTTAATATAAATGGTTTGAAGATAAATATATAAAGATATAGATAATTGATAAAATATTAAATCTAAATAAATTAATAATAAATATTTAAACTAAAAAGATTAAAGAAAAATAAAAAATACACTCAAACATGAAAGTAAAATATTTAAGTTAGAAATATAAATAAAATTTATACAATATAAAATTATAAGATTGTATAGCAAAACACATTTGATAAAGGCCAACAGCACATTAATGTGTTCATATGACAAAGTAATAAGACAAGATAAAACAAATATACATAGTTATGTATATACACTTGCAAAAGAAAAACTAACATATTCAAGAAAGAAAAATATATGTATAAGTGTGAATGTTGCATAGGAAGCCCCAACAAATCATCTCAGCCGAAATAAAGTAAAGAGAAATATCTATGTACAATCAAATAAAATAAGTATTTGTACCAAAGCCTAATTAATACAAGCCACCAAAGAAAGATTTCAGCCGGCCAAACAAAGAAAAGATCTCTGCCTATTGTACTGTAGAAGAAATAATATATCATTTTGTACCAAAACCATATTATCACTCTGTACAAAATATTGTATACCCTGTAAACTCCTTTCTTTTATATGTCAAGCTTTCCATCAGTTCGTTCACTTGAAACCTGAGCAAAGAAAAAGAAAAAAAAACATATAAACATCATCTTACAATTTCAAACTCAATATCATTTAACAAAGAAAACAACTACAACCTGGAATTAAATACAACAGCCTCATCAACAAACTCAAAGTCTGGAACAAACAAATCAAAACCAGATATCAAAGAGAAAGGTTTCAACTTTGCAAATTTTCTCAAGCCTGATTTAAAAGAAACCTCTGTTCAACAATTTCAGGTGAGCAAACTTTCTACTTTGAATCTGTATGGTTGTTGGTGAGTAAACAATTATATAAAGGGTTTTTAACTTGATTTAAATAGTGGCATTTATGAGATGTTAGTTGCTTGCACGAATGAAGACTTGCTTGTTTGTTCATAAACATTCTCTGTCAAATATATATGCCTGTACATATATCTCTCTGCTTCTATTTAATTTAGGAAAGTAAACTTTATATAAGGCTTAAGATATTGTAGTTGTGCTTATGAAATATGTGTTGAAATGTTTGCATATGTGAATAAGTGTATATGAATATAAAGGTGTGTATCTAGTTTTAACCATGAAGTGTTAAAATCACCTCTGTTAAATATCTAGAGTTTAACTTTGATTCAAAAAAATTCCAATCCTTTTTATTTTCTCACTGTTAGCACTTGAAATCAAAACAAAACTCATGTGTTTTAGTATAATCTAGGCATTAAAAATACAATCTTATATGAAAGTGATAAAATATGCTTGCAGTTTGAAAATGACAGTAGCAACCCTCTCTAACATGTAAAATCAAATATGCTAGATTGCTGATTCAACTATATAACTCGAATCTATACACAAAGGTAGGATTTTTAACATAAGAATGATGATTTTTAGCTAAGTATACAAGGTGCGGTTATAAAGGAGCCAAAAAAATGCTTTTTTATGAATTTCTGTTGATTTAACAAATTATAGATGTTGAAATTTGAGGTGAAGTTAGCTTGTTGATTTACGAAGACAGGAAAATTTAAAAAAAAAATTATCTATTGCAAGACTTGAGCTGTCGAGGTGAGATTAGGGTTTAAACTCGGAATTGATGGGGTCTGGAAACAAGGTGTTTTCACCACCGCTGGTTGATCGAGTGCGACGTGATTCAGGGGAAACGTAGGGGTCACGGTGGTAAGTAGATGGCCGGAGTTGTACGAACTCTGGTGGACGGAACAGTGAGGACGAACCGATTTACTGGAGGTAGATTTGGGGTTCCAATCCATCTGGGTAGCTCGATTTTGTTCGTAGGCTTTTGAGTGTCGATTGATGATTGATATTGGTTGCTGCATCGTTGAGTGATGCGTTGGGGTTCACGGCGATGGTCGGAGCCGTCGAAATCCTGTGTGCACGTGCACGCGATAGGTTCCAGTATCTGGGGAAGGATGTTGAGTTGTTTGGGGGAAGACGGGGGAAGAAACCCGGGGTGTAGCGCGTGCGATTGAAGGAATTTCTCGAAGCAGCAAAGGGAGGCAAGGAACTCGAAGTAAGGCTCGAATAAATCAAAATTTGGCTCGGGTATAACTTGCTTCATATTTTTCAAAACCTGTAGAGTTTTAAAATTTTAAAACTAAGTTTAAAAGTGTAAAGCAGAGATTTAAACCCAGTTTAAAACTAAATTTAAAACTGATTCTAGTTTGAATGAAAATTCAGTTTAAAAATAAATAAAGTTTTTATTTAAATTGTTTTAACTACTTTAAAAATGTTTAAGTAGCTTGAATTTTAAAAATGAAGTTTAAAATGTAGAGAAGTTTTAAATTTAAGTTAAATCTGAAATCAAGATTTGTTGTATTCCAGTTCAAATGGAAGTTGATGATTAGTTACTTAAAGATAATTACTAAATTTAAAAGTAATTTATTAATAACTAAAAGTTAATTATTTAATAATTAAAGGTTGATGAATTATAATTAAAGGTTAAATTAATTTATTATAAATGATTAATTAATAAATGATTAAAGAAAAATTAATCAAAATAATTTGTAATTTATCGATGTTAATTAACCAGGATTAATAATTCATAAGAAATTAATCTGATTTGAATAAATCAAACAATTAACTGACCTTACTTATGAATGTTTGAATTCTATTGAATGTGAATTGTTTGATATCCTTGATATATGATCATTTGTGATATACCCTGATTTATGTTGTGCTGAGCTGTGATTTCTGTTTCTATGATATATTACTATGTGAATATGAAACCCTTTGCCCGTAAAACGGCACTTGAATTTCGATGCGACAGGGAGTCGGATTCCAGTTGGTTATCCGAAACCCACATCGAATGGTAATAGTGAATCGTTGTGACCGATAAATTTATTTTATCTATGAATCTGTGAATGAAGATAAGCGTTATCGATTTTACCGCTTATCGATATATGTGTGATGATTGATGTTGCACTATTGTGTGTAAAACCCTGGACTACACCATACACACACAAATATGGATTTCACGTGGAAATCAGTTAAGTCACGGATAATTTAAATTTGATGTTTTGAAATTGAAATTTTAATTTCAATTGATTTTGAAATTGGAAATTTGGGCTTAAAGTGAAAAGCTTTTGAAATGGAATTTCAAAGATAAAAGTTATTTTAAATAACTTAATAAAGCTTCCAATTTAAATAATTAAATTTGAATTTGAATTCAATATTTGGAATCGAATTCAATGATTGGAATCTTGATTTAAAGATATTATAAATGTGTTTTACATGAATTTAAACCACTTTTAAAATATTGGTTTGAGAATTTGAATTTAACCCAAAGACTTTTAACTCGTATGAATCAGATTTTCGGAATGAAACTATTGTTTTCAAATGATAAAAGCTTTCAGATAAGAAATGAAATTCCAGTTTAATTTAAGGAATTTCAAGATTAAATTGAAAAAAATGGTTTTCCAAGTTATGAATGAATTCTTTTTGAAAGCTATGAATTAAATCTGTTTATTTTTAACAGATTTAAAATGGTGGTTTATTTAAACCATTCGAAATGAAATTGTTTTGAAAGCTATTAGTTAAATCTTTGTTTTAAAGATTTAATGAGTTAATCAAATTGAAATGGGAATTAATTTGGAAAATCTGTGAATGAATCTTTTGTTTAAAAGATTAAAGTGTGGAAATTGTTTAAACCGTTGAAGGTTGTTAAAATGAATCTTTTTGTTTAAATATTTGAAAATGGTAATTTGTTAAACCATTTAAAAAGAAAGTTTGGGTTAAGTTGTGACTTAACTGAAATTCCATATCCATATGATTTTTAAATATTACGCTCACTATTCGGTTTAGCCGGGAGAGGACCTTTGTGTCATATAACCCATTCCGAATAGTGATCCGTCGTATATGGATAGCATTTGAAGACCGATGTTGAAGACCGGGTGTTTGCGAGAACGAAAGGATAACCTATCGATTATCTCTACACTGAGTTGCTCCGGTATAGAGATTTCCTAAGTGATGGGAAGTCCGATTGGGATTGTGAATACCCGGATTGCAAGGGCTTCTTTGGAAGTGCCTTCGGTTCTGTTCGAACCCGGAACAGACTTGTATGGTTACATATCTGACATTACATTTTGAGATATAAAGCAGATTTCTTTCAAATACATTTCTGTTGGTAGCGGAGAATTTATTCTCTTAGCTTAACACCCTTCTTTGAGACGTACGAGCTCAGAGGTTATGTAGTTGAAGGTTATCAGCGATATACTCCCAATTTGGTAATGTGGCATGCTGAGTGTTGATGTGTGATGATCATCGTTTGATCATTTGTGATATGATCATTTGTTTGATCATTTATCTTTGTGATCATTACTTTGATCTTCTGTTGACCCAAAGCATGGCTTTGTGCCAAAGCGTAGCTTTGTGGACGAGACTTCGTCAGGGCCTCATAACCCGGAAATGGTCGAAACAGGAATGTTGCGGCAAGGTTATGAGGGTCGCGCCCTTTAGGGTATGTCATTTCCTTCTGGAAAAGGGTGGTATCATGGTATTGAGCCCAGATACTTACTCATGTGGACACACTTTATTTATTATGTGTGATGTTGGTTACCGAGGCCTCGGATAAAGGTCCCAAAGGACCAGGGGATGGCATGCTCGAGTAGTAGTTACCTAGTTACAGAGGTAACCCGGCCTTGTGTTGGCAGAGAGCCGGGTAGGTTCTCGGGGCATCCCGCCAGAGGCATTCCCATTGACAGTAGGAAGTTCCTTAGCCTGACCATTTGTTGGAAATCCATTTTCCAATACGAACCCTGTACGGTTTTAGTTGTAGAACCTGCCATTTACTTATGGTGGTCACCACTGTTTAGATGGTAGCTATAGTAGGCATAGTTCAGAATGTCTATGCTGGCTAAGATTAATATTATACTTTCGAAATGTGTTTCTGCACTATGCACTAATAATAATAATAATCCAATGATTTTGCGTAGTAAGCATGTTTGACTATCATAAGAAGAAATCTCCTCCAATTCTGCGTTTGCATTGTTTGTGTGGCGGGAGGTCTTATGGTAGTTTCATTTTCCAAAAGCATTGCGGGTTTCAATGTTAAAGTTCTTTTGTGTTTGTTTTAAAGATAAACTGTTTTGTTTCTCACACCAGTCCCATGACTGACCCGGAGTTTATTGTTCCCTTCCTAAACTCTGGGTGCCCACCATTTTCCACACGGGCAGTCTAGAGTTGGGTTTCTCAGATATTCAGGTTAAGTAGATTATCTGGAGCTAGTCAGTCCTTGGACGACTGACCTTGCTTTCCGCTAGCTATGGATTGGAGCATTCTATTGGAGATATTATATCCGCTGCTGGTGTTATCTATTTTCTTTCCGCTGCTATTTCTTGTATCATATCTCTGATGTATAATGATATCTATTGTATCATATTGTATCAGATTTTTGTATCTGTCATTGTATCAACGTTATATATATTGATATATTCTTTTTATTCCGCTGTGTTGTTATACTTAATGGTGTTATAAGCTCCAGGAAGCCAGATTCGGAGTTTGAATCTACGGCATTTGAGTACAAGTGAAGTACGGGTGCCGATTTTTGAAGGCCGAGTTTTTGGACTCTTACACAACGATTACCTTTTCACATAGCACATATCACATCTTTGAATGCCACATTGCCATTTCCGTTGACTACTAATTGCCTTCCACAAAAATACAACCCTTGAGCTCGTACGTCTCAAGGAGGGTGTTAAGCTAAGAGATGTTGTCTTCTCTACCACCACAGATGTATGATTGTAAAAACCAATGTACGTAATCTCGGAAAATACACTGTCAGACATTCATCCATACAAGTTCATTTTGAGACTGAACGAAACCGAAGGTACTGTCCTACAATATCCTATCGGGAATTAACCCTAGGATTAGTAGCGAGAAGTCCTTGCAACCCAAAGAATTTCAGAAATGAAAGCATCACTCCTACTTAGTATTTGGGATCTAACCAGAATTATCAACAAGTAGTCCTTTCATCCTGAAAATCCACGGTCTTCATTCTTCATTCTCTCTATCAGGTCTTCATTTTTGGAACATGTAAATTGGTTTGAAGTGGTTTTCGGATAGGAATCACCCAAATCCGACCCAGGTTCCTTCAAAATCCAATCATCGATATAAAGTGAATATGAGTATACAAGATTTATTACGTCTCTTTTCACTTTAATTCCTTTTGGATGATTACAAAATCTATTCCTTTTGTCTTAGAGTAATTCTAAGTTAATTCATTCTTTTGCTTTGGATAATATTTCAAATTTCCTAACTTATTATCGATCCAAATTCCTTAACTTTTAAATGAGTCAAAAACAATGTTATTTAAGACATCGTTTACTGTAAACCCTAAATCTATCTTAGAAAACATAATTGAGTAAATAGGATCATAGAAATCATTCTAATTTTAATTTCTACATTCAACAAGTGCTATGGGCGGAATAACGGTGAGATCGCCTTTTAAATTCCACGAATAGGACGAGTTCCCTCTTCGTATTTTAACACCAAGTATAAGAAGATTATCTTTATGCAATCCAAGTTGTAGTTTATTCATTTTGGAGATTGCTTAAATTTTGGATAATACTAATCTTCTTTTATTTGGAAAACTTAATATAATCTTTTTAGAGCATCCGGACTTTCCTTTCGATCTATTCCACCCCTTGCCTAAGAAGAGAAAACAGAGGCCAGGTAAATTTAGGGCAGTGGTTGCTCCATTCTTAACCTTAGTTAAACACCTTGTTTTATATTCCCAAATCTCACAGGCGGGACAAATATACTAGTCGTTTCCGCATACTCAGTTATCAACTTTATTTTGGAATTAATTATAAAGATTCCAAATTATCTTTTAAACGCTTAATTTTCCTTTTAAAAACATTCATAATTGATTCTAGGAAAAATCATTACGCTTAAACTCATATTCAAAAAGTTATAGAATTCGCAGCATAAAAGTGCTGTGGAAAGTGCTATATAAGCTTATTTGATTTAAACAACTTTTTAATATTTGAAAATTCATATTTTCCACTCCAAATCTCTTCTAAACTATTTAAATAGATTTATCAAATTTATTCCACATTTTTCCATAATTAAAAACGTTTATTTAAAAGGATTTTCTGTTATGGTCACTTAACTTCACTAGCGTGATTTTTCTAGAAAATTGATTTGGACTTAATTCAAAATATACTTATCGAAATTTTGGTTTCCTTTCTTCGTTTAGAAGATATGGATATAATAGTCCGGAATTTTCTTATCTCGAAGAATTTCGAGCTATATTCCACTTTATAGACTAGGTCGAACTTTTCGATGTGAAATCGCGAACTACCTTTGCGCGACGCACCTAATTTTAACTTATTTTTCAATACTTGAAATAATCTATTCAAATTAAATTTTATTACTTATAAAACCATTACAAATCATTTTAAATCAATATTTTCCTTTTTAAAGTATTTAAAATGTATTTTCACTATTTCTATACTATAATATTATTTTATTCTTATTATTTTAATATTAAATTTTAATATTAAATTTTAAATTCCAATTTCAACTCAATTTCAATTCTAACTTCAAATTAAACCAAATTAAAACTTAGATTTCAAATCTAATTTCCATTCTAATTTAAATTTTAACCTTAATCTCACTTTCAATATTCAAAATTGATTTCAACTTCAATTTCACTATTCATCTCAATTTCAATTTCAATTTAACTTTCAATTTCAAATCAAATTTCACTTCTAATTTCAAATTCTCTTTTATTTTAACTCTAGTTTCAATTCTACTTAAAAAGAGAATTATTTTCCAAAGTATATCATATCACTAAAATTGGTCTTATTTAACAAAGGGGATACTTAATCAAAATGAGCATAATAGAGTTAACATTTATCACTAACATAATTATGATTCATATATAAGCTAACATGATAAATAATCACAACCATAAACACTTGCTACTTATTCAAACATAACACAAACATAACCAAACATCTATAACAATATTTTAAAGGGGTGTATACTTGCATATGTCATAAGATAATTATTATAGCAAAATCAAAATACGATGTTTTAAAAGCGGTGAAAATTTTCTCACCTCTAACCAAAACGTTTAACTTCCTACCAACATTCATTTAATTCAACGCTTCACTAAACCACCACCTAACATTCTTCCACCTTTTCCAAGTGCTCGGCCACCACCCCCACTTCCCTTCTTGCTCTTGGCCATAGCCTCCCCCTTCCATATTGCTCACGTCCTCCCCCCCCTATCCACTTCCAAACTCAAGGTCTAAGGCCATTTTTAAAAAGAGAAGAGGAAGAAGTGAATTAAGAAGAGGTTAAAGAGTAACAAGTGGATTAGTGCTTAAGCACTCCACTATTTTTAACCCTCCTACCTCTCTTAAAGAGAGAAGCCATTAAAATAGCTTAAAGGAAGAAGAAGAAGAAAATGATTTGTGTGAAAATGGAAGAGGTATGCATGGCTATTTATAGGAAAAAGTTTGGAATAAAACATTATTATGTAAAATGACCAAAATACCATTTACTTACTTTTTAAGAAATCTTACTTTTTTCAACACTTAACATCACATTTCAAATCATATTTTATGTCACTTTCACTTAAGGAGTAAGAAAAGTAAAGTAATAATTATGTTTGGTTGGATTTGACATGTTTTGGAATTTTGTGGTTACTTTTTCTTATTGAAATTCTAGAATTTTCTAAGTATGTTTAGTAAAAGTAAACTTGATTAGTGAATCAATTAATACTTATACTATTTGAATATATGTTCATATATAAGAAAATAAAGGTGTGACAACGTTGCGACAACTTTTAATCGACAAAACTTTGATTTTCGATAAAATGTTTTACGGTCACATTTTGACATTTTAGTTAAACTATTTATTTATGTAAACCAAATTTAAAAATGAACTTTTTTACTTCTTTTAAATAAATTAAAACATGTCTATTCATATTTTAAAATCATATTTAAATAATATCAAAATCTCCATTTTTACAATGTATGTAAAACTGACAAAATGCGATAAATTTTGGTTATTTTTGTAAAATGATTATTAACATATTTTTAAATCTTTTAATATACTTTTATTGTCTTTATTAAGTGTTTTAATAAGATTTAACTTTCCAAATAAATATTTAAATCCATTTATTTAAGCCTTTATTTATTTTTAACAAAACTTAACTTTTGCTGATTTGTTCTAAAATTCAAATGTATACTTTTTAATTAGTAATTATAAGAATAAATAATTCCTCTATTATTATTTATTATATATAACTTATTTATTTAAACCTTTTTAAATTTTAAATAAACAAAATCTATCATTTTCGAAGTAGCGAAATTACGGGTCGTTACATAATTTTTCCTACATATTACCAAATATCTAGTACTGTAAGTTAAACTAATATTAATTTTCTTTGTGTTTCTTTCTCTGGTTCATATGAAACTGTCAAGGTGTATAAAAACTAGGCAGCCAAAATAAAATAGAAATGCAACCATCCTTATTAAGCTTAGAAACACTTTTAATAAAGTTACATGTTAAGACTCATTGTCCATGAGAATCCACAAACTCGAAAAAAACGGTAAGAGAGCCATAAAGTAAAAATCCAAAATCATTGTCTTTAACATGAAATGAAGTGAATCATGAACCAACCAATTAACTTTTCAGGTAGACCAACATTCCAAAATCTAGCCTTCTCTATGAAATTAGTTCAGGTGGATCACAATAGTTCACAACCCAAGGTTGGATAATTGCACAATTTGGCATTTTTTTAAAGGACGGACTTTTGATTTGGACTTCTCAAGAGGACATATTATAGAAATAGGCACTTATTCAAAGTAATTGTAAAAATAAACACAATTCTGAAGTCGGGAAGTATATGCTTGTGCAATTCAAAATTGTGTAAGCACATTTCTTTTATAGCTTGCTCAATTTAAAATTGCACAAGTTATATTTAAAAAAAATTGTTTCCAATTTACACAATTTCAATTTATATGTAAGTATGAAAATAGATTAAAATTAAATATTCGGCTGTTTTCATTCATCGCATCTTCCATCTCTTCACTTCAACAAAAATCTCAATTTTCTTCTTCAAATTCTTCCAATCTTCAAATATCTTTATCGAAATCAAAGACTTTGCTGAAACAAGAGTTGTTTTGCTTGAAGATTTTCAAGGGACACAACATTGTTTTTCAAATCAAGGTATTGGATACAAATTTTAAATTTAGCGAGTGTCCTAAAATACTATTTGTTGATCTAAAATGCTATTTATTGATTTAAAGTAGTAAATTTGTTAATTGGTTTTATGTAACATATAGTTCTTATTTTTTTTAGTAAAAATTATAAATGTTGAAAATTTATTGGATTATGTAGATAATGTCAATGGTTCCAATTATATATTATGATGATAAAGAATCATTGATAGGTAAAGTTGATAAACCTACAAACATTAGTAGTAACGAAAAGGGTCAAAAATAAAATAACGATTGTAGGTTTAGCATGCTCAAACAAAGCATTTTTTGAGTGCTAAAAACCGACCCTTTTATGTATGATTTAAAGCTAGTAGCAAAATGAGTGAGAGATGATGGTTCATCCGCTATTGATGTAGAGGATGATGATGATGTTAATTATATGCTTTCAGTTTGAACAACAGTGATAGAAATTCATGTTACCAAAACAAAATTTTCTCATGTTGTGGAGACACATCATTCCACACTATCCATGATAGAGTCGATACCTATGGCACATTTTCAAAAAACAATGTTAGATGCTTCCTTCTTACATGACAACTCATGGTACTGGAGAGTCTACTAGTTTATTAAATAGATTTACCATATTTATTGAAGGATCATCTAGTCCATCATAAATTTAAATTATAATTTTGCATATTTGACCTGTATTCCAAGTCATTCTCAAACATCCGCCAAGTGAGTATTTAACTTATGGGTTTTTAATTTGATATACCTTTGTACCATTTACTCTCATCAATAATTTTGTTATTTATAGTTTCATAATGATCAAGGTAAAGCATCAAATTCTCATATAAGTGTTGATGATTCTATTGAAAATGCAAACAATAGTGAAGCGCGGTTGGATAACATGCAAGTTGCACGTGTAGATGATGTGGATAGAACTTGGGTTGAAAATATGAAACTAATAATGAAGCAATCATATGTAAAGATATTCAACCTATTAGAGATTTGAATGTCGATGAAGATAGAGTCTTGGAAGTGTTTGGAAGACAATATGTAGAAAAGGACCTCAGGTTAGATGAATTTTTGAAACGAAAGAGGAACTTATTAAGAAATTGAGCAAATAAGCGATTAAACATTCAACCGCTTTTCAAGTAGTGAAGTCGCATGCAAATCAGTATA
Organism: Allium fistulosum; assembly: GCA_030737815.1. Classification (NCBI taxonomy): domain Eukaryota; kingdom Viridiplantae; phylum Streptophyta; class Magnoliopsida; order Asparagales; family Amaryllidaceae; genus Allium; species Allium fistulosum. The sequence goes on along the minus strand of CM060903.1, from coordinate 767,276,510 downwards.
TGGTTTGATGCGATAGTAATGAAATATTATCCTTGCAGAGTGCATGTTATCCATCTAAGAAAAAAATCTCAAAATTGGTGGAAAATTAAAACATATGGTGGTGATCACACGTATTTAAATCCTACCATCAACTCAAACCATCGAGAAGCAACATCTAATATATGTAGGAAGATACTTCCACTAGTCAAATCTGAGACAAAGATGACCACTAGAATGGTTCAAGAGACAATGTCAAATATTATTTATATCAAAGTAAGTTATCCTGGAGCTTGGCAGGGACTACAAAATGCAATTGGAATGATTTATGGAGATTGAGAACCATCGTATGTGAAATTACCCAAATATCTTGAAGTAGTGCAGAATAGTAATCTAAGAATTGTATTTGATTTTCACACTCATGGTATTACTATGGTGCTTTTTGGGCATTTGAACCATTGTTTGAAGATTTTGCACACTGTCGTCCAATACTTTCTATTAGCGACACTCATTTATATATGGAAAGTATCTAAGTACTTGTAGCAACTAGTGTAGACCCACCTGAAGGTCATTTCCATTAGCATTTGCCCTATGCAAATAGAGTCATGACATACATGGAGTCAGTTTGTTCGTTGTATAAGGAAATATATTCCTTTACGTAGAAGATGTATTACATTTATCTCAGTGCATATGAATGGAAGTCCACGTGCGCTAAATTAAAGTTGGTCCATTGAACATCATGATCATTATTGTATTATATATATTAAGGAAAATTTTAAGAAAGGTGAGTTCGATTTGGATGAGCTTCAAAACTTGCTACATGTATGTGCTACTGTATGGAATGTAGTAAAATATTATAAACCAAGAAAGCAATTGAAGACTATAAGTCTAGAAGGCGATGCATGGGCCGAAAAAAGTTTGGAAGGTAAAGAATGAAATTGGACGTTTTGTAAAGATGGTAGAGTAAGGTTCGATATGATGACAATAAAAATAAATGGAGTAAGGTTTGATATGATGACAAAAAATGTATTTGAAAGTTTAAACGGTTCACTGATGGAATAAGAAATTTACCGGTTAGATCATTGGTTGCACGAATTTTTCATCATTTGAACCATTACTTCTACGAACATCATACTCAAAGAGAGGAATGGACATCTCAATTAACACTCAATATGATGACAACAAATGTGGTTGAAATCTTTAACTGGCAGTTGAAAGGAAAAAGAAATTTTATCCGTTATATCATTGATTGTATGGACTTTTCATCATTTGAACCATTACTGTAATAACCTTGGTTTAGATTACCTGAAATTAAATTCAAATATAATTTAAAACGGTAATAATTAAATATTTAGGGGGCTTGGGGATTTTATTCTATTCCTTTTTCCAAATTAAAGTGGAATTTGGATTATATTAGAACGAGTAAATGTATAAATGATTTTTCAAGTGGAAATAAATGTTTGGTAAAAATTAAGCAAAATAGTATTTCCATATTATTTAATTCTTTTATTTAAAAAACAAAAGAAAATGGGAAACTAACTTAATGAAAAATAATCCAAAAGGTTTAAAATAAGGAATCAAAGTGAATTAATCTTTTTAGTTGGAATAAAAAGTGTAACTTTTGGAAAATATGGATATAACAATAATGAATGGTGATAGTTATTTTAAAATATAGAACAATGGAATAATGATGCATGAGACCATTTTATTTACAAGTGAAATTACATGACTTATTTTATCACTATTAAAACATGGCAATGAATTTAATGAAAATGTAATTAATTTAAAGTGGTTATAGTTTTTTTGTCTACAAAGAGTATTATATCTTAATAGGCTATTTGTTTCAATTTCATTAAGAACAATAAGTATAGTTTTATTATTAAATGTTGAGCTGCGAATATATGTCATTTGTTGCAAATAAAATGTAATAACTGAACTAGTGTTGATTTATAAAGAAAGTTATTTGTGAAATCAATTCATATTTTAAATATTGTTTATAAGAAGCATTTTCTTTTGTAATTGGAAAAAAGAAAAGAACTTACTTATTTCTTTTGTTAATTATACAGAGCTTGGCCAAAATAAAATTAAGTTAACTAAGGTAATAGTTGAGAAAAGAAACATGGACGCTCATTTTTATTTTTCTCACTTCAGTAAACTGAAAGTTCAGAACCTCACTTTCTCCCCTTATCTCAAACCCTAAGATAAAAACTCCCCAAATCAATCCAATTCTAAGTTAAATTAATTGTTCTTGAAGCTAGAGAATTTCAGGTAATCATATCTGATCTTGTATACATCTTATAGGAGATTCGGTTCAGTTTTTCCATGGTTTTAAAATAGGGTTTCTTGCTTTCTTCTGAATTAATTATAGGAGCAGCTTCTTAGAAGTAATAGGCTGGGTTTTAGGTCATAAGCAGCCAATTCTAGAGTAATAAGGTGAGTAAAACTTATAAATCTAGTTCTAATCCTTGTGCATGTGGTTGTTCGTTTGAATGGTAGAGAAATTATATGAATTGATCTCAGTTTGGGCTCTGTCTGTTCTTCTGTAACTATGTTTTCTCTGTCAGTAGCTAACTCATTTCTGTCTAATGAAATTAACTTTGTTTATCTCATCTATTTGCTATTTCAGTTATTGATTGTGTGCATGTAATAGTTTCAGTCAATTATAAATCGAAATTATAAGTCATCGGAAATCAAAACTAAAACCATCGAGCAAAGGGGAGGTTTGGACGCTGCCTAGAGCAAGCTCCAGGCTGCGTCGCCGGTCGACCAGTAGACTCTGACGGTCGATCGGTCACAAACCTGGAGCTTGCTCTAGGTCGTGCTATGTCTCCCCCACTATGCGTCCTTTTGTTGCTTGTTAACCTATTGATTTACATTGCTATTTGCGTTGGTCTGATGCTGGTTTTCTGATGATTTCTAATGCAAATTTCTGGATTTTCATATCTATGTTCAATGCTTGCATTTTGATGTTTTTCTTCCATAGAAGCTGTTCTATGGAAACCATTTAACACATTATTTTCTTGCACTAATTTCAAACCGATTTGCAAAAGAAATGTGTCAAAACCAAACTATTTTCAAAAATATATTTTGTTGAAACAGATAAATTTGAAAATGTTTATATATATATGTATATTAAAGGTTTTAAATAGTTAGAAATGTATTAATTTTCCTAAATATATAACATATATTTATATATATAAAAGGTTATATTTTATAAAGTCTATTAATAGCTTTTATAAACCAATATTTTCAAAGATAGATTTCCAAACAAAACAGATTTATATAAAATTGCACGTCCTCGATCGAGTGAAGAATTGGATTAAACGGGTTAGTAAAACAAGTGGTATTGAACGCTTGCGTTTACTTCACCGGTTAATTCTTGGACTTGTTCGATTGAACCCCGCTTACACACGAGTGGAGTTCACTGACTAGTAGTACAAAACTAATACTTCTTAATTTATAAATTCAGGTTAGCTATGACGAATACTGGAGGAGCAATGAAGCAGGAGGCTTCAGCGTTTGTAGATATCTGTATTTCCGCTGTGTTGTATCTCTGTGATGTTTTGAGTTGTATGAAAGACAGGTGTTTATAACTATCTAGTTTGTTATGTATAAGCTGTGTATCTTTGATGTATATGATACTATGTAATATCTATGTGATTAATATAAATTATTCGTTCTGCTGTTGAGATTCTGATGTTGTTCTTTCTTTCTTCTCTATCTTTTCTCTTTTCTATCCCTTTCTTTCTTATTAATGATGCGTCATTCTGTGGAATGAATGGCGGGTTGTTAAAGTGTAACTAAACTAGATAAATTAATTTAATTATCCTTTAATTAATCCCTTGATTAATTACACAAAGTAATTAAACCTAAATTACTTTCATTAACAATCATCATTCAATTACTTACATTCAGTAATTACCATTAATTACTTCACTAAGTAATTACACTTCATTAATTACATTAAATAATTACTTATCAAATTCTCAAGTGATTATCTTAAATTAATTAAAAAGTAATTAGAGGATCATTACTATAATTAATGATGTAATTAAGAGATGATTAATTAAGAATAATTAATCAATAACAAGTGATTATGGAGTAATTAATTAATGTAATTAATTAAGGATTAACATAATTAGTTATAGTTAATTAATTAATGAAGTAATTAAAGGTTAATTACTGTATTTGATTAAGAGTAATTAATTTGTGAAATTAATTAAAGGATAATTACTTGAATGTAATTAAAGGATAATTAATCAAGGGTGATTAATTAAGGTGGATAATTAGAGGATGATTAATTAATTGATTTGTAATTAATTAATGTTTAAGTAAGCAAGATTTATAGTGATGGAAGTAATTAATTTAATTTATTTTAAATTAATTAGAGATAATGTGATTGATTAATCTTTGCTTATAAATGAATGAATTAGATTGGATGCCTTGGATTGTTTGATATCTCTGATATGAGATATGTGCTAATCTGTGATATGAGATGCTTTGATTGAATTGTGATGATATGGCTTGTATATCTGTGAATATGTGAATTATCTATCTATTTGAATATAGATAATAGAATTGAATTTTTTTAACTTTAAAACAACTTGGCCTTTAAGATACGTTTGGATTTCGATGAGACCGGGATCGGGTATCAAATTTGATTATCTGAAAACCACATCGATCCAAGTTAAATGGTAGGTCGTGAATCTCAAGTGAAGATGAAGATTCAGAGTGCAAGGGTTATTGTCGTTAACTATGAGGGTGATTCCAAAATGAGTGTAACGAGATAATGCCTTCGGTTTTGTTCGAACCCGGAACGAACTTGTATGGATTGAATGCTTTCAGAACATCGTCAGGTGGACGATGAGCATTCTAAGATAGATGTGTTCTATTAAAAAGGTAATCATAGCCTCAAGCCTCATCAACCGGGAATGGCTAAAACAGGGGAGGTGCAGCAAGGTTAAGTGGGTCGCGCTCAAGTAGGACAAGGTTTTCCCCTGTCTAGAGGTTCCTTTTTATTCGGCTTAGTGGGCAGTTTGTGATGGCCATCTGCGGGGTTGTCTTGTTTGGGACTATCCAGTAAGGGATGGTTCCGGCCTTGTGTTGCAGGGGATTGGGAATGATCCTCGGTACGGTGATCTAGGCCCCGTACTGTGATGGGCGGTACCCCAGTAGCCCTACCATTGTATGGAATCCAATCTCCAATAAGTGATCTCGGATTTGATTGTAAACCTATGTTTGCTGGAATTTAATGAATGTAACAATTTCGGCTAATGTGATTATTTATTTGAGAATCCTAGACCCTATTATAATATAACTGGATTTCCTATCAAATGTTTTGGTTATCGTAAGGTAAAAACTTTTCCGTGTTTATGTGCGGGAAGTCTTACGAGATACCTTTTGTTTGCAAAGGTTTTTCAAAGTTAAGCAACTTTAACTTGTTACTCACACCAGACCCATGTCTGACCCTGAGTTTATTTTCTATTTTCTTAAACTCTTGGGTACTCAAATTTTTACGAGTAGCCAAGGGATTCAGGTTAGATTTGACGAATTCTGGAGGAGTATGGAGCAGGAGGCTTCAGCGTATAGATATGTTATGATTCTGTTGTGCTAGTGTATCTGTATCTCTGTGTTGTATTTGATTTGTAATAACTAGACAGATGTTTATAACTGTCTAGTATGTGATGTATAAGTTGTGTAACTCTGATAGATGTTGTATACTATGTAATAGCTTATGTGATTAATATAATTTATTCGTTCCGCTATGAGATTCTGATGTTGTTAGTTCTTTCTTCTCTATCTTTTCTCTTTTCTATCCCTTTCTTTCTTATTAATGATGCGTCATTCTGTGGAATGAATGGCGGGTCGTTAAAGACTGTAACGACCCAGAATTTTCGATCCCAAAAATTTCAGATAGTTAGAAGAAGAAGAAAGAGATAGAAGAAGAAGAAACAGAAACACATCACAGATTCTCACATTCGCAGCGGATAAAATATAATATCAAATAATAGCAGTTTACAAAAGAGTACCATATCTGTCAATTTTCACTTTAATACATCAGAGTTACACACATACATAACACGTAACATGTACAAATCAACATGTCTCGGATAAACAGAAATATATCACGGTAGAAATACTCCATACGTTCCTGCCATCCAGCTCACCTCCTGAGCTCCAGAACGTCCTTACCTGAAAATATGTAATGCTCGGGTACAACACAGAGATATATATACACTACCAACCTCAACATTCAAACTCCAACCATTGGTAGTTGTGTTATATTTGAGTTGTAATAACTAGATAGATGTTTATAACTGTCTAGTATGTGATGTATAAGCTGTGTAACTCTGATAGTTGTTGTATGCTATGTAATAGCTTATGTGATTAATATAATTTATTCGTTCCGCTGTGAGTTTCTGATGTTGTTTAGTTCTTTCTTCTCTATCTTTTCTCTTTCTATCCCTTTCTTTCTTCAAGATGATGCATCTTTCTGGTCGATGAAAGTCGGGTTATCACAGGTGGTATACTGTGACGACCCGACTTTTTCACCACAGAAAGTCGCATCATCTTGAAGAAAGAAAGGGATAGAAAATAGAAAAGATAGAGAAGAAATAAAGAATAACATCATAATATCAACAGCGGAACGAATAAATTATATTAATAACATAAGTATTACATAATATACAACAATTATCAGAGTTACACAGATTATACATCACATACTAGACAGTTATAAACACCTGTCTAGTTATTACAACTCAATACAACACAGAGATACCAACACAGCGGAACACTATATGTATCTACAATGTTGAAGCCTCCTGCTCCATTGCTCCTCCACAATTCGTCAAAGCTAACCTGAATCTCTTGGCTACTCGTACTGTGACGTCCCAATTTTTCATACCCGAAAAATCGAACCATCAGGATTAAAGAAGAAAGAGGTAGAAGAAGAAAATAGAAAATCAACATCAGAATCTCACAATCGCAGCGAAACAATATATAATATATAAATGACTGATCTTTACACAAAAAGAAACTATATATGTTTTATACATTACATCATCAGAGTACAACACAATCAAACAAATATTGGACAGTTATATTAACTTGTCCTCACGAAAGCTGACTATACAGCCCATACTACACAGCGGAATATACTTCAAATACAAGTGATACGTCTCGCCATCCAGCTCGTCTCCTGAGCTCCACAGCATTCAATCATGTATCTGTAATACTCAGTCTGACCCGAGCATTATAATAAAATAACACCCGAGTCAGTCTGGAAAACCAGTGTGAGAAAACACACTCAATATGGATTATTAAAGTTTTCCAAACCCTTTGAAATCAAAAGCATCTCGTAAGACCACGCCACAAATAAACATGTCGGGTTTTTACCTTACGATAGCCAAAACACTTTTTATCAAATCCGTCTGATATTATAATAGTGTCTATATACAAATACTTATTCAAATAGCTGAAATTGTTACATGATTAAATTCCAGAATACTAGCCACAAAGTGGGTTCTACAAACAAAAACCGTAAAAGCACATAGGGAGAATGGATTTCCAACTAATGACTAGGCACTAGGGTACCACATGTTATAGTACCTGGTCTAGATCACTTAATTACAAATAAAACTTAGAGAATAATTAGATATTTAGAATAATTACTTTTAAACTGTAATTCTTAATTATTTATTTAAATCATAAATTTTGGTAATATTATGTAGATTTTGAAGTGTTTTTAAAATTCTTAAATAAAGGGTTTATAGTTTAAAATGTTTAACAGGTAATTTATCTGATAATAAGTATTTAATAAATTCTGGCTTCATTCCTTTTCGAGGACGAAAAGATTCAAAGGGGGGAGGAATGTAATAACCTGGATTTTTGGACATCTGTAATTGATAAAATAACTGGATTTAATTTGTAGAAATACTGATTTATAAGTTAATTAAATAATTCTGGTAATTATATATATATATATATATATATATATATATATATATCGGGATAAGTATTGGTTTGGTAATCCTCCTAGTATAATTATTTAAAATTAGCAAACTTACTATTTTCAAACAAATTTAATGTGTGTTATTTAAATACATATATATGAGTCAATTTAAAATTAAATTTTAATTTGAGAATTGAAATTCAAAAATAAATAGAATTTGTGTTGTTTATAAATAAATTGTGATTTGAAATTTGGAATTTAAAATTCAAATAAATATATTGAAAATATTACTTGTAATAGATAGTTTGTATATTTAAAGAACATCATTTAATATAGATAAATATATATATAACCATTTAAAACCTAATACATAATTTATAAAATATAATACATATGTTAATATAAGAAATATGGTTTATGACATTTGTAAAAATATAAACACATGCAAAAATACAAGTGTTACTTTGATGTAATGCTCGGGTCAGACCGAGTATTACAGATTTCCAGGTTAGGACGTTCTGGAGCTCAGGAGGCGAGCTGGATGGCGGGAACGTATGGAGTGTTTCCGTTGTGATATATTTCTGTTTATCTGAGACATGTTGATTTGTATATGTCCAGTGTTTGAGTATGTGTGTAACTCTGGTGTATAAAAATGTAATCAATAGATACAGTATTCTTTTGTAAACTGTTATTATTTGATATTATATTTTGACCCACTGCGAATGTGAGAATCTGTGTTGTGTTTCTGTTTCTTCTTCTTCTATCTCTTTCTTCTTTTCCTAACTATCTGGAATTTTCAGGATCGAAAATTCTGGGTCGTTACATTTCCAAATGTAACGACCCGAAATTTTCGATCGTGAAAATTCCAGATAGTTAGGAAAGAAGAAAGAGATAGAAGAAGAAGAAACAGAAACACATCACTAATTCTCACAAATCGCAGCGGATCAAAATATAATATCAAATAATAACAGTTTACAAAGAATATCTGTATATGTCCAGTGTTTGTGTATGAGTGTAACTCTGATGTAAAAATATAATTGACAGTTATATTAACTTGTCCCACAACAGAATACACAGTACACGCAACACAGCGAAATATACATCAAGTACGAGTGATACGTTTCGCCATCCAGCTCGTCTTCTGAGCTCCATAGAGTCCATCCAAAATCTATACCCTATAATACTCGGTCTGACCCGAGCATTATAATAAAATAACACCCGAGTCAGTCTGGAAAACCAGCATGAGAAAATCACACTCAAATTGATTATTAAAGTTTCAAAAATCCTTTGAAAATCAAAAGCATCTCGTAAGACCACGCCACAAATAAACATGTCGGGTTTTTACCTTACGATAGCCAAAAACACTTTTTATCAAAATCCTCTGATATTATAATATACACACACTTCTACCTCATCTACCTATATAACTTATGTTGGAAAACCCGAAGAGGTAACCCAACAAATAGGCAGATATAGATATATATATGTATATATAAAAATTACAAGTACGCTCTCTCAAGAAGGAATCTACTCCAAAGCCTAGGTATTCACTCAACCTAGCGCTCTGATACCACTAATGGAAGAGGCTCATATGTTGTGGTTAGAGGTGTATCTGTCAAGACTGTAGACCTAATACCGTCTCGAATAAGCTTTGCATCTTGGTGAAAGGATTTCATTGATCTCAGAGAAAGTATTTTCAAGGGTTGAAGTATATTCTTGGAGTGTGAGCTTGGTTCGCTCTCGTGTGAGCGGATTTTCAAGAGTTTGGATATGTCGGATGAGCAGAAGCGAGTGATGGTATCTTGGCGACTTCAGGAAAGAGTAGCCGTGTGATGGGATGCAGTATCCATGGATGGTTCCGGCCTTGTGTTGCAGGGGATTGGGAGTGATCCTCGGTACGGTGATCTAGGCCTCGTATTGTGATGGGCGGTACCCCAGTAGCCCTGCCATTGTATGGAAATCCAACTTCCAATAAGTGCCATCGGACTTGATTGTATACCTATGTATGCTGGAATTTAATGAATGTAACAATTTCGGCTATGTGAATATTTATTTGGAAACCCTAGACACTATTATAATATAACCGGATTTCCTATCAAAGTTTTGGTTAGCGTAAGGTAAAAACTTTTCCATGTTTATGTGTGGGATGTCTTACGTGATACCTTTGTTTCAAAAGGTTTTGAAGTTAAGCAACTTTAACCGTTTACTCACACCAGACCCATGTCTGACCCGGAGTTTATTCTGTTTTTCTTAAACTCTTGGGTACTCAAATTTTTACGAGTAGCCAAGGGATTCAAGTTTTCTTTGATGAATTCTTGAGGAAGAATGGAGCAGGAGGCTTCAGCGTTTTTAGATATATTGTGGTTCCGCTGTGTTGATCTCTGTGGTGTTCTGTGTTGTATTTGAGTTGTAATAACTAGACAGGTGTTTATAACTGTCTAGTATGTGATGTATAATCTGTGTAACTCTGATGTATATGATACTATGTAATATCCTATGTGATATAATATAATTTATTCTTTCCGCTGTGAGACTCTGATTGTGTTTCTTTCTTTCTTCTCTATCTTTTCTCTTTTCTATCCCTTTCTTTCTTATAAATGATGTGTCATTCTGTGGAATGAATGGCGGGTCGTGACAGTGGTATCAGAGCTAGGTTTTAAAACTGTTTTTAAAAATAGTTTACTCACCTATTTGTTCCAAATCCGAGACCCGACATGTTTAAATTATTAATTAAGGTTTAAAAGTAAGCTAATTTATGTTTAAATAAAAGTAATTCTTTTGAATAATTGTTTTGTTTCAAGGTTTAAAAGTAAGTTATTTTAAATAATTAAGTTTAATCTATTTAATCATGTGATCTTTATTTATAAATTAATTCTTAATTTATTTTAAATAAATAATGTGACTAAAGAATTAATTAAGATGAAATGTTTTTTTAAATTATTAATTTACCTTAATCTCTTAAGTCAATTTATGTGTTAATGATGATTAATTATAAGGTTTATTAATTAAAGATTTTATTGATAATTAAGTGATTAATTAAAATAAATGATTTATCTTTAAATTAATTCAAGTTTAAGTAACTAAAGATTAATTAATCAATGACAATAATTAAAAGATAATTACTTAATGATAGTAATTAAAGAATAATTAATTAATTTATTAATTGATGATTAAAGGTTAATTAAACAATAATTAAGGTTGATTAATAAATAATTAAGATTTATTAATTGATAATTAAGGGTTAATTAATTTATAATTAAGGATAATAAATCGTTAATTAAGGATAATTAATGAAAGTAATTATGTGATTAATTAATTATAATCACATGATTAATTAAACTTGCTTATAAATAATTGGATTATTATTGAATACCTTGATTTGGTTGATAGCTCTGATACCAAATGTAACGACCCAGAAATTTCGATTCCGAAATTTCCGGATAGTTAGAGAAAAGAAGAAAGAGATAGAAGAAGAAGAAGAAATCAGAAACACCAAACCATAGAATTCTCACATTCGCAGCGGATCAAAATATAAAATCATATAAAATAACAATTATACAAATGAAAAACTATACTTATCAAATTACACTTTAATACATCAGAGTTACACATATACACAACACTGGACAGATACAATCAACATGTCCCAAATAACCATAATATATCACAGCGGAATACACTCCATACGTTCCTGCCATCCAGCTCGCCACCTGAGCTCCAGAACGTCCTAACCTGAAAATCTGTAATACTCGGTCTGACCCGAGCATTACATCATATTCGAGTAAAGCCATGTGGTATGGGACACATGGTTGTTACTTGAATGATTACTATTATGGAGTATACGACACTTATTCTGGAGATATTATGGGTTTTCGTGCCCATCTGGAGTTATGGGATTTCATGCCCATCTGGAGTTTATTCGATTTCATGTCCATCTTGTGGATTATGGATTTTTATATCCATCTTAAGATAGCATGCGCATTCGGTGAGTTTTCATGCTCACCAATCTGGAGTATTTTAGGCGCATCCCCTTGTAATTTATGGATTTCTATTACTGATTTCTAGACTCTATGAGATTTGAGTTTTTCCCTAAAGATTTTATGATGTTTTGCTTTACAAGGCTAAATTTGAATTTGAATTTTTGGTGAATAAGTTTTGGAGAACAATGATATTCTTTTGGGATTTGACCCTATATAACCAAGTGTTATATTCTTAAGATATATTTTACCATTATCATTACTATCTCACATTTGTGGAATTAAAACTAGACTGACCCGTTTATTATTTTATAATATTCAGGTCAGACCGAGATGTTTTAGATGCTTCTATTTGATGACTTCTAGAGTTGGATCTTTCAGGAGCTAGTTAGATGTTCCTTATCACTCTGAATAGACTTATGTAGTAGCCTATTTTAGTTGTCAAGATAGAGACTCATTTTGTATGCATATATGTTATTTTGGGTTGTCGAGTATACTTATTGAGTGGATCTTTTATGACCACTATTTTGTGGGCTATCTCATGTATATGCCCTCATTCGCTCCAATTGTGTATTCTATGTATATTCTGATGTACACTCTATTATCCTGTGATTCTGTGTTATGTGATATTCTGTATTGTTCTGTAGTATTTACATCACCATATTATTATTTTACGGCTAGATCGTTTACGTCGAATCCACATCTGAAATGAAAGAGAGAGAAAATTCTCATCCAATTTGACATATCGATACTCATCTAAAGCAATACTTATGAATGGTCGCTGCTAACCAGCCTTATTCTCTGCATTAGCAGACGATATTACCTAGTAATATCCTTTGTTAGTGTGGGTCTAGAGGTGGGCATTACAATTAATTTTACGAACATCATACTTAAGGAGAGGAACGAACATTCCCATTGACACTAAAGTGTGAAGCATTTACAAAAGCAGAATGGAAGAATCAAGACGTTTATCTATCGAGAGATATAGCAGAACGGAGAGGCAAATGAAAGATGTATATATGCTCAATTTTACAGTAAATTTCGACGAATGAAGCCAAGCGTTCCTACAACCTGCCAAATTTGGATTATTTTCGTGTTCACGTGTATTAGTAGCATGTTTACATAGTTCAGCAGGTGCAAGTAGGACCCCAATTTCAAGAAGTAACGAATATGGTTCCTAAGTTACAACATCATTCAACAATAAAGCAAACTCATTACAATAAAATTGGACGTTTTCAGGGGTTTCATGCCAATTTCTGGGATAATTCCACCTGCAACCATATGGAAGATTACGATCCAAATCATAGGGTTTGATAGATATGGATGTCTGATATCTAAATGAAACCAAGACCATGACCATATCAAGGCAATACAACCATTTAATAATTTTGTTTTTTTGCAACACAACATTTATCAATTCATTATACAAATAACAAAATATTGTACTACCTCATGCATAGTGACCACATTGCAATAGATCGGTCAACAATGACAAAATTTTCAAGCTACATCAATCTTTCGAATGATCCGTAAAAGGCCAAGAATTTAAGAAGTACAAGATTACGACACGGCTACGACGACATTATCAATATATATGTCGCGTCTTCGTCAAGTGATCTTAAAATGTTTTTCTAAATCACCTTATACTAACATAAATTTTAAATTTTACAACATTACCCAGAGGCAATATACAAGTAATTACTCATAAAACAATCCAAAATTATCATAGTCGTAACTCTTAAGATAAATTGGTGAACCATCAGTTGGTAAGCCTAACAAGTAATGTACGTCGCATACAATGATGGCCATTTCTTCTACTCTCAAGTTAAAAGTACTTGTCTTCGACCTTTATTGATCACACCAAGCCATAACAAGATGATGATCTAATCAAATTTATACAGCTTGTATTGCATTCCAAAAACTAACTACTTTCAAGTTTTCTTCAAGTCGTGAATCTTTATAATCTATTTCTTTAATCTTACTTGAATGGTCTGCAAGTTGAACTATTTCAACATTTTGGTTTTTAAATTCAACAAAAATCAACATTTTATAATATATTTACTTTAACCAACAATCCAATACAAAAATAGTTACATACTTATCAACTGGTCTAGTGGTAAATCTAAAAAAACACTTAATACATAGCCATTAATCCCTAAAATCAATTCAATTATGTACTCTAAAAATTCAAATTAGGGTTTTCATTTTCATATATGAAATAATTAACATGTTAGCTTATTAACACAATAAACCATAAATTAGCTAAATATGAAAATATCAACTTCAACTCTAAATTAGGGTGAAGTTCAAAATTTTATACCTTTAACTAATTTGTTAAGAAGATGACGAGCCTTCCATTTTAGAGCAAGAAATACGCAAATTCAAGTATATTTTACTTTTTAAGATGATTTGTTATTAGGGACTGAATAAGAAATGAGTTAGGGATTGAGAAAGAGAGGTTGAAGAAAATGGATTGAAAACAAACAATGAACTGACTGTTTAATTTCATCATATTTTAACATTTGTGCAATTTAAAATTGCGCAAGTAGAGAAAAAAATTATATTTCTATAACATGTTTTCCTGAAAAGCGTGGATCAAAATTTTATTCTTTTAAATCAAACTCAATAGACGATGGAAGGGGCGAGAAATGAAAGCAACCTTTCCATACAAATACATCATGAAATCTATATTAGAAGTAGCACATGTGAATAAAGTCAAGCCAAATTAAATTGAATTTAATTTAGTTCAAAATGATCGGTTGCACCCACAGTCGAGCATCAATATTAGTTAGGGATTGAAACATCGAATGAAAATTGAAGGAATTTGATATATATCTTTGATTAGTAGGGTAAAAAAAACTAAGGAGAGGAAGCTTCTTGATTGGTAGGATGATTACTTGGGTTGATGCAAAATTAAAGATCAGAATGGATTTAGAAGGAGAATGAAAGGAAAAATTAGTTATATGAGAAAAATACAAAGAAATGTAGCATTTGGTTGAAAAATGAATTTTCTGTTTTATATTTTCAACAATCTGCTTTAAAATGCATGGAATGAGCGGAGGGATGGATAACAGTCAATTCAAAAATGATTTTAACATTTAAACTTGAAAATGACTTTTTTTATTATTTTTCGCATTTTAGGAAATATCAATAGCTATCTTTCTTTTTACTGGTTCACCCCTCTATTGGAATGATTATGATTCTCTAACTCGATCATTCTTCTCTTTCGGGTCATTTGACATACATATTAAAAACGCAAAACAAACAATGTATTTTCTAACCAAACACTGCATTCGTTTTTTGATCATAAAGCAAAGTAAAACAAAAATTTAAAAAACTACGTGAAGCCAGGTGGAGGAAGGAGAACAAAGTATCATGAGAGGAAAGGAGAGCAAATGATTTTTGTAAAGTAGAAACTTAAGCTCAACCTGTTTATTCATTCAAAATAAAAAAGTGATGAGATGTAGGGAAATGGGAGTAAATTCCTGCACCAAATGTGATGCAGCAGCATACCTTGAATCGCGAACGACTTCCTTAGGTCGCGGCGAAACCCTAGATCGCTCCAGTCTAGGTCGCGAAGCTACGGAAGGTCGCGAAGCCCTAAGCCGCGAAGCTGCAGCAAGTCGCTAAACTTCCTTTGTCGCGAATCCATTAGATCGCTCCAGCCTTATGTCGCGAAGATCCTATGTCGTGAATTCCTCCAGTAGGTCGCTCCGCCTTATGTCGCGTGGCCTTATGTCGCTCCAGTTAAGTCGCTCCATCGAAGGTCGCGAACGAGAGAAGGTCGCGAACGACATTCCAGTTAGGTCGTGAAGCTTAGGTCGCTGAACTTTCTTATGTCATTGATTGCTTCCAGCCTAGGTCGCGAGCATTTCCTTAGGTCGCTGAAGATTCTTGTCGCGAGCAGATGTTCCAGAATTGCTTAGGTCGCTGTCGAGTTCCTTAAGTCGCGAATTTCTTTATGTCGCTGATGGTAAAGTCGTTTGTTTCTTAAGTCGTTTCTTTTATGTCGCACTGATTGTTAAGTCGTTTGTTTCTTAATTCGCATTGTTTTGTTAAATCGTTTGCCGTTAAGTCGTTTGATTGTTAAGTCGTGTTGTAATTGTGTTGAAGTCCGTATGTGCTGTGATTCCCTATAAATAGGGGTGTGTTGTCATTTGTAAAAGGGAGTTGAATATTGAATAAAAATTTGGTTTGTGCTTTGTGCCACCATTAAAATTGGAAGTTGAGTGTTATCTCCTTTCCCCATCTTCGGATATTCGAGTGCGCTCGAATCAACGAACTTGAAGCCGATTCATGGAATCTCGTGCGCGAGATCAACGTCGAAGAATCGTAGATCTTCTAACGCGGTATCGTGCGCGATCAACGTGTTGAAGATAGCTAGAATCCGGTATCTTGTAACGCCCCACTCAGAGACCCACTGTAACAAAGAGTATTACGGGAGTAATACTGTCTGTTAAAGCGGAGAATAGAGTATAGTGGAAGCGACCATTTGTAATCAAGCTATAACTATCTACTGAATACGTCGAAAGGATGGTATCTATATTTTTTTTTCAAGTGGTTCGACATATTCGGTAAATACTTATAACGAAATTACAAATGGCTAAAGATCTATCAGGACAAAGCATAATAATAATAAATGATAAAACATCACAGAACAGAATCACATAACAGATATAAAATCCCAGAACAATACATCGTCAATACAGATCCAAATACTATAAGTGGGTACAAAGCCACTGCCCACACATGTGGGTCAAAAATATGTACATATCAAAGTCTGAATAATAACAGAGTAGCGGAATAGTGGACAAATAAAAGCGCTATCTATCAGCATAGCAGATAATGTCCAAGCGGAAGCACAGAAGCTAAGTCCAGAGACCTAACCTGAAACAACTCGGTCTGACCCGAGCGAAAACACTCGGGTCAGGCTAGCTAAACAATCAGTAATAACTGAGATATATAATAATGCGGTACATAAATAAAATAGTACTTATCCAAAGAGAAGTATATTATGAATCCACATGAATATAATGACGATCCCTAATCATCAATAAACAATAAAAATCTCCAAAGAGAAATCAACACCAAAGTGTAGAATAAATAAAATCGCCTCATATCATCGGCGTAGCCAAAGCTATAAAAAGATGCCCATAGGCAATAATCCCAAGAGTGACCAGAGTCTGTAATCAATGCCCAAGCAAAGATCGATGCTCCAAAGAGCAATGGGGATATACTGAAAAGTCAATGAAATCCAACACTGAAAAGCAGTGTCCAGAGACACTGTGAATCCACAAGGTAATCGCACTTACATCGTATGGTTCCATAGAACCAACACCGAATGGCGGTACTCAAATGGATATAAAAATCATCAAATAATACCAATATTGCACGTGCACCGACCAGAGTCGTTGTTGCCAAGTACTGTAGAGTTGTGATCGATCACTCGCACAGATGCGGAACGCGCGAGACAGCAAGATCCTTCCCAGAAGGATAAAGGCCCAGAGGCGCATGCCGAAAAATAAACTGCTCCATAGAGCAGGTGTCCAGAGACGGTTGCCCAGAGGCGTGGTGACCCAGAGGTCCAGTACTGGCCGCCCAAAGGCTAATGTGTCACCAACTTCTTGGAGAGGAACCCGTAAAGTGTTAACAATGAGTCCCATACCCCACGTTCGCACTAAACGGTTTACTAACCAATAGCAAGCTCACACTCCAAACAATAAAAAGTCCACCTCGTATCATCGGTAAACTAGACCCAAAGGTCAAAACGATCAATCGAATAGGTCGGGGATTAACCGGAAAGAAAATACACACGGTTCCATAGGCCGGAGATTTCCTAACCGTTTAAGCACCTTTCCACTTCGCTCGACGTGCTAAAAAGTGAGTGTGAGATTTTTATTATAGAAAATAATGGTGCGAAACGGATTTATAATTGATTTTGAAATCACTTTAAAACGGCTTTTGAAAACTCTCCTATTATGGAGTAATTAATTTAATAATTAAAAATAATATTATATAATAATTTCTAAAGCCATTTAGGAGTGAAAAAAAAATCTTTTGAAAATGATTCATAAAACCCGTGTACGAAATCTAGAGACAAATCTCAAAGAAATCAATAAAACCAGAAAATCACTGAAAAATATTCTAAGTGTTTGTAAACATTCAAAAACAGCTGCGAACCCAAGTTCGGCAATTTATTTGGACCAGCAAACGGTGTCCAAATGTCATGAAAATTTGCAGGCATGTAGTACAACATCCCTACTTTAAGATGCAAAAAGAATTTCTGGATTCCGAGTTGAGACGAAGTGGCAGCGACATCTCAAAGTTGGACCCAGAAAAAGATTCATACTGTTTACCAACAGCGACCAGAGTTCAACTTTGACACGAAATTCGAAGTGCTAAACGAACTCCGATGTTTCCCAAACTTTCCAGAGATGGAGTTCGAAACTCCACCTTTCCAACGAGACCAAAAACGTCGAATTCCGACTTAGGATGCGATCGTGGCGGCATCGCAAACCCAGCTCGCTTGGGCTGGGGATGAGATACATACCCCCAGCCCAAACGGGCTGGGGTTCATTCAGGCCCCAGCCCGCCTGGGCTGGGAAGAAATTGCAAGCCCAGCCCGTCTGGGCTAAGAAAGTGGGCTCAAGCCCCCAGCCCGTCTGGGCTGGGGAGTTGGGAGCAGACCCAGCCCGCCTGGGCTGGGGATGTAAGGGGGAGCCCCCAGCCCGCCTGGGCTGGGGATTCAAGGGGAGCCCAGCCCGCCTGGGCTGGGTGGAAGGGGAGCCCCAGCCCACCTGGGCTGGGTGGAAGGGGGACGCGCCAGCCCGCCTGGGCTGGCCTGCAACCGGCTAGCCCAACAGGGCTAGCCTGCTGCGCCCGGGCAGCAGCCTAGGTGCAGCCCAGGCCTGCCCTGGTGCACCCAGAACCCTGTTTCAGCCTGTTTTCAGGCTGAAACATTCCAGCCAGCACAAATTGCTGGTTTTTGGTGATTTGGGGTGTTTTTTTCAAGTTTTTGGCATCAAATTTCACCAATATTATAACTAGCAATAATCACTAATAAATAGTAATTACCTCAAAGAAGCAATGGATCAAATAGTTAGTGTGCACAATATCAAGCAAGCCAATTCCTCAATCCCAAAGCATAAGATCATGAAACTTCAAGGACCCAAAATTAAAAAAACAAAACAAAGATTACACAAGATGGAAGAGATAAAATAAGGATTAAGAAAGATTAGAGAATAGGAGAGATTGCATTACCTTTCAAAGATTAAACTAGTTTAATTATGAAGAGAAGAAGATAAATCTTCTAAAGGGAGGCCATTAATTATGTTTAGATCTAGGTTTAGGAATTTATGAAGAGGAGTGTTAGGGTTTATGGGAGGGGTTTGAGATATTATATAGGAGTGGGTTGGTTAATGGGTCATGGTAAGAGGTTTTAAAACCCATTAGGACTTAGTTTATTTTCCTAAGGTTATCATGTGAACAAAATCCTAAGTGGCATCCTAATTTTAATTAAAATCATATAATTGTCTCATTAGCCAATTAAACCCATTATCACCTTTTAAAATTCCCCTTTTAAATATTAAATCCCAAAAATATTAATTTCCCCATTTTAAACCCGAAATACTTTAATTTGCAAACCAATTGCAAAATTAAATTCCCAAAAATTTGTTTAGCTCCCTTTTTAACTTAAGATCATAATTTTTAATTTATCATTCGGTAATTGCAATCTCAGGGTTGTTACAGACTCCCTCCCTTAAGAAAATTGCGTCCCCGCAATTCCTTAAATATAGAAGTCGTCTATAACATCTAATCCACAAAAGGAATACAGAAGATAAAATATAGATGCTCACCCGTGTCGGAAGATGAAAGAAAACCGGGATAAGTAGGCTCGATAAATTCTCTGGTCTCCCAAGTGCAGTCCTTAGGATTAGACGACCATTGAATCTTCACAAGCGGAACCTCTTTGTTTCGAAGACGTCTGATCTCCGAATCAAGCACACGAAGAGGACGCTGCTCTATAGATAGATCGGGTGAGATCTCCAAATGAGGCTCGATAATAGAATCAGGATCGCGCACACACTTGCGAAGCTGAGAGACATGGAACACATCATGTATTCCAGAGAAATGAGCAGGTAGAGCCACACGATAAGCAACGGGGCCGATGCGTTCCGTAATAGGAAATGGTCCGACATAACGAGGAGCCAACTTTCTTGTAGAGCTGAAACGCACAACCCCCTTCATGGGAGATATCCGAATAAAGACATGATCACCAATGGAGAACTCAAGAGGCTTCCTACGGCTGTCCGCGTAGGATTTCTGACGGTTATGTGCCTCTTTCATTCTCTGACGAATAAGAATAATTTTCTCAGAAGATTCCCGAACTGAATCTGGACCAAGAAGGTGCTTCTCACCAGATTCTAACCAACAAGCAGGAGAGCGACATGGCCTTCCGTAAAGAGCCTCGAAAGGGGCCATGCCGATACTAGACTGAAAGCTGTTGTTGTAGGAGAACTCTACAAGCGGTAAGTGATCCTCCCAACTACCTCCGAAATCCAGAATACAACAGCGCAAAAGATCCTCTAAAACACGATTCACCCTCTCCGTCTGACTGTCGGTCTGAGGATGATAAGCAGTCGAGAGATTCAGCTTTGAGCCCAAAGCTGACTGTAGGCACTTCCAGAAGTGACTAGTAAAGATAGTGTCTCGATCACAGACGATAGAGCTAGGAATGCCATGAAGTCGAACGACTTCCTTCACATATAACTTGGCAAGCTGAGGAGCAGTCCGAGTGGACTTAATAGGAATGAAATGAGCTGATTTGGTCAAGCGATCGACGATGACCCAAATAGAAGTATGGCCTGACCTCGATCGAGGTAGACCGTCAATAAAATCCATGGATATCTGATCCCATTTCCACAATGGAATCTCTAGCGGCTGAAGAAGACCGGATGGACGCTGGTGCTCAGCTTTGATCTGTTGACAAGTCATGCAACGGCTTACATAACTTACAACATCACTCTTCATGCCTTCCCAATAATATACCCGACACATATCGGCATACATCTTGCTCGAACCGGGATGGATGGTGTACTTAGTGCGATGACACTCGTCCAGAATGTCATGCCTAAGTGATAAATCAGATGGTACCAAAATACGTTTCTTCCTGCGAAGACACCGATGAGAATCAATAGAATAATCCAACAATGTCTCATCACTGGATCCCGACTCAAGGAGATGAATATATCGCAACAAGTCTGGATCCTGCCGCTGAGCATGGGCAATGCGATCCAATAGAATAGGTCGAGCTTCCAAGCTGAATAACAAGATCTGAGAATCAGAAGACGGAGCTCGATTTCGAATATCACACATAGAAAGAGTCTCAAGAATATCCCACTCGGCAATCATCATAGAAACAACTGCCGAGTGTTTGCGATTGAGCGCATCTGCAACACGATTCCCCTTGCCAGGGGTATACTGAATATCTAAATCATATGAGGCGAGAAACTCGAGCCATCGCTGCTGCCTCATATTGAGATCCTTCTGACTAAATAAATACTTCAGTGACTTGTGATCGGTGTAGAGAATGAAACGTTCGCCCAATAGATAATGACGCCACGTCTTCAAGGCAAAGACGGTAGCTGCTAACTCAAGATCATGAGTAGGATAGCGAACCTCATTCGGACGTAGCTGCCTAGAAGCGTAAGCAACTACCCGATCCTTCTGCATAAGCACAACACCGAGGCCGCTACCACAAGCGTCGGTGTAAACAACAAGATCCTGGTTACTCTCAGGAACCACAAAAATAGGAGCATGGGTGAGAAGTTCCTTCAATCGCTGGAAAGAAACTTCACACTTATCAGACCAAATAAAGCGAACCCCCTTACGAGTCAGAGTCGTGAGGGGAAGTGCAACACAAGAGAAATCCTTGATAAACTGACGGTAATAACCCGCCAGCCCAAGGAAGCTGCGAATATCATGGACGTTCTCGGGCTGCTTCCAATTCTGAATAGCTTCGATCTTGGCAGGATCGACGGAAATACCCTTAGATGATGCAATATGGCCCAAGAACTTGACCTTGCTCTCCCAAAAATGACACTTGGAGAGCTTGGCCTTAAGCTGATGCTGACGAAGAGTATCCAAGACGATCTGCAAATGATGAGCATGCTCAGCCTCGGATCTAGAATAAATAAGAATATCGTTGATGAAAACCAGAACGAATCTATCGATGTATTCTCGGAATACTCGATTCATAAGATCGACAAAGAAAGCCGGAGCGTTCGTCAAGCCGAACGGCATGACCAACCACTCAAAAGAACCATAACGAGTGCGAAATGCTGTAAGAGGAATGCTGTCTTCGGCGACTCATAGCTGATGGAATCCGGTGGCAAGGTCGAGCTGAGAGAAGACCATCGCACCGCTCAACTGATCAAACATATCGTCTATCTGTGGCAATGGATAACGATTTCTGATGGTCAACTCATTAAGCTTGCGATAGTCAATGCAAAGCCTAAGAGAGCCATCGGGCTTCTTAACGAAGACCACAGCAGCACCCCATGGCGAAGAACTGGACCGAATGAACTGCTTCGCTTCAAGCTCAACTAACTGCTTCCTGAGTTCCTCATTCTCCTTGGTAGACATTCTCGTAGGAGGACGCCCAACTGGATGAGAGCCTGGGATGAGATCGATGCGGAACTCAATAGCTCGCTTCGGTGGTAAACTAGATACTGGTTCGAAGATATCGGGGAAACCCCAAACAACTGGAATACGAGATATGTCTACCTCATCATCTCGTGAATCTAGAGAAAATAAAGTAACATCAGAAAGCCCAACATCTTGAAGAACAATAGCTAACAGAGAGGACGAGTCAGGGCGATGAATGAATAATATCCGCTCCGAACAAATAATTTTGGCGTCGTGCTGAACGAGCCAATCCATGCCAAAAATCATATCAAAGCCCAAATACTCCATAACGTGGAGATTTGCACGGAAAGAAAAGCCATAAAGATCAATATCTATATTCTCACAAAGCAAGCTAAGGGTCGTGGATCCACCAATGGGATTCACAATCCTTAGTGAGGAAACCATACAAGTAACATCCAAAGATAAAGTATCAACTAGTTCCTTTGATACGAATGAGTGAGAGGCACCCGTATCAAAGAGAACTCTACAAGATCTACCATGAAATAAAATAGAGCCTTCAAGAACGGAAGGATGTGTACCTTTAGGCTGAGTAGAAGTGGTAGGAGCCTTGGCAGCATTAAGCCTTCCAGGCTTGGCACTAGCTGGAGCAATAGGACAAGCGGTGATCCTGTGTCCCTCCTTCTTACAGAAGGTGCAATAGAGAGGTTTGGGACACTCTCGAATTAAGTGATCTGGAGAACCGCAGTTGAAGCATTTCTTCGGAGGACGGGTTCCACTAGGCTGAGCAGGAGTCTGGGACTGAGGACGAGTCTGAGGCTGAGTCTGAACAGTGGAACTGCTAGTCTTCTTCTTCTTATGCTGAAAAGAAGAGCCAGACTTGCCAGGAGGAAACCTCTTCTTGGTGGGGTTTGTGGAACCCCCTTCGCCATCATCACTATGCTCCATCTCGACTGACTCAAGATGTAGAGCTACATCGACTAGCTTCTCGAATGAGAGCTCAAGCTGTAGCATAAGCTGCCTCTTCAAATATTTCTTCAAGCCCTCAACAAATTTGAGGTTCCTCTTATAAGGAGTAGTAATAAACTCAAGGCCGTACTTGGATAGGGCCTCGAAGGAAGAGACATAATCGGATACGGAGGACTTCCCCTGCTTGAGATCAAGAAAGCGGCGAGCAAGGGAGTTCTTCTCTGACTCTGGGATGAATTTGAGCTCAAATCTCTCACGAAACTAAGCCCAAGTAAGCAAGGTCTCATCGATCTCGGTAATAAGGAGTTCGTACCAATCCAAGGCACGACTCTGAAGCTGACTAGAAGCAATAAGAACACGGTCATGATCCAGGATATCCATACGAGTGAAAATGCGCTCGCATATCCGAATCCAAGCCTGGACCTCTAAGACATTCTCGGAGCCACTGAACGGCTTCCCTCCGAGATGGGTAAAATCACTGCAGAGACACGCAAAAGCAGACTTGCGCGGAGCATCAGCAACTGGGGCTGGAGACTGAGAATGAGACTGGGAATTCCGAACCAGCTCCATGATCTGGTCGGTGGTCATGAACACGCCCTCTGGATGAGTGTTGCTGGACTGCCCAGCAGCACTGGTCTGACGTGTAGTTCTCCCTCTTCCCCTTCCAAACATACTGAAAGTCAAACAGGAATTAGAGTTAGACATGATTCAATGATAGATAATTAATTAAGGAATACTACGGAATATAACAGATTCCTACACATATTCCTAACTTATCTATCAATAGGCACAAGGAAGGGATTTGATTTAATTCGGATCCAATTAAAATGTATTGTACTAAGTGTATCTGTTCTGTGTTTATTATGCTTATTCCTGAAACCAGGCTCTGATACCAAACTGTAACGCCCCACTCAGAGACCCACTGTAACAAAGAGTATTACGGGAGTAATACTGTCTGTTAAAGCGGAGAATAGAGTATAGTGGAAGCGACCATTTGTAATCAAGCTATAACTATCTACTGAATACGTCGAAAGGATGGTATCTATATATTTTTTTCAAGTGGTTCGACATATTCGGTAAATACTTATAACGAAATTACAAATGGCTAAAGATCTATCAGGACAAAGCATAATAATAATAAATGATAAAACATCACAGAACAGAATCACATAACAGATATAAAATCCCAGAACAATACATCGTCAATACAGATCCAAATACTATAAGTGGGTACAAAGCCACTGCCCACACATGTGGGTCAAAAATATGTACATATCAAAGTCTGAATAATAACAGAGTAGCGGAATAGTGCACAAATAAAAGCGCTATCTATCAGCATAACAGATAATGTCCAAGCGGAAGCACAGAAGCTAAGTCCAGAGACCTAACCTGAAACAACTCGGTCTGACCCGAGCGAAAACACTCGGGTCAGGCTAGCTAAACAATCAGTAATAACTGAGATATATAATAATGCGGTACATAAATAAAACAGTACTTATCCAAAGAGAAGTATATTATGAATCCACATGAATATAATGACGATCCCTAATCATCAATAAACAATAAAAATCTCCAAAGAGAAATCAACACCAAAGTGTAGAATAAATAAAATCGCCTCATATCATCGGCGTAGCCAAAGCTATAAAAAGATGCCCATAGGCAATAATCCCAAGAGTGACCAGAGTCTGTAATCAATGCCCAAGCAAAGATCGATGCTCCAAAGAGCAATGGGGATATACTGAAAAGTCAATGAAATCCAACACTGAAAAGCAGTGTCCAGAGACACTGTGAATCCACAAGGTAATCGCACTTACATCGTATGGTTCCATAGAACCAACACCGAATGGCGGTACTCAAATGGATATAAAAATCATCAAATAATACCAATATTGCACGTGCACCGACCAGAGTCGTTGTTGCCAAGTACTGTAGAGTTGTGATCGATCACTCGCACAGATGCGGAACGCACGAGACGGCAAGATCCTTCCCAGAAGGATAAAGGCCCAGAGGCGCATGCCGAAAAATAAACTGCTCCATAGAGCAGGTGTCCAAAGACGGTTGCCCAGAGGCGTGGTGACCCAGAGGTCCAGTACTGGCCGCCCAAAGGCTAATGTGTCACCAACTTCTTGGAGAGGAACCGGTAAAGTGTTAACAATGAGTCCCATACCCCACGTTCGCACTAAACGGTTTACTAACCAATAGCAAGCTCACACTCCAAACAATAAAAAGTCCACCTCGTATCATCGGTAAACTAGACCCAAAGGTCAAAACGATCAATCGAATAGGTCGGGGATTAACCGGAAAGAAAATACACACGGTTCCATAGGCCGGAGATTTCCTAACCGTTTAAGCACCTTTCAACTTCGCTCGACGTGCTAAAAAGTGAGTGTGAGATTTTTATTATAGAAAATAATGGTGCGAAACGGATTTATAATTGAGTTTGAAATCACTTTAAAACGGCTTTTGAAAACTCTCCTATTATGGAGTAATTAATTTAATAATTAAAAATAATATTATATAATAATTTCTAAAGCCATTTAGGAGTGAAAAAAAAATCTTTTGAAAATGATTCAAAAAGCCCGTGTACGAAATCTAGAGACAAATCTCAAAGAAATCAATAAAACCAGAAAATCACTGAAAAATATTCTAAGTGTTTGTAAACATTCAAAAACAGCTGCGAACCCAAGTTCGGCAATTTATTTGGACCAGCAAACGGTGTCTAAATGTCATGAAAATTTGCAGGCATGTAGTACAACATCCCTACTTTAAGATGCAAAAAGAATTTCTGGATTCCGAGTTGAGATGAAGTGGCAGCGACATCTCAAAGTTGGACCCAGAAAAAGATTCATACTGTTTACCAACAGCGACCAGAGTTCAACTTTGACACGAAATTCGAAGTGCTAAACGAACTCCGATGTTGCCCAAACTTTCCAGAGATGGAGTTCGAAACTCCACCTTTCCAACGAGACCAAAAACATCGAATTTCGACTTAGGATGCGACCGTGGCGGCATCGCGAACCCAGCCCGCTTGGGCTGGGGATGAGATACATACCCCCAGCCCAAACGGGCTGGGGAAGCCCCAGCCCGTGCGGGCTGGGAAGAAATTGCAAGCCCAGCCCGTCTGGGCTGAGAAAGTGGGCTCAAGCCCCCAGCCCGCCTGGGCTGGGGAGGTGGGAGCAAGCCCCCAGCCCGCCTGGGCTGGGGAGGGGGAGGCAGGCCCCCAGCCCGCCTGGGCTGGGGAGGGGGAGCAGGCCCAGCCCGCCTGGGCTGGGGAGTTGGGAGCAGACCCAGCCCGCCTGGGCTGGGGAGGTGGTGGGAGCCCAGCCCGCCTGGGCTGGGATGTGGTGGGAAGCCCCCAGCTCGCCTGGGCTGGGGATGCAAGGGGGAGCCCAGCCCGCCTGGGCTGGGTGGAAGGGGAGCCCCAGCCCGCCTAGGCTGGGTGGAAGGGGGACGCGCCAACCCGCCTGGGCTGGCCTGCAACCGGCTAGCCCAACAGGGCTAGCCTGCTACGCCCGGGCAGCAGCCTGGGTGCAGCCCTGCCTTGGTGCACCCAGAACCCTGTTTCAGCCTGTTTTCAGGCTGAAACATTCCAGCCATCACAAATTGCTGGTTTTTGGTGATTTGTGGTGTTTTTTTCAAGTTTTTGGCATCAAATTTCACCAATATTATAACTAGCAATAATCACTAATAAATAGTAATTACCTCAAAGAAGCAATGGATCAAATAGTTAGTGTGCACAATATCAAGCAAGCCAATTCCTCAATCCCAAAGCATAAGATCATGAAACTTCAAGGACCCAAAATTAAAAAAACAAAACAAAGATTACACAAGATGGAAGAGATAAAATAAGGATTAAGAAAGATTAGAGAATAGGAGAGATTGCATTACCTTTCAAAGATTAAACTAGTTTAATTATAAAGAGAAGGAGATGGATCTTCTAAAGGGAGGCCATTAATTATGTTTAGATCTAGGTTTAGGAATTTATGAAGAGGAGTGTTAGGGTTTATGGGAGGGGTTTGAGATATTATATAGGAGTGGGTTGGTTAATGGGTCATGGTAAGAGGTTTTAAAACCCATTAGGACTTAGTTTATTTTCCTAAGGTTATCATGTGAACAAAATCCTAAGTGGCATCCTAATTTTAATTAAAACCATATGATTGTCTCATTAGCCAATTAAACCCATTATCACCTTTTAAAATTCCCCTTTTAAATATTAAATCCCAAAAATATTAATTTCCCCATTTTAAACCCGAAATACTTTAATTTGCAAACCAATTGCAAAATTAAATTCCCAAAAATTTGTTTAGCTCCCTTTTTAACTTAAGATCATAATTTTTAATTTATCATTCGGTAATTGCAATCTCAGGGTTGTTACATATCTCGAGAGATCAACGGATTTGGGCACTTGGGTATCTTCAATTCATCGATTCATTTTGTTTCATCGATTGACTTCCCGCGAATTCAATAATTCGTGAGTTGTGTGATCCTGTAGGCTGTCATTTGGTATCAGAGCTAGGAGATGAACTTTTCCAAGTTCGTTGGGTGTGAAGTTTCGAGATTTGAAGTTGTGTTTGGATTTGTTGAAGATTTGACAATGCCTCCAAGAAGAGTTAATCGTCATCAGAATGTTGCAGATGTGTATCGAAGAGAAGATGCTGAACAAATGGAGCAACGAATTAGTGATAAATTCAATGAGAAGTTTGATGAGGGAATTGGTAGATTGGAAAGGCTCATGATGAATATGAATCAAACTCGACAAAGAGCATCGCCAGGTTCAAATCAAGGTGGATATAGAATTTCGCCATCAAATTCTGAGAGGAGAAGAAAGTCACCACCATCAGATCGGGAGAAAGAGACGCGCGTGGTAGCAGAAATGTTGATGGTCAGAATCGACATTGACATATGTCAGATCTGGAGGAATCCAGTGATTGTGGTAGTAGCTCTTGTCGAAACCGTGGCCAAGGGCGAAATCGAAATAGAGATTCCGAAGATGATCGTCGATGGGAGTCAGGGATGAAAACAGAGATTCCAGAATTCAAAGGGGGAATGCTAGCGGAAGAGTTTCTGGATTGGTTATCAAATGTTGAAGAAATTTTTGACTTCAAGGAAGTACCTGAGCATCGTAAAGTTAAGTTGGTTGCTACACGATTGAGGGGAAGAGCTATGGCATGGTGGCAACAAACTAAACTTACATGGGAAAGAACGGGAAAGTCGAAGATTGTTTCATGGGAAAAGATGAAGAAGTTGATGAAGGCTACTTTCTTGCCTTATAATTATCAGTCTCTTATGTATCAGCGCTTACAGAATTTGAGACAAGGGACAAAGTCGGTAAATTATTATGCAGATGATTTTTATCAACTGATTGCTAGAAACGATATCATGGAAACGGAGGAACAGTTGACATCCAAATTTATTGGAGGATTGAGAATGCAAATTCAGGATATGGTAAATATGTTTGATCCGAGATCCGTTGCTGAAGCACACCAGAAGGCTCTAGCTTGGAAGAAGCAAGGTAGAAGAGGAGGTGGTGCGTTTACAAGTTTGAGAAATCAGGTGAAGGGACTAGTAGCAATACTAATGTTTCCAATGCTGTTAGTAAACCGGTTGTCAATGAAGCTGCTAAGACCAAGGTCAACAACAATTTCAAGTGTTATAATTGTCAGGAGTTTGGTCATAAGAGCAATGAATGCCCGAAGCCTAAGAAGCGAGCGATGGTTGCTGAGGTTGAGGATGAGGATGCAGAAGTAGAATGTTCCAATCCACCACAAGTTGAGGAGGAAGAAGAATTATTGACGGGAGACGAGGGATATTCTTTAATGATGAGGAGATCTTGCTTGACGCCAAAGCAGGAAGAGGAGACTAGTTGGTTGAGGAGTAATATTTTTCAGTCGACATGCACTATTTTAGGAAAAGTTTGTAAGTTTGTTATCGATGCAGGGAGTTGCGATAACATCATCTCTACAGAAGCTGTAAAGAAGTTGGCGTTAAAGACAAAGAAGCATCCCAAACCCTACAAATTGGCTTGGCTGAGGAAAGGTGGGGAAGTGAAGGTTGGTCGAAGAGCTTGTGTAACTTCTTCCATCGGAAAGAAGTATAAGGATGAAATTTGGTGTGACGTGGTGGATATGGGTGTATGTCATTTGTTGTTGGGAAGACCGTGGCAGTTCGATAGAGCCGTGCAACACGATGGTAGGACTAACTGCTATAGTTTCATGTTCGATGGAACTAGAATCACTTTAGTTCCTAAAAGGCGACAACAAAGTGAAAGCAAGTTGGAGGAAATCGAGGAACTAAAGACTCTGTTATCTTTGAAGGAATTTGTCAAAGAAGTAGAGGAAAGCCCTGAAGTATTTCTGTTGATTGGACGTGAAAGTAAGGAAGCGGTTGAAATTCCTGAGGAAGTTAAGCCAGTGTTGAAGGAATTTGAAGATGTGTTTCTTGAAGAATTACCAAAAGAGTTACCACCATTGAGAGACATATAACACCAGATTGATCTTGTTCCGGGAGCTGTGTTACCAAATAGACCATATTATAAAATGAGTCCAAAGGAGCACAAAGAGTTGAGAAGGCAGGTGGAAGAGTTACTTAAACAAGGGCGCGTACAAGAAAGTTTAAGTCCTTGTGCAGTACCAGCTTTGTTAGTGCCAAAGAAGGATGTAACTTGGAGAATGTGTACAGATAGTCGAGCACTAAACAAGATTACGGTGAGGTACAAATTCCCGATGCCAAGATTGGACGACTTGTTAGATCAGTTGAGTGGAGCTGCTATCTTTTCAAAGATTGATCTGAAGAGTGGGTATCATCAGATTCGAATTCGACCAGGGGATGAATGGAAGACAGCCTTCAAGACACGGGAGGGGTTGTATGAATGGCTGGTCATGCCATTTGGTCTTTCGAATGCACCTAGTACTTTTATGCGAGTGATGAATCAGATCTTTCGACCGTTTATTGGAAAGTTAGTGGTGGTATACTTTGATGATATATTGATATACAGTGGAAGCACAGAAGAGCATCTACAACACTTGCGGGAAATGTTGATGATACTTCGTCAGGAGCAATTTTACGCAGCAACAAAGAAGTGCATATTCATGACGCACAGTGTTTTGTTCTTGGGGTATGTATTGTCCAAGGAAGGTATCCAGGTGGATCAAAGTAAAGTTGAAGCAATCAAGGATTGGCCACAACCCAGGACTGTAACTGAAGTGAGAAGATTTCATGGTTTAGCATCATTCTACCGAAGGTTTATTCCACATTTCAGTAGCGTGATGACACCAGTGACAGATTGTATGAAAGGAAAGCAGTCTGTGTGGACTAAAGAGGCTGATTCTACTTTCCAACAGATCAAGGCACTCTTGACTACAACACTAATTCTTAGATACCCGGACTTTCAGTTGCTCTTTGAGCTAGATACTGATGCGTCTAAAGTTGGAATTGATTGAGTGTCAAGCCAAAAGGGTCGTCCAATTGCTTATTTTAGCGAGAAACTTTTTGGAGCCAAGACAAGATACAGTACCTATGACTTGGAGTTATATGCTATTGTCCAAGCCATAAAGCATTGGAGACACTATTTGTTTCATAAAGAGTTTGTGTTGTATACTGACCATGAAGCATTGAAACATTTGCAGGGACAGGATAAGATTGTAGCCAGGCATGCTTCATGGATCGCATACTTGCAACAATTTACATTTGTTGTAAAGCATAAGTCGGGAGTTACAAATCGTGTGGTAGACGCATTGAGTAGAAGAAATCATTTGTTGACTACGATGAGAGTTGAAGTGACGGGGTTTGATGTATTTTCATATTTGTTTGTTGAGGATCCTTACTTTGCCAAGATTGTAGATGAAGTCGAGAAAGGGAGGACGGATGAGTATGTGTTGGTAGAAGGTTTTCTATTTAAGGGAAATCGGTTGTGTATACCAGAGTGCAGTTTGTGAATGAAGATTGTGAAGGAATTGCATGAAGAAGGTCATGTGGGAAGTGATTGTACCTTGCAGTTGATTTCTCAATCATATTTTTGGCCTTCCATGAGGAAAGAAGTTGAAAGATTTGTGCAGAGATGTCACATATGTCAAGTTTCCAAAGGGACAGCTACGAATGCAGGATTGTATATGCCATTGCCCGTGCCTACTAGACCATGGGTTGATGTTAGCATGGATTTCGTTTTGGGTTTGCAAAGAACTCAACGAGGGAATGATTCTATATATGTTGTGGTGGATAGATTTTCAAAGATGGCACATTTCATAGCTTGTAAGAAGACCGCCGATGCAGTCCGTGTTGCTCAATTGTTCTTTAAAGAGGTTTATCGACTACATGGGCTACCTGAGTCTATTGTTTCTGACCGGGATACTCGATTTCTAAGTCATTTTTGGTTAAGTCTGTGGAAGATGGTTGGGACTAAGCTGAATTTTAGTAGCGCCTATCATCCACAAACGGATGGGCAAATGGAAGTGGTGAACAGATCTTTGGGAAACTTGTAGAGATGTCTTGTGAAGGATAATTTGAAGAGCTGGGATGTGAAATTGTGTCAGGCAGAATTTGCACATAATCATGCCGTTAATCGAAGTACTGGATTCAATCCATTTCAAGTGGTATATTCAGCAATTCCGAAGGGAGCATTGGATTTGTCGACAGTTCCACTTCAGAAAGGGGTTGTTAAACGAGCTTGTGATTTCGTGAATGAGTTGTAGGAGTGTCACAGGATTGTTCATGAACGATTGATTAAGTCAAATGAGAAGTATAAGCAATTGGCAGATAAGAAGCGAAGGAGTGTGGACTTCAAAGAGGGTGATTTTGTTTGCGCAGTATTGACGAAAGATCGTTTTCCAGTTGGAACTTACAACAAGTTGAAAGCTCGAAAGATTGGTCCAGTAGAAATCTTGAAGAAGATCAATGATAATGTGTATCAGTTAAGGTTGTCGAAAAATGTTCATACTTCTGATGTTTTCAATGTCAAACACTTAATTCCGTATTATGGGGAGAAGTTTGTCGAAGAAAAGGAGAGCGTAAATTCGAGGTCGAATTCTTTCCAACAAGGGGAGGATGATGCAGCGACATACCTTGAATCGCGAACGACTTCCTTAGGTCGCGGCGAAACCCTAGATCGCTCCAGTCTAGGTCGCGAAGCTACGGAAGGTCGCGAAGCCCTAAGTCGCGAAGCTGCAGCAAGTCGCGAAACTTCCTTTGTCGCGAATCCCTTAGGTCGCTCCAGCCTTATGTCGCGAAGATCCTATGTCGTGAATTCCTCCAGTAGGTCGCTCCGCCTTATGTCGCGTGGCCTTATGTCACTCCAGTTAAGTCGCTCCATCGAAGGTCGCGAACGACATTCCAGTTAGGTCGCTGAACTTTCTTATGTCGTTGATTGCTTCCAGCCTAGGTCGCGAGCATTTCCTTAGGTCGCTGAAGATTCTTGTCGTGAGCAGATGTTCTAGAATTGCTTATGTCGCTGCCGAGTTTCTTAAGTCACGAATTTCTTTATGTCGCTGATGGTTAAGTCGTTTGTTTCTTAAGTCGTTTCTTTTATGTCGCACTGATTGTTAAGTCGTTTGTTTCTAAATTCGCATTGTTTTGTTAAGTCGTTTGTTGTTAGGTCGTTTGATTGTTAAGTCGTGTTGTAATTGTGTTGAAGTCGTATATGTTGTAATTCCCTATAAATAGGGGTGTGTTGTCATTTGTAAAAGGGAGTTGAATATTGAATAAAAATTTGGTTTGTGCTTTGTGCCACCATTAAAATTGAAAGTTAAGTGTTATCTCCTTTCTCCATCTTCGGATATTCGAGTGCGCTCGAATCAACGAACTTGAAGCCGATTCACGGAATCTCGTGCGCAAGATCAACGTCGAAGAATCGTAGATCTTCTAACGCGGTATCGTGCGCGATTAACGTGTTGAAGATAGCTAGAATCCGGTATCTCGAGAGATCAACGGATTTGGGCACTTGGGTATCTTCAATTCATCGATTCATTTCCCGCGAATTCAACAATTCGTGTGTTGTGTGATGCTGTAGGCTGCGTCAAAATGGATCAATAAATTGTTTGGGTATGTTCTGCAACCAAACAATCTAATATTATAACTTTATTGCTGAAAAGTGAAGAGATTCAAGGATTCTACGAACATAATCACACTACGCAAGAAGCAGTAGATTTATATCAACACAACTGAAACAGAAAAAACACATACAGATCAGAGCACAAAGAAGGGAGATCATTCCTAACTTTTGCAGCGGGTGATGGCACTGCACCCAGGGGAATAAGGGTTTGCCTGAGCGGCAGGCCTGCAGTTGTAGTAGGAAGAACCGTGCTGGCTACACGGAGTAGAATCTCTTTTCAGCGCGTCATAGCTTATGTAAGTTTTAGTTGCTAGAAAACGCCTGTTTGATTCAGAGTCCAAATCAAACTCAAACTCGTTCATGGTGGCACAATCGCCTATTGTACCGCTGCACTTTGGTGCCCACTGGAGATTGTGGTTGGATCCACTCACCAACATCGAGGACATGGAGATGATGAGAACCAGGAAGAAGAGAGAAGAGCTTTTCATTTTCTTTTCTGATTACTTGAAATTTGGAATAGATGCTTAATTTAAAGAAGTTTAAGAGATGGGACTCGGTCTAAGGTTAGCAGAATGATGATGTCATTGTTTTTTCTTTATTGATTCTACTTCTAACAACAGTATTTTAGTAGGGTTTAGAACGTTTGTATTCGTATATTATACCCATTTGACTCACCACCAACATGCAATACTTTTATCCAACTATTATTATTAACTAGATTATGTATCAATCATGAGTATGCAAATATTTGATTATTTTCAAAAATAGTTTATATGTACCTACGGCAATAATAACTGAAACAAGTTTTCTATGAACCAAGACATGAAAAATGTCTTGTGCGCCGTATAAAAACATATTTCTCGCTATCTATTTTTTTCTACTTACTGCCGATCAACTGATTTTGATTTTTTTTTTTTTTTGTCTTTTGTGTTTTCTGATTTGTATTTATCTTCAAAACGTTGATACCCCAACTAGAAAACAATTTCGGATTAAATTAACAGTGATACCACACCAATATCAATCTAAACTCAACTGCTAATCATAGAGAAAACAAACTAATTCTCCCCCTTATATATATATATATATATATATATATATATATATATATATATATATATATAGCGAAGTCTACACTCAACTTTAAGTAATTCTTACACATAATCCTTCCTTCATGCCTTTGGCTTGTTAGCTCACCAACTGCAAACGACAACATATGAAACAGTCTAAAACGATCCATGGTAAAGAAGGATCAACCTAACCTCGTGTAGATACAAGGTCAAATTTGATTATAATACTGACCACAGGATCAGAAATAATAATATGACGGTGGTATATATGTTGGTCTACTGATTAGATTTGGAGCACAGCAACTCGAATATATGTTCATTTAAGTTTGAAATAGGTATGTTGCATCTAAGTTTATAAACTGCATGGATATACATTAACAAAAAAAATGTACAAATGCATCAAACAATTAACTCAAGTCAATGAAATTAATTAACATAGAAAAATAATTGACCCTAGACTTGCATGCAGAGCTGGTGATTTGTCCAGTCAAGGGCATTCATGACAGCCACATGAATTTGCAGATCCAATGCAAACTTCAGTTACTGACGAGTAAAAGATCAAACTGCAATAAACAGTCTAAAAACATATCATGTATTGGCGTGCATAAAGCAGTTTGCATGCAACTTGGCTAATACCGCGTTTAGTAAAGTTTAGGTTATGAATACATCCTGATTTGGTCATGTATATGCTTGGTATGTTGTAATATTATAATCAAAATTGTCGTATTGCTGTTACATATATCCACATCACCGTAATAGATCATTGACTCCAACAAAAGTTATGTTAAAAACAAAAGGAAACTGTTATAAACTATTAAAACATACTTAGCTTGCTCGGAATCGGCACATTAGAAGAATAGCGGACCTTTATAGAACAAATAGAGTCATCTGAATGAAACTGGACATAATGGTATGTTAACAGCATTACGCACGTTTAAACTCCTCAGAACAAAAATGATTTTTCTTTTATTAGCAAGTTAAAAACTGAATTTGTTAAAATATTCATTGTTTAGTCAAAAAATTCTTCTTAGAGGAAAGATACAAATAACAATATATAAGTCATATCATTATGTCTATAGTTGTTCCAAACGTGTTGGGTTCTACCCCAGAAACATCAAAAAATAACAGCTCATTAATTCGTATCCCGTTTTGAATTTTGCTCTGCGAAAACAAAAGGTTACTATTTGAAAGCTATTCAACTGTCTTTAAGGATGCAGCACAAAGCAATTGATCTTTGTATTTTGAGCAGTGTGAAATGTAAATCTATCAAAATATGGTCCAACCTTTTACCCAATCCATTATTGCTTTTCATCGTAAATGAGTTTGGTCGACGCATTATTAAAACGGTCATATCCGTTTATAACTTTTTGTCCTTTATTAAAGGGTTTATAATTGAGTAACTTGTTACTTGTTAAAAATCCAAAATTTGAAAATATAATGGTATAAAAAAACAAAACTAAAAACTTAGAAATTATAATTTTTTAATATTGAAATTTCGGATTTTGAAATTTTGAAATTTTTTGTGCTTTAACGACAAAGTAGAAGTCGTTATTTTTATTATTCAAACTATGATAACTTCTTCATACTGAATCGAAATCAGACGAGACTTTAACAAATGAACTCACACCTACGTTATGGATAATATTGAACACTCGGATACTTCATATTCTAAACGTATGATGTATCTCTTTATGGTGACAAATATTCGTACTTAGCAAATAATATACCCCTGCTTCTAAATTATGTCTTGAACGGTATTTCAATGATTCGTTCGTCTCTAAATCACTAAATAATCCGGCGAAAATTCACTCATAACAATTTGAATTTGGAAAATTTATACTCGAACGACTAGGTAGAAGTCACTAAATTTTCGTTTAAACGACGGTACCTTCTTCGTACGGACTAGGAATCAAGTGGTTTGACCAATGAGCTCGCATTTACATTACGAAAAATATAGAACATTTGAATAATTCATATTCTGAAATACATTGTAGTTTTTTATGGTGACTAACATTTGTATTTATCAAATGACAGGTTACACCTACACATCTAAACTCCGAATCTAACAATATTTCATCAACTCATTTGTCCCTAAATCACTGAATAGTCATGCAGAAATTTACGTCATGTAAATGAGTACTTGAAAGATCTTAAATATGTCTGCATTCATATTTGAAAATATGATAAATATCAATATCCTGAAAAAAAAATTGGATAGAAATGCATATATAATGGTATCTGTATTCGAAAAATATTCATCCGATGTTAACTTCATTATTTTATTTCAAAAAGGTCCATGATCAAAGTGAATAAATCAAATATTCATGTAAAAGGTGTGTTTTTCAAAAACAAATTACTATTTTAAAATTTAGATCATTCTAACATTTTGTAGGAAATGCATTTAACATTTATATGTCTCTTGAGATTCAACATCATCAAGTAGGTTTCTAGGAAATTCATTCAACATTAATAAATCAGTATTAAATCATTTTGATCATTCAATGTTTTCTAGTATTTTAGCTTGAAAATATAAATAATTATTTGTGTCCATTTTTTTGAAAAAAATTGATTCAAATTTAAACAAAGGTTGTCTTAAAAATTTTCTAGCCATGTGTAGTTATAAGACTTCAAATTTTAATCGAAATTGCAATTTTAAAGGAATTGCGTTTTTAAATATTAATGCAGTTTTAAAATGAAAAATCAAATTATTATCTGAAAATTGTAATTTTAAATTAAGAAAATACAAAACTACTCACCTTTTACATAGATATTTGATTTATTCATCTTAATCATGTACCTTTTTGAAATAAACTTTCACGTACAAATACTTTCGAATATCCAAAACTACTCACTTCTTATTTTTCGGATACGGCTGTTTTGGAATATTTTCGGATATCCGGAAATGTCCGCATTTTAATTTTTGGAAACGTGTATTTTCAAATTTCCGAAAATATCTGCAAATGCAGATACGGATATACACTTTCAAATATTCGAGGATAACGGGTACGAATTCAGATTTTCATTTTTGAATACAGACGTGGATACAACACTGTATCTGTTTGCATCCATTGACAGCCCTACCATTAGTGTTATCAAGGCGCACCTAGGCTCAAAAAAAGCTCAAGCGCATGTTGTGAGTCTTTTTGCAGTTTATGTACGTCTTTTTGCAGTTTGGTGCGCCTTTTTGTAAAATTCAAATTTTAGTTTACAAAATAGTTAAATAAAAAAATTTAATAGTTAAGTAAATTATAAAATATGGTTTAAAATTTAAAATTTAATTAGTTAATAAAATATTTAAATAGTTGAATGAATTATAAAATATGGTTTAAAATTTAATTTGTAGTTAGTAAAATAATAGATAAAACTTTTATAAAAGGCACCAAAAAAGCCCAAGACTCGAGACTTGCGCCTTAGCGTCTTAACTACTTTGCCTACCAATAACAATTTGGCTTTTGAAAATTTAAATTTGAAATTTTGAGTTTATATTCAAAAATTAAATTCCGCTTGTGTAGTTTTCTATGAAACATGTTTCAAACCAGGATAAAGGAGAAAAGTTGTGATAAGCTTGACGAGCCAGCATAAAAATCATAGCCTCTCTTATGAAAATGAAACCTTATTATATTTCAATGTGACGTAACCCTCTTAACGAGGCGTCATATCGAGGCTCGGGTATAGTGATAAATAAGCAAGGGCTGGATTGTCACTCCTTTAGTGGCACGCCATATTGAGGCTCAGGTATGATGATAAATATACAAGGGCTGGATCGTCACTCCCTTAGTGGCACGTTACATCGACACCTCAATGTAGTGATAAATGGGCAAGGATCTTCGCACTTCACTCGACGGGTGCGAGGGACAAGAAAGCTAGTCGATGAAAATAGAATTTGGTTAGGTAGTTGGAATGTAGGGTTCTTAACAAAAAAGTTAAGAGAGATAGTTGATACTATGATTAGGAGACGTGTAAATAACTTATGCGTTCACGAGACTAAATGGACAGGCCAGAAGGCGAAAAAGGTGGAGAACACAGGCCTTAAGTTATGGTACGTGGGAAAAGAACGCAACAAGAATGAGGTAGATATCTTAATTGACAAAAACCTTAAAAACGGAGTGGTCGACGTTAAGAGAAAAGGGGACAGGATCATGCTAGGCAAGCTGGTAGTTAGTGGTATGGTTCTGAACGTCATTAGTGCCTATGCTCCATAAGTAGGCCTAAGTGAAGCCTCCAAAATGAATTTTTGAGAAGAGCTAGATGTCATGACTAGAGATATGCCTAGTAGCAAGAAACTTTTCATGAAATGAGATTTCAACGACCATGTTGGTACAACTAGTGGGGGATTTGAGAGAGTACATGCATGGTGGTTTTGAATATGACGATAGGAACCAAGAAGGAGAAGAAATATTAAATTTCGCTATCGCTTATGACCTCATGATAGCTAATAACTTCTTTGGAAAGAGACAATCGCATTTAGTTACTTTCAGTAGTGAACAGCACTTTAGCCAGATTGACTTTGTCCTTACTGAAAGAGATGACAAACGAGCTTATGTAGATTGCAAAGTCGTATCTGGAGAATATGTCATCTCACAATATCATTTTTTGATATCTGAGTTTCGTCTTCGGATACGTGTTCGACAGGATAAAAGAGCCAAGATTAGTCGGACGAAATGGTGGAAGCTCAAAGGAGACGCCTCACGGGTGTCTAAGGATAGAGTGATGGGAGAACAGGCATGGAATATGGAAGGAGAAGCAAATGACATGTGGGATGAGATGACAACGCGCATTCAAAAAATGGCTACCGAGGTGTTTGGGATAACAAAAGAAAATAAACGCGAACCTAAAAATTCGTGGTGGTGGAAAAGTTGTGCAAAAGGCTATCAAAGAGAAGAATGAATGCTGCAAATGCTTGCATCATCACATGAGCGAGGACAACATGCAAACGTACAAAGCAGCAAAGAAGAACACAAAGAGAGCGGTGAGTGAAGCAATAGATCGGGCGTATGAAGATCTATAGCAAAAGCTAAGTAAGAAGAAGGATGGAAAAACGTCTATAGGATAGCTAAGATCCACGAGAGAAAGATATGAGACTTCAACCAAGTTAAATGCATCAAGGATGAAAATAATAGACTTTTTGTGAAGGACGATGAGATAAAAAATAGATGAAGAGAATACTTCGACAAGTTATTCAATGAAGAAGATGATAGTACTACGATCGAGTTGGACGACTCTTTTGATGACACCAGTAGACATTTTGTTCGAAGAATTCAAAAGTTCAAGGTAAAAGAGGTGCTAAAACGAATGAAAGCAGGCAAGGCGTTGGGACCTGATGACATCCCCATTGAGGTGTGGAGATGCCTTGGAGATGCAGGGATAGCCTGGCTAACTAAGTTGTTCAATAATATTTTCAAATCAAACAAGATGTCAGATGAATGAAGGAGAAGCATATTAATTCCAATCTTCAAGAATAAAGGAGATATTCAAAGTTGCACAAACTACAGAGGAATTAAGCTCATAAGTCATACAATGAAGTTTTGAGAGAGAGTCATTGAATATCGATTAAGAAATATGACAAACGTTTCAAAAAATCAATTTGGTTATGTCGGGGAGGTCGATTACAGAGGTAATTTTCTTGATAAGACAACTTATGGAGAGATTTAAGGAGCAAAAGAAGGATCTACACGTGGTATTTATCGATTTGGAGACAGCTTATGACAAATTATCGAGAAAGGTTATGTGGTAGGCTCTGGAAAAGAAGAGAGTCCAAACAAAGTACATTACCCTTATTAAGGATATGTATTATGGTGTTGTGACTAGTGTCAGAGCATGCGATGGTGAAATCAGTGACTTTCCCATAGGATTACATCAAGGGTCTGTTTTGAGCCTCTACATTTTTGCCCTAGTGATGGATGAGCTTACGAAGGGTATATAAGGTGAGAATCCTTAGTGTATGCTCTTTATTGATGATGTTGTGCTAATTGACAAAAATAGAATAGGGGTTGATAGACAACTGAAATTGTGCAGGCAGACTTTAGAATCAAAGGGTTTTAGGTTTAGCAGAACCAAAACAGAGTATATGAAGTGTGAGTTCAGCGGTGTCAGGTCAAGGATGAAGATGTCACTCTGGCCGGACAAGTAGTGCCTAAGAAGGAATCCTTTCGATATTTAGGATCAATGTTGCAGTATGGTTATGAGATT
Source organism: Allium fistulosum (assembly GCA_030737815.1). Classification (NCBI taxonomy): domain Eukaryota; kingdom Viridiplantae; phylum Streptophyta; class Magnoliopsida; order Asparagales; family Amaryllidaceae; genus Allium; species Allium fistulosum. The sequence continues at coordinate 767,235,692 of CM060903.1, read as the reverse complement.
GATGAAGATGTTAGTTTTAGAATTCGAGCGGGATTGGTGAAATGGCAACTACCGTATGACATTCTCTGTGACAGGAAAGTCTCACAAAAGCTTAAAGGAAAGTTCTACAGAACGGCAATCGGACCTGCGATTTTGTATGGTGCAATGTTGGCTTACTAATTGACAACATGCCCAAAATATAAGTGTAGCGGAGATGCGTATACTGTGATAAAGTCGTGGTCATACAAAACGAGACCGAATTAGAAATGATGATATACGTGAAAAAATTAGAGTGGCACCAATTGAACAGAAGCTAGTCCAACACCGTTTAAGATGGTTTGGACATCTCCAATGAAGGCCTTCCAAGGTACCAGTGCACGTTGGAATTATTGGCCGCATCGAATGCTCAAAGAGAGATAGAGATCGACCAAGGTTGATATGGAAGGAAGTAGTAAAAAGTAGCTTAAGTGATTGAAATACATTCAAAGAGCTGATGTCGGACAGGAACACATGAAAATTAATGATCAACGTATCAGAACCATGAGCTAAGAGTTTTTTTTCCTCTTAGGATTGGTTTAAGGATGGTGTTATAAGTTTTAAATTATAGGACTAGTGAATAGGAGCCTAAAACGTAGTGTTTGATCTTCGGTCCCTATTACTCTTAGTACCATTATTATTATTACTACTACTACTACACCACCACCACCACTACTACTATCATGGTTTTTTTTCTTTATATATATTTATTTTTTTATCTTTATTATTATTATTATTTTAATTATTTTACTTTATTTTATTATTATTATCATGGTTTTTAAATTGACTTTATCATGTAGTTTTGGATTCTATCTCTAGTCGATCCGAACTTGTTTGGAAATAATGGCTTAGTTGTTGTTGTATATTCGAAGATTAAATTTTGGAATTTTGAATTTTTACGTTAAATTTGAAAGTTTGAAATCGAATATATGAACTCTAATAAAAATTAGGATTTGAATTTGAAATTTTAAATTTGAAGCTTGGATTATTTTGAAGTTCAAAACGTAAAAAGCAGAATTTGAATATTTTATATATTTACTAAAATTTTCATTAGTTAACTCTAATTTAAATTGTTAAATAGGTTAAAAGGGTAACTCTATATTAAGTGGGATGGGATGAACAAGTGAAGAGCAATGAACAAGCGGAGAATGCGTGAACAGGTAAAACGTTATGAATACTAAATGTTGAATTTGTTGTTTGTTTAGCTTTTTAAACCTACTGATTAATAATCATGATTATTAAAACAAATATATGTTTGGACAATATTACCCTTAATGTTATTATTTTTTGTGCATTATAAATTATCAAATAAAATGTCATATTGTTTAAACATTATCATTGTAGTAGATTTAATGGGAAAAAATCATAATCCCTTTAGTAAATCGTATTATTGTCACAATTGTATAATAAACGAGTTTATACATTATAAAACTAGCACAAGAAAGAAATGAAACAAGTCTCGTAGTTTAATTCATTATTTTTCCAATCATAAATGATTTCAAATTAAACAATTGCAAATGATTCTAAATGAACTAAAAATATAAGCAAAAAGGTAAGAATGTAAAATTATATTTTGAAATCACGTTTTATCAATGCCTAAAAGTAGGGAAATAAATGAAAAGGTCATATTATAAAAATATTTTTTTTTATTTGTATTCATTAGTCGTTTGATTGAAATCTAATGTTAAATTTCTAGCTATTTCTATGAATAAGCATTGTTTATCTTATTTTTCAAAAACGAAAATCATTTAGAAAAATAAGTATAATTCTAAAAAATTAGTTTTAAGGACAAATTACAGAAAAAAGATAAATAAAGTTATCATTTTCAGTTATATAAAAATAATGATAAATGAATTTATTTTTTTCTTGTATAACTTAAAAAGATAAATGAATTTATCATTTTTCTGTAAATTGTCCTTAAAACTAATTATTCAGAATTGCTGTCCTTAAAACTTATTACTCTGAAATAAGAAGCCCTTCAACCTAATTTCCACTTGATTATATCCTTAACGAGAATAATTTGGTAAATTAAGTGCCATGTACATTCAAAATTTAGAAAAAGCGATTTCCCATGGTTGATTATTTCCTATGGTGATCCAAATTTCACTTAATGAACTCATTTCTTCTGAATGTTATAGTTTATATCAAACGACTTAAAAGGTTATGAATACTGAATTATATTTCATTCAAAACCACATCAGCTACACTTTTTAAAAACAAACAATGCCTTATTTTTTTCGTAGTTTCAAAGTGTTATGATTGTTTACGGAATATATAAATACTAAAAAATTAATTAACTAATAAATGTACAATTAAATTCATTAGCTGATACAAGCTATAGACGTATTCAATACTAACTACGTACATAAGCAGAATAAAACGACAATAAAACACAGTTTACCGAAATCCTACTGCAATTGACTGACCAATGATATTTCAGATGTATTGGTGACATTTTATTGATCATGTATGTGCTAGTTATTTATTCTTGTGTATTGATTCATTTCATAGTTAGAGCATCTCTAACGGTGAAGAATTCAGCATGAATATTCAGATTTGCATCTCCAACAAATCAATTCAGCCTAAATATTAAGGTTAATATTCGATTTGAGATTCAGAATTCTGAACTGGACTAGGTGGTTATTTAATAGACACCTAAATTCAGGCACCTATTCAATAAGCGCATAGGCAACAAGCGCTTATTTAATAAATGTATGACTTGACACTTATTAAGTGTTTGACGTTAGGCATTTATTCAATAAGCGCTACTATATCTATCCACTAATATTTTCTAATATCACTTGGAGAGGCATTAAAAAACAAAAATAAAAACACTTCTAACATTCACCGCGGTTGTTCAAAAGATCTAAATTTCTACAAACTTTATAGAGAATCTCACTTCGAATTTACTTATTAACTTGAGCAATTGCTTTCTTGTAGGTGTCTTTGCCATATTTTCAATTGTATTGTTTGGAAAGAGATTTCAAATAAAATCGTCTAACATCTTAGTATATTATGATTCGAATATTATCGAATTGACTACAATTTCTAATATAATTTCGAGTTGATAGAAATTCATTTGAAAAAAGATTGGAGTTGTTGAGGTTTGAGTTTGCAATTGTTGTTACGGTTATATATTAAGAAATTGAAGGAATGAATGCTTCTTCTTTTTTAATTAAGAAAATGATAAATGGATGTATAAAGGCGAGAGGATTTAACAAAATACCGTTGACTGAAAAAAAAAAGGTGGATGAAAGGAGGAAATTGAATGTATATAGTAGCACTCTTATTTAATAGGCGTTTGACATGTTGAGTGCTCATTTAATAAACGGACGTTTGACATCAAACGCTTACTTAATCGACCTTTGAAATTATACGTTTATTTAATATGCGCACAACATCAAACCCTTATTAAATAAGAGCGCGATGGGTGAAGAATTTAGCGAAAATAACCCCTTAATTTTCAAAGATTTTGATGTTTACTCTTTAAACATAAAAAACAAGGTCAAATTATATACACAAAATTCAACGTTCTCATTGTGTTTTCAATGGTTATTTTTGTTACGATCGATTTTAGTTGTCATCAAAGTTACGATAATAATCTTTTAAAATAGCAAACTTTTCCTTGCATACGTTGAATCCTTGCCTACGTTGAAAAAAAAGATATCGATACGCAAACAGATTTTTTTTTGAAGAAAAAATTAGATTTGATTTTAAAAATTAGATCTGATTTTAAAAATTAGATCTGATTTTATATGGTTTTGAATCACAAGATTGATTATATGACATTGTTCGGATTGGAAAAGGAATAGATATACAGTTTCTAGTTTATATACCAAATCAACTAAATAATATTGAAATGGTATTGGTGGTGGGTGAGAGAAAATTTCTGTTGCAAACAACTTTGACTGAACATAAAATTCTAATATCATAAGCAATACCTTCTCTTCTTCCGTAACAAATGTAATCCACGATCCAACAACCATACAACTACAACGTTGTTTATTGCATCTAATATATGAAACAATTTGATCGAGAGGCAAGCGTGTGACTAAATGTACAATTTATCGCTCTACTGCACTTTCAAAAATAAGAACAATAATAATTAAAGATCTTATCAAGTCTTGCATCGTACTAAATTGAGCATCTTTTGGATGAATGATATCTTAAGCAAGTGACTAACATGAAAAACTACGGGAAAGAAATGAAAATTGTAAAACTTAAAAATTTTGTGCCTTGCGTTCTCAACATGAATTTCAAAATAAACGGAAAACCATAAAGTGGTGTAAAACGATCGATTTAAAAAATAATTTTAACATGTAAAACTAAAAATGACATTATTTTTCCACCTTTCGAGAAATATTTAAAACTATTTTCTTCGTTCTTCATCTTTCTTTATTATAATGATGTAGGATTTTCCAACTTATCCTTCCACCTCGCACCATTTGAAATATATATTAAAACGGAACACATAAAATTTATTTTCAAACCAAACAAATCATTAATATTTGAAGCAAAGTTGTAAAAATCGCTAAGCGGATGCTAGACGGTAAGCATGGACTAGGGATTAATCGTCTAGACAGGGATTAACCGAGGATTAATCGAAGCTGGGCGTTTTTGATAAACTCATGCATTTTGAATAAAATTTTGGTATTTTATTTAGTATTAATTGATCCATGGATTTGGAAACAAACATGTAGACAAAATCACTTGAAATAAATATTTGGATGGTTATAAGAGGCATCAAGCCTGAATTAATGCAGAGAAGATGCCTATAAACCTATTTATATGCCAAGATAATGCGGTGAGTTTTGCCTAGACGGTAAGGCTAGCCTAGCATCTAGACGGGGCCTAGGTGGAAGCTAAAAGGATCTTTACAATGGAGCTTTGAAGCCTCTCTTAAGCCGCTTGATTTGGTATGGAAAAAAGGTTGGTTCGGTTAAATTACTATCGTTGTTGGTATAGACTACAATTCATTTGAAGGATGCGCATAAAGTTAGGAATCAAAAATCCTTTCATTGGAAAACTTTCCTAGTATAAGTTCTGACCAGAAAGCATATGTTCAATCCATCATAAGGTCGAGTCTGGCGGTTCTATGTTTTCCTTGGAATATCCTAATGGGTTGGATCATTAACGCATTCTTGAGGTTGATCACAACATTATCCATGGCTATATTTTTACATCATTCAGCAGAGACCTACCAATGATAGGGATCATGAATAGGTTCGATCTATTTTGATCTGGGCTACTTTGACCTGGGTTCATTTTCGTCAAATTTCATCAATGTATTGGTCTTTGATCATATTAATTGACTCATTTGGCATATTGAAAAGTTCGTGCACAATGATAAATCCACCGAGCAAATGGAAAGGTTTGAGTATGCTAATGTGTTGCGGAAATCAATTCAAACCAAGCCTTGTCTAACCTTGTTCATGTTCTTCCTACTAATCGTCACGCTGTGTATGCTGACATTTCTTACGATTAGAAACCTGATAATCATGCAAAGTTTTTGGTCATGATATAGGTTCTACTTTATTGCTCCTTCCTCTAAACCTGTTCTTTATAGTATCTGCTTCGCTGGACAAGTAAGAAGGATAAGCCCAACCCATCAAAAAATTATCCCATCTACCCAACAACGGCGATGTAAGGATCCAATGCCCTTTTCGCCTCTTGCTTATGTGCCTTCTGCTGAGCCTGACCAACTTGAGTAATTTCATTAGTTTCTTTCTACTTCCCTTCATGTTAGTTCTTACTTTTAAGGTTCTACTCGTATGCCTATTGTTGTTCACATTGACTCATACGTGTCACCAGCCTCAGCTTCGTCTTTTCATTCCTTCATGATATTCCAGTCTTGATATTGCTCTCTCCGTGACTTTGTCATCCTCGTTCCCCCTATCTCTAATCATGATGCATCGATCTTCCCCCTCCAATGAGAATCTCTATGACCTTATAATTGAACGAGTTTGAATGTCATTGCCAACATATTGCTAGTGAAGAGATGTGCTCTCTTGCTCATAATTGTTTCCACGCATGGGTTTTTAATGATGTTGATAATTCTGGATTGTTATATTACTCTTGTGGTGGATGTTGAATTGATTTTGAGTTCTTTTAGTTAGCTAGGTGAGTGTAATACTAAGGTCGTATCGGATGAAAATTGGGATTAAAGTTTTATGTGCTCTTTTGAGCCATTAGACTCTTGTTTGGAACTTGGTTTGATACTAATTAAGATCGAATAGCTTTAGTGTTATATCGAGTTAAAGTCCACAGTTTATGTTATGTCATTTTGCTCTAGATTATAGCTATAATTGTACTTCAAAGTAGTTAGAGTAGTGCAACTTATCTTCTGTATTAACTTTGCATACACTAATAAATGATGGTAGGAAATCATTCAACCATGCTTGCCCTACAAAAGAATATATATTCAGATGTTTGAAGATGGATCATAAGGCTTCTTTACCTTTTTTGGACTTGATGAATAATATTAAAATCTTCAATTTCAGAATCATATTCATCGGTGGCTTAAAAATCCTACAGTGAAAAGGGTTGCTAAAGTGTAACAAGTGTAATAATAATAATGAAGTGAGGAATGAGGTTATATATACTAGAGATTTAAATAAGAACTGTTTGCGTAAATTTATAACACAAAACACCCTGGTTTTTATTATAGAGATTTCTTAGATTTAATGGTATGAAAATGGGTTTTATTATAGATCTATCAGTAATTAGATGATTGGAAGCAAAAATGAATTTGAACGTCAAATAAATGAAAATTTTCACAGAAAATATGAAGGAAAAAAAACAAAAAACAAAACAGGATGAGAAAGAGACATAAGGTTTTACAGTGGCTGAGCATAATTTTAGTCAACATCCACTTTTATCTTCATTATTTACTTGCACTATAGCTTCTTGATACGAAGTATTTGGAGATGCAAGAGATTTTTAGTTGAGGAGTTGAGATGTAATGACCCGAAATTTCACTGCTTTGATTAGTGGATATTTATTTAATTTTAAAAATTCAATATGTAGATTTTATAATGAAAATAAACTCATTTTAATAAATTAATAATGATGAAAAAATCGTTTTCAAAATATGTTTATCAAATTAAATAATTCGTAGAAAAATATAAAATGTGACCGAAAAACTTTTGCTGAAATTTCGACCTTTCGACACCGTAAAGTTGTCGGGAATGTTGTTCGTCTTTATGCACCATATACACATATATATATATATATATATATATATATAAAGTTCATTAACTAAATAATAACACACTTAGAAATAAATTATCTTATGTTAATTTGGATTAGTAAGTGATGTGACGAGACATAGTTTTAAAAATAATAAACTTATATATAAATAAATATATATATAAGCATTGTCACATCTTAGGTTTTATATATATATATATATATATATTAAGTATTGTCACATCTTAGATTGTAATCATTAACCATCATTATCTCTGGTCACGTCTTAGCTTTAATTAATAATTTAACTTTTTATATATATATAATGATATGACTAAACATAATAATTATATATATATATATGTGTGTGTGTATATAAAAGAAAGTGACGTGACTAAACATAAATATATAATATGTATAAAAGTGATGTGATTAAACATAATTATGTATATATTATAAAAGATTTATGATGTGATTAGATATAATTAGGACATATTAGAATATTTTTAAAGCCAAAGACATAAAGTTAATTTGCTCTCTCATCTCTGTCTATAAATACCCACATACATCTCTCTTATTCATTTTACTTTCCATATTCATTTTCTTAACCTCTTCATTCCATTCATGTCCTCCTTCATCTTAAACAAAAAAAAATCCTTAGAAAAACTTGTTCAAAATCCACTCAAATCTTTTCCATTTTCGTCCTACTTCCTTCGGCCATAACATCCACCTTGGTGCTCCAAATCATGATTTTCTTTTATTCAAACCGTATATAAATCCAGTGGCTACAACTTTCATGTTGAACACTTCCTCAAGTTTTGAGCCTAGCTATGTCAAAAACACTTGTCTTTAAGACCCATTTTCGGACCTATGTTTTGAAGGCCGAAAATACCACTTCTTCTTTTGACCATAACTTTCTCAAAAATGATCCAAATTGAGTGATTCTTTTTTTAAAATGATAGAGAAAAGAATTTTCTAAAACTTTACTGTTGATAACTATTCAAAATTCTGAGATTATCATATCGAAAAGCCTAGAGGTAGTTGAGCTATTTTTGGATTGCTTTTTGAGTTTTTCAAGTTTACAAGTTCTAAAGCATTCAAGTTTAGAAAAGCTTTATGGTGAGTAAATTCTTAACTTTTTAGGAAAGATCTTACCTTTATATATTTGTTAGTTATATGGTTATATATATATATATATATATATATATATATATATATATATATATATATATATATATGATGTGTTTGGATTATGATATGGCTTGTATGTTTTGTGTATGTGCTAACTTGTAGTTTAGCATTTGATTTGAGATTGATGGTTACGTGATGTGTTTGGATATGAATGTGGTGATTTTACTACAATATGATAATGATGTGATTTGGTATCTTTCATATATGCTCGGATTATGGTTGAATGGTATGGAAGATAGGAACTTGAGTTGTTAGTAAAGGACTTGAGATCCATTTGGAAATCTAATCATTTACTAGTTTTGAGTTAGTAAATGTTTTTGTCTAAATTTTAACTCGAGTTAAGGTTTTCAAAACCTTTCTTTTATGTATTAAAAGATAATCCAAAGTGGAAGGTTAAAGTCTTAGATGGTAACTTAGAGAAGCAAATTCTAAGTTATTGCGTCCATAGTCGCTATGGATGCAGTTCGAAAAAGTTTGATTTCTAACTTTAAAGTTTTCTTTTAAAAATGATTTGAAAATCTATTTTCAAACGTAATTAGCAACACATAAGTTAATTATAACTTGATTAAGTATGTTTAATAATTAATTAATTTATTAATTAAGGATAATTATTTATTAATTAATCAGTAATTATGTTAAATGATTAGTGACTAATTAGTGATAATTAAGTAAGTTATTAAGAAGTTTTAATTAATGATTAATTGAGTTAAAAAGGGTAATTATTTTTATTCAATCAAGTTTAATTATTTTAATTATTATTTAATTAAAGTTGAATTATTTAATTAATTATTATTTAAATAAAGATTAATTATTTACTTGATTATTGCTTAATTAGGGATTAATTTTAAGTAAATGTTTATTTGTTTAAAGTTTAATTATTAATTTACTTTTAATTAATTAAGACTTAATTATGATTTGATTTTGATTATTTAAGATTTAATTAAGCTTTAATGTATATTAAATTATGATTTAATTATTAAAAGTTATTTTAAACTTTATCGGTTATGTTTTAAGTTGGGTTCTTTTCTAAGTGGTTTGATTTTAACCAAAGGATCTCTTGTCCATGATATTAAATAGACAAACAATTGTGAATAAGTTAGAATGTGACTGTTTGTGTTGTATGGACATTCATTAGCAGAATAAAACAGCGTTCTACTATAGGGTAATTGTTTGGATTGTTTGAACATGTGTTTAGCAGAATAAATCTCTGTTTTGCTATTAGTTGATTAAATTGTTTTGGACATCTATTTAGCAGGACAAATCACCATCCTGCTATTATGTTGTTTAGACATGTATATGCTGAGTTGTATTGATATGTTATTCCCTGATTTGATAATTGGTTGGATTTACATATATGTTGGCCTATGTAAATAATTGATAAGTGCCTTGGAATTAAATTGAAATAAAATGGTAACTTAAATCGGTACCATTGGGACTGTTAAGCCTCATTTGGAATTTATAAAGTATGGTTTTGAATTTACTTAAATTCTTTAATCAATTTGAGACTAAGGGTTTATAAATGGTTTTTCTAAGTTATATAATTCTTACAAAGGTATTTATAAATAATAACTTGTGTATAGAAAGGGGTTTTACTATCGAAAAGGGTTATTAAGGTGTTTTACAAATGATGTTTTGTAAATGATAATTATAAAGGAGTATAGAAAGGTTTATATAAAGAGTTTTAAAAATAGGAAAAAGGTTTATAAATCATTTCAGAGATTTGGAAAGAGGTTTATAAATTAACTTAAAGGTTTATAAAAGCGGATTATAACTTTATTTTGAAAGTTATAAGTTAATTGAAATATGAGATGAGCTTTTAAAAAGGGAATTTTTGATAAAGGATAAGCAGAATGTTTTATTTGAAAGAAATGTTTGGTTATTTAATATGGGATTTGAAAAGAAGAAAACTCTGAAAACTTTGTAAATATAATTATACTCATAAAATAAGTATATATTTTGTTTTAAGGCATGAAAAGTAAAATGTTTTGTAATATACTTATAACATTGAGATAAGTATATAAATGTTTTCCAAGTATAAAAGGAAATGTAAGGGGTTTGAGAATAGTGTTTTGAAAAGATCTTGTGATCAGATTTTATAAAGTGGTTTTATTAATTAAAGAGAATTAATAAAGGCTTAGTGGATCTCATATGAAAATTAAACCATGATTGGATGTTTGTTTATTTGATAATTAAATAACCAGCTATCAAATCTGGACAAAACGTAACTTTGGAAATATCTAGAAGAAACACGAGAATTATATGGTACAGTTACCGTCGAAGGTGATATACTGTACGTATAAACTCGTTTCGTTCTTCTATGACGAATGATAAGGAAATCCTTCCACAAACGGTTAGGAGGTGAACTTCGCTCTTGTCATTTGTTTGTTTATTTCCTAAAAAACCGGGGTTGAATTTATTGAAAATATCAAAAGTTGTTTCGAAGAGACCGGGATTGAATATGCTATCTGAAAACCACTTCGATCCAACTCAAGCGTTTCGAAATGAAGACATCTTGAAGCATGGGATCGAAGACGAAGCCATTGAAGTGTAAGGGCTGCTTGCTACTAATCCTGAGTGTGGTTCCAAAATGGATGTAGTAGAAGTAGTGCCTTCGATTTGTCCTTATCCTAGACAACTTGTATGTATGAATGCTGGCATTGCATTGACGCCTGTAGGGCATGTTAGCATTCTAAGATGGATTGCTATTTAGAAAGGTAAAGCGTAACCTCAAGGCTCACAACCGGGAGGACTGGCAAAAGCAGGCATGCAGTAGAGCTATGTGGTTAGCTACCATTAGGAGCGGTCACCCCATTATAGATGTCCCTTTTAGAGTTGGTTTGTGCGCAAACACCATGGTAGTATAAGGCCTCGGTGTCAAGGGAATAACAGGTAATTCGGTCTGCCATGTTAAAGAGGCAGTCGGCTCTGTGTTAACATCGGTGCATTTTCTAGAGATGTATCATGGAAAGGTAGTCTCTTACCTTGCCATTGTTGGAATCCAATCTTCAATACGTGCCTTTCGTTTTTTATTGTAGAGCCTAGTATGTTAGAATGTGAGATGCAAGCATTTCAGCTATTTTATCTATTTACTTTAAACCTAGACACTATGATAATATCATTGGATTTTTATATAAAATATTTCGGTTACCGTAAGGTAAAACTCATCCGTTTTTATGTGCGGTGTGATCTTACGAGATACCCTTTATGAAAGATTTTCGAATATAGAAATCAGTTTGGTTGTTATTTGTATCGAGTTTTACTCACGCTGGTTTACCAAACTGACCCGAGCGTTATTCCATGTAATGCTCGGGTCAGACCGAGCATGTTTTTCCCATGTTAGCTGATACTTTGGAGTTGGAGAGGAGCTGGATGGTCAAGACGTATTCATGTATATTTTTCTTCCGCTGTATTATAGAGTCGGTATGTTTTTCAATGTAAGAACATGTTTCTATAACTGTCCAAATTTAAGATAAGTCTAGTGTACTCTGATGTTGTATATATGAATAAAGATGTTTCCTTTTTGTAAAGATCATTGTTGTATTATATATTATTCGCTGCGTTGTGAGATTCTGTGTTGTTTAGTTTTCTTCTATCTTCTACCTTTTTCTTTCATCCTAACAAATCGGTTTTTCCGGTACTTAAATGTTCGGCATATAATACGGTGGACGTATTAGTGTCGATTTTTTAGGGTCGAAAATCCAGTTCATTGCATGAGATGGCAGAGCTTTAGTGTAATTTTTATAGACAATATAGTCGATTTTTTTATCCTTTGACCTTGTATTTATAGGTGAGATTTAGTTGAATTATTTTGATAAATTGTGTTTGATAATTGCTAGGAAATTTCCACTAAGAATTTCTTTTTTCATTTCAAACGAGTTAGAGGCCAAATTTGGACATTTGTGTGATGTAAGGATCGAGTTTAAGGGCCTTGAGGTGTAAAGGTCGAGTTGAACGGTTGGAGGTGGCGATCGAGTTTGGATGAATTAAAGCTTGGGCATTTTTGTCCCTGATCGAGCTCTGAATCAAGTATATTGAAACCCTAGGTCGAGTTTTAGGGGTGAGTATGAACGCACGCTTCCAGTCCAGTTTGTGGTTGACACGGACTGAGCTTGAAAATTGAGCACACATTGGAAATTTTGACCAATTGTATTTGAAAATGCTTAAACTTGAACATTTTCACATAATAGGATGGATTTCGAGCGCCTAGACATGCTTAGGGATGATGTTGAGCGATTGGCTTCTTAGGGCTCGAGTTTCTTGAGTTTGAACTCGAGCGGTTCATGCTTCGGGTTGGATCGGTTAGACTTTGGTTTCATGCCTATGTGACTAAGGAGTTTTCGCACTGAAATCGGCTTCGATCGATCCTTTATGTGACCCAGAACTTCCATCGAGACAGATTTCATGTTAACTGTTTCTCACGCTTTACATAATTTTTCAACCATATTTCAGATAAGTATTTGAGTATTTTCCTAAATATTTTCACTTGACTTTTGACTAGTGTTGCTCATATTTTTCGCAGGCAACTAGCAAGCCCAATTAAAGATAATTTGGCCCAATCAAAGTCAGCCCAACTGATCTGTGGTTGGCCCGATCAAGGGCCGGTCCAAGATCATGGTCTCATACCAACCCTTCACCTAGCAAAACGCCATGGTAAAGCCTAATATCTTCAAGCAACCTTCATGTGAACAAAACCAGGGGATCAGTCCTGTCCGGCTCCTCCACATTGAACTTCTAGCAGCAACTAAAGACTAGCATGCTTCGTCCAGCTCCACATCAGCTGACGCCCGGCCTTCCTCCCGGACGCTCCTTGTCTAATCCATTGCCCGCCTTCCCCACATAATTCTTAGCTAAATTCCAAACCTCTTCCGTGTTGCCGACATCTGGTCGGCCAACTAGGTCATGTGGGTACTCAAGTGAAAAACAAAGTTGTCAATCCATCCAACTAGAGCACCGTCAGTGGGTCGGTTGATCCGATGGGGCTTACCATCAACATTAAATGCATATTTAATGCAAGCTCATGCCTTGTATAGAGGGATGATGAGTGTTTTCTCATCCACCGCCTATACTCTGCATTGTTTTACAGCTGTCGACCATTCACCTCTACAGTCAGGTCAACGATCGAGCCTGATTCCCACCTTTTCTCACAGCACAATCTCAGCCATACATTATACATTCTAACTACTATAAATACCTCATGCAATGATACTTCGACAGGGTTAGTTACTCCGGTTAAAACATTTAAGAATCCTGAATACTACGCACAATTAAGCGCTCTTGATACTGCATGAGTTCTTAAAATAACATACCTCTTTTGGTCTCAAGTGTTTTTTTTTGTTCTCTTGTAATTCTCCATAGTTGTAAGAAAAATATATAGTAAGAGAATTTCAAGTAGACGTAGGCAGTTTTGCTGAACCACTTTATATCTTGTGTTATTTATCTTTCAGTTGCGTATTTAAATCCTCATTTTTCATTTTAAGCCTAGTAATTAGCAAGTAACATTTTCTCTTCATAACGCACTAATTTCATTCCGATGTTGGCTAGAAAACTAGTCAACATTTTGACGCCAGAAGGAGGACCTCCTCTTAAAGCTCTCCATTTCCCGCACTTTCATACTTTGAAAAGGTCTGATCTGACTTGTTACCATGAACAATCTCTCGTCGTTCGAAGGTAACAACTCCAATGGGCACGAAACTAATGGCAACACTCTTGCTAGTGTTGTCCAACCCAACCCAGGCTCTGACGAAGAAAGATGGCGTGTTGTGATGCTACACCAGTCAAATGTGAGTCAGTTGGTCCGCGAAGTCATTGGCCCGAGGACACGATTGGACACTCAAACCACCGTTAACTTCGTCCCACTAGCTCCTCAAACAAACGACCTGGTCAATCTACTTGCTCACAGATAAATGCCTCCTGGCGACTACGATCTCCTAAACACAGCCGAGGCCCAGGAGATGATGGTGCCAAAAACTCCGCTGGTGAACGTCCTCGTCAATCCCAGGAGGTACACCATGCGCATGCCTAGTCAAATTAATCCCTCCCTGGACGTAGCTTTGCCAGTTAAACCAAACCGTCACCGTTCACCTCCAGTAGAACAACCACCAGCTCCTGCTCAAATGCAAATTTATGCATTTGACCATCTCAATGGCGGCCCCCCACCATTAGCATCGCACGCCTACAACGCACTCCCAATCTCACAAGGATGTGGCTAAAAGCAGGCAGAGGAAAGGGCGGGCCGTGCATTTCAAATCTCCTTCGGCGCATAGAAGGAGATCCCCGGCTTATCCTTGTCGTTCTCCGTTCTGTTGTCGATCTTCAATTCTGCCCCGACACAGACTTAGCCCTCAACCTATAGTTGGCCAGAACATCCCACAACACGCCGTTGCCAACCTCAGGGAAGAAATGCACACCCTCCGCCAACAGCTCAACAGAATGCAAGCCCGCGGCACTGGAGGCAAGGCATTCTCAGATGATAAGAATGAGGATCAGTTCTCCAATGAAATCTTGGATACTTGCATCCATCGGCGGTATGCCTTGCCGCCAATTGATAAATATGATGGAAATGCAGATCCGTTCGACCACATCATAGCATTCAACTCCACCCGCACCAGACAGCTCTCTACCTCCGTCAAGTGACTACTCTTTCCCTCCACCCTTGCAAGATCGGCCTCCCGATGGTTCTTGCGCCTACGATCAGGCAGCATCAAAACTCATTTCTTCATGTCCCAAATGCATGTAATGTTAGCCAACGAGCTGGGCAATATCATGCAGGGTCCTTCTGAAAGCATGCGGTCTTATGTCAGCCACGTCAACAAGTCCACCCGAGCTAGAGGTGCGGACGTCAACAACTTGGTCATGACCCTATGTTCAGGGGTCCGGTACAAATCCAGGATGTGGAGAGAACTCCATAAACATCCGGCTTCGTCCATAACCGACTTCTATCATCGGGCGAACGACGTGTGAGGATAAAAGGTGCAGATCTTTCAGACAACGACAAGAGGCGCCTCGTCCCGATTGGTCCTCACAACAACAACAATCGTCACAACAACGGTTGTCAGACTGACGCCCGAAGGCGTCCAGAGAAAAGCCCTCTCTGCAAGCTCAGGTATCATAATTATTATCACTTAAACAAGGACATCACTACCATCTACCTCACCACCAAGAATCAAATGCGGTATCAAATACCTACCACCATCAGAGACGAAAAGCAAGAGGAACCTCGTCGCAACAACAAGTACGACGAGTTCCATCAAGTCAACGGCCACTCCACAATAGACTGCCCTGTGCTCAAGGACGAGATCAAAAGGCTCATCCAGGAAGGCGTACTTTTGGAATTTGTTCGTCGTAAAGTCAAGCAAAGGGTGAACCATGAAGAATGTGGTCGAATCAGCCCCCTCGGCCCAAAAACACAAATATCCAAGCAATCACTGAGGTCTTAACCATATGCAGGGAATCGCATGTGGCAAAGAGCGGCCGGGGGGCCCAATCCCGGTATCAGAGAGAGATAGGTCCCGCAGGGCAGGTTTATTCGTTAGAGTCATGGAAGTCCAAGCCGCCCCGACTAGAATCAAATCGACCAATCAGCTTCACGATCGAAGACAAGGCAGCAGTCTCATACCCCATCACGACCTCATCGTCATCACCCTTGTCTTAGCCAACTCAAATGAATGTGCATCGGTCATTCGTGGATGAGGGCAGCTCATTCACATCATGTTCAAGAATGTGTTTGAAGCCCTTAGGCTTCCTACCTTCAGCCTTACCCTGTGCACCTTACCCATTTATAGTTTTGGGGTGTAGGCATTGTCCGATGGGCACAACCTCACTCGTAACAACATTTGACCAAGAGCCCCTCCCTGGATCTTAAGTAAATTTTATAGTAGTTAATTGCCCATCTACTTATAATCTGTTAATAGAACGATCGGCACTTGCCGAGCTGCATGTCATCGTTTCCTACAACCGCCTCATCATAAAGTTCTTCGTCCAAGATGGGGTCGGCAAGATCAGAGGCAACCAGCAAAAGGCAAGGGAATGTTACAGAAGTTCTCTTAGGCAAGCAAAGAAAGGAGTTCTGCTACAACAAGAGCATCCAACACTCAGCAGTGGTTTTCTCAATAAATCCAGCAGGCCGACAAATGCCTCAGTTTTTTTCAAGGCCACCCGAACCCCAAAGCAATGACGGCAGTTCTCACTCTCATAGTCGGCCGACTTGTCCGAGAGCCAGAAGGTAGCATTACCTCGACCCCGACCCTTCATTACAGATAAGTTTTCAATTGCGATGTGGAAAGTTATGTATATATGTTTTCATTCTACAAATATTTGAGGTCGGGCTGCGTGCAGTCCGACTCACCATCACACATCCACAATAGAGTGAGCAAACCAATACGCTCAGATTCGACTCGGGATCAACAGTCGCTTCGTACCCGGCAACGTGTCACCTAGGAGAACCCCACAGCTCGTGCGCTTGGGTTCGAGCTTGGGCTTGTTTGACAGTCAACATTCCATCGCTTGAAGCGTGAAGCTAGAGAGAACCTGCGAGTAAACTTGTGTTTCAGCTCATATCGGTGCAAACCGACGCTCTGCATTCGGCCATCGCTTGGTCATCCCAACGCTTTTGCTTGGAGATCAACGGTTGTCTCATACCCGGCAACGTGTCGCCCAGGAGAACCCCCAGCTCGTGCGCTTAGGTTCGGGCATGGACTCGTCTGCCACTCAACAATCGATCGCTTGAAGTCCGAGAGGGCTCACAAGCAAACTTGCATTTCAATTCATTCTGGTGCAAATCATCACTCTACATCCGGCCATCGCTTGGCAACACTGACGGTTGTATTCAATCCGTCTTATTGTCACATCGATAGTAGGCGTAATCCTAAAAGGAAAAAAGAAAAAAAAATTGCAATATAATACATAGACTACTAGATATTCGGGGTATTCTGCCCAACAAATCACACAGATTATCAAGCAGTACAAATTTCTCAAACCAAAGTTGCAACGGATCTTTTTCTCTCAGTTCAAAAAAGCGTGGGGGCACAATGCCCGCTCCGCTGGGCATATAGTAATATTCTCATGACTAATTAGTTGAAAAGAAGAAAACGAGGAGAAGAAGTACGTCAACAATTCTTCTAAGGCAGTCTAGCCCGCACTCTTATCACCGCCTAGAAAGCCCATGGCTTCGTCGAAGAAACACTTCAAACGATCAAGAACTTGCTGAAGAAGACCGAGCAAGCTACCATCTTCGAAACACTTCAGGTCCTTTGATCGATCCAGAAATTATTAAGGAAGGGGGAGTGTGCTACCAAATCCAACGCCCTCTCTATCAAAGGGACGTGAGAAGCTTTCGGACAACCTCATCAAGGAGCAAACCAAGGTTTCGGTCATGGTAGAAGCAAAGGCTACGGCCCATGCGTCTTCAAAAGAGGCGCAGAAGCGTCCAAACCAACCTGGAATCAAGAGTGTCAGAACCCCAAAGCAAGGAAGTGCTCTAACTTCACCTGGATCATTAGTCTAAAATCGACGTTTGACTACTATCAGAACCTAGCAGGCATGCATAGGTTTGGGGCAAGCGACGAAGCATAATCTGCTCCAAGTAGAAGTTCCAGCCAATGGTTTGAGCTACAATCAGCAAGAGGTGGTTCAAACACCGAAGAGTTTTCTCCTCTCCTGACATCCCAACTAAATTTGATAAAAAGGCATACGAGCAAAGGCGTTTGAAAAGGAAATAAATGATAAAGCCAACGGCTTCTTATCATTGAAGAATTGCGAATGACTCACAAGCTCTGAAATTTTTTCATGAATAGCAATTTTATAGGGTTCGGAAAGAAGATGTATTTATATGGACACATCTTCAATCGCATGCGTTGAACTCAAAAGGCAAAGACGATCACAGCCATCCGATAGAGATCAGTATTAAGTCAAGTCAAGCATGTGGGGAGATGTAACACATCCCTGCCACGTACGGAAAATTGAACCGTCGCAACCAATTGCACGAAACCACTTGGAAAGCGCATTAAATGCATTGCAGAGCCGTCATTCAAAAAGATTTGTATGATATTTATTCAAGCCCGCATCCGTAAACGGTTACGGATTTGAAGGGCAGAATGTTACTCATATTTTTCTCAAGCAACTAGCAACTCAATTAAAGGCAATCTGTTTCAATCAAAGTCGGCCCTATTAAAGGCAATC
The DNA here is from genome assembly GCA_030737815.1 of Allium fistulosum. NCBI lineage: Eukaryota > Viridiplantae > Streptophyta > Magnoliopsida > Asparagales > Amaryllidaceae > Allium > Allium fistulosum. The sequence goes on along the minus strand of CM060903.1, from coordinate 767,217,122 downwards.
TGGTTCAATCAAAGTCAACCCAACTGATCCGTGGTTGGCCCAGTCAAGGACCGGCCCAAGGCCATGGTCTTAAACCAGCCCTTCAACCCAACAAGATGCCATGGTAAAGTCCGACCTCTTCAAGCAATCTTCACATGAACAAGACCAAGACCAAGCCCGGATCAGTCTCGCCCGACTCTTCTACATTGGACTTCCAGCAGCAGCTAAAGACCACTGCGGTTCGTCCAGCTCCACATCAACTGACGCCCAGCCTCCCTCCCGGACGCTCCCCGCCCGATCCATTGTCTGCCTTTCCCACGTAGTCTTTAGCTAAATTACAAACCTCTTCTGTGTTGTCGACATTCGATCGGTCAACTAGACCATGTGGGTACTCAAGTGAAATACAAAGCTGCCAAACCATCCAATCAAAGCATTGTTAGTGGAGCGGTTGATTTGATGAGCCTTACCATCAGCATTAAATACACATTTAATACAAGCTCACGCCTTGTACAGAAGGGTGATGGGTGCTTTCTCATCCACCACCTATCTTCTGAACTGCTTTACAGCTGTTGACCATCCACCTCTACCGTCAGATCAACAGTCAAGCATGATTCCCTTTTCTCACAGCACAATCTCAACCATACATTATCCGTTCCACCTATAAATACCACGTGCAATGATACTTCGACGGGTTTGGTTGAACTTCGATTGAAACATTCAAGAATCGGGAATACTACGCACAGTTCAGTGCTCTTGATACTGCACAAGTTCTTAAGATTGCAAGGCTCTTTTAGTGATAAGTGCTTTATTTCTTATTATTATCTTGTAATTCTCCAAAGTTGTAAGAGAACTTCACGGTAGAAGTATGCAGCTTTGCCGAACCATTCCATATCTTGTGTTATTTACCTTTAAGCTGCGTATTTAACTCCTTATTTTCCATTTTAAACCTAGTGATTAGCATGTAACATTTGCTCTTCGTAACGCATTAGTTTCATTCTGAGGTTAGCTAGAAAACTAGTCAACAACTTATACTTCAATCTATCTTCTATTGAACTTTCGGCAAAATTCAATGGAGTTCTATCCGTAAATTAGGTTGTCTTTAATTCTATCTTCGTCTAACAAAGTGTTGAATATGGAGAAAACTTTTGATAAATACAAGTTTTCTATGTACCATCAAAATATTGGTATAACAATAACAATAATATCATTGTCGACATCAACTTTCATCGACGCCATCCTATCCCAATGTTAGAATTTCCAAAGTATTGGCATCCGAAATCATATTGATGTTGATGCATCAGATGCTTGTAACATGGAAAAGAAAAGCCACCAACTGGGACTAAGACATATATACAAATGCAATTTTAAATGCTTCTATCATCATTTAAAACGTAGATGTATTTAACTCCGATCAAATATACACTATTCGGGCATGGTTTATCCCTAAAAGGGAAGAAAATCAGATATCTTGTTTAACATAAATAATAAATGGATAATGGTTGCACTTGTTGCAAGTATAATTTATTGAATAATACTAAAGTTGACCAACCACTAAAGATCGGCAGTCCAAGCTAATTACATACTCATATTTTATCAGAGTAGGAAAACAGTGAACGACACAGACCGTCAATTTTAGATTGTTAGGTCCATATGATAACTAAATACCCAATTGGGCCTAGCGAATTCCACTGAACTTTAATGAATCTAATTGATTCTGATCATAATCAAATGTTCAAAACTACTGGATGTTTTGCAACAGATTGAACAAGTAGTTATGTAAAATCTAAACAAATTTCATGCAATATGAGCCACTGAGGCAGTCTGTAAGCGGTAAACAACCTGGACTACTTTCAGATTAGTAAATTTTTTTGTTGGTAGTCTGATAAACAACCAGGACTATCAACACCAAGAAACTGCTGGGAAACCTGGTGCAACTCCTCATACAAAAAGCATAAAATTCTGGCGGAAAAAAGATGGAATTGAAAATAATATATGCACATAAGACTAGCATTATAAGAAGAAGCTACAACAATTACAATGGGTAGGAGTATGAAACATTCTAATAAGCATTAATTAATCAGAAAATAAACAGCCTACCCATAAACTAACTGATTCAAGATCACTATAGATAGTATTATACTGATATAAAGCATAAGCTAAAGTTTCAACTTTAATGAATTAAAAATGTATGCTAGAAACGTTACCTGTGGTATTTTGCAGATGTCACCTCAAACGCTGAAAGTGCCAATTGATTAGTGAGGTACTTCAGAACAATGAGTACAAGTTGAACAAAACAGCAATCATGCGCTCAAGGTAGTCATACACCTACATCAATCCAATTTGAATCATGCTAATATGAAAATAATTGGTAACCAAAGGAACTATCCATACTCATGGCATTGTCAATCAGTTCCAAGCTTAACAACTTAAAGATTGTTCATATATTTAACATGAAAATCATTAGTCGAATTTTCAACATGCAAGACATTTCGTCATCATTTGTTAATCGTCATACTGTGGAGTTGACTGCACATACAATTCACCATCATCATCTTCATCCTCATCCTCGTCGTCATCACCAACCCAATTGCTTGGATGACGTTGAGAATGAGGGTTACCATTTGTCCCAAGCCTATCTGCAAATAGAAGGGGGAGAAAAAGATATAATTTAGTTTGGTGACACGGTGGAGATGTGTACTAGTAGGATGCATCTTGACAGAAGATTAACCTTGAAGTTCATTGGGGCGATCTGTTCCTACAGGTTGCCGCCTTCAATCATAGTTAAGGTGTATCAAGAAGCGAATGCAGTTTGCAATTTTATTCACTGAAGTGATAAATATAGACATTATAACATCAATTGTTCTTGATACCGAAAAGGGACGGTCAGAGGCAGTACACTTAGGTCTAGCAAAAAAGAATGCATGTCAAGACACACAGAAGAATATATGCATATAATAAGCAGCCGATTGCACATGCAAATTTTGCAACAGCAACAACAAAGGGGGGGGGGGGGTTTGGTGTTTGTGTGTGTGGGGGAGGGAGGGGGGAGGGGGGGTGGGTCTATGATAGAGCTCTTTGGTATCAAAATTTGATACAGTTGTCCTTGGCTTTTGCCATGTGTATTAGGAGACAAAAGTTGGTGCATAAAATGAATGCTTCTATGCGCTTAATTTTGTTTTATAGTACAGCTACCAAAAGTTAATGGCAGTTGTGTAAAACTTTGATACAACAAAGTTGTATCAAACTTTGAGTTGTATCGAAGTTCTTCTCCAAAATTTGAAATAAAATGATCAATTGTCAACTAACCAGATAGTAATATTGTTTGCTCAAAAATTGGTTTTATTATAATTGCAAATATATGATACTACTCCTACCTTTAATTAGAAATTTCTGTTTCACTGAAATTATTTACAATCATGATGTCATTATGCACAATCAAAATTAAACTTTGAAATTCATATACGGTACCAATTTTGTTTGGGTGTGCCTGTATGTTTATGAAGATATTAGCTATTCAGTAAAAACAAAAACAAACAAAAAATGCTGACAAGCAATTTGCTGCAATCACAGGAAATAAAAAATATACTCAGCTTCAAATTAGTCGGAAAACTGGCAGAAAGAATATTATATCAGGATACGTATTTGAAGCCTTATCTCTTAGTAACTGGGCCATTGATGAGTTCATTGTATCATGCATTTGCACATCATTATGAGTACTTGAAATCGGGTTGCCTTCGTTTTGAATCTGCCTACCCCTAGCCCTATCATTACTTTTAGCAGCGCTTCCTGCTTCAAAAAGAATTTTCATGAGACTTAAAAATTAGGCAGTGTCGATAAGCTAATGTATATACAGAAATATACCTGAAAGGTCAGACCAGATCTTTGTGTGGTCAGATGACGGATGCTCAGACCCTGCTGGATGAGTGCCAGGTCTAGAATTTTCCGATTGAGTAGGTTTTCTTGGAGCATCTTGTGCATGTGGTACTGAATTAGCTGGTGGTTGAACTGAGTTAATTGCTTCGCTGAGTTGTGAGACAAGCATAGTAGCTAAAACGAGGGTTGTATCGAAGTCTGAGTATGACCCAACATCAACAGAAAATTTTGGCGCCAATAAGATAGGCCTGTTATACAAAATAGACATTAATGAAACATGCTATAAGTCTAACATAACATAGAGGACAGGATAAATTAGAAGGGATAGTCTTACTCGCCAGCTTTCTCAAAGAAAAGGTGTATGTCAACTTCACATCCTTCACAAAATGCAAGAAAAGCCTGATGTGTATGAAACAAAAGAATAGCACAAAAAACATTTAGGGCATATAGTTGTATATTGTAAGGTTAGATTTACATACACTGGGAAGATGGTTAAAGCATTAGAAATTATAAGGGTAGAAATATGGCTCATGTTTGACCTTGTTCCCCTATATGAAAATCCATTTTATGTCTAAGACCAAGCTTTATTAGTATGAAATTTAAACTTTTTTTTTTTCCGGTGAAGAGTCATCTGGCAACACATAAATGACTTTCTGAATCCTTTAAGCTCAATGATACAATGTCAGTGAGTGATGCCTTTTGAAGTCAGCAACACGTACAGACTACTATCAGAAGGAAAAAAAGGCATAAGTTGGAGTGGTTAACATGTAATTTCTTCTAGGTACTATTCTGAGGTCATTAAAAATTAATCATAGAACTTTAGAAGATGGGGTAATGTTTTCATGTTAACCATTATAGTTCATTTAAAATTATAAATTGAATAATGACCTTTAGTTCCTTCACACCAAAAGTAACATCCACAGGATCTCCAACGTGCACATACTGTACAAACTCTTCAGCTGGATCAATCCAAAGCTGTGTATGCAGTGCTGAATCGCTATAATCTTGAAGCAAAAGGGCACCATACTTACTTTACAATCTTAAGAATATATAGTGCATGTAGAAAATTAATGAACTAAAAAGTTTAAAGATATAAAACCTTTGGTAGGATCAATGTAACTTTTTAATTCAACTGCTTTTCCCCCTATCTCTCCAGAAGCATCTGACGGCGCAGCTGATGGATCTGTGGCAATGATAGTAATTTCATGAAGAGATGACTGGAAATTGGAGAGCAACCGCGTCAAATCTCGTGGCCTTACAACAAGATTGCTTGGAAATTTTGCACGGTCAAGAGACAAGTGTTGGATGTCTGGTTCCACATTGCAACTAATCCAGTATGTCTTTTTCACACCTAAAAAATATATGTGCGTGTGTGTGTATTTCACAATTTATTTTTAAAATAATAAATATAATTCTTACAAAGAAAAGGAAACGCGAGGGCTTTATAGAGATACAGTTAGAAAATAAAAACCATGTAGCAAGTACACAGAGTATGTGTTAGGCGGGAACATACTTCCATGGAGTTTACAAACGAAGCTTGGTTCTTCGGGTAATTTAAAAGAAAAAAACAGAGTAGAAAACAAGGGACTTTTAGACAATATTCCTAGATCCTTGCACAAGAAGCAGTGATCTACCATTTGGGTGAGGCAGAAATAGCTGGGCAAAAGGATAAAATAAACGAGGAAAAGCAAAAGCCATCTTATACTCCAGTAACTAAATCTGTAATGTCCGCGGGTGCGGCACAGTGAAAAGGAGGCTTGGGTTCTGGTAAAAAGACTCAGGTTCGATTCCTACCATGCGCTTCCCCATCCTATATAAATTTACCCGGGGGTGTGGGGGCTTGGATCAGCGGACGGCTTTACTATTCCCTCCTCAGGAGTTTACCGGTCCGGGTCCGCCGGGTTCTCCTGGGTTTTCAAAAAAAAAAAACTAAATCTGTAATATATTTGTAAATGCTTAACATGGAAACTTTGTGCTAATAGTGATGCATAAAATACCAGTAACTAAATTTGTATATGATATTAGGGTAACGCTCTATTGTATTTAAAATATAAATGGGTAACAATAAATTGTATTGGTTCAGTTATGAAACTAGTCGTGCATTAATTTTGGTTACGATCTTTTGATGTTGTGCTAAAGTGTTGCCAACACAGCATCAACCATATGAGGCTAGTTATATTGGTATAAACATTGTCATCAACGCGGAATGCAACTGCTTAAAAACCGAACAGTTTATTCCAGTTCAGATTGTAATCCAAACAAATCATTTGAGTTTCAATCCAATAAACAATCTCATTAATATTAACAAGCCAAAGTGGAGCTGGCACGACACCCACAATGATAAAGTCAGTTAAGCTTGTTGAATAAAACATGTTATGAACATTATTATTTTTTTGATCTTTTATATAGCATTCAAATAAAATGATCGTTTATGTTAAATGAGATTAAACAGTAAACGGAGCTGAGCTAGCTTGCTTTCTTAGACACCCTAAGGTAACCAACACTGAGCTGATACACATATCAGTATTAATCATAAAGAGAAGTTTGCATTTCAATCGTCAACAAACCAAACTATACATTTACGAGACCTTGACCAATAATATTTCCCATGAGAAAGTGTGGAAAGATTGGTATTGACACATCTAAAAGACTAAGATCTCAAGTATAATTGATACAGAATATGGTGAGATTGCATTTAAGAAAATTGAGTAAAAATTTTCCATTGCATACTGTGATATGCATGTGGTCGTACTGGTATATATGAACAAAACTCAAATGCTGTATCTCTACTTGTGAAAGAAACAAGAGCATCATTTAAGTCATGGTAAAGTCGATCAGATTCTAATATTATCGAGTTCAGCTTGTATGGTTGCCCAACATGGCTAAATGTGCACATTTGATACTGGTAACTGTGAATGTGCAATATTATGAACCTGAATAAGGAAGATACGTTGCTGCATGATGCAACTTAAGTAAACTACAGTCCAGTAATAGGTAGATTCCAACAATACCAAAACAGAACTTCCTTAAGTAGAAACCATATCCTTCTAAAGAGACAAATGTGATCTGCAGCCAATAGGTTTCAAATTTAACAAGCTGATATTAGCCTGAGAACATATTCTCCATGGGATGTTATGTAAAGTGGATAAGAAGACCCATTGGATAGGCGAAATTCAGAAGGGAAAAAAAATCATAAAATGTATAAGAGAAGAATTTTTATAAAATAATATCCCTTTATTTCAAAAAATATCCGTATTTCTTTCCTTTTGAAATTCTCATTCATTTTCAACTTTATTTTATTTCTTATGAACACCTCACTGCAGCTCTCCCACGGTCCCACCCAAGGGCAGAGCTAGGCATGGCCTGGCTGTGGCAGCGGCCCCACCTGAATTTCGCCCTACTCTTTACAAACGCTAGAAATCAAGTATTTGGGTCATACCTGATACATTTCTTCAGTCATATTTGAACTTTTTATTCACTTGGCTGGTTGGCCCAAATAATATTGTTCTACAAACTCACACAACCTGTTGGTCAAATTTGTACAAAAACCATTTTGAAACTGAAATTTGTATTATCTCTTAATTTCTTTTCTATAACCGAACTTTGATATCTTCAAACATTAAATATTACACATCTTCAACTTTCTCTCTAACATAGTACAGTAAAAATTGATTCATTAATGTTTCGACAAAAATATGCATTCTGTTTTGCTGCAATAACAACCAACAATACCAGAGAATATATGTTAAGCTCGTGATTTATTTTTCTATGAACCCGTTTATTTTGTACTGATTCTACTAGGAAAAAACAATAGCAAATGTGTTTAAATTTTTGCCATACCTAACTTGGTCGGCTAGCTCCATCATTACCCCAACCTGCGGCCATCACCTCTTGCTCTCTCCTCATGATACCTTCTTTCCTTGCATCCTTTATAAACCTAGTTCCTCTAAATTAATTATCTACGATTTAAGTTTGAAACCCCAAATTCTAAAGCGCTAAAAGTTCAGTTTTAAAGTGGAAAATGCCAACGACCAAAAATAATTAAGGAGGTGGAGATTAAGATTTAGATGGATTTTCATCTATAATCTTCAACTTTTATGAATTTTCTGTTTGAAATTAAAATTAAAAATATTGTACTAAAAATTAGGGTTTTGAAAGTGAAAACAAAACAGAAATAAAGATTTTGACATTATAGAAAAATAGTACATGAAAGAGAGAAAATGATAAATAAACAAAAAAGATAGTTAGCATATGTTCACTATTTCTCTATGGGGAAAAATAAATAATTTGATTCTTTTCCTAGAAAACTTAATTGTGAAATTCTATGAGTGTGCGGCGAAGCGAAAGAATGTTACGAAAGAAGAATTTGAAAGGACGTGGAAATGAAGAAAGAAAAGAAAATTCTTTATGTGGTCTGCCCATTCCATAAAACCCTAACTCACAAAATAATGAAGATGAATATCAACCGATGTGTAAATCAACGATTGCTTCTCTTCTTCTTTGTCAGTACGAAAACTTCCACCTTAATTTTCCTGTTTGTGTATTTCTCCTCCAATGCCCTAATTATTCAGGTAATTTTCAATTCTTTGGATCTGTTGTTTTCGATTTTCAAACCTGATGTAACTCCTTGATTTGTTCGCTTTGCTTATGTCTTCATTGTTTGTTTTACCTTCTTAACCTTCGGAACAAACGTAGTTGCTTCATCGGTTTTCTTCATCTATATTTCAGGTATCGTGTTCCTTTCTTACTATTCTTTTAATTATTATGTTATCCATATTTAGGATTTGATGATAATTTGAATTGGTTTAATATTAAGAGCATGATGATTTGAGATTTGGCTGGAACAGTCAGATCTGTTAGATGATTTGAGGATGCTCTAATTAAGGTTACTTCGTTGTTTTTTTCTACAAGTAATTATATAGATTATTAATATTTTATTCCTACGGTTAATTGGAAAACAAGGCGAATGATTTGGGACATATTCTTTGAATTTATTTTCAATTATAATTTCAACAAAAATGGAAAACCTTAACAATAAAATGGAAAACCTATAACGAAGTGCATTTTGAGCTCGGCCGCTACATAGCAAGTAAGGTTTATTTTAATGCCTTCTTATTGTGATCATAAGAGATAACTCTATGTAACGAATAAAGATAAAAGTAGCTATCTTCATATAAGTATGTTGAATAACAATTGTGGAAGTTCTGAAGTTATAACTAATCTAAGTATTATAAGAATCGACATAGTGATTTACATTTGCTTAAGAAAAAAGAATTTGTAAGACATCATGTGTTTTTGAGTGCATTCTTTTGTGATTAGCTGATTTAACAATAAAAATATAACAATTTTGTCTGTACTAATGTGTGATTTATGTTTTGTTTGGTTAGATTACGTTCATGGTTTTAAATCTCCTATATATCGCCCGAGATCTCCTCCGAGATCTCCTTTTCACACTTAAACGAGACGAGACATCAGATCTCCTTCATATCTCCCTCGACACTCATCTCGTCCAAGATATTCAAATCTCACCCGAAATATGGATCAAAATCTCAATCCGAGATCTCACCCGAAATTATACAATTTTCTTATTTTGCATAATATTTTTATTTTCATATTGATTCAAAAGAAACTACTTGTTCCAATTATAATTTACCAACTTCTTGAACATATTCTTTACTTTTTACCTTAATGAGTCACAGCGAAGGTTTCACTTCTTTATTATGTTCAAATAAACGAATGTTATTCAATCATTACCAAATCAATTAAGCTAATCAAGGTACTACTCTTCTAAAAATATACCTTTTTCCTTGTAAATCAAGTATGTAACCATTTTTATTTTTTCTAAGAAAGTTATAACTGTTAAATAAAATTTTGACACATCAATTTTAGACACATAAGTACATCCGAGATATTCCCGAGATGCATTATAAGACCCGAGATGTACACCCGATATGTACTTATCTCGTCCGAGATCTCCCCCGATACGAGATAACTTGTGTAAAAATTCCGAGACGAAACGTGACCGAAATCCGATATTTAAAACCTTGATTACGTTAAACATTTAAATGAACAAAATTATTTGAATAAGTGTCACCAAGTGATATTATGAATGCGCACTATAACTATAAGACATTATAATACGAGGCGTTCAAAAGAATGTACTATAATTTTGTTTCGAGTAACACTATTTACCTTCAAGTTTTTGACTATGCCATTTAAGATAGCTTTAATTATTCAAATTTAATATGTATTTATTTGTACCCACACAAATAACCTTTTTAGGCACTTATTGTGTGACTGCTGCCATATCAAGTAAAGTGGGTGCAAGTGTAGCTGAAGTAAAAATAGGCTTTTTTATAGTACAAAATGGAATCGTTCATTGCCAACTCCCTATTTAAACATCATTCGCATAACAATAAGATCTTTACAACTATGAGTTTATAAATCTAAATTAAAATGAATATACAGAGTTGTGTAGCGAAATAAAACAACTGTAAGAAACATTGAAGGAAAGCATTAACAATTTTTCCATAATTAGAAATTTTATTGATGTACTTTGAAGTCATAGTTACATGTTAAAGTTAAAGATTTCTTTTATTAAGCCATGCAATATTAAAACTATTAAAGACAACTTATTTTATATTGCATTTTATTTTAGTATATAATTATGACTAAGAATATTATCAGTTAATTTTATTTCAGCATCTGACATTTTAAAACTAATTTTTACCTTATGTTTGATAGACGATCATATTAAAATTGATTTAAATTTGATGGATATGACATAGTTTTCCAGCATGTTACTATAAATTTTCATGCATTCTTCCTTGCACTATATCATCTGTCATATTTTTATAAATAGAAGAACTGTCTGTTAGCGATTTCTATAATATTGTTTTTTTGTTTTATTCAAAATTATCATTTATGCATTTTTTAACTGTTATAATCCAATAAATGCGTTTTCAAAAAAAGAGTGCACACTACCAATATTGTACTTGAGATCTTTTAACAGCTCTGTATTTACGCTCTCTATGTTAGTTGGACGATAATAAAATGATGCACAATATATGACAATGTAATGATATTTCACTCTGTTTTTATAAATATACTATTAGACATCAATCAAAAGCTTGGTTCAACTCAAGTGTATCGGTAGGAGAATGGGAAGAAGTAATCCATGTTTACTACTGATATGTAATTGTTAGAGATCTATATATTCACTGTAATCTATACTCTATATAGATAATAAGAAGAAAATTGATTAATCAAGCTTTGTGATTTTTAAAGTATCAACTACCTTAGTAACCATATATTCATATAAGGATGTTTCTCTTTTTAGCCGAACTGGGATGAGAAATTAAGTAGGTTTCTTCGGCGCTGTTTTATTTTCTCATAAAATAATTATATTTTTGTATATCTAATTTCGGTATTCATCTTGCAGCTTTGAAATTTAACGTAATTGTTCAATTCTTCGGTATTTGCATGCTTTCTGGTGTATATACTTACTACTATCAGGTTGAGCCTTTTTCCCTTACTACTACCAATTTTTTTCTTGGTTTTCTGTTTTTATTCCAACTTTTTTGGGTGAATATAACAGCCTTCTTCGTTTCTGTTGACTTTGGTTTATAATTTTTTCCACTGTTTTAAAGAGTCATAGGAAGGATGCAAAGCTCTTTTGATTTAGACTATCACGACGATGATTTGTTTCAGGTCATTTTGTAATTCTGTATATGCATAGAAGGGATAATAAGTTAATGATAAGGTACGGTTTTATACGTAAATACTACGTTTATGATTTATCTTAGGCTATTTTTTGATTTTTAGTTTCATGAGTCCCTTATATATCATATAATGTAATTTAGCCGATCAGAAATGTTTGTTTATATAGATTTTTTTTATAATGTTAAAATTTAAGCATTACTTTATTAAATTCAATCAACAAGCTATTGTATTGCAGGGGAAAAAGAAAAGAAAACTGGGACATAATACATGATAACTTAAACCCAAAGCCATCTTTTGTGGAAGCACTTGATTGTCGTTCTCATCTCCATTTTGCTGTAAACTTTCATGTTTACCATTAGGAGAATTTGTGTAATTATATTTAGGAAGAAATTCTACACAGTTCCCATAGTAATGCAAGAGTCCAGTCATGTATATACAACTAGAAAATTGCATAATAGACATGTTCTAAAATAACCGGTGCTTTATCCGAGACTCTCAAGTTTTAACATTTTAATTACGCTCTATAGTAATGTAAATAAAATAGTCATGAATAACACTTCTCCTAAAACATGCTTCAACGAGTAGAAATAAATATTACTATATTTGCATTAGTGTCACTTTCAAGCTACTATTTAGTTTGGTTATAGTTTATATAGAGATACTAGGTTCGCTTATTATTAGTCAAGTTCATTGTTATTTTTTTCATAAAAAGATATTGGATGTTCAAGAAACTGATAATAAATGTTATTCCATTAAGTAACACAATGAAACATCATTTGTTAAATAACATAAATGGACAGTGCCACTAAATGATTTCTGCCTGTTTTAGTATTAGCTATGGACAAATGTATTATTACATTGAGTACACAATGGAATACTTTTTGTAATGGACATAGCTATCGGATCATTTGTGTTCAATTTACTTCCATACTGTTAACTTGCAATCATCAGTGCATTCATTAAATGTCCATTTCATTTTTTCTAAACCTATTTTAAAGGTTATTAAACAATATAATTTTCTAAAGGTTATTGGCACAACTTAATTGCAATTATGTTTCGGTTGCTCCTGATGCGATAAAACCAGTGGTAGTAACATCTAAACGTATTATTAAGAAAGACTTGGAGATTTATTGATAATTAATATGAATTATTTCTTCTTTTTTGAATAATTTATATATGTTAAATATGTGTTAGTATGTTAGGTTTGCTATAAACTATTAAAAATACGTTGGTTCTTTCAAATAATATTCTTACAAGATGTTTTTCAATAAATAGCCTAATATGAAATTGTATAACAATTATAATTACATAGAAGCATTGTTATGGAAACTGCATCTTTATAGAAATATGGCTATAATCATGTGAAATATTATTATTCCATACTCATATAACATAGACCACCATCATATTCAATTAACAATAATTTTTTCAATGATTATGTTATTTGAAAGCTAATCATATACGAAATCAATAATTATAGTGACATGAACTATTAACACTGCATGTATTTTATTAATTTGTGGAGTGAAGAATCGTAAATTCTATGCATCACTTTTTCCTGAATTTAAACTAAATGTAATTACTCCATAATAGTATAAAGGTAACCACCATTATATTCCACTAGCTATAATTATTTTAATTGATTATGTAAATTAATAGCTAACCATATGAATATTTCATTATCATATTGGTATAAACTATTAATACTATATTTGTTTCATCAATTTACAAACTCAAAGACCTAATAAATCGTTACACCAACTTTAATGATAAATTTGTGCACTATCATGATTTATTAAAAAATGATGAAATTAATTTTTACTATTTTAATGCAAATTTTATATTTTTGATTTTTTGATTACTTTGATGTCCTCATGTCATCTAACTGTCTTGATATAAAATTTGATCAGACCAGATTAAATCATAATATCATGTATAAACTAATTGCTTTGATTTCTATTATTTTACTGTTGTAAATGAAGTCATAATCCAACAATCACATTCTCTATAGTTTTTTATCATTTTTTAAGTATTATTTCACGAGAGATTTCGATTTTCAAATTCTTCACTAAAAAGTATAGAAATAACAATAAATTCCTACAAAGATATATGCAACTTAATTTATTGTCATAGCATTCAAAACTAATAATGATGTGGCAGTGGATAATGAATGCAAGGTAGTTAATTTGTAGAAATAGATTTCTTTTGCCTATTTTCATGCATTATACTTATATTTAACATGTACTTAAGCATTGATCATATATGACATCAAATGAGGGTGTATCTTAAACTACTATAACTTGAATAGTTGAAAAGTATGTTTGCTCTGATTTATATGTAGGGTGATTGGAGTAATGAATATCACGAAGGTGTGTTATCGTCCGAGGCAAACATAAATGGAGCATGTACAATATCTATTGGATATGCACTATTGAATATTGTCATGCAAATATGAATGGATTGGACTTTTTGTACTCATTTTATTTGGGATTAAGGTTTTATTTAGTCTATGACCTTCCAGTAATTTTAACTTTATTGAGATATAGTATTTACAATACATAAACTTATAATTCATTTAATATTAAATTCGTAATTATATTAGATTCTTGAAACTAACGACATGGACACTTAGGACTTGAAATCAAGATTATATTATTTTCAAAAATTGTATATTAGTCTTCAATATAAAATAAATTGATATTCATTGTATTTTACAAACTAAATTTGCATATGAAATCTCCATTTATATGGCATGTTTTATTTATACCGATATTTTAGTACGCATGCGATGCATTCCATTCATTTTTATATATTTTTTGCAGTGGTTAAAATTTTGAAATTAGGGAAATTATTGAATTGCATATGATTCAATGGCATATAACTGGTGGTGTTGTCAACACAGAATAAAGAATTTGAAACCTTTTAATTACATAAAGGTACATAAATAATACCTTTTACAATGTGGTTGTTGGTTAAACTTCTTACTACTCCATTTACACCGATTCTGGGAAACTAGATCATTAATCTCTAAATTTATATAATTATAGATGATAATATAATTCTTTTGGTTCTCTTTATTGTTAAATCTACCTTTTTCTTTAGTTGCAATTACAAACTTAGATTAATTGAAATTAACGTTTAAGGACTCTTAGCAAATTGATTTTATTTTTTGTACTTTATCCAAACTCTTGAATTCAATGGTTTAACATTTACCAACATACCAGGAGAAATAAATTTCTATATTAATATATTAGTGTGAAGTACCGTAACTAAATATTTGGTGAGACCATATGCACTACCTTCTTATGCAAATGGACAAACTAATCTTTAGAAAGTGAGCAATCTAATTCTACTTTTTTACATAGCAAAAGTTGAACCCAAAAAAAATTTGGATGGAGGCTTTGAAACTTTTCTCACGGTTTATAAGCTTAGTATAATAAAATTCGATTTTATCAATACTAATCTTCAACCATTTCTTCAAACGATTAGGTTTTCAATTAGTGAATGTTGTATCAGGTTGCAATAAACTTTTGTTTGATCATAAAACTTCTTCAGTGTTACAGGTATGTTGAACTGACCGATGAAAAAATGGGTTTGAAAACATTATTCTTAATTTTGACATCATCGGATTGAAGAAGTCCCAGATGTTTTAGTATTGACAAAGTTTATCCTTAGCAGTATATAGGCATACTACAGACATCATCAAATAGAAAATGGTGCTACCTCAAAAATTAGTTTATAAGTTTTTGGTACATGCTCTAAATGATATTACTGAATCATATTAATTTATGAGGTTAAGCTAATGATTTGATTGTATTGAATGCAATGTACCTTATGACATGGCTAATAACCGTATTAAATGCCAATAGTGACACTCATGTCAAAAGTTGTATTTATCTCTCTCGGTGTCATATTTCTCAAACATACAACTTCTGGTATAAGTAATCTCATACAACATTAAAACTTGGTTTCCCTTCTTTTACTTTAAACTCTTTATTGTATTACGAAGGAGGGGTTAAACTTATTGTGATGTGCTAATAGAACAATGATTTTATTAAATAATAGCGGTAATGGATGGTGATTAATATTTTGATTGTTTGATTCATAGATCTTGGAATTGAAACTCACTGACATCAATTAGTATATGTTCAGAAAAATATAAACATACCTGCATAGAGTATTGTGTCTATTTTTACGAATTTATATTTAACATTGACATATATCTTACATATTGAAAAGTTGTAGCTTTGTTGTAATAACACATCAGACTATATGGGCTTCATTAGATTAATAACGTATTAACTGCTATATGAATAGATGTTGGTTTAGAATGATGTGTACTTCGATTATATGATTTTGTAATGAAGAATGAAGCTCAGTTGTCCAGAAAGGTTGCTCATTATATGTAATATATTATAGTGTAATGTATTACATTGTTGTCTGTGATCCAAGTTTTTGCATCTTTCATTCCATTTTAGTTAGCAATCATTAATCTAATATTAACCTTTTTTAGAGGTAGATGACGAAATTAGATATTTATATCCACGCGACTAAAATAGAATTTTATAAATAAAATATTTTACATTGAATTAAAAAATAGTACCATAAATAATAATTTTCTTCATACGGGACTTAATACTGTAACTTGATTCATTGATTTATTTGAAGGATCTATGTAAACAACATGCATGGTTATATCTTTGCCTTCATGCAACTTTCATGAGCATAAAAAATTGATACATTTATTTTATTGCATTAATTAGAACATAATTTGACATTTCTACTAAAACAATTGCTAAACAAAATCACCTTTTGGACAATATCTTAAGTATCTGTCAAGAAGTGAGAAATGGTCAATTTAATTATCGATAATCCTACAATAACACAAAGGTTCAACAACAATTACAAAAATAAATATAGCTACGGTCCATGTGCGAAGCACGGGTTCACACTAGTGAAAATTGAAAGGAGAATAATTATCTGGTGTTATTTATTATGATTTATTTTTAGTTTCAAAAAAACAATGTTAGTTAATGATTTGTTTTAATTTATATTAGCAATTAGTTTAATATTATTTTATACATGATATTTGTATAATACGATATTTTTATTTTAGGTATAATATTTTTTTGAAAGAAATATTAGTTTTTTAAATGTTTGACGCTGCGGAGGAGGATGGCAATCCCCTATGTGGGAGTTGGGGTGTTAGGGTTTTGTGTATGTGTGTTGGGAGGTGCATGCGCGCCTTTGAGGACAACGATAAACCTGGCCTATTAGGTTGTGTGGTATCAAGGGCAACATTGTCGGAAAAAATGGTATATGCTATTAATGTCAATTTCTATTTCAACCAAAAAAAATCATATTTACACATTATAATTTATTTATATTATTATTCTTTTTGGAAATACCAATACATTGGTATTAATATTACTCATTTTTTAGCAAAATATATTTATTAGTTTTATTTTTCGTCTTAAAATAAATAATTATGTTTACAAACAATAAATTTTTACAAATGTAAAAATATTAATACATATTTTTTCTAAATATAATAATAAAACATTAGCAAAATGGTAAATAATAATAATTTGAACTCACGCCCTACCCGTTGGCTTCTTCCTCGAATATCCCATTCATATTTCACACGCATCAGACCAGTTTGAAGGGGGCATTCTTTGGTGTATACACCATATTATTTTCATGTCTTGTTATCGATTTTGTTTATCTAATTCCATTCATCATAAGAGCATCTCCAACAATCAAGTATTCAGCTTGAACATTCAAGCTCTAAGAGAGAGCACTCCCAACAATACTATAGATCCTTAATATTAAGGGGTAATATTAAGTTTGCAATTCGAAATTTTGAATCAGAGTAGACGCTTATTTAATAGACGTGCATATTAAGTAGGCGTCCAATACATGCGCATGTATTTAATAGGCGTCTAACTTTAAAATTATTAAATAAATAATTTTTAAGTGTCTATTAAATAAGCGACTAAGCTCATACGCCTATTAAATCAGCTCCTAAGCTTCAGACACTTATTTAATAGGCGCTCGGTGAACGCTAACAAAACTTCAACATGCTAGCTACTTGTAAATACATTTTAAATTATTTACATAAACATATAGAACCTAATTTTTGACTGAAACATCCGTAGGAAGTATTTGCCAATAAAATACATATTGCAAAAAAATTACCATTAAGACACTGAAGTGTCCACTGCAATTTTGGTGAATCAACCTCAGCCAAAACCGCCGATAATCGATCGATGTTAGAAATCGGTGTGCGCAAAATCGCATTAACGGACTTCAAAAGCACGCTACACTGAATCAAATCCGAAGCAATCGAACTATTATTTGCTATTTTCAGATTATACGAGTCGAAGAAATCGGATTTGAATGTGATTGACTGGTATGCAGATCGAGATGAGTTTAATGTGTGGAAAACAAGCTGCGTTTTGTAAATAGGAGTAAGTTAGGGTTACCTATTACAAATTATACCAAAACGAAAAGCATGAAGCACTTTCATACCTGAGAACGAGAAGCTTGAAGAATGAGTTCGGTGCCGATTCTGGTGAGAGAATTAATGGCGCGACTGAATGTTTTTAGAGAGTTCCCGCTTAAAGAAAGCTCCATTTTTATACTGTTTGGTTTTATTTGTGATACTATGGGAGGAGGACAACCGTGCATTCGGTTGGCCCTACAAATTTAGGTTGGCTCTCTCGGAAAAAGAGGGCACCTATTAAAGTACAAAAATTTATAGCTTCCTCCTTCATTCTAAAGTTCACTCCTTTCTCCTCAACTCTCGTTGAACAAAGGTATTTTCAAATTCTTGGAAATTAATTTAAATGGTAAAAATTTGTATATTTTTAGCATAATGACACGACCTCAATATTTTAACCACAAGGACAAACATTCTTCTAAAAATTATTCATAAGGACAAACATTCTTTCAAAATTATTCATAAGAACAAACATTTTTCCAAAACTGCTACCGAATTAAAAACTGATACCTAAAAACTGCTAACGATAACTGCAAACTGATATCTAAAAACTGTAAAAACTGATACCTAAAGAAATTTGTCCTTAAGGCTAAAATACTAAAGGTCTGTCCTTGAGGCTAAAATGCTGAGAAATTTTGTCCTTGACAATAATTTTCTGTTCTTTTAATTTATTATTTGGAACTTATTCTACTAATTATCTGTCATCATTTTATATTTTGGCACGGATATTCTAAAGTTTATACACTTATTTACATATAATTGATTAGTTAACTCATAATATTTTATATTCAAGTCTATATATTTATATTAATTACATAATCCAACATTTAATCCATTTAAATAAATTCAGTTAACTAATATTTAGTAATATTATTATAAACGTTAAATAACGACAATTTGAATATGTATATTACTTTGGTGATAATCGAAATGGTGAAATTAATTTTTATCTTGATAAATTTATCAGACGTTGCATTGTAATTTCTACTTTTTACGTCAAATACCTACATTTAAAATTACCATAATTATTTACAAAATCTACCTCACTTTTCTCCTAACATTTTACATTCATTGCATATATTTTAATTAAATAAGCGATTTTAAATTTAAAGTAATTAGATTAATCCAATTAACTAATATTCGTTGATTCATTTACTAATTTATGAAATTTAATATGTACACATATGAAACCTAACAAAATTGGTATAAAAAAATTCATTACTGCTAAAATACTTAAGGGATCACATAACTTAAAAGTATATACTATTATACATACAATAATAACAAATTTAATTTACATTTTATTCAATAAATTTATCATATGTCACATTACAAAATTGTGTTTTTTTACTTTTAAATGCCTACATTTTAAATTTTATATAACAATCTGCAAAACTCTCTCAATTTCCTTCTAATGTTCTACATTTACGTTCGCATAATAGAAATAACTGCGTAATCTTAAAACTATTTAGATAAATTTAGTAAATTATTACTCAATGATTCATCTTATAATTCAATAAAGTATAGAAATTTCAATATTTATACCATATTTATATTAACAAAAAGAGTAAAAAAAATTATTTAAATTTGCAGATTCATCAATCATATAACATAAATAATAATCACAAATTTAATTTATAATTCATTTATATTAATATATTTACCATGTGTTACATTGCAAAATTCCTTTTTTTAATATTAAGTATCTATATTATGAAATTTCTATAGTTATTTACAAAAATCTTCTCAATATCATCTCATATTGTACATTTAAGTCAATATGTTTAAATTAATTACGTAATCTTGAATTCAAACTATTCGAATAAATTCAATTAACAAATATTCGTTAATGTTAGCACCAAAAATGGAACAAACACCTCAGAAGCAATTAAAAGCACCAAAAATGTATAGATCTAATGAAATAAACGTAAAAGCGATATAAAAGACACAACTTTTATAGTGGTTCAGTGAATACTTTGGCCTACGTCCGCTTTAATCTTAGTTGTTGATTGTTTTCTCTCCAGATTATAATGAATTCAATCTGACCCGACCACAATCTAGTGGATTTTGGATTTAAGAGTGTTTAGGGGAAGAAGAAGAAAGAAGAGAAATCAAAGTCTGAAAAGTCCCAAAAGAAGAAGTCAACTCCAATTTGTAGGTAGCTTGCTATTTATAGGGGAATCGTCTAGCATAACCGAGTGCCCATGAAATATCAGGTCCAGTTCCAAGTCCAAGTGTTCAAAAGTGGGCTTCGGAGCCTGAACATTAATAAAAACCTCTTGGTACCAAGTGTTTTCTCTCGGTATTGAGTGGTTTTTATGGGGGAAATCTTCCCTCCTTTTAGACTGCTTTCTACTTCTGATTCATTGTGTTTCGAACACTTTTCCTTTGACATTTAGTTGTTTTAGAGAGGTTTTGATATCGCTTGTTCTTGCCTACCTTCAGTCAGAAAATCCTTAGAGTTGCTCATCCATTCTTTGAGAAAAGCACTCTATGGCAGTCACTTGAGGTGGAGCTTCAAGTACAAGTGGTTTTTGAGGTCCGTAATGGAATAAAAAATCTCTATACTAAATGGTTCCTCTCAATACCGAGTGGTCCACTTTATTTCAAATCTTCTAGAATTTCTTGAATGTGTTCTTATTGCCCTTCTAAGCATATTCCCAAGTCCATGAATCGTTTCATCTTCAGCTTGACATTCTGATTTTAGTTGTTGACGCCAAAAATGGATCAACATCCAAAATTGAGTTGTAGGGGATCTGTAGGACCTAGAGAGACACAAGATTTTTATAGTGGTTCGGCAATCTCTGGCCTATGTCCACTTTATAGTTTTTATTTATTATGGATCTGAGGAAGTTTATATGAGATTATAGAGAATTAGAGTTGAGTACAAGAGGTTGACAAGTTCTAAGGCTTGGAACTGCTAAGAGTAGTTGCCTTATTGACTATTGTGGGGGATGAAGATGGTGAAAAGCAATGGAGTCTTAGATCCAGAGTGAAGAAGAAAGAGCAGGGAGAAGTTCCTCTTTTAGTTGCACTATGGCTTGTACTTATAGGAAAAGGGGTGTACTAGGTCAGAAGCCTGCTTGCAATAGAGTCCAAACGTCGGCTCACAAAAGAAAACTTGAAGGCAATCGAGTTAAATAAATAACTCGGTACCAAGTCATTTAAATCAGTGCCGAGTTATTTGCTTAAGTGGAAATCGCTCCAACTTTTTGCACCACTCTCCTATCCTCTAATTGATGTGTTCCATGCTTTTTTCATCGACTATTGGTTGATTCTGGTGATTGTTCCCTAATCATTTGAGTTGTCCTACTTTCTTGGCTTTCTTCTCTTCAACTCTTGGAATTGGTCATCCAAACTCAAGGAAAACCACTTGATCACGATTAGGTGGAGTAAGGCATGAGATGTATGAAGATTGGAAAATGACTATGGGGAGGAAAATGACTCGGTATCAACCCAAATAACTCGGTGCCAAGTTATTTCCTTAGCTCCATTTTAGGTGAAACTTCCCCAAGTTGCTTTTTTGCCTCTTCTAGGTGTGCTACCAAGATTTCGAGTCGTTTCATCTTCGTTTTGACGTTCTAACTTCCATTAACTTCTGCTTGGTTAAAAACCCGATTAACACTTTCCTTCCTAGAGGATGCTTTTGTTAAAAATAAAGCATGCTCTAGATCGAGACAATTCCTAGACTGTTACTATATAAGCTCTAGTTAACCGTTCAAGCGTTGTCATGAGATGTTGCTTTCCGTTGGTAGATTTTCCTTTAACCATTTGGCTTAGTTCTAGTTGAAATTCCATTCCTTTGAATTCGTGATGCAATCTGCATTCTTAAGACTAGTTCACGCTTCAGATTAGCACAGCTTTCCATTGCCATACTTTTTGGACTATAAAGGGGGAGAAAACTAACTCGGCATCGAGTCATTTGGGTTTCCTCTGACCCTATCAGTTTAACACTTAGAAATTTTTCCAAGTTATCTTTCATTTGCTACCGACTTGTTTTTCTTTGCATCCGAGTTTTTTGACTTCCGTCTAAGTTATACAACACCGGTATAAATTTCATCTATCGTCGAGTTGCTCCACTGCTGCCACCTGCCTTCTATCGACATCGTCGCCCCTCGTCACTACCTTGAACCAATCGTCACCGCATGAATCACCATCTAATTAGTTTGGCCCCGATTCAACTCCGAAACCCTAGCTCTGATCAGTCTAAGGCTTGAGGTTGGCGATGGTTGGTTTTGTGATGACGAAGATAGCGATGGGGATGGGGATTTGGTTTATTGCAATTGAAAGGAGATGGATGAGTTTTGGGTTACATTTGATCAGTAGTGAAGTTGATCTTTGCCTCAGTCGAATGCACATGGTTCCAGAGACAAGACTGTTTTCTAGAATAAACTATCTCTTTTCGATAATTTTGCTAAGTCTCTATCGCCGTTGAATTCTAATGCGATGATTTATTCCAAAATCGGACGTTGTGGATGATCCCATCGCATCGCTTTTCTCGTTTTTGCACTTTTAGTGATCCTGAAAAGAAAAGCTTTCCGCAATGCTCTGGACAACGGTTCCTTCATCGATTACTCATCGATAACGGGTAAGTTTCAAAATATAATTTCAAAGTACAATGCGACTCATTTTTCTTGCACGAGGGAGCTACCTACACAGGATGGTCCATTCATGGTGTACAAGACGTTGGACTCACACCTCATGGATTAACATACCGCACTTGCCCCGGTCAATGCTCAGAATTCAATTAGTCAACACGTGTCGACATCCTTTGGATTCCGGGCATTGGTCACATGGGTTTATTATTCAAAATAAAATATACCCAACCGTGGTAAACGCCAAATTTTATTGTTTAGAATGATTTGTCAGTCACCACGTTTTAAGTATGCCGAAGTAACGTCCACTTCCCCTGAAGTTGGGTCTTCTACAGCTTAGGCTTTGCCATTCATCCCTGCTGGGACAAGCCGTCCTGAAATTTTGGAATCCTAAAGTCAAATAGTTCCAGTTGAGCCGGTTGTCTATTAGCTGCCTCCGAGATTGAGAATCTTGAATAACCTGCTAGAGCAGGTGCCTTCAATCTTATCTACAAGGTCGCTCCGAAACATATGTCTTCAACATGGCATCTCCGAGGATGACGTCCATCTACCGACAAGGGCTGAATTCGCTTATAATCCCCCATCGGACTTCACAACATGTAACGGTATATGTGCCTGGGCGATGCCGTCCCACCATTCAATCCCTTTATATGGATGGTGCTGCAAGAACTTGGACTAGCTCCATTCCAAGTCCACCCAAATGGCTATTCTCTTCTAAGTTAGTTGTACATCCTCTTCATGAATAGATTCAACCGACCTTCGAGATTCAATGAGCTGACTTATCTTTTGCAATTCAAGAAAAGGCAGGATTCCCCATCCTATTTGATAATAGAGGCCTAGAAGGGATGCATAATGATCGAAAAGCTCCATAACAAGCATTCTGCTTTCAAGAACGAATATTTCTTTGTGCGATGTCCGCATAGTTTTTAATCGACACTAGCTTTTTAGATGTACATCTCTTTTCCCTTTGCTTCTCCTATAACAGAATTGCTAAGTTTCAAACTTGATGTGTGTTTCCTCTTAGGCATCCCGACTCGTGACGATAGAGAGGAGCACAAAGGAACATCTAATGCTCTAAAGGCAGTTAGATTCGATCAATGCATTGTTGTGTTCCTTCTAACGAATGACAGCCTAAGGCAGTGCGGTCTGCTTCTCCATCATAGATCTGCCATTGCTAAGTCTCCAATGCAAAGCGGCTCCAGGGCTCATACCCATTCTTCTTTCCCCACTTGTAGCTCCGACGAGAATGTTCAAGGGGAAGTTGCGGGTCCTTCTCGCACAGTACATGCTGAAGAGCCCATAATGAGAGAGCATATAGGGCCTATCGAAGTCGATATTCCAAGCAGTAGAGATAAAGGCATAAGGATGTCTCTGATCCTAGAATAAGACGAGGGATTCACAAGGAGAGAAGGAAAAGAAGTGATCGAGGAAGAAGAGGATGTCGGTGATAGCGATAGCGATTTTCGCGCTAGCGAAGAAAATGACAAATCGTTCGGTGAATCACCTGGGATTAGTCCTGATCTCCCTAGCTCATCTCGTCAAGAATATATTACCGTAGAGACTTCCAAAATAGCTGAAGATCAATCTGCATTTCCTTCAATGAAAATTTTGCCCCGATCCAGCCCCATTGGCGACATCTTTGTTGGTATAAGTGACATTGGTGAGATCAACTTCAACGCTAGCGACATTCTGGGGGATGTTTGTTTAGAATTCTCTCTTTCGCCAGTGGGCTTTGTAAGCGAAGGTGGGGTGAAGAGACCCCCACTTTAATTCCTTGCTAATACGGTTAGTATAGTACTTGAGGGGACATCGGCACCACGCACTTGACTAGCATCACGGACACTCATTCTTGCAATGAATTCTACTTTAAAATACCAATATTAATATTGTTCTCTTCTTTGTTTCAGGTTCCATTGGCCGCGGTTATTATGAGAAGTTCTCCCGCTACGCTGGTGCACACAGAGGCCAAACTCCTGATCATCGTCTGCCTCGTCGCTACAAGTCTGAGGAAGTGAGACGAAGGAGGAAAGACTGCGAGTACGATGAAGCTCACAAGGCCAGTAGGGAAATGAATAGGGAGAGGGAGAAGGAGAGAAGGAAGAGAGAAGCCGATATTGAGCTATCTTACAATCCTTATAAGCGCTCAAGAGATTCCTTGAAGCACCGTAGGCTTATTTCTACTAATGTTCCACCTCATACACAGGCTTAGACTTCTTCAACTCAACAAATTCTGACCTCCCAAGCTATGATTACACCAGTTCCACCTACTTCCATAGGAGTCTCTTCTCGTTCATTCACTCTTCCATCCGATCCTCCACGCTGGCAAGCCGCATTCCCATACCTCTTTTTGCACGGTGGAAAATTCGATCAAGACATCTTTGATATGCCAAAAGAGATGGTGATGAAAAATATAAAGACCGTCGAGCAGGGTGTCGACGAAGGGTATAGGTGGAAGAAACTTTGCCCCGCTCTTTCCAAAGTAAACAAGATTAACTAGACCAATATTCGATCCTTCGAATCTGAAAGAGCTACTTTTGAGCGGATGATGAAATATAGGGAGGATAATTTGATTAAGGTTACTAAAGAGAGACCTCACACTGAAGCAAAAGGAGAGCATAGATAATCTAGTATATGAGTTAAAGTTTGCCCACGACCACACCGAAATCATAATGAGGAACGAATCGAAAGCTGCTCATGATGAGGGTATTGAGTTCAAGAAACAGGCCAATGAAAAGGCGCCGGTGCTTACTCGAAAAGATGAAGTTATTAGGGCTCGGGACTAGACTATATCGGAGTAAGCTTCTTAACTTACTAAGCTTCATGAAGAGGTTCAAAAACTTGCCAATAAAAAGGAGCAGTTGTCCACCGGCAATGATGTCGTCGGTCTTGAACTTGTAATTTCTCAGGAGCTCAAAGAGCTTCGAGATGAGAAGACCAAGATCTTGATGGAGCTTGATGCTAACATGTTGTACTTTTACACTAACGTAGTCATGTTCAAGAATCTAAGATGGCTAGGCAACAACTGTCTTGAGGTGCTTGCTGGTGCTTGGGAAGAAGTGTTACACAAAAATGCGCAAGCCATAGATAATCGCTCCGAAGAAGAACTGATGGCAGCTTATCCTGATGTTGAAGATATCAAAGCTCTTTCCATTGGAAAGGTTATCCTATCTAAAGATGCTGCCGATGCTGCCAAATCTCTTGCTGGTCCGATCTCTTTGGTCATAGGGTAAAACATCCGCTTCAAAATCTCAAGAGCCGGCAGCAATCATTCCTGCTTCTACAGGAGTTAGCTCCACAACTACTCGCATTCTTCCAGCTTCATTAATAGGTACTCCCCATAAACAATACACTCCTCCCATCCTGGTCCAGCCTGGGGAGCTTAGGACTGAAGAAGGTGAATTCATCGTATCCCAATGGGTTCCTACTACAAGTATATCTCTTGTTTCTCCAGTTTTCGAGAAGCTTCGGTTCTCATGAGAATCCATCATTAAACTTTATCACTCTATCTGCCAACTTGTAGGTCAACCTCAATTGCCTCCTCCACCTCCAACTACGAATGGTTTAGGGATTGAAGCAATTTTTATTGCATCAACCACCATCTCCGTTGGGTTTTCTACATCCGTTCCCATTTCCAATCTCGGTCTGGGTCTTGATTCCGAGAAGATTGCCGCTTTAGAAAGCTTGGAAGATATTTCTGTCCCTCGGGAGGAGGATGTTTTCATCATAAGTACATCTGACCCGACCAAGCATCAAACTATAGCTGAGAGGTTGAGGAAGGACATAAAGGAAATTCAAATGAAGAAAGAGCCTGGGACAACCAAGCCTACATCTTCGAAACTGAAAAGCTCCCATTAAAAAGTTTTACTTTTAAGATCAGGCCATCGAAGCACACCGATGACCTTGCCGTCAAGTCTGGGGAGCCTGGTTTTATTACTGGTGAAGAGTCCACTCATTCAAAGGGTAATACTCCCCTTAGTAAGGAACCCAAAGGGAGGAAAATGCTCAAGGCCTGTCTGAGTAAGATTTTCAAAGGCAGCCGAGGTAGCAAAAGTAGAAGACCTAGCAGGATAGGACAACCGATTCATTTTTTTTTATGATCGAGTCTGTATTTTTGTCCTTTTGCTTTAAACAGGCTATGATTGTGCGGGTACGTCCCTCGCTTTTTGTTTGTACATAAAAAGATTATACGTAATGAAAAATTAGCTTTTCCTTTATAATCTCTCTTCTGTGTATTTTTCCACATTTTATGTACTATGCATGTTTATGCTTAACTTCTTGTGTATATAACATGATTTATTATACTGCAATTTCATGTATTATATACTTCTGATTATATGCAATATGTTTATTTACCGCAACTCTATGCATGTAAATAATGTTCTTGCAATTGCTTTATTATATTCATTGCTTAGATTTATTTTTATCTACCAAAATACTTTCTTTGGTGTAACAGGTCTTGCAATTTTAGCCAACTCTATAGCTATTCCTATTTGAGCTCGCTCGAGTTCTTTTCAACCAAGTGTCGGTGGATGTGCCCATGTTCATAGGGTTGTATGTTGGATTTCAGGCATCGATGAGAGACTAGATGCCTTGAGTACCTCGTTTGATTTCCCCAGTCTAGTTTGCATGGCGGTTCCTATCTTCAAGAATTAATGACTTTTGTTGCTTGATTCCAAGCATTATATTTTTAATGCCACTAATTCTTTGGTTGCATTATGAATTCTTCCAAATTGAAATCATCAGCCAATGTCATTCTGATGTATGTATCGTAAAGATGCGCCATCGTCATCTTTTGTCATAACAAATTCTTCCAAATTCAGTGTTGAGATCTTGGTCGTGCACTTTCAATCTTCCGAAACTTATATACGAACGGCTCAACCCCATGGATTTGTCCTTGATGTTGCCTATCTTCAGGCCTGGTTAATTCCTTTTAGCATCGTCTATCTCTGGGAAATGTCAAGTTTCGTAAAGTATGAGTCGAATTTTCATGTTATCTCGGTAGTTTGGAGTCTCCCAAAGTTGTCGGGGCAACATAGGTGCTTAGAAGCTATGGGTCGATTTGTTCGTCGACCCGACGGTTTTGGGTCTTTTCGACGTCGCCGGAGCAATGCCGGTTCTCAGAAGTTTGGGATTGATTTTCCCTGTTGATCTGGTGGTTTGAGTCGATTTTCCCCATCAACTCGGCGGTTTGGGACTTCCCGACGTTGCTGAAGCAATGCCAGTTCTCAGAAGGCAGGGATTGATTTCCCTTATCAATCTGCGGTTTGAGTCGATTTTCCCCATTGATTCGGCAGTTTTTACCTTGCCGACATTACCGGAGTAATGCCGGTTCTCAAAAGGTTAGGATCGATTTTCACCGTCGACCCAGCGATTTTGAATCTCCCCGTCGACTCGACGGTTTTGCTTACGAGAACACAGTTCCTTTGGTTCAAGAAGCTAACTTTATTGTTAAATAGAAGAGATGGAAAGTCCTGCCTATTTGCAATGCTCTCAGTGTCCATGGATGGCTTATTTGCGAAAATAAGGAAAACTAGATATAGTAGTGCCATAGCGAATCACTGTTCCAAGCACGCGGGATGGGAACTCCATCTACTATAGCCAGCTTGAATGTTCCATCTCCAAGCTTTTGGTCAATCACATAAGGTCCTCCTCGGTTTGGGTCAAGCGCTCCAGTACTTGGGAAGATTCGTTTTAGGAACAGATCTCCCACTTCAAAAGTACAGTTGTGAATCTTAGCATTGAAGTAGTGTGCCACTCTTTCCTAGCGAGCAAACGACCCTCAGTTCAGCTTCTTTCAGCTTCTCATCGATTTGGTCGAGGGACTCGAGCATTAGCCGTTCATTCTCTCTCTGGTTGAAGTGCCTTCTATAATGAGAAGGGACCTCCAGTTCCACTGGGATCATAGCTTATGAACCATATGCCAAGGCGGACGGTAAGTGCCCAATCGCCGAGTTGTGTGTTGTCCTGTTAGCCCAGAGTGCGAGTGGAAACTCATCAATCCAATTGCCCTTAGCTCTAGTTAGCCACTTCTTTATGGCGGATTTGATAATTTTGTTCACTTCTTCCACTTGTCGATTTGCTTGTGGGTGTGCTACCGTGGAAAAGCGCTTCTTGACCCGGTAATGCTTGCAAAAGTCCTTGAACTCAGCACTCTCAAACTGAGTCCCGTTATCTATGATAATTTTCTGCGGTACTCCAAACCTGCAAATAATATTTTTCATTACAAAATTAATTACTTTCTTAGTAATGATCATGGCAAGCAGTTCCGCTTCAGCCCATTTTGAAACTGCAATGATAGTGTATTTAGATCCTCCTTTCTTATCGGTAGTACATCGATTATATCGATTCCCCAAATCGCAAATGACCAGGGACTGACCATCTACGCAAGTTTTGAAGATGGGGCTCTCAGATTCTTCGTGAATCTCTGGCATCAATCGCACCGTTTGGTGTAGTCTTCTGCATCTCAGTTTACTATTGGTCAGAAATATCCATAGCAGAATATCTTCTTTGCCATTGTCTAGCCCCCGGTTTAGTCACCGCAGCTGCCTTTGTGAATTTCCATAAGAATTTTCTAGCTTCTTTGGTCACACACCTGAGAAAGGGGGAGGAGAATCCTCTTATGTATAGCACTCTGTTCTGTATTATGAATCGTGGTGCCTTTCGAAGGAGCTTCTTTCGTTCGTTTATGTCTTTGGGGAGTTCTCCCTTGAGAATGTAGTCCTTTATCGATGCTATCCATGATTCTTCCTTTTCTATTGTCCCAAGAACTTAATCAACATCCATTTGATCTATGCTAGGAGCAGTTAATACTTCTACTGGAACCAATCCCATCAGTTGCGCTTCTCCGGAGCTGGCTCGCTTAGTTAAGGAATCAACCTTCATATTCTCCTCTTTGGGAATGTGAGATATCATGTAATGTTTAATTTCGCTAAGTAACTCCCAAGCTTTCGGCAAGTAAGGGGCGAGTTTCGCGCCTTTATCTTGATATTCCCTTCTAACCTAGCAGACGACTAGTTGGGAGTCGTTGTAGACATGCAGAGTTTTTATTCCCAGCTCCTTTGCAATCTTTAATCCTGCTATCAATGCCTCATATTCCACCTCGTTGTTGGTGGTAGGAAATTCCATCTTTAGTGCATAGCAGATTGATCATCCTTTGGGAGTTTCAAGCACAACTCTTGCTCCTGAGAAGAATTCGTTTGATGCACCATCAATGAACGATTTCCAATAGGATACCGTGACCTTTGTGTCCTCCTCCTCACCACCTCGAATAGTGAACTCGGGGATGAAGTCAGTGAATGCCTATCCTTTAATCGTTCTCCAGAGGTGATAAGTCACCTCGTATAGGCGTAGCTCGATGTTCCACTTTTGAAGCCATCCCGAAGTCTCGGGACGATAGAGTGCCCGTTTCAAGGGTTGATCCATTAATACATTGACCGGGTGAGCCTGAAAATACAGTCGCAGTTTCCTAGATGCTATCAACAAGCAGTATGCCAGCTTTTCCAATTTCGGGTAGTTTCATTCAGCTCCGATGAATTGCTTGCTAATGTAGTAGATGAGTCGTTGAACCTTAGCTTCCTCATGCATAAGTGTTGTGCTTAATGCATAGGCAGACACTGTCAGATAAATGAACAAGTTCTCATCATCCACAAGTTTAGACAGAACCGGTGGTGTCTCTATATGTCACAGTAACTCTTCGAAAGCAGTCTGACAATCCCGATTCCATTCAAAGTTCTTATTACCCTTCTTTAAAGCATCAAAGAACGGTATACACTTATCCGTTGCTCTAGATATGAATTGGCTCAATACAACAATCTTTCCATTCAGGCTTTGTAACTCCTTCTTCATTGTCGAGGCTCTAACATTTCAGAAGGCGTCAATCTACTTTGGATTGGCCTTAATGCACCTTACATTTACAACAAAACCAAGAAATTTTCCAGAAGCAACGTTGAAAGAACACTTCAGCGGATTTAACTTCATTCTGCACTTTTAAAGGACCTCAAACATCTTTGAGAGATCATCCTGATGGTTTCCAGACACTCATGACTTCACCAGCATGTCATCCACATACACTTTCATCGTTCTCCCAATCTGGTCGTTGAACATTGTATTTACTAGTCTCTGGTATGTAGCTAAGGCGTTCTTCAGACCGAATGGCATTATGCAATAGCAATATAACCCTAAGTCTGTAAAGGAGCTGGTGTTCTCCTAATCTGGTTCATGCATTATAATCTGATTGTATCCTAACTAGGCATTAATAAATGAGAGCAGTTCGTGCCCCACGGTTCAATCAATAAGCTGGTCAATCCTGGGCAATGGAAAGATGCCCTTTGGGCATGCTTTTTTCAAGTCTGAGCAGTCAATATAAGTTTTCCACTTTCCGTTCCATTTTCGGACCAACGTAGGGTTTGACACCCACTCAGGATATGTGGCATCATGGATGAAGCCGTTGGCCAACAGCTTATCCACTTCTTTCTTTAGTGCAGCAGATCGCTCTAAACCTAGACTGTCTTTTCTGCCTTACTGGCATGAACTTAGGATCGATGTTAAGTGCGTGACATGCTATCTTCGATGACATCGCGTACATATCAGAATGTGTCCAAGCAAACACATCCAAATTGGCATGAAGAAAGTTTATCAATTCCTTTCGCATCTTGATTCCAATCTACGATCCTACTTTCAAGACCCGAGTTGAGTCATCCATGTCAATAGGGACAACCATCATAATCTCCACCGATGCTGCCTGCATTTCCCATGAACTCTTCTTCCTATGGTCTATAGCCTTGTTGAAATAACTATGGTCCCTGAGCCAGGGGTAGTTATGTAATTGTTATGCTTGAGGTTCCTCAACGAGGAGAGTCTTCCCCACATTCTTTCCCTTTTCATGGCTTTTAGCTTTAGGTAATTCAGCAACATAGCATTCCCTTCCTGCACTTTGATCTCCTCTTACTACTTCTACCCCGTTCTCCGTTGGGAATTTCATCATGTGACACTATAGAGCCAAAGCGATACTAAAGTCGGCAAGGGCCGGTCGGGCTAAAAAGCGTTATAAGCATAATACTCATCAACAACTACAAAGGTCTGGATGAGAACCATCCTCCATTCTCCCTCTTCGAATTCTATAGGCAGGTCGATCGTTCTAGTCGGTTGTTTTGGTTCACCTGCAAATCCTTGAATCTTTGTTTTCCAAGCGGTCACATCCTTCATGCTAATCTTAATTTGGTCGAACGTCTTTCAAAATAGGATGTTGACCAAACTTCCATTGTCAACCAATACTTGATGCATGAATACTGGCTCGATCCCGATCGTTATCACTAGTGGATCGAGAGTTGATGCTTCTACACCTTCCATGTCCAGATTGTTGGACAATGTCATCCACAGTCATCCTTTGTTGCTTTTCGGAGCTCCATCTTCGATGGCGTAGCAACTCTCCTGTAGTGCATGTTTCAAAGAACTAGCATATCGTTCCATCTTGCTCCAACTCTTGTGTGTCGGATGAGGTCCCTCAATAATGGTGTTTATGATTAGTCTTCCATATGTTCGCTTAGGTCCTTCTTCGCTGGGTCTAGGCTAATTTCCTTGAGCATTCTGCCCTTGGGGCCCAGCAGGTTGTTCGGTGTATTTCAGTTCCTTCACATTCCGTTGGAGCCTATTGTTTCTTATCAATTCTTCAATTAAATCCTTCATATGCCAACATTCATTTGTGTTATGCCTATGAGTTTCATGGAAGCGACAATACTTCCCTGACCTCTTCTGTTGCTTGGTCTCTTCCCTCTTGGGTGGTTTGTTATACCGCTTTGTTCCTTGAGTGGCAAGATAGATGTTTTACAAATTATCGTTCCATGGCATATAGTCCTTGAGTCTTAGATTCCTCAGACGCTTCCTGTCCCCATCACGCCTACTAGCATTCTGATTCCTCTTTTTCTGATTTGCAGCTTTACCTACATTTCCTTTAGTAGTTCCAGAACCATTTCCATCCTGTTTGACCGTAATGTTACTCTATATTACTTCTTTCGACTGCTCATCGATGAGCTTGCCTTCAACCATATTTTCTTCTTCCAACCTCAGAAATTGATTTGCTTTCCGGTGGAATTCCTCCTTGGTAGTGGGATGTTGGCGTCAAAATGACCACCAACACCTAGTTGTATGAAAGCACCAATATCCAGTCACATATCTCAGATAGTATTTAATGTAGAGAATATAATATGAAGAATAAATAAATTAAAAATGAAAGCAAGTAAAAAGAGGCAAGATTTATAGTGGTTCAGTTAACTCCAGCCTACGCCCACTCCGGAATAATCTTTTTTATTATACTATAGTTTGTTTACAGTTACAATTCAAAATCCAAGAATAAAATTGGCAGTGTGTAGCCTAGGTTGAAGATAAAGAGAAGCAAATAGAAGCTCCCTTTTTTTACGCCATGCCTGGTGTATTTATAAGGGAAGACGTGCATGGATCGGACTGAAATTTCAGCAAAAGAACCTCTGGGACATGAAGAGACCACCAAGAATTTTCAGGCCCATTGGGGCCCACAATAGTGATCGTCCCTAATCCCTATCTTGGTTTCCAAATGGGGTGCGATCTCTTTGGGGGGTTCCCTATGCTACTTTCCCTCCAAATTTTGTATCATTTCCAACTTACGGTTTGTGAGATATCGTGTTTTCCATGAAGTGGTGTTGCATGTATTCCGATTTCAGATGATCCCTTTGGAAGGATAGGGGCCGGTCCCTCCAATGTATCCCACTTGATATGCGATCCCTATGGGGTGTTCCACATGTTGTAGTAAGCTTGTGCTCCAAGTTTTATGTTAATTGGATGTGTAGATGTTGAGATATTAATCGATCTTTGCTATAAAGTTGGGTTTAGCCGATCCCTAAGAGGGAAGAGGGCCGATCCCTATTCAGGGATAGGGGCCGATCCCTCCAAACTCATGCCATGCAATCCCTAGGGTAGACTTCCTAGGGTCCCCTTCCTGTTTCCAAAGTTTCACTTCAATCCGCTTTGTGGTTGTTGAGTTATGGAGCGATCATCGTTGAGTTGTGTGCATCCTGTTTAATCCAATCCCTCTATTCCAATCTCTCTATTCTGATCCCTCTTCCAAGGGAAGTATTAGTTCCATACTTAGCCATTTTTTTAGTGTTGTCCATCCGAATCCATTCGACTATAGTCCATAGTTTCAAATATAATCAATCTCCAATCCTGGTAACCATCTCTCCTGGCTTTCTGCCTTGATGATCATAAAGTCTGTTGGGTTAAATCTGCCTATGTACTGCCTTGCCAAAAGGTGGGTTAACAGTAGTGGGTTTCTTTATTTTTGTCCACCTATCGAAATCTATGTTCAGGTGAATGCCCTGGACGAATGTCATGAATACAAGATTTTCTTTCGGATTGCTAACTTTTGTAACAGCGATGTTAAATTGGTTCAAGAAAGTTTTCAGTGACTCCTTGTGTCCTTGTGACAAGCAAGACGATGATATAACATCCTTTGGTCATGCCGTGTGGAGCCTGAACTACTCCAGAAACTTCATTTCCAATTCATGAAGCATCGATATGGACTTAGGCGCAAGCTTGGTAAACCACATCGAAGAAACTCCTTCCAAGAAGATAGGGAAACACCTATAACGAACATCATCCGTAGCTCTAGCTCCATCCATATGTCATTCATATTTGAGTAAGTGTTGTCTGGGATCAGTAGTTTCGATGTAGGATGGCATTGTCAGCATGGTGAACTTTCAGGGATATGCTTCTCCCGTAACATTTTCAATAAATGGAGATCGACTTGGTGCAGAACACCAGTCTTCATCTTTCCTGCCTCTGCTCTCATCCATCAACTGTTTGACCATGTCAGTGATGTATTCCTCGTCGGCACGATAATTTGCAAGTTGACTGTCAGGGGTTGCACCAAGTTTTTGGCTCCGCAAACGATCTCAGCTTGCCGGTTGAAGTTTATGTTCTCCATTCTCTGAGAGAACCACTACTACAGAGTCCTGTTGGCGTTCGGTTGGTTTTGCCATGGTACTTTAAACTCTAGTTCTAGCGTTTTGTCCGTTAACTCTAGTATTCAACCCATCATCACTATCATCCAACTGCATATCGTTACCGGAGTCAGAAACCAACAATGTTTCTCCCTCCAGAGCATCATCGAGTGTGATATTTGGATCGGTACCAAGTTGTTTTGTCTCGGTACCGAGTTGTTTTCTTATGGGCAGAGCACTCCTACTTCCTCTCACAAATGCCCTACAGCTTCGGTAGTTACTTCCTTCTGCTTTTGCTTTCCATTTCTCCTGTTTAGGCTAGAAACCGAAGAGTTCTCTTGTTCTATTGCAAGAGAAATTTCTCTTCTAACTCTTCTTGTTGTCGGTGGCTACAAAGTTAGCAACGCGTCTATCTTATCCATGAGAGCTTTCTGACTATCAGCCATCTTCTGGTTATGTTCATGAATCATCTTATTAAGTTCCATCTAGTAACAATTTCATGTTGAGTTAATGATTCTGATATTCCATTTCCATTATTAATTTCTATTTGGTGAGTTTTCCCTTCATCACCATTAGCCACCACTCCTTCGGATCTTCTGGAAGTAGATCTTCCTTTTCTAGGTGCCATTGATCTTCAATAGCAACTTCTTAAACTTCTTAAAGCTAATTTTCTGGATTTATCCAAATCCACAATAGAAAGTCAGATCTAAGCTTGGATTCAGTTTTCTCGGTGAAAGCACTAAAATGTTGACGCTGCAGGACCTAGATCTAGCAAATAGTATTGAAAATAAATAAATAAAGTAAAGAAACACAAGATTTTTATAGTGGTTCGGCAATCTCTAGCCTACGTCCACTTTATAGTTTTTATTGATTACAGATCTGAGGGAGTTTGTATAAGATTACAAAGAATTAGAGTCACAAGTAGAAGAGGTTGACAAGTTCTAAGGCCTAGAACTTCCAAGAGTAGCTACCTTGGTGACTATTGTGGGGGAGGAAGATAGTGAAGAGCAATGGAGTCTTAGATCCAGAGTGAAGAAGAAAAAGCAAAGAGAAGGTCCTTTTTTGGTTGCACCATGGCTTGTATTTATAAAGAAACAGGTGTACTGGGTCAGAAGCCTACTTGCAGTAGAGTCCAGACATCGGCCCAAGCTCACGCAAGAAAACTCGGATGCAACCGAGTTAAATAAATAACTCGACACCGAGTCGTTTGACTCGCTGCTGAGTTATTTGCTTAAGTGGAAACCGCTCCAACTTTTTGCACTGCTCTCCTATCCTCTAGCTGATGTGTTCCATGCTCTTTTCATTGACTATTGGTTCATTCTAGTGATTGTTCGATAATCATTTGAGTTATCTTTCTTTTATCGCTTTCTTCTCTTCAACCCTTGGAATTGGTCGTCCAAAGTCAAGGAAAACCACTTGATCGTGATTAAATGAAGTAAGGCATGAGATGTATGAAAATTGTAAGCCAAGTTATTTTCTTCGCTCCATTTTGGGTGAACTCCCCGAATTGATTTTTGCCTCTTCTAGGTGTGCCTCCAAGATTTCAAGTATTTCTTCTTCGTTTTGACATTCTAACTTCCATTGACTTCTGCTTGGTTAAAAACCCGATTAACACCAATGAAAATCTGCTTGGTCAAAAAGCCATATAATAGTTGCCCTCTAAAGTACGCCTTATGAATGTAAGTTGTGCTTTTCTCAAGAAAATGTTTCAGTAGTAGTCGACTTCTAGCAGTCAAGCTTTCCAACTATCCATCGATTCTAGTTGCGGTGAATCATCCGGTTCCTTCGGATTCTCCTGAAAATCCATGGTCATTCCAGACTATCATAGCTAAGGACTCTAGTCCTTGTTTGAGCGTTAATTATAGATCATAAATCGGTCCATTTTCATCTAGAGTTATCATATCGTATATCGAAATCGTCCCATGTTCGTTTGGGGCTTATTTTTTTCAATTCGATTATAAGGCGTTCAAATCCTAAGGTCGAGTCAACATCCACTCTAAGGTCTGATCTCGCTGGATCATTTATCGTCCAATTTAGGGTTTCATCTCTTCGGATCATTTAACATCTGATATAGGGTTTGATCTCTCTGGATAGTTTAATACCTAATCTAGGATTCGATCTCTTCGGATCGTTTATCATCCAATCTAGGATTCAATCTCTCCGAATCGTTTATCATCCAATCTAGAATTCGATCTCTCTGGATGCTTGCCAAGTCCAATATGCTTGCTCTCCGACGAGAGGACTCAATGTCTAAGCAAGTCCATCCACTCACTCTCCGATGAGGGGACTTACTCTCATAGAAGCTCAATCCACTCACCCTCCGGCAAGGGGACTTGCACCTTATTGTAACATCCCCTATCTGGAGGGCCGAAGCTAAGCGCTACAGATGCTGCAGTCACCCATAGTATTGACTTCCAGTAACCAAATACGGTAATGTTAATAGTATCCATAATATCATAAGCATATGAATATGAAACAAAATCACATATTTCAAAAACAACTTTTCTGATTACATTTCACAAAACATGTTTCATATTCCATTACATAATCCCAATCGTTTCTCAAGTTTAGATCAAATATAATTATTATAAAATACGCCAATAACGACATATGAAGATGCCCCCTTAGATGACCAGAGTACTAAATAGTCATAACTCACTTAATACAACACAGCGGAATAAAACAAACAAAACAACTCCTGATTAGCTAACTTCAGCCTCCTTCTCGTCTTCGAAAGCTTTATTCGTCCACATACTAAAACCTAAAAATCCCTAACCCTCTGCCTACTCAAATCAATTTTAAGCATCCGAGAGTTTAAGGGAAAAACATAAACTTCGAGTCAAACATAAAGCCTAATGTGAATAATACTATACATCTCGGCCATTTGATATTAAGTGAGACCACGCCGCTTAGCGGAATGGGTTTCCCCTCACTAATATCCTTTTAAAACATATCTTTTGCAAATCTTAATCCTGCAACCAAAACTGGTTAAAACAATAATATCATATCATGAAAGCATATAAATCAGATAACAAATGGACTATCTATCCAAATACTATAGTTTTGTTTGGCTAACTATTAACCTTTGGCTGACTCGGGCCTACAAGACAAAATAAATAAATAATCTAACTTTCGTTAGATACTCCTCTTCTGGATGATTTGTCCCTAACTTAATTCTCCTAGGGTCAACTGATCCTAATGGTTTTGCGAGCTCACCAATAACCTATATTCTCTCTATATATTCCTTTCTATGTGTAACATCATTTTAGTCTTACCCGTGAAAAAGCCCTACACACTGGAATTTTGGACTAAATTAGCTAGGGTCTAATAGCTAATGTATATGGCGTGACCTTATACCAATCCCATCTGGTATTCTAATATCTGAATCATTTTACTTAGGGTTAACCACCCATAAATTTTCCTTGAAAACCTTTTCTCTCAAATTGATTTAAACCTTTAAATCATTCTTTGAACAAGGAAAATATACCCTATGCTTTCTCAAATCACCTTGCCATGTTATATATACTTTACACAAAACTTTGTTGATAAAAACATTTAACCTTTAAAAGTACCCCTTTCGAATCCATTGAAATTACCACTTTCGATACAAGTAAAACCTTAGGTCGAAGGCCAAAACATACCCTTTCGAAACCATTCATAATCACCTTTTGAAAACATTGAAATCATCCCTTTCGAAGACTTTAAAACCTTAGACATCCTATCTTTAAAACACTTAACATTGCCTTTCGAAAATATTAGAAACCTTCCTTTTAAACCTTTCGAAACCATTGGGGAACCACCCCTTTGAAACCTTCATTTAGACCTTTCGAAAGCATTAAAAACCTTTGTGAACATCGAACCTTTCGAAAGCATTTGAGTTCGAGTAAAACATGTGGAAACCTTTCGAAACCATTAAAAACCTTTGGGTTCTACCTTCAATGGAACAAAAGGGTCATAAAACATCTAAGTCGAAAGCACTCTTTCGAAAGCTATTTCCTAAGTAAAGAAGTGATGGTGTCGAACCCAACTCCTCGAAAGCATTGGAGAAGTGGCTTAGTATTAAAAACAAAGCATCCTTTCGAAACCATTTGCTTCGAAAGGTAGAAAGCGGCAGCAAGGGGTTTCAGTCCCTTCGAAAGCATTTACTTAAAACAAAAGGCGCAACCTCATTCGAAACCATTCCTTAAATCAATTTAACACAGTTGAAAGCCAATCAAGTCGAAAGCGTTTCTTTCGAAAGTAAAGCAGACGCATTTTCATTTGAAAGTAAAGTAGCACTTTGACCCTATCAGAACCCATTGTTTCGACCCAATATCTTTTGCCTATATCCAATTCACTATGTACCAAGTCTTTGATACTATGTGCATTGGTTTCGATGGTGATGGAGGTGGAAGTATCCAGTCGGAAGCTAGGTGCTGAAAGTGATGAAACATGTAAAAAGCATGTAAAATCTGATTTTTAGTTTTTTAAAGTAATCTTTTCAACTAACCTGCCTTGTTTGATAAAATTTTATTGGTTTCTAATTTTCTTTACTAAAAGTACTACCAAAATTTCAGAATTAATAAATTAAATTATTTACAAAATACCCCTTTTTCTTTTATAAATATATATAAAACATTTAAGTCCCATACCTTAAACAATTTTATATATCTATTAAAACACTTAGGAAAAATCTATAAAAATTCCTATAAATCATTATTAATATGTTTTCTAACATATATAAATTTCAAACCAAAAACATATATTATTTAACTTTAAATAATTTTAAACCCCAATAATCATTTTCTTTACTAGAAAATTAATATTAAATCCACATTAATTCAGAAAATTATGAAAATTGAAACCCATCTCTAAAATATAATCTAAATCTAAAATCGCAAGGCATTTGGATGTCATTTAATAGTGTTTTCACATTGAACATATCATAATCCATATGAAATATCATAAATCATCAACAAGCATATATATCCATTTTAACAATTAAAACATGGCAAATAACTTTGCAAAATAATTCGGATTTCATCCTAAGACCGAAACAATAAAAAACATGAGATGTGGTCATTATTCACCTTTAGCTTTGAGATTAAGGACTTGAGATTTGATCTTGATTAAGTTGCTTAAGCTTTTCCTCTTGAAATCTTCTTATCTTCTCTTGTTTTCCTAATGGTGGCCGACCACTTACTTAGGTTTTAGTTTTGTGAATATAGAAATGAACGTTTAGAATATGGCTTATGGGGTTTAGGGTATAAGAATAATACTAATTCATATCCTGCCCTTGTCTATTTCCTAACATTGTGTTTCATTTCAATTTATTTACATGACATGGCTACCCTTTAGTTACACAAATCTCAATCCCCTAATCATTACATTATTTTATTTAATTTAACTAATTAAGTATCCTAAATAATGTTACTAAAAATTAGGGTCATTACACTTATGGTCATCCCCCTGTCCCTCCTAATCGGATTACCACGATCAATATCAGTCATCATGTTCAAATGATTTTCAAAAATCAAATATTCAAATCTATGAAATCAGGCAAATATCCTAAGCATTCATCAAAGACATCTATTTACAGAGCATGCCTAGAGACCAATTGAGGTTTCGTACATGTGTAAACGTTCTGAAGTTATTATATTCTTATATATTGAAAGCGAAAAGTAAGATGTGGGAAACGTACCTGACTCCCGTCCTTCCCGATTATGGGATTACCAATCTTGACCCAGATTCATGGTCATGTCTTGATGCATTCTCTACAGATGGTGGCTGCTCCGGCTGCATCATTACAGTTTAGTTCCTTACATACTGTTGTAGCTGATTACTCTAAACCAACTCTTTTGTCAAAGCATGAAGCGTTCGTTTTATTTCCATTTAGCTAATGCAACAAATAAAACTTTCCAGATCTTCTCTTTGAATCTGTGGGTTCTCTCTTAGCCGGCCTTCGACTAGGGATCTGCCCTCTAGTATCTAGGTATATCCTCTTAGGGGTCTCAGTTAGATCAGTGTAGGAAGAGAACATCAATTCCCTCCTTTGCCGCTTCGGTCCTTCGAGGTCGTCATCACCTTTTCGCTTTCCTTGGTCTTTACCATATCCTGCTCCAGATGGTCCTCTGTCGTCCATGGTATTAACATCAACATTATCAACCTCAACATCCTCTTGACATAGATATCTCTCAGCTTCATGATAAAACTCCACGAGATCCATCAGTAGATTCATTTCCAATGCAATTTTGAGGTCGGTCTATCTTGCAACTCCAAACACTGCCGCCATCAGGACTATCGATGGATCCGGCTTATCAACTACAGAGGTTACCGCGTTAAATCTCATCAGGTAACTTCTTAAGGTTTCTCCGACCCTTTGCTTTACAATTGAAAGCATCATCACATATTTGGTCAAGAGATATGAACTCTGAACTGTCTTAAGAATCCGTCTGTCAATCCGGCCCACGTGCTTATGAAACCATTCTCTAACTACCCGAACCATATAGCAGCCAGCTCCATTAAGTATAACGGGAAACACCGGCCCATTATCTCTTCAGGCACACCCAAGACCTTCATATGTAGGATGTACCTCATCAGATGAATGGTCGAATCTATCCTTATGTTATATAGTTCCAACATCGGAAGCTTAAACACGTGAGGATTCCTTATATACCGGATGCTAGGAGTGAATGGATTCCTGTTGACATCCTCCAACCTTAGGTTTGGAAGTCTGCCTCTCACTGTTCTTCTGATCATCTCAGCAATTCAGTAATTGGCATCTAATGGTAGTCTTTGCTCCATAGCTATGTTTTGCACCCCGTTCCTATGGGGAAGCTCCGGTACATATTCTCTAGTTGCACGTTCATATTCTGATCCACACCTCTAGCTTCACTCTGCCCCCTGGTTCCTATGGGAAAGCTCTGGCATATACTCCTCTAGTTATTGTGCATTCATGTTTTGATTTGCGTTTATGGCTCCAGCATTGTTCACTCTTGGCATTCCAGCTCACCTTAAGTTCAAATAAAAACTGCCACAGAGTAAATTCCTCTCAGTACCGATCAGATTCCTATCAGTATCGATTTGTTCGACTTGTATGGGGCATTGCTTCAGTTTTCTTTGCTCCAACTCTAGGTGCTCCTGTATTAGTTTTTAGTCATTGGTTCTAAATTCCAACTGCCCTGGTTGGTCTTTAATCCATCCTTCTAAAGAATCCATTTAGTATCTCCTATTGTCGAGCCATTATTCCATCTTGCATCACTTTCATCATTCTCTTCATCTCCTCTCGGATAACGTAGATGGATTGATTAAAATTTGAGGACACCTCCTGGCTTCCCCTATGCTCTAGTTGACTCCCTCTAATCATAGCTCTAGTGCTAGCCTCTTCATCTTCTCCAAATCTTAATTCCTTGAAAAATTCCCTTAGATATGAATGAAAACTATCCAGATCTAACTTTTAGACTCTTCCAATCAACAATAGACCGCTAGATTTGTGGCTGAATTCCTCTTTCTCAGTGAAAGCACCAAATTGTTTACGCCAAAATGCCACAAACACCTCAGAAGCAATTGAAAGCACCAAACATTTATAGATCTAATGAAATAAACGTAAAAGCAGTAGAAAATACATAATTTTTATAGTGGTTCGGTGAATACTATGGCCTACATCTACTTTAATCTTTGTTATTAATTGTTTTCTTTTCAGATTAATGAATTCAATCAAATCTAATTACAATCTAGTGGATTTTGGATTTAAGAGTGTTTAGAATATTTGGAGAAGAAGAAGCTAGAAGAGAAATCAAAGTGTGAAAGCCCCAAAAGAAAAAGTCCACTCCAAGTTGTAGGTAGCTTGCAATTTATAGGAAAATCGTCTAGCAGAACTGGGTCTCCATGATATATCAAGTCCAGATCCAAGTCCAAGTGTTCAAAAGTGGGCTTTGGGGCCCAAACATTAATAAAAACCTATGGGTACTGTAACAACCCAGAAATTTCGATTTCGAAAATTCCGGATAGTTAGAGAAAAGAAGAAAGAGATAGAAGAAGAAGAAGAAAACAGAAACACCAAACCACATAATTCTTACATTCGCAGTGGATCAAAATATAAAATCATATAAAATAGCAGTTATACAAATGAAAAACTGTACTTATCAAATTACACTTTAATACATCAGAGTTACACATATACACAACACTGGACATATACAATCAACATGTCCCAAATAACCATAATATATCACAACGGATTACACTCCATACGTTCCTGCCATCCAGCTCGCCTCCTGAGCTCCAGAACGTCCTTACCTGGAAATCTGTAATACTCGGTCTGACCCGAGCATTACATCAAAGTAACACCCAGGTCAGGCTGGAAACCAGCATGAGTAAACCCATCTAGCATGAAATTCTAATACACAAAGCATAAATAAAAACTCGGGGTAACTCATTCATTACTACAAGTTCACATCTTGCTATAGTCAACACATATTTCCACAATCAATCCCTAAGTACCTTCACTTAGTTTTTAAATAGTCCAGTCATTTAAATTATTCCATTTCAGCCTGTTGATTTCACATATTAACCCATAAAGAATCATTGTAGGTTACCAATCGAAGTGGGTTCGGGTATTACTGATACCCGATCCCAATCTCTTTGAATACAATATCATCTTAACCCAAGTTATTCAAATGAAATACGATTCAAACTTTAAATACAAGGTGTCACTGTTTTAACCCAACATATTATATCACATAGCATCACACATCACATACCAGAGATATCAACTAATTTAAGGTACATAATACCATTTAATCATTCATAAATAAGATTAATTAACCATACCATCTCTAATTAATTTAATTAACCACCATTGAATTTAAATCAATTACTTTAATTTCTTTTAAATCCTGCTTATTAATTAATTTCAAACCAATTAATTAATCATCCAATAATCATCCATCTTAATTAATCCTCCTCGATTAATTATTCTTAAATTACATTAAGTAATTTATCTTGAAATTAATCACATAGATTAATTATTCTTGACCATTCACATTAATTAAACATTCCATTAAACTTTCACTTTAAATATATTTAAAATTTAGTTAAACATTCTTTATAAAACTTATTTATTTTAAATATCCCTTTAAACATGTTTTAAACATTTTTCCTTTTGAAAACACATTATTTAATAACCTTAAAACTTTTAAAACTTTAAAACTTGTCTATAAACATTTTGCTTTATCTTTCACTTTGATTTTCTTAACTTAAAACAATTCTGGTACAAGTTTCATTTTAAAACTTGCATTTGATTTTACTTTAA
This sequence comes from Allium fistulosum, assembly GCA_030737815.1. NCBI lineage: Eukaryota > Viridiplantae > Streptophyta > Magnoliopsida > Asparagales > Amaryllidaceae > Allium > Allium fistulosum. The sequence goes on along the minus strand of CM060903.1, from coordinate 767,173,187 downwards.
CTTTAAAACCTGTATTTTAAAACTGGTACAGGTTCTTACCTAAACCTAGAAAGCTCATCACATTAAAAACCCGAGCAAACTCTCCAAAATCCCCGAGTCTCTCTCGTACCACTCGTGATCCACTTACGTCCCCGAGTCACTCACGCAAGATTCTCGAGAACGACTCTGGTTCCCTTCATCTTCTCCAAAACACAACACAGTAGACAAAACAACCCAACCCAAACGTGCACATGCACGTGCACATCCACTCTGGCCACCATCGACCGACGCTGCTAGCCTTCCCAAGTCGACGACCATCCTTTCTGATGACCCGACCACCCAGTTCGCCGATATGTCAAACAGAATGAAATCGAGCCTTCTCATCAAAACTGGTAAAAACACAGACGACCAAACTCCTTCGCCGTCGATGAACTCCTCCACCAGAACTCAAGCCCCTCAGACCAAAGCATCGTCACAGATCCACGCGACAATCTCACCCCTCGCGAACCACTCCGGCCTTCCCATGGTGACGAAACCACCTCAAACACAACCTCGACCAAAAATGCCTTTCGAACCCTAATCCGCCCCTTCCCGGCCACCACGGTCATCTTAATAATGATCCACCATTTTTCCAGAGAACTTCCTCACATCGGCTACCTCCAGCCTTGGCCCCGACCAACACCATCACGCCGTTCGCCGAAATTCGATAAATACCCAATTTCTGATCATCTCAGAAATTCCCAACATATACTAATCTAAAAATCACCAATTTCATCTTAAAAAAAATCCTATTTTCTAAAGATGATTCAAGTTATGTAATTGAAACAACAATTTACAACATTCGGATTTAACATATTTGAAAATTTTCTTTGTAAAACTAATTTTCCAGATGCCATAAATCACAATCATACTTAAAACTATTTTTAGATCTTAATTTATGTTTAAACAAACTTGTTTTGTTTGAAACTCTAAGCCTATCAGTGACTAGATGTAGATAAATTGAATTTCTTTATTTATTTTTCAACTTTGTAACTAAGATAACAGAGAAGATCAGGTATATTCAACATGCACAGAACAAACACATTTATACACAGAGATACATACTTAAAAATACACATGCAAGCACAATTAATTCAAGAATCACATGCACATATCTTAGATTACTTAAGTTCTTAAATATTGTGTTTAGTCACCTTGTTTTGATGGACAGAACAAGTCTGTAATTGATTTTAAAAGACTGGATCCTAGAACCTGAAGTTTGCCTAACAACTTGCTGAAGTTTGAGTTGAATTCATTTGGTTTGAAAAGAATTTGGACTGGAGCCTAATATTTGAGATGACCTTCTTGCCATGCTGCTCCAGGAAATAATTTTCCCAAGTTTGAAGAAAATACTTTGCAGGCTTGATATTGATCTTTGAAAATGTACAGGCTTTGAGTTGTTTTGATTTTGAAGATGATATGTAGTTTATTGTTTGATAAATTCTGGTTTGAGGGGAGATTTATCACTGATTGTTTTGGAGTTATAGGCTTTTAGTTTCTTAGCTTGAAAAGAGAATAGGAAAAAGAAATGAAGAGAAGGAACAATGTTTTATATAGGCTGAATTTGAGTTATTTAAAATAAAATAAAATAAAAAATAAAAAGTGACACATGTTTAAAATCTTTACATTTGTCATTCACTATAGTTTATTAATCAACATTTGTTATAATGAAGCCTTAATATACATACACTTGTAATTAAGTAACTTATATTTGATTTTAAAATGTTAGTAAAAGCCATTACTTAATTTATTTATGTAAATGTATATATGAATTTCTTTTTAAAGACAATGCAATAAAATAAATTATATATAAATAAAAGCTTATACATATATTTTAAATCCAAATATTTAAAATGTCTATCTTTTGAATTACTTAATAAATCCAAATTCATAATCAAATTAAATTTGAAAATCTAATTTAAAATCAAGTCAACAATACATATATATTTTAAACAAACCCAAATTTAATTTGTAATTAATAATTCTATTTAAAAATTTATTTATCTATATTTAAAAACAATCCATTATCATTATTGTTTGAAATAATAATTTTACCAATTTAAAATAATTATACTAGGAGGATTATCAAACCAATACTTATCCAGATATAAATTTTTATGAACAAAATTGTTTATTTAACTTATAATTCAGTATTCTACTAATTGAATCTAGTTAATTTTATCAATTACAGATATTCTAAAATCCAGGTTATCACATTCCTCCCCCCTAGAATCTTTTCGTCCTCGAAAAGGAACGAAGCCATAATTTATTAAATACTTAAAATCAGATAAATTATCTTTTGATCATTTTCAAAGCACTTTAAAATCTATATAGTATTACAAAAATAGTTCTATAAAATACTTTTTATAACTCGATGTCTCAATCAGTCTATCCTTGTTCTCACAGAAATTCGGTCATACGTTGATCAGGCGTAGGACTGAAAATCTATAAGTACTTGGTAAACCCGTTTTCAACACCCAGTGAAAATACTTGGAAAATAATTTGAAAATATAGAAAACATTTTTGAAAGTAGAGGAAATATCTTTGGTGAGAATGCTTTGGAAATCATCACCCCCATCCATGGTCGCAGTTAACCCGTTGGTTACGTTGCCATCCCGGGAAAATCCATAGATAACTGTAGGCCTCCGCGCCCCTCGATTACACCATGGAACCCGCTACAGATCGCAGTTATACCCGGGCTTTACGTTGCTATCACAGCAAAAACCCATATAACTGTAGGCATCAGCGCCCTCAAATTTCGCTGCCAAAAGAATGAAACTCCTCCACTCGACCATAGATCGCAGCCTACCGATGTTACGTTGCCGTCCCGACAAAATCAAGTGTAGACTGTTGGCACTCATCCTCCACACGATTTTCGCTATGGTCCACACGGTATGTGATATCCCGGGATTTTGGGCAATATCAATTTAATAATCTGTATTAAAAATTAAATTGATTTGATAATCTTTGTTAATAAATTTGAATTAATTTAATAATCTAATTAAATAAATATTTAATTAGTGAATTTTATCTTTTAAAAACTAATAAAATGATTTCTATTTATAATGTATATATATATGTGTGTATATATTGTAAATAGATGAGCTTTGGTTTGAATTTAACAAATGAAATTATATTTTTCAAATTCTAATATATTTTGGTAATTTGGAAATCATGATTAATTTAATATTAAGCTTTTCAAAGTTATTTAATAAATAACTATATGGTTTTAAAATACATAAGATAAATGTTTAATTGTTTAAAAATAGATTTTAACTTAAGTTTAAATTTAAATAAAAGGTTTGTTTTTTTTTAAATATTACTTAATTTATATGATTTAAAAATAGAAGTTTAAAGTACAATTTACATATGGTATTAATTCATTTAATAATAGAAGTAATTTATAATTTCTTTTATAAATTATTTAAAATTGTCAAATTTGATATTTTCAAATAATAATTATAATACTTTGTTTTTATAAACATAAATAGATTTTATGGAAATATAATTTTTATTTTAAATTTAAATGGTAGTTATATATGCATATATATAACTTGATTTTAAATTAGATTTTTAAATTTAATTTGAATATGAATTTGGATTTGTAATAAAAATTCAAAGATAAACATTCTAAAAATATTTGGATAAGCCTTTAATTATATATAATTTGTTTATTTACATTTTCTTTAAAAGAGAAATTCATATATACATTTACATAAGAATTTATTAATGAAGTTAAAAATCTTTCTTAACATTTAAAATAAAAACAAAAATACTTAAAAGACAAATGTCACCATATTAAAGCTTAATAAAAACATATGTAATTTAAATAACTAATGTATATGACAAGTGTCACATTTAATTTAATTTTTCTTTTTTTTTTATTAAATCATTTCAGCCTTTATACATATGTTACCTTACCTTCATTCTTTTCCCATTTTCTCTTTTCAAAACTTGAGAAAATGTTTTCAGCCTGTACAAATCTTAAATCAAACTCTCCTCAAAACAAAACATGTAATCAACAATCTTCCTCAAACCACTATCTATTCAAATTCAATAGCCTGTTAAGCATCTTCAAAAATCAAAAGAATCAAAACCTGTATCATTTCTTCAATCTGGAATGAAACCAAAATCAAAAAGCCTGCATGCATTCTAAAATCTGAGATTTAATCAAAGCATTAGCCTATAATTTTCTTCAACTCTGAAAATTTTCTGAAGCAACCTGGAACAAAGCTTGCAAGCATCTTTCCAACATTCAAGTTTAAGATTTTCAAAAGCAAAGGGAAATGCAAGTTTTCAATTTTAAATCAAAGATATTTCCAGCAACTCAATTTTTAAGGTCCAAAAGCTATTTTCAAATCACAGTGCTCTGTCTTCTTCAAATCTAGTGAGTAACATTCTTATTAAAATAACTTAAGTATAAATATGGTTGCATGCTAATTTCTGTGATAATTTTGTTTTGTGTGAATGTATATAGATGGGTTCTGCATATATATATGAATGTATATAGGTGTGTGCATGTTGCTGTGTATCAGTGTTTCTCTGTTTTCTTTTAATTCCAGGCTCTAGTTTTTGATTAAAAATCATTATCCCTTGATCTAGTCTTGATTTGGATTTAAGACTTAAACAAATTTTGTTTGATTTATCATGAATTATAGTTTAAAATTTTATTTAAGACAAAATAAGTTAAAATGTATCTGGAAACAAGAAAAGAACAGAGCAAGCTAAATATAAGGGAAAATCCAAATATCCTAATTTATTGTTTCACGCATAAAATCTGAAACCTTATTTAAAAACATGATTTTTAAGAATGGAATCAAAATTTTTAGAAGTGAATCGAACGAGCCGTTCGAGTTTGTTCAGGATTTGTATTTTGAGTGTTCTCTGGTGATCTAGTTGCTTGGCGAGGTCGGGGTTCTCATTGGTAGTAGTGGAATGATGTGTGAGCTCGTGAAAAATGTCAGATGGAGGAGCAGGTCACTGTGGCGATGGTAGGAGGTTGATATTGTTTTTAACCCTAGTTTATATGGTGGTCGGAAATTTGTTCATCACGGCAACTCTTGTAGTTCGAGTTTAACAGAACTCTGGGGATCGAGTGTTTTGGACGTTGACGAAGGCTTGGACGAAGATGTTGACACTCCGGTGATCGGAGGCAGGAGTACGAGAGGTTTCCAGGCATTGTTTTGGTTCCAGGTGGGTGCTCGAGTGCTCGAATTCGATTTCGAGTTTGAGTTAATGTTCTGATGGTTGGAATCTTGTGTGAGGCTGGTCGTCGACTTGTGAGGATCAACGCTGGTGGTCGGAGTCGCCACGTTTGGCTGTGCATGTGCACGGTAGTGTGTTCGTGTCAGAGATTTTGGGTTGGGAAGGTGACTTGAAGGAAGATGCGTGAATTTAGATTGAGGATCGAAGGAACTCTCGGGGTTTTGAAGGAGTGACTCGGGTTGAAAATTTTGTTACAGGTTTTAAAAGCATCCTGTTTTGTTTAAAAATTTAAACCTGAAGTTTAAATTGTTAAGCAAAGTTTTAGACAAGTTTAAATCTAAATTAAAATCAGTATTTGTAAAGACCCAAAAGTTGGCCTTCGAAAATCGGCACCCGTACTTCACTTGTACTCAAAATGCCGTAGATTCAAATGCCAAATCTGGTTCTCCGGAGCTTATAACAACATTAAGTAATTAACACAGCAGAATAAAAAGAAAACGAATATAGATATACAACCTCTGATACAATATCCAGATACAATGATGATACAATGAATATCTATATACATCAGAGATATGATACAAGAAATAGCAGCGGAAAAGAAAACGATAACACCAGCAGCGGATAATCTCCATCTTCAAAGCACTAATCCAGAAATAGCTTGAACTCCCAATAACGATACACCAAGATAAGCAAGTGCAGTCCGATCCAAAGACTGAACTAGCTCCAGATAACCTACTAATCTGACTATCTGAAAAACCAAACTCTAGACTGCTCGTGTAGAAAAATTTTGAGCATCCAGAGTTTAGGAAAGAAACAATAAACTCCGGATCAGTCATGGGACTGGTGTGAGCAAAAAAAACAGTTTATCTTTAAAACAAATAGCAGAGAATTTTAAAGTCAATTCGCAATGCTTTTGGAAAATGAAACTACCATAAGACCTCCCACCACACACACAATGCAAACGCAGAATTGGAGGAGATTTCTTCTTATGATAGTCAAAGATGCTTACTACGCAAAATCAAATCATTTAATATTATTACTAGTGCATAGTGTAGAAAACCATTTCGAAAGTAGAATGTAAATCTTAGCCAGCATAGACATTTCGCACTTATGCCTACTATAGCTACCATGTTCAATAGCAGGTTACCACCACATTCCATGGCAGGTAATACAACTAAAACCGTACAGGGCTCGTATTGTTTTGTTTGGATTTCCAACAAATGGTCAGGCTAAGGAACTTCCTATTCCACGAAAGAAACGCCTCTGGCGGGACGTTCCGAGAACCAACTGTTCTCTGCCAAACAAGGCCGGCAACCCCTTTTCCCAAGGGATAAAAGAAACCTCAGATATGCCACCCCCGGTCCTTTGGGACCTTTATCCGAGCGCTCGATAACCAACATCACACATCATAAAGAAAGTGTATCCACATGAGTAAGTATCTGGGCTCCATACCATGATACTACCCTTTTCCAGAAGGAATGGTCATACCCTAGGGGAGCTACCCCTGAAAACCTTGCCGCACAATTCCTGTTTCGACCATTACCGGGTTGTGAGGCTCGACGAAGTCTCGTCCACAAAGCTACGCTTTTTCAAAAAGCCACGCTTTGGGTCAACAGATGATCAACCTATGATCACAAAGATAAATGATCAAACAAAAGATCATATCACAAATGATCAAACATTGATCATCACACAGCAACACTCAGCATGCCACATTACCAAATTGGGATATATCGCTGATAAATTTCAACTACATAACCTCTGAGCTCGTACGTCTCAGAGAAGGGTGTTAAGCTAAGAGAATAAATTCTCCGCCACCAACAGAAATGTATTTGAAAGAAATCAGCTTTATATCTCAAAGTGTAATGTCAGACATGTATCCATACAAGTTTGTTCCGGGTTCGAACAGAACCGAAGGCACTTCTCACGAAGCCCTTGCAAATCCGGATAATTCTCAATCACGTCCGGACTTCCCATTACAAAGGGTGATCAAATCTCTATACCGGGGACCAGTCGGTGCAGAGACATTCGACGAGTTGTCCTTTCGTTTTCGTAAATATCCGGTCTTCATCACCGGTCTTCAAATGCTATCCATATACGACGTATCATTATTCGGAATGGGTTATATGACACGAATGTCTTTTCCCGGCTAACCCGAATAACGAGCGCAATCTTTAAAAACATATGGATATTGGGATTTCAATTAAGTCACAACTTAATAATTCAACTTCTTCTTTTAAATGGTTTCAATCGATTACCATTTCAAATCTTTTAAACAAAAAGATTTATTTCACAAAGTTCACTCAGTTTTTCACAAAGATTCATTCACAGATTTTCCAAATCAATTTCCATTTCAATTTAACTCGTTAAATCTTTAAAATAAAGATTCAACTTATAGCTTTCAAAACAATTTCATTTCAAATGGTTTAAACAAATCATCATTTTAAATTTGTTAAAGATAACAGATTCAATTCATAGCTTCTCAAAACATTTCAATTTCATTTTAAATTTGAAACCTTTCAACACAAATTGGAAGTTCACTCCTTATATGAAAGCTGTTATTATTTGAAACCAAATAGTTTTCGTTTCAGAGAAAATCCAATTATATTTGCTCGAGTTAAAGCCCTTGAATTTTATTCACATTCCAAAATCAATACTTTTTAAAATAGTTTAACCCACATATAAACATCTTTAATCCCTAGTTTCAAATTTTAGAATTCAATTTTAAACTTGACTTTAAGTTTTAAATCAAATTATTTAAACTTCAAAACTCGATTAAGTTATTCAAAATAACTTTTATCTCTGAAATTCCATTTCAAAAGCTTTTCACTTTTAAACCCAAATTTCTAATTTCAAAATCAATTGAAATTAAAATTTCAATTTCAAAAACATCATATTTAAATTATCTGTGACTTAACCGATTTCCACGTGAAATCCATATTTGTGTGTGTATGGTGTGGTCCAGGGGTTTAACACACAATAGTGCAACATCAATCATCACAGATATATCGATAAGCGGTAAAGTCGATAACGCTCATCTTCATTCACAGATTCATAGATAAAATAAATTTATCGGTCACAAAGATTCACAATTAAAATTCAATGTGGGTTTCGGATAACCAACTGGAATCCGACTCCCTGTCGCATCGAAATTCAAGTGCCGTGTTACGGGCCAAAGGTTTGCATATTCATATAGTAATATATCACAGAAACAGAAATCACAGATCACGACATAAATCAGGACGTATCACAAAGCATCATATATCAGGGATATCAAACAATGCCTATCATTCAACAGAATCCAAACATTCATAAGTAAACTCAATAATTTATCTGATCATAATTAATTTATCAATTAATTATTTATTTCATTTCAAATTAGTTAATTAACAAATTAATTCTTAATCAATTATTAAGTCTTAATTACTTAATTATTTTATTTCACACTATTTGATTAATTACTTCATAATCAATCTATTTAACCTTGATTAACTATTCTTTAATCATTAATTAATAACTCTAATTATAAATTGATAACTTTAATTATCCATTTATTTACCATTAACGACTTAGTTAATCAATTATTAATCACTTAATCATTACTTAATTCAAACTCCAATTACAATTATAATTTAATTAATTGATTTCATTGTTCAACTTAATTAACATTTAGAAGTCTCTTCAAATTTTGAAAATCAATTATAGTATTAACTACAAACTTAATTGTTAGTTAACTTTATATCTAATTTAAATTAATTTCTTAATTAATCATAGTAATTAAGAGTTAGGAACATTGTGAAGGAATTAATTACATAATTAAACTTGTATTAAAGTTTAACTTAATTTGTTGAACATTTTCACTTATTATCATTTATAAAACAGCAGTTTGGAAAAGAAAAACCAACTAACCCGAGACCTCCCTGCACTAACTCGAATGGTACTTCGAGTATTTCATGCAATTTCCCCGAGTCCCCCTGCACGCAACTGCTTCTTCTCCTTTTTATTTATTTTTAAACTGTGCCATGTTTTAAATTCAAATTTGTTTAAAATCACTCGTGTATGCATTCGAATCCCAACCCGAGCCATTCCATCCTTGCTTCGAGTCGACCAGCCAACAACTTCGAGCAACATCCTCTTCTTCTTCCAGCAACAATCCCTGTCACCACCACATCGACGTGCACGTGTACGACCAATCGCGGCAACTCCGACCCTTGCCGCTGCCTTCGACATGTGGTCGACCATCCCCTTGTGCCTCCTGACCAACTCCCAATCACCAGAACCCCCTTACCCACGCGAAATCAAGAAAATCAGGTTTAAACCCAAACCTGGAAACCTGCCCCTCAACGAACCTGGCAACGCCTTGCTCTCGCTGCCTCGACCACTTAAATTCGAGCGACTCCGGCTATGAACGCGTCACACTTCCAACCACCATCCCCCCAAAGCACACGCGACTCGGTCGATCATCGGTGATGAACTCTCCTCGTTTCCAGCCCTCTTCAAAACCATGTACTAAACCCTACATTCGATTCAAACCCACAATCCATGCATTCGAAAATTATTTTAGCATTTTTCCCGTGTTAATACATCATCAAGCTTGCTTCATACGAAATTTCAACAATCGAAATTAATCATATCAACTGAAATTGGCAAGAATGCAATTTTTCTTCATATTCAAACTGTGCCTTAAACACTCACATAAAATTCATAATTTTTATGCTAAAAATCCTAACTTTGTGTGGATAATTAAGATATGGTTTCAAATTTACAAATTAAAATATTCGAATTTTAGCTTTTGATTTCCTCCTACTGTAACTTGACTAATAGTTTCAATATTTCCCTGTTATACTTTACAAATAAAGTACCAGGCTTTGGTTTAAGTTAAACAATTTTAATTAACTTACATCTCTAAGTTAATCGATTTAAATGAAGAAGTATTTATATTCTTTAACTCAGAAGCTTGAAATAATGAAGAACTTAAAAATTTCAGTACACAAAAATAAGCACAGGCCTTCTTGCTTACAATATAAAGCAACCCAAACTTCAGGGATTAAATATCATAATTAATTTTCAAGAAAATAAGTTTACTCACAGGTAAAGAAACAAGGGAATCTGGTTTAAAAAGAAAAGTTGCTCACCTTGAAAAATGGCAGAGAAGAAGAACAGAGAAGCAAAGCTTGAACTTGAATTAGTTACTTTACTCTTGTTTTCCAGGTTTTGAAATCTTCCCAGGTTTGAAGACTTTGGTTGCATCAATTTGTTTTGATCTAAGTTGTTGTTTCAGTTTAAATGGTATTTACTTTAGTTTCTCAGCTAGAATGGAACGAAGATGAAAATGATGGAGATTGATATATGCAAAGTGAACGAATTACAGGGTAATGCTTCTTTTAGTACAACATAGCAGTGATATTTTCTGTCTATGGTGGCTGATACATTTCGAGTTGACCTTGTTTATGCTTAGCATTAAATGCAAAGTACTTTATGTCTCATATGTTTCTACTTAAATATATATCTGCTGCCTTCCTTTGCAAGCACACACACACACACTTTTGTTTCTTGCTTAACTAGCCTATACTTTTGTTTCGACTGAAGATACTTATATTAATCATTGTTGTCAATCTTGCTTGGTTTTATTTCTTATTTTATCTTTTGTTTTGTTTTTAGCACTTTGTAATAAAATATTACCTTGTAAGATAAATGAATTTCAATTTTAGTTTGTTGTTATGTACAATATCAAAGACATTTTGTTTTTCTTCCTTTACAAGCCTACAGGCTGCATACCTATACTTGCCTACATACTACTTTTATGTTGATAGACTTGCCTGCATATCTTCTTTTGTTTGAACACTTGAGTGTATTTTTATTCCTATCTTCATTATTTATTTCATTTTTATTTTTAACCCATTTATTTACAAATTAAATTCAAATCAAATATTCACATATATACAATATTTACAACATTTAAATTTTAAATGATTTAACATAGAATTTATTTTAATCCGGGGAAACTCGCATCACTTTTCTAATTAAATTTACAAATTTTTATCCAAAATTTTATTTAATTATAAATTTAATTCAAAAATTCAATAAATTATTAATTTAAATTAAATTAAAATCTGGGGTCGTTACAGTATTCAAGTTTAGTTTGAATTCTAGTTTTTGGAATAAAATAAAGTCTTGAATTAAATTGTTTTAAAACAACTTGAATGTTTAAAGTGTATTTGAATTTGATTTGAAGGTAAAATGAATTTGGTTTTAAATTTCTTTTATTAAGTAAATATTTCTTTAACATGTGATTTAAAAGGATTTAAATGGTTTTAAACTTTGTTAAAGTTAAATTTGTATTCATTTTAAATCTTAAATTTAAAATGAAATTTAAAAGTAAATTAAAAGTAGATTGTTTAAATGCTTTATTAATGATAATTTAATCATTAATAAGAATAAAGTTTATCTTAAGATAATTAAGATTTAATAATTTGGGATAAAATAAATTATTAAGGTAATTAAAAGTTAATTTATCAATCTAATTAATTTATGATTTAGGTTAATAAATTTAGTAATTAAGGGTTTAAATTGATTAATTAAGGTTTAATTAAATTAATTAAAGGTTAATTAATTTGAAATTATGGATCATTAATTTAATAAGTTAAGAATATTAATTAATGGTTAGGAATAAATTAATTAAGTAATTAAGGATTAATTTAGTTATTGTTAGGTACTTAATTAATTAAGTAATTAGAGATTAATTTATTGGTAATTAGAATTAATTAATTTGTAATTAATAATGTTTAATTAAAGTTTAATTATTTAAGAAAAATAATTAAAGAATATTTAATAGTTAATGTAGATCATTAACTTGGGTTTAATAAGTAATTAATTAATGTGATTAATTTTGATAATTAAATAGATTAATTAATTAAGGTTAATCATTTGTGGAATTGTTTAATTAAGTATAAATACTTAATGAAAGTAATTAAAGGAATAAATTACTTAATGTAATTAATGGAGTGTAATTACTTAATGAAGTAATTAATTGATAATTACGGGATGTAATTAATGGAAGATGATTTAATAATGGAAGTAATTGGGATTTAATTACTTAGAATTAATCAAGGGATTAATTAAGAAATTAATTAAGGAGTAATTAATTTATTTAAAGAAGTAATTAAGGGTAGTTAATTACTGAATGTGATTAATCAAGAGTGATTAATAATTATGTTTTAATTAAAGGTTAATTACTTAATGTAATTAATTTAATTAGAGTAATTAATAATAAAAAATGTAATTAAGAATTATTAATTAATAAAATAAATAATGTAATTAAGAATTGATTAATTAAGAAATAATTAATAAATGAAGTGATTAATTAATGTAATTAATTAAGGACTAATGTAATTAATTATAGTTAGTTAATTAATGAAGTAATTAAAGGTTAATTACTATAAGTGGTTAAGAATAATTAATTTGTAAAATTAATTTAATGTTAATTAATTGAATGTAATTAAATGTTAATTAATCAAGGATGATTAATTAAAATGAATAAATCATTTCTTATGTATGGATGATATTGATTTTCCTTGAATGGTTTAAGATCTCAAAAATGAGATAAGAAATGCTATGTGATATGGATGCTTTGGTTGCATTTTATGATAATATGGATTATATATTTTGATGATAGTATGGATTATCTGTTTGTGATGATAATATGGATTATCTGCTTATAATGATAATGTTGATTATCTATTGCAAATCTGTGAATTATCTATCTATGTGTATATAGATAATAGAATAGAATTGTTTGAACCTTAAAACAACTTGGCCTTAAAAGATACGTTTTGGATTTCGATGAGACCGGGATCGGGTTTCCAGATTTGGATATCCGAATACCACATCGATCCAAATTAACGATAGGTCGTGAATCTCAAGTGAAGATGAAGATTCAGAGTGCAAGGGTTATTGTCGTTAACTCTAAGGGTGATTCCAAAATGAGTGTAACGAGATAATGCTTTCGGTTTCGTTCGAACCCGGAACGAACTTGTATGGATTGAATGCTTTCAGCACATCATTAGGTGGATGATGAGCATTCTAAGTGATGTGTTCTGATTAAAGGTAATCGTGACCTCAAGCCTCATCAACCGGGAATGGCTAAAACAGGGGAGGTGCAGCAAGGCTTCGTGGGTAGCACCCACTAAGAGTAAGGTCACCCTGTCTAGATGTCCCTTTCTATTTCGGCTTAGTGGTGCGGTTGATGTACACAACCGTGGGGTGATTTTTATTCGGAATTATCCAGTAAGGGATGGTTCCGGCTTTGTGTTGCAGGGGATTGGGAGTGATCCTCGGTACGGTGATCTAGGCCACATACTGTGACGGGCGGTACCCCGGTAGCCCTGCCATTGTATGGAATCCAATCTCCAATAAGTGATAACGGACTTGATTGTATAACCCACTTTGTGGCTAGTATGCTGGAATTTAATAATGTAACAATTTCAGCTATTTTATATTTATTTGAAAACCCTAGACCTTATTATAATATAACTGGATTTCCTATCAATGTTTTGGTTATCGTAAGGTAAAAACTTTTCCGTGTTTATGTGCGGGAAGTCTTACGAGATACCTTTTCTTTCCAAATGGTTTTCAAAGTTAAGCAACTTTAACCTGTTACTCACACCAGACCCATGTCTGACCCAAGTGTTTATTTTCTGTTTTATAAACTCTTGGGTACTCAAATTTTTACGAGTAGCCAAGGGATTCAGGTTAGCTTTGACGAATTGTGGAGGAGCAATGGAGCAGGAGGCTTCAGCGTTGTAGATATATTATAGTTCCGCTGTGTAGATCTCTGTATTGATCTCTGTATTGTATTGAGTTGTAATAACTTGACAGGTGTTTATAACTGTCTAATATGTGTTGTATAATCTGTGTAACTCTGATGGTCGCTGTATATTATGTAATACTTATGTTATTAATATAATTTATTCGTTCCGTTGTGGAGATTCTAATGTTGTTTCTTTCTCTCTTCTCTTCTTTTCTCTTTCTATCCCTTTCTTTCTTATTAATGACGCGTCATTCTGTGGAATGAATTGGCGGGTCGTTACACAGTAGATCGCAGCGACATCGAGTTACACTGTCGTCACAGCATAACCCAAATGCCCCTGTAGGCATCAGCGCCCTCGACTTTCGCTACCCAACAATCCTCAGGAACTAGTTTGTCCGGACTCCCCACATGATCAACTTTAGAACCCCCCCTTAGGGCTCAAGGCAGTACCACCCTATGGCACTCCTGAGAAGTTCATTTCAAGGGAGCGCCTTTTTCCCCAGAGCCAATCTCAAAACACTTTATACTGTACACTTATAGTATTTTTCAAATCGTACCCTTTAAGATTTTCATAATCTCCTTTACACAAAATCGATTCTCTAAATCGATAATTCTCAAACTAGGCTTTCCAAATTCCAAAATTGATTTTCCCAAAAACCAAAAGCCTTTTCCAAATTCATGGGTTCCCGAAACCTTTTCCAAAATCATTCTCGCAAGATCCTTTATATATATATAAAACTTTGAAAATCTTTGGATCACTTCATACTTGTATAAATTCCCTTTTTATACTTCAAATACTTTCAAAAACCCCTTTTATTCTAGCTAGATTCAACAAGGGGAGATTTATCTTATATAACAAAGATATATAACTTTGTTTATTCCAAATCAAATATCCAAATTTGATTACTCTATAAAGTTACTTACCATTTTACTTACTCTTATAAATGAGTTCTAATCATAGAAATATCCCATTTCCATTTTATTTCATCTTGAAATTTCCAATTCAGGTTGCTTATTCCAAACTTATTTAACTTCCCCTAAGTTAAATTCAATTCATTTAACCCAGTCAATCTTACTAAATTTGAATTCTCCATTTCAAATTTTAAACTTCTCATCAAAATTCATTCTTACTTATAAGTTCAAAAACTTATTTCACTATGGGTTTTTATATCACACTTCAGGGAAAATCAAAATTCACCACTTAGAGTTTATTTCAAATTATCTTTGATATTATGTATATCCACACATATACACAATTTATTTCTTAGCCCACCAAGTCATACCTTAAGCTTTAAACCACCTTTGGTTTTTAATTCAAAACAAATTTCTGTAAAGTTTCCAAAGAACTTCTTATTTTAAAATAAGATCAAATTCAAAAATATTCTAAATAATATTATTTATTATTTCTTTTAACATCTTGAAACAATTTCAAATGTTGTTAGACTTAGAATTCAAAACTTCACAATTTATATCCATTCTAAGTTATACTTATCTAAATGTTTAATTCCATAAAACTTTTCATTTTGTTTTATAAATAATTATTATTGGAAAACAAACATTACAATAACCATTTTATTTTCTGGTTAAATTCCATTTCTAATTGAAATGAACCTCCAATTTTTACCTTAATTTCATAAGGATTTTTTTTTAACTTTCTCAATTGAACTTAGTTTAAATTTCTCAGGGTCATTTTTTCTTTTCAAACAATGTGCTCTGGATTTAAATTTTCTACCAATATAAATATATCAGTTCAGTCAAAGAAATATACACATACATATGATGATATATGTGTTCCTCTTGTTTAAAATCAGAGTTTATTATATATATTTTTTTGACAAGAGCTAGTATGTCTGATTTGAATTTGAAATGGATCTACTCATAATTTAAATTCCCACATTCTTTGATATTTACATTATATAAGTGAATCCTGTTCATATTTATTCATACTTGGATTTGATTATGTTAACCATGTTTCAGATAATCTTAGAACACAAGAGTTCATTTATTTATTTTTCTTTTGCATAGTTCAAATGTTTGTTATTTGCCTAAGTATTAGAAAATGATATCTACATTTATCATTATCAATTTATATATATTTTCTTTGAAACCTCTCTTATTCTTTACTTATACAGTTTGACATAACATAAGTAGTTCTTTTATGTTACTGATATCCAAGTTTTCTATAATAAAGGTTCTGAACTTTAAAAATGTTTATTTCCCTTTTTTTTTAAAGAACAACCATTTTGTTTCAAGTGAACCTGATTTTGGATTCAAAATTCTTTCTGAAATAATAATACCAATCTGTTATAAAATGCTTGTTTGTCATTTAACATTTGAAGGAGATTTTAACATAACTTTTAACAAAAGGATGTAAAACACTTTTAGTTCTCAAATTACAGACCAACATGCTCAACCAAGACCCTATTCTTTTGAAGCTAGTTGAACCATATGGTTGTGCTAACCAAACACTTGATTAAGGTAATTGAAATGTTATTCAGTTGCCAAGTGCTAAAAGCTTTCTTCAGAAAAAATCATTTCTTAAAGTATCACATACAAATGAGCTTGAGTTCTTTTGCAAAATACCTTAATTAAAAAAATAAAGTGTCTGAAATATACTACAAATTTAAATGAAAATTTTACATTCAAAGCTTAGTGTCTTTAAATGATTCAAACCTGGCTACATCAGGTTGTAAATTTTTATATGAGGATTACATAAATGTAAATACACTTCTTCCTCAGATTGAAAAGCTTTACCACATAACAAAAGTCATCTGACAACAACTGATTTTAATCAAAAAAGGCAATTCATTACATATTCAAACATAATTCTCTCATGAATACATGCAAATAAAATCATCATAGGCTCTTATTAAAACTAGCTAGCATGTTCATTCACTCCTTCTCCTTAGCCATAACTTCATTTTCTACTTAATTCCAGCATTACCTGAAAGAGAGCATTAGTGGCTGCCTCATTTTTAAAATGAGACACCCCCATATGCCATGAGCAAAAAAGGGTCAGATCTATGATCTGGTATGAATAACATCCTTAAATTCATGATATTAAGCAAATGAATGATGTATAAGTTTTAGCCAGTTACTTGAGTAACTCAACAAAACAGCTATTTTCTTTGGTTCAGGTTAGACTGTCATGCAAGTATAATAACTTCATAAGTCAACTAATTGCACAATCATAATCATACATTCATTCACATCAATCTACAATACTTAGATGCTCTGGAATAACCATGTTTCCATTTCAACAAATCTAAGTAGCATTCATATCTTTTGCTTCCTGGTTTAGGAGTTACCTATAAGTATATACATGTCAATTTATATTTCAGCCTCATCTGCTATTAAGGAATCAGTGGGACACATTGCAATAAATTAATTCACATTATTGCACAAAGATCTCAGGGCTTAAACAAACCATGTGCCAACTTGCATACTTCAAATATAACAAGCATTCCAGCAGCCTTCTTGGCTCATTATCCCTAGTTTGTTTACTAGAAGCATTTGTTTGATTTTATCATCTGATACTTAGATGAAAAATGCTACTACATACATGAAAGCATCCCAATCATCTTGTAAGCATAATTTTCAAAAACAAATAAATAATTATTTTTAATGATGTTGTCCAGAGATATCTGGGTCTTAGATCCATACAAGAATCTTTACAACTATAAATAGAGATATGGCATGTTGGGTTTTATTTTGATCTGCAAGTACCTATGATTGAACCAAATTCACAATCTAGCTTAACCATAATTTTAACTTGTGAGTTTTATCATCTTTTTTTTTATCAGGTGTTCAGCACTCAAGTACACCCCTAATACACTGTTCTAAGCCTCAGCACTTATACATAGTATAATGCAGCTCATAATGTTTTCTCCTATTAAAATTTTTCATGCCATAGATCCAGATTAGTTATGAGTATTCCTGCCTTGATTCTAAGGTTTTATGCTTTAACTTTTCTGGGTGAAATGAAACAGTAAGTTGCACATCCAAAGACAAACATCACAATAGATCAAAGATCATCCAAGACATCCATAATAAATTCATGACAGATCCAAAAGCATCCAAAGAACATTAATAAAACCATATTCAACAAAACTAAAAATAAGCAAATAACATCATTAAAATGGGCTGCCTCATCTCAAGTCTTAATGCCATGAATTTGGTGAGGTTACTCACCTAAGTGTCTCCTTCTAGTTAATCCAGAAAATCCCTTAGCAATATTTTATCCTTCTCCTCTAAATGTTTTCTTCCTTATTTTTAAGTATTTCGGGTAAACTGTTTCCCCTGGCTACAACTACTCATTTATAAGCATTTTACTAGGGTTTTATCAAACAAAATTCCATTTTTGTCCTGACCAATGTCATGCATTTTGCATTTGTATTTTTTTAACATTCCCATTTTCATTTACCCCGGCCATATTTCTTTTGTTAAAGGCAACATTTTCTTTTTCCTACTTTTTCAGAAAATGTCCAGTCTACCTAAATCATGTTAAAGGTGTGACCAAGTATATTTGTTTATTTATGGGAATCCCCATTTTCCTGTTTTTGCCCATACATAATGTACTTACTTATTTTATTTTTCATGCTATTTTAATGTTATCATTATTTTCTTGCTCAGTTTCAATATATTTCTTCTCACAGAAAATATACATGTGTATATATAAATATTTATTTTTATTTAATTTCCCCCCTCTGTTTCACAGAAAATATGTTTAAGCACATATTTCATTTTTAACTTGGGTTATGCTTTATTTACATTTCAGTGCCTTAAATAAAGAATTTACCCCTTTATTTTGAATATTTAATTTGATCAATGATTCATATTTCAAGATTATATCTGAAATGCTTCCCTCCTTTGTTTATTTATTTTATTATCATCATTATTATATTTTTTTTTCAGAAATTTTTTAAATCTCTTCCTTGTGCCATTTCCAGTGTGCACGTGCACACATATCCCTGCACATCATCCAATTCAGAAACTCCATCAACATTTGATGCAATATATATATTTATATATATTTTTTTAAAACTGAATTGTTTTAATTTTTTTCCTCAAAATTTTTGGGGCATTTCATTCACCCTTCCTTTTAGGAATTGTGTCCTCACAACTTTTTTTATACTTGTAACAAGCATTCACTGACTTTAGAAAGATTTATTAAGCATATGCATAAACAAACATATTCAATCATATCAACCATGCATATTAAATTTTTCCAGAAATAAAAAAAAATTACCTTTTATTTGCAAAAAGCTTAGGGTGATCCATCCTAATCTTATCTTCTAGCTCCCATGTACAATCATTAGGATCAACACTCCATTGGACCTTCACTAGTTTCAAAGTTTTGCTCCTCAATTTCTTTTCTTCTTTAGCTAAAATCCCCACTGGTTCCTTTTCATAAACCATATTAGGATTTATTTGAATTTGGGTAGGCTTTTCTAGAATTTCTTCTTTATCATGTACCCACCTTCTAAGTTGTGACACATGAAAAACATTATGCATTGCCTTCATTTCCTCTGGTAATTCCAATTTGTATGCTAAAGAACCTGTTCTTTCCAGAATTTTATAGGGTCCAACATACCTTGGTGTGAGTTTACCTTGTTTACCAAATCTCAAGACTTTCTTCATAGGTGAAATCTTGATGAAAACAAAGTCTCCCACTTCATATTCCACTTGCTTTCTCTTCCTGTCTGCAAATTTCTTTTGTCTATCTTGAGCTGCTGCTATTCTTTTTCTTATTAACCCAATTTTCTCTGTAATTTCTTTTACATAATCAGGTCCCAGAATAGCTCTTTCTCCAGTCTCTACCCAGCATATAGGTGATTAACATGGCTTGCCATATAAGGCTTCAAATGGTGCCATCCCTATGGTGCTTTGATAACTGTTATTGTATGTGAATTCAGCTAAATGGAGGTGGTCTTCCTAGTTGCCTCCAAAGTCCAGTGCACATGCTCTCAACAAGTCCTCTAAGACTTTGTTCACCACCTCAGTTTGTCCATCTGATTGTGGATGGTAGGCAGTGCTTAAGCACAATTCACTCCCCATGGACTCTTGAAAACTCTTCCAAAACCTTGAGGTGAAGATGGTATCCCTATCACTCACAATGGTTTTAGGAATGCCATGCAACCTTACCACCTCTTTCATGAATATTTGAGCCAATTTTGGAGCATTTCTTTCTGATTTAACTGGGATAAAATGTGCTACTTTAGTTAGCCTATCCACTATTACCCATATACTTGTGTTTCCCCTCTTAGATCTAGGTAGACCATCTATGAAATCCATAGATATATCCTCTCATTTCCACCGTGGTATACTAAGGGGTTGTAACAGTCCTAATGGCCTCTGTGTCTCTGCCTTGACTTGTTGGCAAGTCATACACTTTGCAACATGTCTGGCCACATCTGACTTCATTCCCTTCCACCAAAGATTTCTTTTCAAATTTTGATACATCTTGGTGCTGCTTGGGTGTATGGAGTACTTACTCCTATGGTATTCATTTAATATTTCCTCCTTCAATTCTATGTTTTCTGGAACACATATCCTATTTTTGTTCCTTAAATAACCATCTTTATCAACTTGATAATTTATTACTTCTTCCCCTTTTAATAAGAGCATTTTCTTCTCCAATAGGTTTAAGTCTTGTTCCTGCATTTTCCCAACCTTTAGAAGTAAATTTGATTGCAGAGATACCATACTCAATTTCCCTTTACTTTCATCTTCTTCAATGGGTACCATTTGTACCTCACTGTTTGCCTCAATTTCCAAATCAGTAAGTATAGACAGATCCTTAAACTCTTCCATCATCAACATGGCTACTTTAGCATGTTGTCTACTCAAGGCATCTGCAACTTTATTTGCCTTACCTGGTGTATAAAGTATATCTAGATCATAGGCAGCTAGGAACTCCACCCGTCTATGTTGCCTCATGTTCAAATCTTTTTGTGAGAATAAATATTTCAGTGCCTTATGATCAGTGTACAAAATAAATTTGGCACCTAACAAATAATGTCTCCAAAGTTTCAAGGCATACACAATTGCTGCTAGTTCAAGATCATGGGTTGCATATCTTGTTTCATGTGGCTTTAATTGCCTAGATGCATAGGCTACCACCTGGTCTTGCTGCATCAACACAGCCCCTAGCCCAGAGCCACTTGCATCAGTGTACACAATTAAGTTTTCATTTCCCTCTGGCACCCACAATACTGGTGCATTAATCAGAGCTTCTTTTATTTTGATAAAAGCTTGCTCACATTTTTCTGTCCATACAAAGGCTTGGTTATTTCTAGTTAAATTGGTAAGTGGTGATGATATTTTTGAAAAATCGTTTATAAATCTCCTATAATATCCTGCCATCCCCATAAATGATCTAATCTCACTGATTGTGCTAGGCCTTTTCCATGCTTGGATAGCTACTACCTTATTGGGGTTTACTGATATTCCTTTGGCAGAGATAACATGCCCAAGAAAATGTACTTCTTCTTTCCAAAATGCACATTTTAAAATTTTTGCCTTTAAATCATTCTCCCTTATTCTTGACAAAACTAAATGCAAATGATTTTTATGCTCTTCCACTGTTTTGGAATAAATCAAAATGTCATCAATAAAAATCAGTACAAACTTGTCTAAATAATCTCTAAATATTCTATTCATTAAATTAACAAAATATGAAGGAGCATTTATCAAGCCAAATGGCATAACCATAAATTCATATAAGCCATATCTAGTGTTAAATGCAGTGTACTTAACACTTGAGTCTTCAACCTTCATTTGATGAAATCCTGATGCTAAGTCTAGTCTAGAAAATATTTTAGCTTCACTGAGTTGGTCAAAGAGATCATCTATTCTAGGCAATGGGTATTTGTTTTTGATGGTTACCTTATTTAGTTCTCTGTAATCTATGCACATTCTCAAAGTACCATCATGTTTTCTTACAAACACTACTGGAGCACCCCAGCATGAATTACTTGGCCTTATAAATCCTTTGATCTCTAATTCTTCCAACTGATTCTTCAATTCTTTCAGTTCACTTGGCCCCATTCTATAAGGTTTCTTGATTATTAGGCTTGCTCCTGGAATAAGATTGATTTGAAACTCAACTGGTCTGTGGTGTGGAACACCCTTAACTTCCCCAAACACATCCAAGTATTCATTGACTATGGGAATTTATTCAATGGTTAGTTCACTGAAATCTTTTTCTGAGTTAACTAAATGATATAATTTCCCTTCCTTAGCTACTTCACATAAAACTGTGATCCTCTGGCCTCTAGAATTTTGCAATGATATGGTGGACGAGTCTAAATTAATCATGTCTTTAAATTGCCTTAACCAGTCTACCCCCAATATAACTCCTATATTTGGGTAATTTAAAACATATAAATTGGAAATAAAAATATTTCCCCCTATGTTTAACTCCACATCCACACAAATCATGTTTAAGAGACTAGAACTCCCTAGTGGACTTTGTACAAGCAATGGGGTTTCAACCAATATGCAGTTTAATTTTAACATTTTAACCATTTCATAAGAAATCCAAGAGTGAGTTGCTCCAGTATCATATACTACTACTATGGGTATGGCACAAATGAGTAGTGTACCTTCCACTTGGCCATGATTTTCAGCATCAATTTTCACTGCAGATTTGCCTTTGCCTTTCAAAGTTGCCAATTTCCCCTGCTGTTTATTCTCAGGACAGTTCCTCTTCATATGCCCCTATTTCCCACATAGGTAGCATTTGAAGGCTCCTCCTTTTAACTCTGGGCACCTTGGTTTGATGTGTCCTTCTTTACCACAATGATGGCAAACCAATTTCTTCTTAGCATCATTGGCTTTAGTGTCTTTGTCCTTCTTGTTGTCTGCCTCCTCCTTCTTTTTATCATAAGGGTGATATCTTCCCTTATTCTTCTTGTTGTTGTTGCTCTTAAAATTCCTATAATTCTCTCTTTCCTTGTCATGCTGTTCCAATTTCAATGCCAGATCTATTACTTGATCAAAAGTCCTATCTGCATATGGTAGCATGGCTCTGCTAATTCCTGGGTTCAGACCCTTTATATACCTATCATTTTTGGATGCTTCATCTGCCACTAGCATTGCTCCATAATTAGATAGCCCCTCAAACTTTTGAGTGTACTCAGTGACATTCAAAGTTCCTTGCCTAAGTCTGATAAATTCTTCAAGCAAAGTGTTCTTGGCTGATGCTGGTACAAATCTTTCCTCCAACATCTCCTTGAACTGATTCCAAGTGATTTCATTTTCATTTCTTCCAGCTATGATCACCTCCCACCAGCTTAAAGCTACTCCTTTCAGTTGTCTTGAAGCTACTTGCCTCTTCCTCTGATCATCTAGCTGCATGTCATTGAAAATTCTATCCAGTGTTCTCAACCATACTTGAATTTCCACCACATTCTCAGTTCCTTCAAAACTTCTGCCTCCCAAATTGGTGTAAGTCTTCAGTAGTTTTGAAAGCTCCTCATGTGGGTTCTCAGGCCTATGCCCAATTCCATCTCTTAAAACCCTCACAAATTCTTGCATATCAAGCATTTGTGGTGCACTGGGTCTTGCATTGTGATGAGACCCTCTTCCTACCATGGTCTGGTCACTAAGTATTGGGCAAAGGGTATTAGTACACTCTGAATATTTTCTATAACTAATATTTTCCTATCTAAATTTATTTCATCCAAAACAAACAGACATAATACATTAATATGGTACTTAGTAATTAATACATACATTAGCTCTGATACCAAATGAAATGAACCTCCAATTTTTACCTTAATTTCATAAGGATTTTTTGTTTTTTTAACTTTCTCAATTGAACTTAGTTTAAATTTCTCAGGGTCATTTTTTCTTTTCAAACAATGTGCTCTGGATTTAAATTTTCTACCAATATAAATATATCAGTTCAGTCATAGAAATATACACATACATATGATGATATATGTGTTCCTCTTGTTTAAAATCAGAGTTTATTATATTTTTTTTTTGACAAGAGCTAGTCTGTCTGATTTGAATTTGAAATGGATCTACTCATAATTTAAATTCCCACATTCTTTGATATTTACATTATATAAGTGAATCCTGTTCATATTTATTCATACTTGGATTTGATTATGTTAACCCTGTTTCAGATAATCTTATAACACAAGAGTTCATTTATTTATTTTTCTTTTGCATAGTTCAAATGTTTGTTATTTGCCTAAGTATTAGAAAATGATATCTACATTTATCATTATCAATTTATATATATTTTCTTTGAAACCTCTCTTATTCTTTACTTATACAGTTTGACATAACATAAGTAGTTCTTTTATGTTACTGATATCCAAGTTTTCTATAATAAAGGTTCTGAACTTTAAAAATGTTTATTTCCCTTTTTTTTTAAAGAACAACCATTTTGTTTCAAGTGAACCAGATTTTGGATTCAAAATTATTTTTGAAATAATAATACCAATCTGTTATAAAATGCTTGTTTGTCATTTAACATTTGAAGGAGATTTTAACATAACTTTTAACAAAAGGATGTAAAACACTTTTAGTTCTCAAATTACAGACCAACATGCTCAACCAAGACCCCATTCTTTTAAAGCTGGTTGAACCATATGGCTGTGCTAACCAAACACTTGATTAAGGTAATTGAAATGTTATTCAGTTGCCAAGTGCTAAAAGCTTTCTTCAGAAAAATTCATTTCTTAAAGTATCACATACAAATGAGCTTGAGTTCTTTTGCAAAATACCTTAATTAAAACAATAAAGTGTCTGAAATATACTACAAATTTAAATGAAATTTTTACATTCAAAGCTTAGTGTCTTTAAATGATTCAAACCTGGCTACATCAGGTTGTAAATTTTTATATGAGGATTACTTAAATGTAAATACATTTCTTCCTCAGATTGAAAAGCTTTACCACATAACAAAAGTCATCTGACAACAACTGATTTTAATCAAACAAGGCAATTCATTACATATTCAAACATAATTCTCTCATGAATACATGCAAATAAAATCATCATAGGCTCTTATTAAAACTAGCTAGCATGTTCATTCACTCCTTCTCCTTAGCCATAACTTCATTTTCTACTTAATTCCAACATTACCTGAAAGAGCATTAGTGATTGCCTCATTTTTAAAATGAGACACCCCCATATGCCATGAGCAAAAAAGGGTCAGATCTATGATCTGGTATGAATAACATCCTTAAATTCATGATATTAAGCAATTGAATGATGTATAAGTTTTAGCCAGTTACTTGAGTAACTCAACAAAACAGCTATTTTCTTTGGTTCAGGTTAGACTGTCATGCAAGTATAATAACTTCATAAGTCAACTAATTGCACAATCATAATCATACATTCATTCACATCAATCTACAATACTTAGATGCTCTGGAATAACCATGTTTCCATTTCAACAAATCTAAGTAGCATTCATATCTTTTGCTTCTTGGTTTAGGAGTTACCTATAAGTATATACATGTCAATTTATATTTTAGCCTCATCTGCTATTAAGGAATCACTGGGACACATTGCAATAAATTAATTCACATTATTGCACAAAGATCTCAGGGCTTAAACAAACCATGTGCCAACTTGCATACTTCAAATATAACAAGCATTCCAGCAGCCTTCTTGGCTCATTATCCCTAGTTTATTTACTAGAAGCATTTGTTTGATTTTATCATCTGATACTTAGATGAAAAATGATACTACATACATGAAAGCATCCCAATCATCTTGTAAGCATAATTTCCAGAAAAAATAAATAATTATTTTTAATAATGTTGTCCAGAGATACCTGGGTCTTAGATCCATACAAGAATCTTTACAACTATAAATAGAGATATGGCATGTTGGGTTTTATTTTGATCTGCAAGTAACTATGATTGAACCAGATTCACAATCTAGCTTAACCATAATTTTAACTTGTGAGTTTTATCATCTTTTCTTTTTTTTTGATCAGGGGTTCAGCACTCAAGTACACCCCTAATACACTGTTCTAAGCCTCAGCACTTATACATAGTATAATGCAGCTCATAATGTTTTCTCCAATTAAAATTTTTCATGCCATAGATCCAGATTAGTTATGAGTATTCCTGCCTTGATTCTAAGGTTTTATGCTTTAACTTTTCTGGGTGAAATGAAACAGTAAGTTGCACATCCAAAGACAAACATCACAATAGATCAAAGATCATCCAAGACATCCATAATAAATTCATGACAGATCCAAAAGCATCCAAAGAACATTGATAAAACCATATTCAACAAAACTAAAAATAAGCCAATAACATCATTAAAACGGGCTGCCTCATCTCAGGTCTTAATGCCATGAATTTGGTGAGGTTACTCACCTAAGTGTCTCCTTCTAGTTAATCCAGAAAATCCCTTAGCAATATTTTCTCCTTCTCCTCTAAATGTTTTCTTCCTTATTTTTAAGTATTTCGGGTAAACTGTTTCTCCTGGCTACAACTACTCATTTATAAGCATTTTACTAGGGTTTTATCAAACAAAATTCCATTTTTGTCCTGACCAATGTCATGCATTTTGCATTTGTATTTTTTTAACATTCCCATTTTCAGTTACCCCGACCATATTTCTTTTGTTAAAGGCAACATTTTCTTTTTCCTACTTTTTCAGAAAATGTCCAGTCTACCTAAATCATGTTAAAGGTGTGACCAAGTATATTTGTTTATTTATGGGAATCCCCATTTTCCTGTTTTTGCCCATACATAATGTACTTACTTATTTTATTTTTCATGCTATTTTAATGTTATCATTATTTTCTTACTCAGTTTCAATATATTTCTTCTCACAGAAAATATACATGTGTATATATAAATATTTATTTTTATTTAATTTCCCCCCTCTGTTTCACAGAAAATATGTTTATGCACATATTTCATTTTTAACTTGGGTTATGCTTTATTTACATTTCAGTGCCTTAAATAAAGAATTTACCCCTTTATTTTAAATATTTAATTTGATCAATGATTAATATTTCAAGATTATATCTGAAATGCTTCCTTCCTTTGTTTATTTATTTTATTATCATCATCATTATTATTATTTTTTCAAATTTTTTTAAATCTCTTCCTTGTGCCATTTCCAGTGTGCACGTGCACACATATCCCTGCACATCATCCAATTCAGAAACTCCATCAACATTTGATCCAATATATATATTTATATATATTTTTTTTAAACTGAATTGTTTTAATTTTTTTCCTCAAAATTTTTGGGGCATTTCATTCACCCTTCCTTTTAGGAATTGTGTCCTCACAATTTTTTTTATACTTGTAACAAGCATTCACTGACTTTAGAAAGATTTATTAAGCATATGCATAAACAAACATATTCAATCATATCAACCATGCATATTAAATTTTTCCAGAAATAAAAAAAAATTACCTTTTATTTGCAAAAAGCTTAGGGTAATCCATCCTAATCTTATCTTCTAGCTCCCATGTACAATCATTAGGATCAACACTCCATTGGACCTTCACTAGTTTCAAAGTTTTGCTCCTCAATTTCTTTTCTTCTTTAGCTAAAATCCCCACTGGTTCCTTTTCATAAACCATATTAGGATTTATTTGAATTTGGGTAGGCTTTTCTAGAATTTCTTCTTTATCATGTACCCACCTTCTAAGTTGTGACACATGAAAAACATTATGCATTGCCTTCATTTCCTCTGGTAATTTCAATTTGTATGCTAAAGAACCTATATATATATATCACTTAAATTCTTATTCCATTTTCAATGACCAACAACCATTTTCTTTATATACAATAATTGGAAAATTATTTGCTCTATATATAAGCTTTTATAAAAATCATCTATTTTTAAAACCATTTAAAAATCATTGTATAAGAAATTACAAGTACGCTCTCATATATATATATATACACTCAACTCATTCTAGAGTACTACTGACCCTATCCTTAATGAGTAAACCCACCAGAGCCAAGGTCCTCGCTTAACCTTCAGCTCTGATACCAAATTGTAACAACCTGGAAATTTCGATTCCGAAAATTCCGGATAGTTAGAGAAAAGAAGAAAGAGATAGAAGAAGAAGAAGAAAACAAAAACACCAAATCACAGAAATCTCACATTCGCAGCGGATCAAAATATAAAATCATATAAAATAGCAGTTATACAAATTAAAAACTGTACTTATCAAATTACACTTTAATACATCAGAGTTACACATATACACAACACTAGATAGATACAATCAACATGTCCCAAATAACCATAATATATCACAGCGGATTACACTCTATATGTTCCTGCCATCCAGCTCGCCTCCTGAGCTCCAGAACGTCCTTACCTGGAAATCTGTAATACTCGGTCTGACCTGAGCATTACATCAAAGTAACATCCGGGTCAGGCTGGAAACCAGCATGAGTAAACCCATCTAGCATGAAATTCTAATACACAAAGCATAAATAAAAACCCGGGGTAACTCGTTCATTACTACAAGTTCACATCTTGCTATAGTCAACACATATTTCCACAATCAATCCCTAAGTACCTTCACTTAGTTTTTAAATAGTCCAGTCATTTAAATTATTCCATTTCAGCTTGTTGATTTCACATATTAATCCATAAAGAATCATTGTAGGTCACCAATCGAAGTGGGTTCGGGTATTACTGATACCCGATCCCGGTCTCTTCGAATACAATATCATCTTAACCCAAGTTATTCAAATGAAATACGATTCAAACTTTAAATACAAGGTGTCACTGTTTTAACCCAACATATTATATCACATAGCATCACACATCACATACCAGAGATATCAACTAATCTAAGGTACACAATACCATTTAATCATTCATAAACAAGATTAATTAACCATACCATCTCTAATTAATTTAATTAACCACCATTGAATTTAAATCAATTACTTTAATTTCTTTTAAATCCTGCTTATTAATTAATTTCAACCCAATTAATTAATCATCCAATAATCATCCATCTTAATTAATCCTCCTTGATTAATTATTCTTAAATTACATTAAGTAATTTATCTTAAAATTAATCACATAGATTAATTATTCTTGACCATTCACATTAATTAAACATTCCATTAAACTTTCACTTTAAATATTTTTAAAATTTAGTTAAACATTCTTTATAAAACTTATTTATTTTAAATATTCCTTTAAACATGTTTTAAACATTTTTCCTTTAAAAAACACATTATTTAATAACCTTAAAACTTTTAAAACTTTAAAACTTGTCTACAAACATTTTGCTTTATCTTTCACTTTGATTTTCTTAACTTAAAACAATTCTGGTACAAGTTGCATTTTAAAACTTGCATTTGATTTTACTTTAACTTTAAAACCTGTATTTTAAAACCGGTATAGGTTCTTACCTAAAACCAGAAAGCTCATCACATTAAAAACCCGAGCAAACTCTCCAAAATCCCCGAGTCTCTCTCGTACCACTCGTGATCCACTTACGTTCCCGAGTCACTCATGCTATATTCTCGAGAACGACTCCGGCTCCCTTCATCTTCTCCAAAACACAACATAGTAGACAAAACAACCCAACCCAAACGTGCACATGCACGTGCACATCCACTCTGGCCACCGCCGACCGACGCCGCTAGCCTTCCCAAGTCGACGACCATCCTTTCTGATGACCCGACCACCCAGTTCGCCGATATGTCAAACAGAACGAAATCAAGCCTTCTCATCAAAACTGATACAAACACAAATGACCAAACTCCTTCACCGTCGATGAACTCCTCCACCTGAACTCAAGCCCCTCTGACCAAAGCATCGTCACAGATCCACGCGACAATCTCACCCCTCGCGAACCACTCCGGCCTTCCCATGGCGACGAAACCACCTCGAACACAACCTCGACCAAAAATGCCTTTCAAACCCTACTCCGCCCCTTCCCGGCCACCACGGTCATCTTAATAATGATCCACCATTTTTCAAGAGAACCTCCTCACATCGGCCACCTCCAGCCTTGGCCCCGACCAACACCATCACGCCGTTCGCTGAAATTCGATAAATACCCAATTTCTGATCATCTCAGAAATTCCCAACATATACTAATCTAAAAATCACCAATTTCTTCTTAAAAAAAATCCTATTTTCTAAAGATGATTCAAGTTATATAATTGAAACAACAATTTACAACATTCGGATTTAACATATTTTAAATTTTTCTTTGTAAACTAATTTTCCAGATGCCATAAATCACAATCATACTTAAAACTATTTTTAGATCTTAATTTATGTTTAAACAAACTTGTTTTGTTTGAAACTCTAAGCCTATCAGTGACTAGATGTAGATAAATTGAATTTCTTTGTTTATTTTTCAACTCTGTAACTAAGATAACAGAGAAGATCAGGTATATTCAACAGGCACAGAACAAACACATTTATACACAAAGATACATACTTAAAAATACACATGCAAGCATAATTAATTCAAGAATCACATGCACATATCTTAGATTACTTATGTTCTTAAATATTGTGTTTATTCACCTTGTTTTGATGGACAGAACAAGTCTGTAATTGATTTTAAAAGACTGGATCCTAGAACCTGAAGTCTGCTTAACAACTTGCTGAAGTTTGAGTTGAATTCATTTGGTTTGAAAAGAATTTGGACCGGAGCCTAATATTTGAGATGACTTTCTTGCCATGCTGCTCCAGGAAATAATTTTCCCAGGTTTGAAGAAAATACTTTGCAGGCTTGATATTGATCTTTGAAAATGTACAGGCTTTGAGTTGTTTTGATTTTGAAGATGATATTTAGTTTATTGTTTGGTAAATTCTGGTTTGAGGGGAGATTTATCACTGATTGTTTTGGAGTTATAGGGTTTTAGTTTCTTAGCTTGAAAAGAGAACAGGAAAAAGAAATGAAGAGAAGGAACAATGTTTTATATAGGCTGAATTTGAGTTATTTAAAATAAAAGAAAATAAAAAATAAAAAGTGACACATATTTAAAATCTTTACATTTGTCATTCACTATAGTTTATTAATCAACATTTGTTATAATGAAGCCTTAATATACATACACTTGTAATTAAGTAACTTATATTTGATTTTAAAATGTTAGTAAAAGCCATTACTTAATTTATTTATGTAAATGTATATATGAATTTCTTTTTAAAGAAAATGCAATAAAATAAATTATATATAAATAAAAGCCTATACATATATTTTAAATCCAAATATTTAAAATGTCTATCTTTTGAATTACTTAATAAATCCAAATTCATAATCAAATTAAATTTGAAAATCTAATTTAAAATCAAGTCAACAATACATATATATTTTAAACAAACCCAAATTTAATTTGTAATTAATAATTCTATTTAAAAATTTATTTATTTATATTTAAAAACAACCCATTATCATTATTGTTTGAAATAATAATTTTACCAATTTAAAATAATTATACTAGGAGGATTATCAAACCAATACTTATCCAGATATATATTTTTATGACCAAAATTGTTTATTTAACTTATAATTCAGTATTCTACTAATTGAATCTAGTTAATTTTATCAATTACAGATATTCTAAAATCCAGGTTATCACATTCCTCCCCCTAGAATCTTTTCGTCCTCGAAAAGGAACGAAGCCATAATTGATTAGATACTTAAAATCAGATAAATTATCTTTTGATCATTTTCAAAGCACTTTAAAATCTATATAGTATTACAAAAATAGTTCTATAAAATACTTTTTATAACTCGATGTCTGAATCAGTCTATCCTTGTTCTCACAGAAATTCGGTCATACGTTGATCAGGCGTAGGACTGAAAATCTATAAGTACTTGGTAAACCCGTTTTCAACAACCAGTGAAAATACTTGGAAAATAATTTGAAAATATAGAAAACATTTTTGAAAGTAGAGGAAATATCTTTGGTGAGAATGCTCTGGAAATCATCACCCCCATCCATGGTCGCAGTTAACCCGTTGGTAACGTTGCCATCCCTGGAAAATCCGTAGATAATTGTAGGCCTCCGCGCCCCTCGATTACACCATGGAACCCGCTACAGATCGCAGTTATACCCGGGCTTTACGTTGCTATCACAGCAAAAACCCATATAACTGTAGGCATCAGCGCCCTCGAATTTCGCTGCCAAAAGAATGAAACTCCTCCACTCGACCATAGATCGCAGCCTACCGATGTTACGTTGCCGTCCTGACAAAATCAAGTGTAGACCGTTGGCACTCATCCTCCACACGATTTTCGCTATGGTCCACACAGTAGATCGCAGCGACATCGAGTTACACTGTCGTCACAGCATAACCCATATGCCCCTGTAGGCATCAGCGCCCTCGACTTTCGCTACCCAACAATCCTCATGAACTAGTTTGTCCGGACTCCTCACAGGATCAACTTTAGAACCCCCCCTTAGGGCTCAAGGCAGTACCACCCTGTGGCACTCCTGGGAAGTTCATTTCAAGGGAGCGCCTTTTTCCCCAGAGCCAATCTCAAAACACTTTATACTATACTCTTATAGTATTTTTCAAATCGTACCCTTTATGATTTTCATAAAAATCTCCTTTACACAAAATCGATTCCCTAAATCAATAATTCTCAAACTAGGCTTTCCAAATTCTAAAATTGATTTTCCCAAAAATCAAAAGCCTTTTCCAAATTCATAGGTTCCCGAAACCTTTTCCAAAATCATTCTCGCAAGATCCTTTATATATATACAAAACTTTGAAAATCTTTGGATCACTTCATACTTGTATAAATTCCCTTTTTATACTTCAAATACTTTCAAAAACCCCTTTTATTCTAGCTAGATTCAACAAGGGGAGATTTATCTTATATAACAAAGATATATAACTTTGTTTATTCCAAATCAAATATCCAAATTTGATTACTCTATAAAGTTACTTACCATTTTACTTACTCTTATAAATGAGTTCTAATCATAGAAATATCCAATTTCCATTTTATTTCATCTTGAAATTTCCAATTCAGGTTGCTTATTCCAAACTTATTTAACTTCCCCTAAGTTAAATTCAATTCATTTAACCCAGTCAATCTTACTAAATTTGAATTCTCCATTTCAAATTTTAAACTTCTCATCAAAATTCATTCTTACTTATAAGTTCAAAAACTTATTTCACTATGGGTTTTTATATCACACTTCAGGGAAAATCAAAATTCACCACTTAGAGTTTATTTCAAATTATCTTTGATATTATGTATATCCACACATATACACAATTTATTTCTTAGCCCACCAAGTCATACCTTAAGCTTTAAACCACCTTTGGTTTTCAATTCAAAACAAATTTCTTTAAAGTTTCCAAAGAACTTCTTATTTTAAAATAAGATCAAATTCAAAAATATTCTAAATAATATTATTTATTATTTCTTTTAACATCTTGAAACAATTTCAAATGTTGTTAGACTTAGAATTCAAAACTTCACAATTTATATCCATTCTAAGTTATACTTATCTAAATGTTTAATTCCATAAAACTTTTCATTTTGTTTTATCAATAATTATTATTGGAAAACAAACATTACAATAACCATTTTATTTTCTGGTTAAAATCCATTTCTAATTTATCTTATTTGATCCTTATTTGGATATACATACATACATACATATATATATATCACTTAAATTCTTATTCCATTTTCAATGACCAACAACCAATTTCTTTATATACAATAATTGGAAAATTATTTGCTCTATATATAAGCTTTTATAAAAAT
This sequence comes from Allium fistulosum, assembly GCA_030737815.1. Classification (NCBI taxonomy): domain Eukaryota; kingdom Viridiplantae; phylum Streptophyta; class Magnoliopsida; order Asparagales; family Amaryllidaceae; genus Allium; species Allium fistulosum. The sequence continues at coordinate 767,139,425 of CM060903.1, read as the reverse complement.
CATCTATTTTTAAAACCATTTAAAAATCATTATATAAGAAATAACAAGTACGCTCTCATATATATATATACACACTCAACTCATTCTAGGGTACTACTGACCCTATCCTTAATGAGTAAACCCACCAGAGCCAAGGTCCTCGCTTAACCTTCAGCTATGATACCAAATTGTAACAACCTGGAAATTTCGATTCCGAAAATTCCGGATAGTTAGAGAAAAGAAGAAAGAGATAGAAGAAGAAGAAGAAAACAAAAACACCAAACCACAGAATTCTCAAATTCGCAGCGGATCAAAATATAAAATCATATAAAATAGCAGTTATACAAATGAAAAACTGTACTTATCAAATTACACTTTAATACATCTGAGTTACACATATACACAACACTGGACAGATACAATCAACATGTCCCAAATAACCATAATATATCACAGCGGAATGCACTCCATACGTTCCTGCCATCCAGCTCGCCACCTGAGCTCCAAAACGTCCTTACCTGGAAATCTGTAATACTCGGTCTGACCCGAGCATTACATCAAAGTAACACCCGGGTCAGGCTGGAAGCCAGCATGAGTAAACCCATCTAGCATGAAATTCTAATACACAAAGCATAAATAAAAACCCGGGGTAACTCGTTCATTACTACAAGTTCACATCTTGCTATAGTCAACACATATTTCCACAATCAATCCCTAAGTACCTTCACTTAGTTTTTAAATAGTCCAGTCATTTAAATTATTCCATTTCAGCTTGTTGATTTCACATATTAATCCATAAAGAATCATTGTAGGTCACCAATCGAAGTGGGTTCGGGTATTACTGATACCCGATCCCGGCCTCTTCGAATACAATATCATCTTAACCCAAGTTATTCAAATGAAATACGATCAAACTTTAAATACAGGGTGTCATTGTTTTAACCCAACATATTATATCATATAGCATCATACATCACATACCAGAGATATCAACTAATCTAAGGTACACAATACCATTTAATCATTCATAAACAAGATTAATTAATCATACCATCTCTAATTAATTTAATTAACCACCATTGAATTTAAATCAGTTACTTTAATTTCTTTGAAATCCTACTTATTAATTAATTTCAAACCAATTAATTAATCATCCAATAATCATCCATCTTAATTAATCCTCCTTGATTAATTATTCTTAAATTACATTAAGTAATTTATCTTGAAATTAATCACATAGATTAATTATTTTTGACCATTCACATTAATTAAACATTCCATTAAACTTTCACTTTAAATATATTTAAAATTTAGTTAAACATTCTTTATAAAACTTATTTATTTTAAATATTCCTTTAAACATGTTTTAAACATTTTTCCTTTTGAAAACACATTATTTAATAACCTTAAAACTTTTAAAACTTTAAAACTTGTCTACAAACATTTTGCTTTATCTTTCACTTTGATTTTCTTTACTTATAACAAATCTGGTACAAGTTTCATTTTAAAACTTGCATTTGATTTTACTTTAACTTTAAAACCTGTATTTTAAAACTGGTACAGGTTCTTAACTAAAACCAGAAAGCTCATCACATTAAAAACCCAAGCAAACTCTCCAAAATCCCCGAGTCTCTCTCGTTCCACTCGTGATCCACTTACGTCCCCGAGTCACTCACGCAACATTCTCGAGAATGACTCTGGCTCCCTTCATCTTCTCCAAAACACAACACAGTAGACAAAACAACCCAACCCAAACGTGCACATGCACGTGCACATCCACTCTGGCCACCGTCGACCGACACCGCTAGCCTTCCCAAGTCGACGACCATCCTTTCTGATGACCCGACCACCCAGTTCGCCGATATGTCAAACAGAACGAAATCGAGTCTTCTCATCAAAACTGGTACAAACACAGATGACCAAACTCCTTCGTCGTCGATGAACTCCTCCACCAGAACTCAAGCCCCTCTGACCAAATCATCGTCACAGATCCACGCGACAATCTCACCCCTCGCGAACCACTCCGGCCTTCCCATGGTGACGAAACCACCTCGAACACAACCTCGACCAAAAATGCCTTTTGAACCCTACTCCGCCCCTTCCCGGCCACCACGGTCATCTTAATAATGATCCACCATTTTTCCCGAGAACCTCCTCACATCGGCCACCTCCAGCCTTGGCCCCGACCAACACCATCACGTCGTTCACCGAAATTCGATAAATACCCTATTTCTGATTATCTCAGAAATTCCCAACATATACTAATCTAAAAATCACCAATTTCATCTTAAAAAAATCCTATTTTCTAAAGATGATTCAAGTTATATAATTGAAACAGCAATTTACAACATTCAGATTTGACATATTTAAATTTTTCTTTGTAAAACTAATTTTCCAGATGTCATAAATCACAATCATACTTAAAAACTATATTTAGATCTTAATTTATGTTTAAACAAACTTGTTTTGTTTGAAACTCTAAGCCTATCAGTGACTAGATGAAGATAAATTGAATTTCTTTGTTTATTTTTCAACTCTATAACTAAGATAACAAAGAAGATCAGGTATATTCAACATGCACAGAACAAACGCATTTATACACAGAGATACATACTTAAAATACACATGCAAGCACAATTAATTCAAGAATCACATGTACATATCTTATATTACTTAAGTTCTTAAATATTATGTTTACTCACCTTGTTTTGATGGACAGAACAAGTCTGTAATTGATTTTAAAAGACTGGATCCTGGAACTTGAAGTTTGCTTAACAACTTGCTGAAGTTTGAGTTGAATTCATTTGGTTTGAAAAGAATTTGGACTAGAGCCTAATATTTGAGATGACCTTCTTGCCATGCTGCTCCAGGAAATAATTTTCCCAGGTTTGAAGAAAATACTTTGCAGGCTTGATATTGATCTTTGAAAATGTACAGGCTTTGAGTTGTTTTGATTTTGAAGATGATATGCAGTTTATTGTTTCATAAATTCTGGTTTGAGGGGATATTTATCACTGATTGTTTTGGAGTTATAGGGTTTTAGTTTCTTAGCTTGAAAAGAGAACAGGAAAAAGAAATGAAGAGAAGGAACAATGTTTTATATAGGCTGAATTTGAGTTATTTAAAATAAAAGAAAATAAAAAATAAAAAGTGACACATGTTTAAAATCTTTACATTTGTCATTCACTATAGTTTATTAATCAACATTTGTTATAATGAAGCCTTAATATACATGTTATCCCAACTTTTGGCAAAGCCGAGATACCCAAAGATTAACTGAAAATCAATGATTATTAGTCATGAACATGGATTGTGCATCGCAGGTTCACCATGGATATCGATGAATTTTGTCCGAGTCCGGATCGGGCTGCAATTGATGAGACATGTCAAGCAAGGCCAGAAGAAACAACGTTCCAAGTTTCGAGTCAATCCGAGTTCGTATGCTCAAGATATCGCCAAAAGAAGATGGATAAGGTGGTATAAGGTCGAATCCATCAAACATACATTGCCTCGAATCCATGAGGAGTCAGCTTACTTCGAATCCATCGATCAAGCCTTTGCCTCGAATCGATCACGATGAGCCTTGCCTCGAACCCATCGGAATACGCCTTTCTTCGACTCCATTGAGCAAGCATTAGTTCGACTCCGATAGTTCGAGTCCACCCTCACATTCCCACCTTCGAATCCGTTAATGAGAAACTCTTCGAGTCCATAAAGTTAAAGAGCTTCAACTCCATCCCGCGAGCATCTTCGAGTCTATTCAAGCAAGAAGCCTTCGTATCGATTAACTGAAACCTACCTTGATCGATTCGAAGAGAACGTTCATCCAATCGATTCGATGAAGTCATACCTTCGAATCCATTACATCGAATCCACCAAGTTATAACAGCTGAAACCACGGAGTCGACCCAGTCAACTCGGCATAGAAGTTGGATCGATACGAAGAAGGTGCTCCACGTCATCACAGAAGCGCGCGCTGTATCGATTCGAACGAATCGATTCGAACTAGATCGATTCGAACCAGGCTAGTCAACCAGAAATGCAACCTTGAATCGATCATAACTTGAGATCTACACATCCAAATGCTATGAAATTTTCACAGAAGCTTGAGCACATGTTGAAGAATGTTCACGCCAAATTTCAGCTCGATTGGACACTTTCTTGATCGATTCAAACCAAGGGTCGAATCGATCCAAAAGTGGGCCCGGATTTCCATAAAGCGGGCATGTGGGCCCCCTGGCGTACCAGAACTGGTCTCCCTTCATTTTAGGCGAAATATCAGCCTTCTACACCTATAAATAGTGCCCCTGGTCATTCAGAAAAGTGGTCGGACAATTCCTAGAGCTAAAGAGCGCCCAGATTCTGCCAGATTTACTCCAGATCACCATTGCTGCCTTAGATTCAGATTTAGTTCAACAAATCAGTTGTAATACAGCATACGAAATTGTAATCTTGGAGCATCGAGCAATAAAATCATAAAAATCTTGAAGTGGACGTAGGCCGGAGATAGCCGAACCACTATAAATTGTGTGTCACTGTTCATTATTTCTTGACTGTTACTTGTTACTTGCTTAGATCTGTGATTTGTGTGTGAATACTGTTGATTCGTATTCATACGCTGGTGCTTTCACTACACTTGGGGTTTGTGACCATTTTTGGTGCAAACACTTTGGTGCTTTCACTAAGAAGAACTAGCACCCGCTACACCAAATTCAAAATTAAGATTTGGAATTTTAAGGATTCAGATCTAACTCTACAATGACTCGACAAACTAGACAAAGAACTGAGAGGAGCCAACAGGCAGGAAGTCAAGAGGCGTCCTCTGGCGCTGGAGAAGGACAAGCTTCGATCTACATTACTAGAGATGAGATGGAAGCAATGAATAACTTAATGCAGGAAAGAATGATGAAGAACCAACAAGAGATGCTGCAGAATTTCTTCGAGCAGATGAGAGCTGCAGGGACACAGAACCTTGGACCAACTACAGCGGCTGTGAATGTGGAACAAGGAGCTAGGGCTATGGAACCCAACGGAGGATAGAATACAGAACCAGAAGGCAATCAACAAGGGCTTGGGGGCAGGCCCGCAGGATCCAACGCAGAAGGACCTTTGGAAGGAGCTCAACCGGCTAGGGCCAACACAAATGCTAACGAGCCTCCCGAAGAGTACGTACCAGAATTCCCTACAAGACTCGGAGGGCAAGACAGAGACATGACAAGGGGGAAACCCCTAGATGGAGATGAGAGGATGATTGGCCTAGTGAGGCGACTCATGAGAGGAGGGTTGTCAGGAGGAGGATTGGAAGAAGTTAGTCGGAGTCCGTTCGCTCCGAATATCAGGAATGCAAGGAACCCTCCGAAGTTCAAACTACCAACGCTGAATCCTTATGACGGAAAGTCAGACCCGACCATGCATATCACCAGATACATTAGACACATGGAAGTGCTGGGAGCATCCGAAGAAGTGATGGCACGATGTTTCCCATTATTCTTATCAGATTTGGCTGCGCTTTGGTTTAGGCAGCTGGAAACCGGATCAATCAGGACATGGGGCGAGCTTGTGGATTGCTTCATGAAGCAGTTTAGGGTTCACGTGACGCGACCTAAGAGCGTGATGACTTTGGCATCAATAAAACAAAGGACCGGAGAGTCCATAAAAGATTTTTTGTTGCGATTTAATGCGACGGTGACTTCTGTAGATCGCCCGGACCCATCGATGATTTTAATGGCGGCAGTGGCAGGAGTTGGAGAAGGCACCGAATTCAAAGACTCTTTGACTAAAGATCCACCGCAAGATCTTGGAGAGTTTTTCCATGAAGCTGAAAAATTCATTCGATTAGAGGAATCACGAGCCGAGAGGCAGGAAATAAATGTTGCACAAGGCGAAGGAACCGCCAGGGAACAGTCCAGGGCAAACAAAGGAAAGAGAAAGCAGGATGACGCACATGATGGTCCTGATAAACGGAAGAAATTCCGAAAGCCCAGATTCAGGCAGTACACAGACTTGGTGGCAGGACTGGAACGAATTTACACCGAAACTCGGGGGCAACTCCCCTATCGAAAACCACCAAGGAGAGATCCCACAGAGCGGGAACGTAGAACTGGAAAGTACTGCCTATTCCATGAGCTGGATGGGCACACTACTGATGAATGCCGCCACCTGAAAGATGAGGTGGAAGAACATGCCAGGAGTGGTAGGTTGCCGCAGTATATCAGAGAACGCACGACGGCGGTTAGACCCGAACAACTACCGCCTCAACCAAACAGGAATGATCCTGGATCGGGATCACGACTCGTCATCAACTGATTGTGATGGCAAGGGCCAAGTTCAAGATTTGAACTATGGTCGATTAGTTTTCTTAGATTTGATTTCCAAAATAAAACGGCTATCCCACTTACTCATGTACGGGAACCGGAGAGATCCCTAGGCATGCTCTGAGATGGAAATAGACCGCTCCGCCCGGAGAGGCAATATCTTGTTTTTCCTGGTGTTTGAGATTGAACATCTAGGATTTGAATTTAATAAAGAAACACTTATTAAAAATAAACCTTTGACCGGAGAGTTAAAGGATAAACATTAAATATCAATATAAACATGATCGCTTTATGATCCTACCCGGAGAGGCAGGGTCCGGAGTGCAAGAAGTGAGTTGCTTCGCCGGAGAGCGACAGGATCAACTCACTTAAGCATCGTTTCCCATTCACCGGAGAGTGATTGGATCGGGATTCGATAAGAGCCCGGAGAGGCTGTGATCGACCGACGATTCAGGTTATGACATCGCTTAACGTTCAGATACACTGAACCGGAGTGCAGGAGGTGAGTCGCTTCGTCGGAGAGCGACAGGATTGACTCACTTAACGTTATTTCCCCTTCACCGGAGAGTGACAGGATGGGATCTAGCATGAGCCCGGAGAGGCTGTGATCGACCGACGATTCAGGTTATGACATCGCTTAACGTTCAGATACACTGAACCGGAGTGCAGGAGGTGAGTCGCTTCGCCGGAGAGCGACAGGATTGACTCACTTAACGTTGTTTCCCCTTCACCGGAGAGTGACTGGATGGGATCCAGCATGAGTCCGGAGAGGCTATGATCGGTCGAGAACGACCAAGACATCGCTATACACCCTAGCTGGGGCCAGAGTGCAAGGGATAGAAAGCAACGCCGGAGTGCAATAGGATCTTTCTATTCAATCGCTAAATCTAGAATGGGTTTGACAGGGGTCCGGAGTGACCATCAATAGTACGGAGAGACCGTAGAATTTCATTCTTAACTTCCACTGGAAAAAATTGATAACAATTCGGCTTCGAACAGCCATGGACTTGATTGAAAATGCTATAAGCTATGAGTAAAACATGAACTCACTGCATTTAACTTGAGACTGATCAAAACACACCTTTTAACAAAAGGCATATTTTGGGGGGCAAAATGTTATCCCAACTTTTGGCAAAGCCGAGATACCTAAAGATTAACTGAAAATCAATGATTATTAGTCATGAACATCGATTGTGCATCGCAGGTTCACCATGGATATCGATGAATTTTGTCCGAGTCCGGATCGGGCTGCAATTGATGAGACATGTCAAGCAAGGCCAGAAGAAACAACGTTCCAAGTTTCGAGTCAATCCGAGTTCGTATGCTCAAGATATCGCCAAAAGAAGATGGATAAGGTGGTATAAGGTCGAATCCATCAAACATACGTTGCCTCGAATCCATGAGGAGTCAGCTTACTTCGAATCCATCGATCAAGCCTTTGCCTCGAATCGATCACGACGAGCCTTGCCTCGAACCCATCGGAATACGCCTTGCTTCGACTCCATTGAGCAAGCATTAGTTCGACTCCGATAGTTCGAGTCCACCCTCACATTCCCACCTTCGAATCCGTTAATGAGAAACTCTTCGAGTCCATAAAGTTAAAGAGCTTCGACTCCATCCCGCAAGCATCTTCAAGTCTATTCAAGCAAGAAGCCTTCGTATCGATTAACTGAAACCTACCTTGATCGATTCGAAGAGAACGTTCATCCAATCGATTCGATGAAGTCATACCTTCGAATCCATTACATCGAAGCCACCAAGTTATAACAGCTGAAACCATGGAGTCGACCCAGTCAACTCGGCATAGAAGTCGGATCGATACGAAGAAGGTGCTCCACGTCATCACAGAAGCGCGCGCTGTATCGATTCGAACGAATCGATTCGAACTAGATCGATTCGAACCAGGCTAGTCAACCAGAAATGCAACCTTGAATCGATCATAACTTGAGATCACATCCAAATGCTATGAAATTTTCACAGAAGCTTGAGCACATGTTGAAGAATGTTCATGCCAAATTTCAGCTCGATTGGACACTTTCTTGATCGATTCGAACCAAGGGTCGAATCGATCCCAAAGTGGGCCCGGATTTCCATAAAGCGGGCATGTGGGCCCCCTGGCGTACCAGAACTGGTCTCCCTTCATTTTAGGTGAAATATCAGCCTTCTACTCCTATAAATAGTGCCCCTGGTCATTCAGAAAAGTGGTCGGACAATTCCTAGAGCTAAAGAGCGCCCAGATTCTGCCAGATTTACTCCAGATCACCATTGCTGCCTTAGATTCAGATTTAGTTCAACAAATCAGTTGTAATACAGCATACGAAATTGTAATCTTGGAGCATCGAGCAATAAAATCATAAAAACCTTGAAGTGGACGTAGGCCGGAGATAGCCGAACCACTATAAATTGTGTGTCACTGTTCATTATTTCTTGACTGTTACTTGTTACTTGCTTAGATCTGTGATTTGTGTGTGAATACTGTTGATTCGTATTCATACGCTGGTGCTTTCACTACACTTGGGGTTTGTGACCATTTTTGGTGCAAACAATACATACACTTGTAATTAAGTAACTTATATTTGATTTTAAAATGTTAGTAAAAGCAATTACTTAATTTATTTATGTAAATGTATATATGAATTTCTTTTTAAAGAAAATGCAATAAAATAAATTATATATAAATAAAAGCCTATACATATATTTTAAATCCAAATATTTAAAATGTCTATCTTTTGAATTACTTAATAAATCCAAATTCATAATCAAATTAAATTTGAAAATCTAATTTAAAATCAAGTCAACAATACATATATATTTTAAACAAACCCAAATTCAATTTGTAATTAATAATTCTATTTAAAAATTTATTTATCTATATTTAAAAACAACCCATTATCATTATTGTTTGAAATAATAATTTTACCAATTTAAAATAATTATACTAGGAGGATTATCAAACCAATACTTATCCAGATATATATTTTTATGACCAGAATTGTTTATTTAACTTATAATTCAGTATTCTACTAATTGAATCTAGTTAATTTTATCAATTACAGATATTCTAAAATCCAGGTTATCACAGGTACCAAGTGGTTCCTCTCGGTACCGAGTGGTTTTTATGGTAAGGAATTTCCCCTCCTTCTTCTACTCTGCTTTCTACCTCCGATTCATTTCATTTTGAACACTTTTCCTTTGAGATTTAATTGTTTTAGAGAGGTTATAGCACTGCATGTTCTTCCCTATTTTCATTCAAAAAATCCTTAGAGTTTCTCGTCCATTATTTGAGACAAGCACTAAATGGCAGTCACCTGAGGTGGTGCTTTAAGTACAAGTGATTTTGGAGGTCCATAATGGAGTAAAAAACTCTCGGTACCGAGTGGTCCACTTTGCTCCAAATCTTCTGGAATATCTTGAGTCTGTTCCTATTGCCCTTCTAAGCATGTCCCCAAGTCCGTGAATCATTTCATCTTCATCTTGACGTTTTGATTCCAGTGAAAACTTGCTTGGTCAAAAAGTCCAATAACAGTTAATTCATTAAATAAATCTTAAAATATGACAGTTTTAATATTATATATCATATTCATGTCAACAAAAGTGGTATAATTATTTTTCATTAAAATATAACGATATATGAATTGCATAACAAAAATAAAATACATAAACAATATTAACATATTTAATTTATTATTCATTGATCTCAATAAAAAAAATTCATATATTGCATTGCAAAATTCTATTTTTACATTCAAACACCTATATTTGAAATTACCACAATTATCTACGAAACCCACCTTACTTTTCTTTTGATATTTTACATTTCAATCCATGTATTTGAATTAATTATGAAATCTTAAATTTAAACTAATTAGATAGATCCAATTAACTAATATTTGTTAATTCATCTACTACATTATGAAAAATGGAAATTTCAATATGTATACTATGTTCATATTAGCAAAAGTTGTAAAATTATTTTTCCATTAAAACAAAGATACATAACTCACATAACACATATACATAAACAATAATAATAAATTCAATTTATAATTTATTTATCTCGATAAATTTATCATGAATTGCATTACAAAATTATGTTTTTTACTCCAAGCACCTACATTTTAAAAACCGTTCCTTTCTAATATTTTACACTAGGGCAATATATAATAACTACTTACGTAATCTTTAAAGTGTTTAAATAATTTCAGTAAACTATTATTAATTGATTCGTCTAATTAATCAGATCAATATGAGCCATAATCATATTAACAAAAATCATAAAAAGATTCGTTCAAATATATAGATTTACCAATCACATAACATAAATTATATACATAAATAATAATTACAAGTTTAAAATTTAATTCATTTATATCAATATATTTCCCATGCATTGCATTTTGAAATTCTTATTTAACATCAAGCACTTGCATTTTGAAATTTATACAGTTATTTATAAAACACTCCTCAATATCACCTAACATTTTACATTTAGGTCAATATACTCAAATTAGTTATTAATTGAATGTATTTAACTATATCTAATATATGCTCAAATATGATGGTTTGTACATGTATACCATATTCGTATCAATAAAGGCAATAAAATTAGTATTTCATTCAAATATAAAGATATGTAAGTCACATAATATAAATAATATTCATAACTTTATTAGCAAGTTTAATATCTTATTCATTCATCTTGAAAATTTTATCATATATATTGCATTGAAAAATTTGATTTCTAGCTTTAAATATCTACATTTTAACATTTCTACAATTATTTACTAAACCCAATCAATTCTTTCCTGATATTTATATTGAAATTCATGTATTTACTACCTACCAAATCTCAAATTTAATTATTTAAATAATCTTAATGAATATTTAGTCTATTCTTCCAATAAATCCTAAAAATATATGGAAATTTTAATATGTATATATATATATATTCATATTAAGAAAAATGGTAAAACTATTTTTCCAATTTAACTATAAAGATATATAAATCACATAACATAAACTATGTAAATAATAAAAATAACAAAGTTAATTTGTAAATCAAATACAGTTTGTTTGTATCAAGAATTTATCATACATTATATTACATAGTTCTTTTTTAATTTTAATAAGTTCACATCAAATTTATACAATTTTTTGCAAAATTCTTCTTAATTCTTCCTACTATTTAAATTTATGTCCACATCTTTAAATTAATTACATAATTTTAAATTTAACTTATTTAAACAAGTTCCATTAAGCAATATTTGTTTATTCATATAATAAATCGCTAACATAAATTAGTTCCAACATATATAATATATTCATATTAACAACAATAATAAATTATTATATTTCTCATATATATATATAAGCTACATAATGTAAATTACACATAAATAATATTAACATTAATAATTTATAGTTCATTTATTTCACTAAATTTACCATACACTGTATAACAAAGTTCTCATTCCAATATTAAAAGTATAAATATTATATTTTATAATATTACCATGTGCAACTCACGGGTTATGCATCAGTTTTTTATAAAGGATAAACTTCAATTAAATTTCAAACGCTAGCACACCATTTTCAAAGTTTAGCCACAAGAACAAAATACGTTTCTTCCTTTAAATCGTTTCTCAACCGCACCACCAAAACCGCAACTGCGCACCAACAACTGGCGCTCTACCTACAGTTGGCTCGACGTACCATTGTCGATTCAACCATGTCACAACTCTAACCGCTTCCCCAATCGCTTGTAGTTAGCCATCCCGGCCTTTTTAAGTCGTAACCCTAGCAAACAGACTCATGTCCCTTCTCATCACCTACCATCCCACCTACATCCTCCAGCATGTCACCGTAACATTTCTCATTTCATCTTATTCATTAATCATTAGTTATAGGGAAACAATTATAGCATGTACAAACTAATACTATATAGTGTTATATGAAAAAATTATGTTTAAAAATACTGTGGCAGTTAAATATAAAATGATACTACAAAGTAAGATAAAAAATAATGCTATTTTTTAATCTAGTAATAAAAAATGCTACTATGCTAGCATTTAAAAATGAATTGTTGCTAGAAGGTAAAATAAAAAAAGAAAGTCATACTTTTTTAATTCGGTAAATACAAAATATTAACAAGCCATAACATTTAAACATAAAATGATACTAAAATATAAGACCAAAAAATAATTTTATTTTTTGATTCAATGAACATAAAATGCTATTATGCAATAACATATAAACATGAACTAATGCTAGAAGGTAAAATAGAAAAGTAAATGATATATATATATATATATATATATCTGTGTGCGCGCGCACATGCACTTGTATATTAAATTCATTAATAAAAAATACCACTAAATCTTATAATATTACAAAATGATGCTATGCAGTATCATTTGAACTCATACAAACTGTATCATGACATGAATAAATCAAATAAAAAAATAACAAACACAAAAATTCTACTATGTCATATATCATATAAACATAATATGTTACCACAAAATATCATTGTAATATACGATTATATAGTTTTCTTTGGAGGAAAATTAGTGGACCTCCCGAGGAGAAGAGCACTCATATAATTTTATTCTATACTAAAAAAAGAGCTGCCAATAAGCCTAATATGTAAAAAAAACCATATAATGCAAAATAGAAGAAAAAATCTAGCTGAACCTAGGAGAAGTATTATGAGACAACAACATGGCCAAACCCAAAGCTAAAGGAAAGGAAGTGAAGCACACCCATACCAAGCAAGTGGAATATATCATTTGATGAGAGATATAAAAATAAGATAACAGACCTATATATACTTATCCATGGAGCAAAGAAAAGAAATCAGCAGAGCGACGGCTAGACCATCTGTAACATCCTCCACTTCACAACCGAAAAATAGACGCCGATGATCGATGTTGCAGTCACCACCAAAATGATTTTCCAATGAAAAAATGAATTCAACATTTAATTTATATAACATAAGTAAATAGAGCAACTAAATAAAGTTCCATTGCTTCAAATTGTTTTACATGATTCATTACATCGACTTTTACCCATCTCGTTCCTATGCGTGGATAAATACAATAGAAAATAAGATTTGTATTGCGTCTAACATGTGGAGATGCTAACACAACACATAACCAGCTATAGTTCCCGATTTTACACAATAGAAATTTCAAAATAACTTAATTAGCAAAATATGCCTTCTGCTTCATCTTTGAAGTCTTTATTCATCCTTTTAAATGTTACATGTCTAAACCATAAACTCAGCCTATTCGAATGTACTCGTTACTTTATGAGAAATAATAAAAACATATGTCAGATATAAAGTATGGTATGAGTAAAATTTTACCCCAACAAGCAAACATATAGTGAGACCGAGCAGTTGAAGCATGAAATGAGTTTTCCCTCTCACTATTTCAATCATCATCATCAATTACAGAATATTTCATAAAGTAATACATTATAGTCATGCATAATCATTAATTAATAATTACACATATGTTTGAATAATTTATATAGTCTCACCTTAAATTGTCACACAGATTTAACTCTTACAAGTTTGATTCACATACCTGACACTTAAGGGTTGTTTTTAGGTGTTTTACCTTAATTTTTTTTATCATGAGTAGTTAATTAGGTTGCCACAAAGGCCTTATGCGCTCACTCCTGCATTTTGTCATGAATAGAAAATTGGATGCCACACAAGCGTTACTCCTTCATTCTCGATAATTTGTCATAAATAGACAATTGGATGCTACATAAGCCTTGCACCATCATTCCTATTTATTTGTTGTGAATAGAAAATTAGATGCTACATAAGCCTTACTCCAGCGTTCTCATTCATTTGTCGAGAATAGAAATTGGATGCTACGCAAGCCTTACTCCATCTTTATTGTTTATTTGTCATGAATAGATAATTAGTTGCTATACAAGCCTTACTACATAGTTCTCGTTTAAATGTCGTGAATAGACAATTGGATGCTACACAAGCTTTACTCCCTCAACGTTACCATCATAACGTCGTGGTTTAACATTTGGTACTCGTTCAGGCCTCTCATCAACAATGCCAATTATAATGTCGTGGGTTGACATTTGGTAGCCATACATGCCTTTAATTATATATAATGTCGAGTTTTGGGCACATAATTGCCACTAAGGCCACACATAGCTAATCATCAAGTAAGGCATCGTATTTTGACATTTTATGACTATAAAGGCCTTCCATTTGCATTTTCATTATTATAAATGGTTTATTTTATCATCGTTTAGCTTCATTGAGCTTGATCTCAATGTCATTCTTTAATTAAGTTATTCTCCATTAACTTATTATTTCTCAAAGCCATTTCATCTTAGGATCAATCATCTTTTGCACTTAGCCTTCTTTTCTTAACTTTGTTCATCATCTTAAGCCAACTTGATAAGGTTATTGCATTTTGAGCCTCATAAGGCCATTGCATGTTAGTATTACACCAACTATAGCAATTTGGTTTCCCTAGAGCTATCCTGTATTAATAGAACCCTAACTATAGCGGGTTGAACCCTCTAGAGCTATCGAGTGTTGACATAACTCAAGTTACCACGGGTTGAACTCCCTAGAGTTATCTACTGTTTTCATAACTCAAGCTATGGAAGGTTTAACTATGAATAGCTGCCACATGTTGATAGCTTCCCTAGCTATCGTGTGTTGATCTTTAAGTAGTTGTTGCGTGTTGGTAGCCCCCAAGCTATCAAGCGTTGTGCTTCAAGTAGTCGTCATGTGTTGAAAGCCTTCGAGGGTTGAGCTCAATAGAGCTTTCGAATGTTGGTTTTCCCAAATCCATCATAATTTTATAGTCTAAATGCCATTGCAAGTTGATAGCTTCAATTGCTATTGTAGGTTGATTATTCAATAGCTACCGAGTGGTGAAGAGTGGCGTTTCATAATTAATTTAAAAATAGATTCATTGCCTTATTAAATAGTTACTTTACGCCTAATCTCTTTTGATGTCAAATTCTTATTGGCTACTCTACTTTTTTTCATATTTCTCTTTTCAAAATTGGTTAATTGCATTCTTCATTTATTTAATTAATTACTTCTTTCATTGAGCAATTAATTCATATAAAATCGAAAATTAAGGCAAAATATCCCAAAAATTCACCAAAAATCAAATTTAGCATACTTTAACTTATATCAAAATTTCAAGTCATAATTACTATTTTAATTATTTTTAATAATTAATTTACCAAAAATTAACCATTTTATCAACTTAGAAAATTCATAGAAATTCCAAATAAATCTAAAAATTATGAAATTAGTCACTCATCTTTGTTTCACCATTATAAACATCTATCTCAGTTTTCATTTAATTATGATTGAATCATGTTTTACCCTAAAATATGAGTAAATTTCCATCATTTAAATTTCTCTATATATATTATTCAA
Organism: Allium fistulosum; assembly: GCA_030737815.1. NCBI lineage: Eukaryota > Viridiplantae > Streptophyta > Magnoliopsida > Asparagales > Amaryllidaceae > Allium > Allium fistulosum. Next base: position 767,123,693 of record CM060903.1, on the reverse strand, counting down.
TGTTTAATCATTAAAAACATTCGTCCTAAAATCAAATTCGAACCCAAATGGGTTAGTAAGGGTTTTAGGAAAAATTTAACTGACTTTTGGTTTACTTAAGCTAGATTAAAGCCATTTGTTTTCTTTAGAGATGAATGCTCTTCTCTTTTGCTTGATTCACCTCTTTCTTCTTTTGGAAATATGGTTGGCCTAAACTTTATTTACTATCTTTAGGTTATTGGGAAATTGGGAGAATAAATTGGGAATTGAAATGTAAGGACTTAGTAATTTGGAATTTAGGCTAAAACCCATTCTAGCCTAGTCTTAATAAATCCACAACTCCTCTTTCTACATTCACTCATCCTTCATTAGTATCCAATAATTAATTGAATTTATTTTCTATATTATGGTACTCCAAAATATGGGGGGTTACACTGTAATGCCCCACCTCTATACCCACGCTAACCAAGAACACTAGGGTGTAGTGTTGTCAATTAGCATGGAGAATAAGGCTGTTGAGGAGCGACCATCCATGTAACTTCTTTGTGCGAGTACCGATAAGTCGGATAGGATAGAATGCATATCATTTAAGGAGAAAATCCGACATACCGATACAAACTCAAAGCTATCACACAGTGGCTATATATATTCTTTGGAAACAAACATAGAAATAATCATAACATAAATCAGTCACAGACATCCATATCACAAAGGCGGAAAAAGATATGAATATATATATATATATAACACATGAAAGTGTACATTAGAGTAGTGGTCAGAAAGATCCACGATAATACAAAAAGAATAGCAACATGTGCTATACAAAAGAATACATCAATGAGTCGATATCTCAAATGTGTACAGCAAAAACTACTAGTCTAAGTAGTTAGCCAAAAGTCAGAGTAATAGATCCCTGGAGAGAAGTCAAGCAGAAGCACCTGAAACATCTCGGTCTGACCCGAGTATTATTTATAAGAAAATAATAAACGGATCAGCCTAGCTATAAATATCAGATGATATGGTATAAAGTAAAAGACATGGCATGAACATGTAATCACCATAACAACATACTACTATAAGTATGTAATTGAAAATCAACAAGAGATTAATCAATATCACAAGAATCTTCTCAAAGATAAAATAGGGTATCATACCCTAAACTTGTATTCATAACAAGTCAATGACACACAAATTCACCAATGCACAAAAATGATAAACATATCAATGAAAATCATGAAAATTGGCGAAGCACAAATTCCAGAAATCAACACACGAAATCCAGAAATCACATAAAAAAAAGGGGGAGGCCTATCACAAGAACGGGAGCACGAAAACTCACCAACACGTGTAACACAAGAACGAGAAGCTATCTCATGGAAGCTATCCATTAAATTTTGACACACGAACGGCCCGAAGACCATGGGGCGCTACCCCACATATGTGATGGTGAAACATCACACAAACGGGGTTTAGTCTCCCTCCTAGACAAAGAGACATCGCACAATTGCTAGTCTAAATCACAAAAATGATCATCATGATCATCAAGAAGTGTCAACCACACCAAGCTAGTAAATATATGAGTTTAGCTTCATGTCCCATAACCACTAGCTTAACTTAAATATTTATGAACAAACTGTAGATCTTCACTAGAAAATTGTCAAAAAAGGTTCAGTCGAACAAGTCCAAGAATTAACCGACGAAGTAAACGTAAGCGTTTCATACCACCTGTTTTGCTAAGCCGTTTAATTAGATTTCTCATCCGAGTGAAGTAAAGGCTTGTATATACTAATAGATTGGAAAACGGTTTAGGAAAAAGAGCTTTGTAATAAAATAGAGTTGAAATCGTTTTGATGAAAGAGTTTTGATATTTACTACTAGTATTGAAACCTTTATACTTTTAAAGTGACAAGTCACAAAAATGATTGTTGAAACAAATCGAATCACAAAATTCACATTCGAAGTCGTGAATAAAATCCAAAGAAATCAATTCCAAAGCATCAAAGTATAAATATCCATACGACCTAACAAGGCCGAGCTAAAGAGCAATGGAACGACCTAAAGTGAAATAGGTCGAACGAATTAAGGATAACATGCCGAGCGACCTAAGTGGGCGCGACCTATCTTGGTGACATGGCCGAGCGAAGCGACCTAAGGAGTAATAAAGTCTAACGACCTAAAGGATATAGGGTCAAGCAACCAAAAAGGGTAGAGGGCTAGGCACACGACCTAGTGTAGAACGCTCCTTGCCGAGCGACCTAAGGGGATGAGGTCGAGCGACCTAAAGGAAGTAGGTCTAACGACCTAAAGGATATAAGGTCTAACGACCTAAAGAGTTCGCGACCTAAGGGATACGACCCAAGTGGCGAACGACCTAAAATCAGAGGCCGAGCGACCTAGTGGTTGCGACCTAAGGGGTACGCGACCTAAGTGGCACGCGACCTAAGTGGTACGTGACCTAAGGGGAAACGACCTAAGCACGCGAGCGACTTACATACTCGAACGACCTAGGGGTTCGAACGACCTAAAAGCAGATACGAGATAGAGCATAGTGCAAACGACCTATAGTCGAGCGACCTAAGGCAATGCCGACCTAAATGCGAACGAGCTAAATGCACAGAGGCGCCTTTTCCTAGCCCGAACGACCTAAACCCAATAATTTTGCCAAAAACGCTACAAATCGGAGTCTTTCGCCAATCCAATCCAACCAAATGCAAATACATGTGCACAAGTGATAGGGAATCATTCCCAACAGTCTAATGATAGTTATAGGCAAGATGTGAGATAAAAATCTCACCTTTTCACGAAATTGTTGATGGAGAAGCTTAAAAGCAATGAAAGGAGCTTGAATCCAATGTCTTCTTCTTGAATTTGGAGTTGAATGATGGATTGCAAATGAATTTGAGCTTGGAGTTTTAATTTCCCATTCCCTCCTCCATTTTTGATGAAGCTTATATGTTTAGGAAATGAAGAATGAAGTTGTGAAGAGAAGGAGGGGGTTGGGCTGAGTTAGTAAGTGCAATCCAAACCAAAGCCCTAAGTGAAAAAGTGGTGAAAATTCCACTTTCTCCAAACATATCGAAGTTTACACTCAAAAAGATCGCAAACGTCATTTTGAACTCAATGGGGGTGGTCTCGAGTCCTAATTTGACCGTATGCAAAAAGTAGCTTTTCGGACTAACCTCCGACTAACGATAAAATATTTAAATATAAAATCGATAGATATGCGGGTTGTTACATACTCCCCTCCTTAAAGAAATTGTGTCCTCGCAATATATAAGGTGGAAATAAAAAATAACAACCATAAAAGCATATTAACACAAAAAAGAAATTTGAAATAAGAAGTTTACCTTAAAAAGCATGGGAAAGTAAGTCCGGATGTGTACGCTCGATGAATTCTCTAGATTCCCAAGAGCAATCCTTAGGATTTGAGGACCATTGAACTTTAACAAGTGGAACTTCTTTATTTCGAAGTCGTTTGACCTCCGAAGCAATAATCCGAATAGGATGCTGCTCATAAGTTAAATTAGGTGAAACTTCAATCTCTTCCACAAAACCGGGCTCAAGAATAGAATCGGAATCCCGAAGGCACTTCCGTAATTGAGAAACGTGAAACACGTCATGCATGGCAGAAAACTGAGCCGGTAATGAAAGACGATAAGCCATGGAACCAATACGTTTAGTGATAGGAAATGGCCCAATATATCGAGGCGCTAACTTTCCCGATCGACTGAAGCGTACAACACCCTTCATAGGTGAAACACGAATAAATACAAGATCTCCCACAGAAAATTCTAATTTTCTTCTTTGGTTATCGACATAGGATTTTTGTCTATTCTGGGTTTCTGTCATCCTATGTCGAATAAGTTCAATCTTTTCTGTGGAATCTCGAATAAAATCTGGACCTAAGACCAGCTTCTCACCGGCCTCAAGCCAACAAGAAGGAGATCGACATGGTCTTCCATAGAGTGCCTCGAAAGGAGCCATACCAATACTAGATTGGAAGCTGTTATTATAGGAAAATTCAACAAGTGAAATATAATCTTCCCAACTTCCACCAAAGTCAAGAACACAAGCACGAAGAAGATCTTCAAGTGTTTGATTCACACGCTCAGTTTGTCCATCGGACTGGGGGTGATAAGCGGTGCTAAAATTAAGCTTCGTTCCCAAAGTTTTTTGAAGACTCTTCCAGAATCCACTAGTAAATAATGGATCACGATCACTAACAATGGAAGTAGGAACTCCATGCAATTTAACAATTTCTTTGATAAAGAGTTTGGCCAAAAGAGGTACGGTCCGATTAGACCGAACGGGGATAAAATGAGCGGATTTAGTAAGTCTATCAACGATCACCCATAAGCTATCATGACCTGAATGAGAACGGGGTAGGCCATCAATAAAATCCATGGAAATTTGATCCCACTTCCAAACTGGAATTTCCAAAGGTTGCAATAACCCACCGGGCCTTTGATGTTCGGCCTTGACAAGCTGGCAAGTCATGCAACACTTAACAAAGTTAGCAATATCAGATTTCATTCCCTCCCAGTAATAAAGTCGCTTCATATCCGCGTACATTTTACTACCACCAGGATGAATGGAATATTTGGAACGATGAGAATCTTCTAGTATATCTTTAAGAAGATCACTAATATTTGGTACGATAAGTCTACCAAATTTTCGAATGCCGCCACGAGAATCAATATCGAAGTCTTTCAAACCTTCAATATCGGTTTTATCCTTAAAATTTTGGCCAAGCAAAGCCAATTCAGGATCTAGATTTTGAGCTTCAAGAATGGGTCTAAAAGAGAAGGATGAGCCTCAAGGCTACAAAGAACCAGAGATGAACATAAATCGGATACACGATCTCTAATCTCACAAGTGGATAAAACTTCGAGATCGTTCCATTCGGATATCATCATGGAAACAACCGCTTGTTGCTTGCGACTAAGTGCATCGGCAACTCGATTTCCCTTTCTAGGAGTATAAAGAATATCAAGATCATAAGAGGCAAGGAATTCGAGCCAACGCTGTTGACGCAAATTAAGTTCCTTTTGAGAGAATAAATATTTCAAAGACTTATGATCAGTATATAGTATAAATTTCTCTCCCAAAAGATAATGTCGCCAAATTCGAAGGGCGAAAACGATAGCTGCGAGTTCTAAATCATGTGTGGCATATCTAGTCTCAGCCGGCTTCAATTGCCTAGAAGCATAAGCAATAACACGTTCTTTTTGCATAAGAACGGCACCCAAACCAACGCGACTAGCATCGGTATAAACAACAAAATCTTGATTCCCTTCGGAAATAACAAGAATAGGAATTCAGAAAGGAGTTCTTTTAATTTCTGAAAAGAAGTCTGACATTTGTTTGACCAAATGTATTTAACACCTTTCTTTGTTAAGCTAGTAAGAGGAACGACAATTTTTGAAAAGTCCTTAATGAAACGACGGTAATAACCCGCCAATCCAAGAAAGCTACGGATTTCCGTTACACTCTCCGGTCTCTTCCAATTTTGAATCGCTTCAATCTTTGAAGGATCCACAGATATTCCGGATTCGGAAATAATACGACCGAGAAACTTCACACTAGATTGCCAAAAGTGGCATTTAGAAAATTTTGCTTTTAACTGATTGCTCCTAAGAGTTTCCAATACAATCCGAAGATGCTTTTCATGTTCCTCTTCGGTTTTAGAATACACAAGAATATCATCAATAAAGATGAGAACAAACTGATCGAGGAAATCTTTGAAAACTCGATTCATGAGGTCAACGAAATAAGCCGGAGCATTCGTTAAACCGAATGGCATAACTAGCCATTCATAAGATCCATAACGAGTACGGAATGAAGTCAAAGGAATACTATCCTCTGCAATACGAAGCTGATGAAAACCGGTAGCCAAGTCCAATTGTGAAAAGACTCTGGCACCACTAAGTTGATCAAACAGATCATCAATCCGAGGTAAAGGATATTTATTCTTAATAGTAAGATCATTAAGCTTGCGGTAGTCGACGCAAAGCCTAAGTGTACCATCAGACTTATTTACGAAAATAGCTGAAGCTCCCCAAGGCGAGGAACTAGAGCGAATAAGTTGCTTGTCTCCAATTCGGATAATTGTTTGCGCATCTCTTCATTCTCCTTATTGGACATGCGATAAGGAGGACGAGTAATAGGTTGAGCTCCCGGTATAAGATTAATTTTGAACTCAATTGCTCGCTTAGGTGGTAGTCCTAAGACGGGCTCGAATATGTCAGAAAATTCACGAACGACGCGAATAAGAGAAATGACATCCTCCTCATCATCATTGTCATCATCTCGAGGATTTAAAGAATATAAAGATGCAACTAAAGCGGAATCCGAATCTTTAAGAATAATAGAAATTTGCTTAACAGATAGTGGATGTCGAAGATAAATAGTCCGCTCAGGACATAGGATATGAGCTTCATAACGATTAAGCCAATCCATACCCAAAATCATTCCAAAGCCTAAGTAACGCATGACATGCAAATCGCCTAGGAAAGGAAAATCACACAAAATAATCTCCACATCTTTACAAAGCAAACTAAGAGTTGCAGATCCACCAACCGGATTCACAATTCTTAAAGAAGTCATTAAAGCAACAACACTTAAGGAAAAAGTATCGACAAGTTCCTTTGATATAAAAGAATGGGATGCACCCGTATCAAAGAGAACTCTAATAGGTTGATCACGAAATATAATAATGCCATCAAGGACAGAATGAAACATACCTTGACCGCGAGATGTGTTGCCAGGGACTTGAGCAACGTTTAACTTTCCCTCCTTGCCTTGAAGCTTAGGGCATAGATGCATAAAATGATCTGGACTTTTACAATAGCGACAAGAGCGGGGCTTTGAACACTTGTTCGCAAAATGGCCCTTAGCACCACAGTTGAAGCATTTCCCATCACTGGGGGAAAGTGTCTTTGCAGCAGGAGTTGCTTGTTTACCCTTTTTATTGGGATAAGGACCTTTGAACTTATTAGGCCTTTTCTTGTTGTTGAAGTTTGGTTTGGCAGCCACCACTTCAACATCACTGTCCCTATCCGCCTCTTCAAGATGAAGAGCGATATCAATGAGTTGATCAAAAGAAACTTCTAATTTTAGAAGTAATGGCTTCTTGAGATTCTTGTTTAAGCCATAGACAAATCTTTGATTCTTCTTCAATGGGGTGTTGATGTATTCAACCCCATATTTAGACAGTGACTCGAAGGATGCGACATAATCTGTCACAGAGGATTCGCCTTGAACAAGGTCTATGAAACGTCGAGCCAATGTCACTTTCTCTGCTTCTGGTACGAATTTTAATTCGAAGCGTTCCCGGAATTGCTCCCAGGTGAGATCCGCTTCATTAATTTCAGAAATAAGAAGTTCGTACCAGTCCAATGCTCTTTCTTGGAGCATATTGGAGGCCACCTGAACACGGTGAAGATCGATAAGATTCATGCGAGAAAAGATTTTATTGCATGTTCTTAACCAAGCCTGGACTTCAATAATAGTTTCGTAACCTTTGAATGGTTTCCCACCCAAGTTGGTATAATCGTTGCACAAACGTGCAAATCCAGACTTAGGATGAGTAGGTTCTAGATTAGGGCCAGCTGCTTGAGCATTCTTTACTAAATCAAGAAGCTGTTGAGCGGTCATAAAAACTCCATCCTGGGGAGTAACAGTAGATGGCCTAGCTCTGGGACGGTATGGTCTAGACATTCTCTTCTTTAAGGAAGAGAAAAGAAGAAAAGTTATTCTCCAAGTAAATATCAAGCAAATCTTGATAGATAAAACAAGGATTCATAAAAGGAAATAGGATAAGTCAGTACGAAGACTCGAATTAAATCCTAAGGCACGACTCCTAAGTTGGACTTAGGACGATGATCCTTGTTAAGTTATTCTACATTGTTTCGAAGTTTGGCTCTGATACCAAGCTGTAACGCCCCACCTCTATACCCATGCTAACTAAGAACACTACGGTGTAGTGCTGTCAATTAGCATGGAGAATAAGGCTGTTGAGGAGCGACCATCCATGTAACTTCTTTGTGCGAGTACCGATAAGTCGGATAGGATTGAACGCATATCATTTAAGGAGGAAATCCGACATACCGATACAAAGTCAAAGCTATCACACAGTGGCTATATATATTCTTCGAAAACAAACATAGAAATAATCATAACATAAATCAGTCACAGACATCCATATCACAAAGGCGGAAAAAGATATGAATATATATATATATAACACATGAAAGTGTACATCAGAGTAGTGGTCAGAAAGATCCACGATAATACAAAAAGAATAGCAACATGTGCTATACAAAAGAATACATCAATGAGTCGATATCTCAAATGTGTACAACAAAAAATACTAGTCTAAGTAGTTAGCCAAAAGTCAGAGTAATAGATCCCTGGAGAGAAGTCAAGCAGAAGCACCTGAAACATCTCGGTCTGACCCGAGTATTATTTATAAGAAAATAATAAACGGATCAGTCTAGCTATAAATATCAGATGATATGGTATAAAGTAAAAGACATGGCATGAACATGTAATCACCATAACAGCATACTACTATAAGTATGTAATTGAAAATCAACAAGAGATTAATCAATATCACAAGAATCTTCTCAAAGATAAAATAGGGTATCATACCCTAAACTTGTATTCATAACAAGTCAATGACACACAAATTCACCAATGCACAAAAATGATAAACATATCAATGAAAATCATGAAAATTGGTGAAGCACAAATTCCAGAAATCAACACACGAAATCCAGAAATCACATAAAAAAAGGGGTGGAGGCCTATCACAAGAACGGGAGCATGAAAACTAACCAACACGTGTAACACAAGAACGAGAAGCTATCTCATGGAAGCTATCCATTAAATTTTGACACACGAACGGCCCGAAGACCATTGGGCGCTACCCCACATATGTGATGGTGAAACATCACACAAACGGGGTTTAGTCTCCCTCGTAGACAAAGAGACATCGCACAATTGCTAGTCTAAATCACAAAAATGATCATCATGATCATCAAGAAGTGTCAACCACACCAAGCTAGTAAATATATGAGTTTAGCTTCATGTCCCATAACCACTAGCTTAACTTAAATATTTACGAACAAACTGTAGATCTTCACTAGAAAATTGTCAAAAAAGGTTCAGTCGAAAAATCCAAGAATTAACCGACGAAGTAAACGCAAGCGTTTCATACCACTTGTTTTGCTAAGCCGTTTAATTAGATTTCTCATCCGAGTGAAGTAAAGGCTTGTATATACTAATAGATTGGAAAACGGTTTAGGAAAAAGAGCTTTGTAATAAAATAGAGTTGAAATCGTTTTGATGAAAGAGTTTTGATATTTACTACTAGTATTGAAACCTTTATACTTTTAAAGTGACAAGTCACAAAAACGATTGTTGAAACAAATCGAATCACAAAATTCACATTCGAAGTCGTGAATAAAATCCAAAGAAATCAATTCCAAAGCATCAAAGTATAAATATCCATACGACCTAACAAGGCCGAGCTAAAGAGCAATGGAACGACCTAAAGTGAAATAGGTCGAACGAATTAAGGATAACATGCCGAGCGACCTAAGTGGGCGCGACCTATCTTGGTGACATGGCCGAGCGAAGCGACCTAAGGAGTAATAAAGTCTAACGACCTAAAGGATATAGGGTCAAGCGACCAAAAAGGGTAGAGGGCTAGGCACACGACCTAGTGTAGAACGCTCCTTGCCGAGCGACCTAAGGGGATGAGGTCGAGCGACCTAAAGGAAGTAGGTCTAACGACCTAAAGGATATAAGGTCTAACGACCTAAAGAGTTCGCGACCTAAGGGATACGACCCAAGTGGCGAACGACCTAAAATCAGAGGCCGAGCGACCTAGTGGTTGCGACCTAAGGGGTACGCGACCTAAGGGGTACGCGACCTAAGGGGTACGCGACCTAAGGGGTACGCGACCTAAGTGGTACGTGACCTAAGGGGAAACGACCTAAGCACGCGAGTGACTTACATACTCGAACGACCTAGGGGTTCGAACGACCTAAAAGCAGATACGAGATAGAGCATAGTGCAAATGACCTATTGTCGAGCGACCTAAGGCAATGCCGACCTAAATGCGAATGAGCTAAATGCACAGAGGCGCCTTTTTCAAGCCCGAACGACCTAAACCCAGTAATTTTGCCAAAAACGCTACAAATCGGAGTCTTTCGCCAATCCAATCCAAACCAAATGCAAATACATGTGCACAAGTGATAGGGAATCATTCCTAACAGTCCAATGACAGTTATAGGCAAGATGTGAGATAAAAATCTCACCTTTTCACGAAATTGTTGATGGAGAAGCTTAAAAGCAATGAAAGGAGCTTGAATCCAATGTCTTCTTCTTGAATTTGGAGTTGAATGATGGATTGCAAATGAATTTGAGCTTGGAGTTTTAATTCCCATTCCCTCCTCCATTTTTGATGAAGCTTCTATGTTTAGGAAATGAAGAATGAAGTTGTGAAGAGAAGGAGGGGGTTGGGCTGAGTTAGTAAGTGCAGTCCAAACCAAAGCCCTAAGTGAAAAAGTGGCGAAAATTCCACTTTCTCCAAAATATCGAAGTTTACACTCAAAAAGATCGCAAACGTCATTTTGAACTCAATGGGGGTGGTCTCGAGTCCTAATTTGACCGTATGCAAAAAGTAGCTTTTCAGACTAACCTCCGACTAACGATAAAATATTTAAATATAAAATCGATAGATATGCGGGTTGTTACATACACCATCCACTAACAAAGGAAGGCCAACGAACAAAACCTATCCTTGCAATCAAGCATCCACATGTAGACAGTTTGAGTTGCTAAGTCCATAACTTCCACTTAAGACTGAAATCAACTAAATATAAGCATAGCACACATTTGTATACGTATTAAAATTATATGCATACATATACATAGAAGGATAAATGACAGTAATGCTAGATATAACTGATTTAGTTATCAATCAAAAGCAATCTGTTCGAAGAGTTATCTTCGTTAAAATTTTGTACTATGTCATCATTTATGGCCATTATATTCCCTCTATCGAAGCCTAAATTTACTTTAAGGAAATCTATTCGACTTTTTATCTTTTTAAGAAAATTCTTGAAATAAACATTGTTAACCAATTTATAGCTAGGATTGGTTACCCAATTGTATACAAACATCACAATGGCATAAATAAGGCTATTAGAAGGAGTGTTAACGTTATTAAATATCCTTTGATTCCTTTCGAACCATATACACCAACGGATAATAGTGAAGATGCTATCATATAAAATTCTACGATCTTTACTCTATTGGAACTTAAGATTATTCTAGCAGTTGTCACTACTAAGGTCGGTGTTGGTTAAGGTTAATTCAAAGATGTTAAGAGAGTTAATATGTATTGAACTAGTTATAGGACGGTTTTAGCAGAGATGCATTATGTTTTCTAGTTCTAAATTGCAAAAGCACATTTTTATCTATGAATAAAAAAAAATTCTTTAAGAATTTGATTGTATTTAACTTCTTGTGAAGGATTAACCACGTTCGTAACTTTGCATTGGAGGAGCATTAACTTTCCAAACAGCTTTGGACAAGTATGTTGAAGTCCCTAGGAAGATTAAAAACTTGTACATCGAGTTTGGGGTGTAGAATTCACTGTTACCCACACCAAGTTTCAGCGTCCCTCTCATTGTCTAAATTATAGTATTCTAGTTTAGTACAGAGTAAGACAAATTTGGCTAAGGTAGTATCTTCAAGGTAACGAATGAATGTAAGATTCCATGGAAAAATGTTCCGAGGTCTATAGACCTATGAAATTATTGCATTTTTGAAATTACATATTTCATTTACATACTTCATTTACAAAATGATAGTGCAATTCATAAAATACTACTACAAATTAAAATTTGCTACTGCGGTTCATAAATGCTACTAGAAAACCACATTATAAGCTAAAATAAACACTTCATCTTGAAAAATGTTAATATTATTCATAACTGCTACTACAGTTCACAATCTGTTACTACAATTCATAAACTGCTACAATTAAATAGCATTATGAGCTAAATTTTACATATTTTATTTGCAAATGCTATTACATTAACATGAAAAATAACATTATGGGTAGAAATTTACATACCGGTTTTTTCACAAAAGATATATAAAACCGATACCAGACAATATCTTTATTGTCCTTATCTTCTTCTTCACCAATTTGAAGCTAATTATCCTTAACCACCATTACCACGTCATATTCAAAACATAGTTGTCCTCTTCATTATCACCACCACTGCCAGTGCACTCCAACCTTGAAAACATCTTTGTTGCCCATCTCTAAACCTCAACGAACCTCTTCATAGAAGCCCTAATTTTTTGGTCAACCCTGCATCCTACTGCTCGTTGTGCCTTGACATGTAACGATAATTTAGCATGCCCTTAAGGTGAAATACTTGGACTTTTGCTATGTTATGACCCAAATTTTGTTCTTCATCGATAAAAATAAAGTGCATATCCTAGCATTTAAAATTTTTTAAATTTGTCTTTCATACCATTTTCCCGTTTGTAAAATCCGAAACCTGAAAATAATTTTTTTTGTATACATCCTTACCCATCCGTATTAGGAAACATGAAAAACATTTGTTATCCGAAAAGCAGATGTGGATATTCAATGTCCGAAAAATAATTCGAATAGGACGTGGATATAATGGTATTCGTATTTGAAAATTTTCCATCTAATGTGGATTTAATTTTTTATTTCAAAATGGTAAGTGATTAAAATGAATAAATCAAAGATGTACGTAAAAAGATTATTGTTTGCTAAATTTTATTTATCCCATTTTTTAAAAGAAACGCATTTAACATTTGGTAAGTCAATATTAACATTTGGTAAGTTAATATTAACTGTTATTGGAGATTCAATGTTTTCAAGTATGTTTTGAAGAAATTCATTAAACATTAACAAGGGTTAGTATTAAATGTTTGATCATTCAATGTTTTTTTACTTCGTCAACTTTGAATGTATAAATTGTTGTTTCTATTTATTTTCGTAGAAAGAGTTAGTTCAAATTTAAAACTGGAAAACAAAATATTCGCTTGTCATGAATATTTATATAATGACATGGGATTGAAATAACTCAATTTTGAATGAAAAATGCAATTTTAAAATTAGGAATAACATTTTTAAAAGAAAATGCAGTTCCATGAAAAAAATTAATTGCAAATTATAATTTGAGATAAGAAAATATAAATTTTAAATTAAAATCTATTATTTTTAATGAATTTGCATGTACAAATACTTTTGAATATCCAATATTACCCACCACTTATTTTTCGGATATGGATATTTTTGGGTATTTTAGGATATTTGGATTTTAATTTTCGGATACGGATATTTTCAAAATATCTACAAATGCGGATATGGATATACACTTTTAGATATAAGCGAACAGTAGATACGCATTCGGATTCAAAAATAAAAATCTACATCCGAATGTGTGTCCTCTGTCCGTGGATATTTGAAAGTGCATATCCATATCTGTAGATATTTTCAAATATTTGTAAATATTCGTATCCGAAAACCAAAATGCGAATATCCTAAAATACCCAAAAATATCTGTATCCGAAAAATAAGAGGTGGATTATATTAGATATTCAAAAGTATTTATACGTGAACAATTTATAATATTCATTAAAAATAATAGATATTAATTTTAAGTTTTTATTTTCTATATATAAAACTATAATTTTGAATTAAATTTTTTTATATTTTAAAACTGTGTTTTCTTTTGAAAATATTGTTCCTAATTTTAAAATTTTATTTTTCATTCAAAATCGAGTTATTTAAACCCCGCACATTATATAAATATTCATAACAAGGGAATAATTTTTTTCCTTTATTTTAAATTTGAACCGACTCTTTTCTATAAAAATAGACAGAAATAATAATTTATATATTCAAAGTCAACAAACTAAAAACATTGAATGATCAAACATTTGATACCAACCCTTGTTAATGTTGAATGAATTTCTTTGAAACATACTTGAAAACATTGAATCTCTAAAGACATTTTTCTTGAAGGCAAGACATTGATCATTATTTATGAACTAAATAGAAGAGGGATACCTATAAAAGCTCGGTGCATTATGAATTACAATCACTGCTAAAAGAATAAACAAAATACAGTGCAAACAGGTATACATATAAAATGCAAACTAATTGAAAGCCGACCCAACCCATTTACACAATTAGTTAATACAACCAACCAATCTTCACTTTAACTAAAATATTCCTTTTACAAACTTGGACTTCGGACCTGAAATGAAATCATGGCAACAAAGGATGTAATCGGATTCCATCACTACTGTAAGCTCTTCCAAGTTCATCAACTCCCAGCAAACCCCCATGGCTATTCTTTTCTCAATGACTCACTAATTCTCGACCACATTTTACATTAAATTGGGAAATTTTTCTAAATTCAGGTGAAACTGACCAATACTTACAAATTTTATCAAAGTTTGGTGATATACTTCTCTTCCTTTTTTTATTTTAGCATGATAACTTTAACCAAACTATCGGTTTTACTACATGTTTGGGGTTTATTGTTGTTCTGTTGATTGAAAATTCTAGTGTTCCTCTATAGTAAACAATTACAATTGCATGTAGTGAAAAATACTCTAGCTAAGTCCCTTAATCTGTCTTTGGTATGAAAGTGATGTAATATGAAATCGTCTTGACTTTGAATTTCAATTATAGTAGTATAAAATAGTACTACAAGCTTTCTTCTACACCATTGCCAAACATAAGATGTATTACTAAATTCAAAGGTGTTTATCTGTTTCCTTACCTTTATTGCAAAGAAGACATGTGTTGTTGACTATGATATGCCTTTTTCTTAAAGTATCTATTGTAGATAATTTGTTTGTTAATGTTATGTAAGCACACACGGTCGTTCTTGTACTAATTTTATCCCAAATAACTTTTGCATAAGGCACAATAGGGAGAGAAACTCTAATTCTTTTCCAAGCTTGTTAAAAATGAAAGCCTCCATCAGTTATTTCCTTAGGTCTCTGTTGCCATGTATAGTTATACTACTAATTTCCATTGACAAATCTATATTATGCACAAGTCTGTATGTAATCCAACTGCCATTGTTTGTAATTATACTACTTTAAGAATTTCACCTCATAAAGTAGTCAGAGCTTGATAAACCAATTTATGTAGTAGTATACTACAATTTAACCTAGGGTCATATACCATTTTGTTGATTTAGCATCAACTGTTCTCTTTCCTAAGACTTGTAATGCTTTATTCCTTAAACACTGTAAGAATTCAAAGGTACCAGAAAAATTATTATTGATGTCAATCTCCCAAAATGATTTTTCACCCACATATTTGCTATGGAACCACTTTCCACACAAACCCTGCATATTAAACTTACCAAATGTCACACACAATTAAATTTGGGTAAACAATAAATATTTTATGCACATCTTTAATTTATTCATTTTAGTCATGTACCTTTTTGAAATAAAAAATTAAATCCACATCAGATGGATATTTTTTAGATACGAATACCATTTATCTACATCCATATCCGAGTTATTTTTTAGATATTTAATATCCATATCTGCTTTTTGGATATCAAATATTTATCATGTTTTCGAATAAGAATGCATAAGGATACATAAAGAAATATTATATTTTCAAGTTTCAGATTTTACAAACAGTAAAATAGTATAAAGGACAAAATTTAAACAACTTTTAATGCTAGGACATGCACTTTATTTTTGTGCATGAAGGTATGAAATTTGGGTCATAGTAGAGCAGAAGTCTGAGAATTTCATGTGAGAAATGCGGATTAAGGATCTTAAGGCTAGAATTAACACTAGAGGAGGGGGGTGAATAGTGTTTTAAGAAATCTGTTAATCTTTTTGAGTTTATCTTAATTTGTTAACAATGTATACACTAATCAGACACAAATATGAACACAGAATCAAACATAGATGCAAATATAAAGTAAAAGCAGTAAAGGAAAGAACACACCGGATTTTATACTGGTTCGGAGTTACCCTACATCCAGTCTCGTACAACTAAGTACGAATTTCCTTTCAAAAGCTATTCAACAATTACAACCCTCGGTTTCAAGGCTACGAGGTACACCCTCCAGAATAACAATCCTCTAGGTAGAGATACTTGATTTCCGGGGCAATAAGTTCACCCAATTGATTTCCAAGGCTACAATCACACCTTTTCTCGCTCAATTGATTTCCAAGGCTACAATTACACCTTTTCTCGCTTGATTGATTGCAAAGAAGTCTATAACTCAGATTAGCACTTGGATCTTGTAGAGATAGTGATGGAGAATCACACTAGAAATAATCGAGTATGATTCGATGTTGATTTCGGCAGAGTAATGGTATGATTTTGTATTAAGAAATGTGGAAGAAGAAGAGGAGTGAAAACCAGAAAAATATGATTGAAAATTCGTTGAAACTGACCCCTATTTATAGAAGAACAACAGTCATGTCCATTCGTGAAGAGTTATGGCGAATAGACACTTCATTGAAATTTGAATTTTGAAGCCAACTGACACTATGTCGACATGGGGTATATGGGTATGTCGACATCCCAAAGGGATTTTTGGTGTTTTGATTTTCTTTGAAAATAACCTCTATTTTATATTAAAATTATTTTAAACTTTATAAATATACTTAACTATAGTTAAAATACATAAGTAAATATAAAGAACAATATATACATAATTTAACTATAATTTTATATTTAAATCTAAGTATAAATATTTAAAAGTTAAATATATTATTTGAAAAAATAGTTTAAAATCAGGAGTAATTTGAATCTGAAAATAAAGATGTTTTTTAGGCTAAAATTATTTAAAATCAGGACAGAGAGTTTTGAATCTTTTAAAAGGAAAGTTTTGAAATCATTTTGAAAACAAGATAATTTTATAAAATCATTTGAATTAAAATTAGTGGATACAAAACAATGTCCCACTAGATTTTCGTAGGTTCCATCCTACTTAGGGTTCCATCCCTTTAACGGGCTCGAAGTGGATTCCATTCCACGAATAAATTGGATATTAAGATGTCAGTGCCTTTCTATGAGTTTTAACAAATATTCCTAATAAAACAAACTTAACCTTGAAATCTTGAACTCTTGATAATCTTGATACTCATGAGTCTTCTACCTCTATATCTTGAATCTCTATACTGTACAGTCTTCATTCATGATACCTGCATGGTTAGATCCTGCATATACATATATATAAACTTGTAATGTTAGTATTTATATTTTATAATCTATTCTAAGGTTGTTGTCATCAAAACCAACTCCTCAGGGACTAACAATCTCCCCCTTTTTGATGATACAACCTGTGTTTATAAAATATTCCTTCTATCCTAATAACTCCTCCTAAAACTAACAACTCCCACTTAATCTATGCCTAACTACCCTATTTTATATTTCTCCTCTTTGTCATCAACAAAAACCATATACCTCTATATAACTCTATATAACTCTATATAACTCCCCCTGAAACTAAGACTACATTACTTTGTGATTATAATGATAGTGTTATCATACATAATCAGTACTTAACTAAAATATAATCCTAAGCTATCAACTATCCTAACTAAGAATTCACAATAATACTAACACATATAAGAACACGAGTTTATTTATTATGAATATGGTTGTATTTACATTTGCGATTGAAAAACATAAAAACACAAATAACAACGGAAAGAAAGAGAAGAAACTAATGTGTGTTTCTAAACATAGGAGATTTATGAATTGAACAATTTTGATAGTGGAAACAGAAATTTCCACGTTGTTCAACAAGATTCCCATTTTTGTCGAAACACACTTCTCCAACGCATACTACTTGGTCATGATCCTCCTCGTGTGCTTCTTCCATTGGTTCTTCTTCTTCTTCGTCGCTGACCTCATGTTCTTGATTGAGTGAAGAGTCTTCATCGATCAAGATAGGGTTGGCATGGTTATCCATTAGGAATTTTTGTAAATTCCTAAGAATCTTGCCTTGCCTCTCTTGCTCTTTTGCCATACGAAGTTGAGTCACTTGAATTTCAGTCAACATCTGAAGAGTATCCTTCATAGACTCCTCCAATTTAGTTACACGTGCAAGAGTAGAGCATTGGAATGAACCAGAAATAGGAGAGGGGAATAAGAAAGATGGTTTTAAGTTTGATTTAGAGGAAGATGCCATTATTATATATATTTCAGAATAGAAAATGAAGAGAAACCAGAGAGAATGAATAAGAATTCGAAATAGAGAAGAATATATAACTAAATTTTTGAATTTTGGTGGGAAAATTTAAAAAAATAAAAACGTTATATGTCGACATGGGTCTAGTGAGGATGTCGAATGGTCCTTGAATTTTTGCCTTTTTAAATTTATTTTGAATTAATTTTAATTATACTCGTTATTTATATTTTATATTTCAGTTAATGAGCAAATACCTAATTCTCTTCTTAATTTAGTAAATATAGATTCATTTAAGGGTTTTGTTAAAATATCAGCAATTTGATTTTCAGAATTGATATAGTCGAGAGTAATTACTTCTCTACTTATATTATCTCTGAGAAAATGGTGTCTGATATCAATATGTTTAGTTCGAGCATGATGAGTAGGATTTTTAGATAAATTTATTGCACTAGTATTATCACAATAAATTGGCGATTTTGAGATATTTAATCCAAAATCTCTTAAAGTTTGTTGCATATATATTACTTGAGAACAAGCCGAAGCAGCAGAAATATACTCTGCTTCAGTTGTTGATAGAGAAACTGTATTTTGCTTTTTACTAAACCAGGAAACCAGAGAATGTCCCAAAAAGTGACAAGTTCCACTTGTACTTTTTCGGTCTGATTTACATCCAGCATAGTCAGCATCACAGTATGATATTAAATCAAATGAATCATTTTTAGGATAAAATAAGCCATAATCAGAGGTGTGTTTAATATATCTTATGATACGTTTTACAGCTTTTAAGTGAGTTTCTTTAGGATGAGATTGATATCTTGCACAAAGACATACACTATGCATGATATCAGGTCTACTAGCAGTGATATAGAGCAATGATCTGATCAATCCTCTATACAACTTTTGATCTACATCTTTCGAGAGATCTTCTTTACTTAGATATTCATTGGTTGCCATGGGAGTAGGTTTTCCACTCGCAGTAGTCAAACCAAATTTATTAACTAGTTCTTTAGCATATTTTTCCTGACTAATAAAAATACCATTATCTAACTGTTTTATTTGTAATCCTAAAAAGAAGTTTAATTCACCCATATGACTCATCTCAAACTCTTTTGTCATTATTTCAGAAAATTCTTTATTCATTTCAAAATTAGTTGATCCAAAAATGATATCATCTACGTAAACTTGTACTAGTTGAATATCATTTTTATTTCTTTTAATAAAAAGAGTATTATCTATTTTACCAATTTCAAAATTTGATTGTAATAAATAAGATCTTAGTCTATCATACCAGGCTCTAGGAGCTTGTTTTAGACCATATAAAGCTTTCTTAAGTTTGTACACATGGTTTGGTAATTTTTCATCTTCAAAAAGTGGTGGTTATTCAACATATACTTCTTCTTTTACAAAACCATTTAAGAATGCACTTTTAACATACATTTGAAATAATTTGAAATTATTATGATTTGCAAAAGCAAGTAGAATCCTAATAGCTTCTAATCTTGCTACAGGAGCAAAGGTTTCATCACAATCTATACCTTCTTCTTGACAATAACCTTGGGCGACTAATCGTGCTTTATTTCTAACGACCTCACCTTGTTCATTCATTTTATTTTTATAAACCCATTTAGTTCCAATTATAGTTTTATCTTCAGGTCTAGGAACAAGTTCCCAAACTTCATTTCTAGTGAATTGATTTAATTCTTCTTGCATAGCCAAAATCCATGAATCATCAGTTGATGCTTCTTTAGGATTTTTGGGTTCAATAGTTGATATAAATGCTACATTACTCATTTTACTAAGTTGATTTCTAGTTGTAACAATAGATTGCATATCTCTTATTATATTTTCAATAGGATGATCTTTTAAAAGTTTAATCCTTTTATTAGGATGATTTAATTCAATATTGGTTTCGGTTGATTCCTGATTTTGAGTAACTAAATCTTCTTCATCATTTATAATTTCAAAATCTTTTAAATTTTCATCAAACAAAACATGTATTGTTTCTTCGATGGTGTTAGATCTTAAATTAAAAACTCTATAAGCTTTATTCTGTTAGAATATCCGATAAAGATTCCTTTGTCGGATTTAGGATCAAATTTATCCAAATTTTCTTTTGTATTTAAAATAAAGCATTTACTTCCAAAAATTATGAAATATGATACCTTAGGTTTCTTTCCATGAAGAAGTTCATAAGATGTCTTATCAGTTAAAGGTCTAATCAAAATTCTATTCAAAATATAACAGGCGGTAGCAACAGCTTCTGCCCAAAAGTGTTTTGGTAGATTACTATCTGAAAGCATAGTTCTCTCACACTCTTGTATCGTTCTATTTTTACGTTCAACTACTCCGTTTTGTTGTGGAGTTCTTGGAAATGAGAAATTGTGAGTTATTCCCTTCTTATAGCAGAATTCCTCAAATTTTTCATTTTCAAATTCACCACCGTGATCACTATGAATAGTTATAATTTTTAAAGATAATTGATTTTGAATCCTTTTTGTAAAGTTCTTAAAACATTCAAAAGTATCACTTTTATGTTTCAAAAATATTGTCCATGTAAATCTTGAATAATAATCTACAATTACAAAAACATATTTACTATGATTTATTGACTGAATTTGAGATGGACCAAATAAATCAAGATGAAGTAACTCAAGGGGTTTTGAAGTTGAAATCATATCTTTTAATTTAAAAGAACTTTTTCTAAGCTTTCCTAATTGACATGCATCACATAAACTATCTACTTTAAAATTCATTTTAGGGAGGCCTCTTACTAGATAATGTTTTGACAGTCTAGATAAGAGTTTGAAATTCAAATGTCCAAATCTCTTATGCCAAATCCAAGGGTCACTTGTATTTGCCAGAAGACATAGGTTATCATTTGAAACTTTCATACTAAGAATATAAATATTCTTTTTCCTAGTTCCCTCAAATATTATGGTTGAATCATTATCTTCAATATGACATTTATCTTTTTCAAATTTAATTTTATATCCTTTATCACAAAGTTGACTTGTACTTAGCAGATATTGTTTCAGATTCTTAACTAGCAAAACATTAGTAATAATAGGAGTTTCAGAGTTACCGACATTGCCGATGCCAATCACGTATCCTTTCGAGTTGTCTCCAAAGTTTACCAGTCCTCCGTCTTTGTATATAATATTATTCAGCATATCCGGATTACCAGTCATGTGTCTAGAGCATCCACTATCAAGTATCCACTTATCCCTTTTGATCTGCACAGATTGTCCATTGTGGATTGATTCCTTGATACCCATAAAGCATCTTTCCTGCACATTATAAAATTTGGGTAGACAACTAGGATTTGAATAACATTCATATGCAGACTCATGGAACAATTAGGCCTGTCAATGAGTACCCGAAATATCTGAAATCCGTCCGCATCCGTATCCGAAAACATGAAAAATATCCAATATCCGAAAAGCGGATGCGGATATCCGATATCCGAAACATATTTCGGATACGGATACGGATATGGCTGTATCCGTATCCGATAAATATCCGTCCGGTTTAAAATTAAATATATATATTAATATGTTATTTTATATCTATAAATTTAATATAAATATACTTCATTTTACAAAATTACAACCCATGGTATTTTGCAGGGTAATCTTTTGGTTTTGGAGCATTAACCACTTCATGGAAAAAGAATGCAATATTTTAGGCTATATGTATGTTATGAAGGTGATTTTTATTTTTTGGTATTTGTTACAATTAAGAAGATGCGTGATGCATGTTTGCTTTTATGATTTGCTGTGACTGAATTAGCCTATGGATTTTTCGTATGGATTATATTTATATATGCAATATTATTGTATGGATTTTGTGTGATTAGATTAGCTATTGTTAATTTGATGTAATTTATGTATTGCAAGGTTTTTTCATCTTTTTTTCAGTCCAAAAAATGAAATATGCATTATATTGATTAATTTTCGGATATTTTCGGATACATTTTGAGGTTCGGATACAGATATTTTCGGATATCCAAAAATATCCGTATTCGCTAAGCCGGATACGGATATTTTCGGATATCCGAAATATTCACGGATACAGATATAGATAATATTCAACGGTTATTCGCGGATATCGGATACGGATTTTCATTTTCGGATACGGATACAGCACTATCCGTATCCGATTGCATCCGTTTACAGGCCTAGGAAAAATGATGATTTAAACAATTCTAAACTAGTTTTAACAGATTTTTCAAAAATAGCTAGCCATTTTAAAACTTTTCAAAATTCAGATTATGAAACTTTTGAAAACAAAGCTCTGATACCAAATGTGAGAAATGCGGATTAAGGATCTTAAGGCTAGAATTAACACTAGAGGGGGGGTGAATAGTGTTTTAAGAAATCTGTTAATCTTTTTGAGTTTATCTTAATTTGTTAACAATGTATACACTAATCAGACACAGATATGAACACAGAATCAAACACAGATGCAAATATAAAGTAAAAGAAGTAAAGGAAAGAACACACCAGATTTTATACTGGTTCGGAGTTACCATACATCCAGTCCCGTACAACTAAGGACGAATTTCCTTTCAAAAGAAATTCAATAATTACAACCCTCGGTTTCAAGGCTACGAGGTACACCCTCCAGAATAACAATCCTCTGGGTAGAGATACTTGATTTCCGGGGCAACAAGTTCACCCAATTGATTTCCAAGGCTACAATCACACCTTTTCTCGCTCAATTGATTTCCAAGGCTACAATTACACCTTTTCTCGCTCGATTGATTACAAAGAAGTCTATAACTCAGATTAGCACTTGGATCTTGTAGAGATAGTGATGGAGAATCACATTAGAAATAATCGAGTATGATTCGATGTTGATTTCGGCAGAGTAATGGTATGATTTTGTATTAAGAAATGTGGAAGAAGAAGAGGAGTGAAAACTAGAAAAATAAGATTGAAAATTCGTTGAAACTGACCCCTATTTATAGAAGAACAACAGTCATGTCCATTCGTGAAGAGTTATGGCGAATAGACACTTCTTTTGAAATTTGAATTTTGAAGCCAACTGACACTATGTCGACATGGGGTATATGGGTATGTCGATATCCCAAAGGGATTTTTGGTGTTTTGATTTTCTTTGAAAATAACCTCTATTTTATATTAAAATTATTTTAAACTTTATAAATATACTTAACTATAGTTAAAATACATAAGTAAATATAAAGAACAATATATACATAATTTAACTATAATTTTATATTTAAATCTAAGTATAAATATTTAAAAGTTAAATATATTATTTGAAAAAATAGTTTAAAATCAGGAGTAATTTGACTTTGAAAATAAAGATGTTTTTGAGGCTAAAATTATTTAAAATCAGGACAGAGAGTTTTGAATCTTTTAAAAGGAAAGTTTTGAAATCATTTTGAAAACAAGATAATTTTATAAAATCATTTGAATTAAAATTAGTGGATACAAAACAATGTCCCACTAGATTTTCGTAGGTTCCATCCTACTTAGGGTTCCATCCCTTTAACGGGCTCGAAGTGGATTCCATTCCACGAATAAATTGGATATTAAGATGTCAGTGCCTTTCTATGAGTTTTAACAAATATTCCTAATAAAACAAAATTAACCTTGAAATCTTGAACTCTTGATAATCTTGATACTCATGAGTCTTCTACCTCTATATCTTGAATCTCTATACTGTACAGTCTTCATTCATGATACCTGCATGGTTAGATCCTGCATATACATATATATAAACTTGTAATGTTAGTATTTATATTTTATAATCTATTCTAAGGTTGTTGTCATCAAAACCAACTCCTCAGGGACTAACATTTCATC
This sequence comes from Allium fistulosum, assembly GCA_030737815.1. Taxonomy (NCBI): domain Eukaryota; kingdom Viridiplantae; phylum Streptophyta; class Magnoliopsida; order Asparagales; family Amaryllidaceae; genus Allium; species Allium fistulosum. Next base: position 767,099,629 of record CM060903.1, on the reverse strand, counting down.
TCAACGACATGCTAAATTATCGCACATGCCAAGGAACGACGAGTAATAAGATGGGTTTTGACCAAAAAATTAAGGCTTCTACGAAGGGGTGGGCTAGGATGGTGACAACAAATTAGAATTGGTTGCCTAGGATTTAGAGATGGACGACAACAGCATTTTTGAGGTTGGAGTGCACTAATGGCGACAAAATTTGTAACAACCCGCCATCTACGATGTCCTAACCCAGGTCTAAAAATTGAACTGGTGCAGCAAACCTCGCAGACATTGGATCATTGGGTAATAAATAATAAAATAGATCATAGAGCTATCTGCAAAATTCTACACTTTTTGAAACTCACAGCGAAATGAATAAAGTATAATAGTAATCAATAGTACAATCTAGACAAATATAGCAATACACGTTCAAATAAATTCCAACTACAACATCCCTCCCTTTATACTGTAAATAAGATAATGTCTAGGAATAAATGAAATAAAAATAGTATATAGCCAATAATAGAATATGCATCTCCATCGTACCATCTTGCCTCCAAGTTATTACCTGTCCTCACTATCGACCTATCACAATATAACTAAAAAGAAGAAAATGATAGAGGGAGTCAGACATAGTTTGGTAAGTGAAATGTATCATATACGTGTATAATATTAATAAGCTAGTAAAGCAACACTTATACTCGAAAACCATACCTTAACTTGTATCACCTGCACCCAACAAGTTAGCTAAACACAATATAATACTATAGAAACATCATATGCTAAGGTCTCACTAAAATTAACCAATATCTGATCATATGGACACGATCTTGCCTAAATCCCCAACTCGCATGCCGAAACTATGTGCAACTCACCAATAAAGATCTACGTGTCTTAGCCCATTGTAATGCGACTCACTTCCAAAGATCTACATGTCTAAGCCCTTATCGCAAAACCATATGTACACTATTGAGTTCAAAGTTCCAACTCGTGTACCACCAACTATGACACTATTGGGTTCAAAGTCTCAACTCATCGTCGCTAGACGCTACTGGCCCTACCGAAGTGCACCTAACGCCTACCATATATCACACTACCGGGCTTGAAGCCTCAACTCATGTATTCCGTACGTGACATTGTCATGGAAATCACACGTAATTATTGAGGTCAAGTCCAAGTTAGACATTCATCTAAAGGTCAACGTCACTATTAGGACCAAGCCCAAAACTCATGATCGCCCCACCATTTACAAAGCTAGTGGATCAAGCCTCAACCCATAGCAATTAAGGTCAAGTCCAAGTTAGACATTCGCCTAACGGTCAACGATACTATTGGGATCAAGCCCAAAACTCATAAGCGCCCCATCGTTTATGAAGCTACTGGATCAAGCCCCAACCCATATGAACGAACCTATCCAACTAAGACAATTTTCTAAAGTACCTCAAAACACAGAAAAAATATTATAAAACATTCCTTGTCTCACCACGATCGTGACATTACGAACCGCACATGATACGGAGGTCATACATGAGAGCTATAAGCATTTGAAGTAAAGAGGTAATTTCATAATTTGTAACTAATTATTTTTAGTATTTTATTCTATTCCGTTACTGTACATCTCCGCCATCGCGATCTCATGCCTGTACGCTTCTCCTCATTATCGTCGTTGATAGAGACTACGCCACTACAATCTTCCAATGCCTATGACCAGCCCAAGTCGCGCGCTACCCAACGGTGTCATCCAATCCAACTCTGACCACCTAGAAACCGACCGCTGTCACCATACTTTGAGTCTAGATCTAGGCCGTCATGCTTGTGATTGCTGTAACTAGAGATTGGCATGAAGTACCACTCGACCTCCTCTACGTAATGACGCCCTCCAATCATCGTATTGTTGTCGTTTCACCGTTGGATCGAAACGGATGGTCCATGTTTACCGAACTTCCGACTTGTGTTCTAATCAATTTGTACACCCAATCGATGAACGATATGCAATAGTGGATTCGTTGTCATCGATAACTATGATTTTGACATATAATATGTCTGATTTGGAATACATATATTTTTCGCAGTTTTTAAATTAAACGGATATTATCTTTTGCTAATTGCAATCGATGAAAATTATGTTTTTAACTATCTAGCCATAACATACAACATCCTAATCAAGTTATATAAAAAATCAGTTTTTTATTATCAATTACATTATTTATAATTCGGTTTAAGATCACAAGAGGTGAATTACTCAGTCCTACTAGCATATATACAAATATGATAAATCTCGCTCACCAATAAGCTGTGCATCTTCTTTGATTTGATGTAGATCCTTCCTTTTCTTCGATGTCTATAATTTCCATGCCATGAAAATGCCAAATCTCTCAATAGTTTAGATTTAACCACATACCTGTTTTTGCAGTGGTCGATTTCATATATTAATTTGTTTAATTTGGATTTGATTTGGTCGATTAGGGACTGGTTTGGAGGATTTATAATTGATTTAGGGACTAGGGTTTTAAATGTGGAGGTAAGATTTTTTCTAGCCAAAATAATAAGGTTACAAATCTATTTTTACGCTGAAAATAATAAAATCTTGGCTATATTTTCGAAATCAATATAATACGAAAATACCACCACGTTTGACTCCTTATAATTTCTATCATGTTTAACAAAATAAAACAAATTATATATGGTTTCTAACTATAACGACATTCTACACGCAATGGAATAGGTCTCGAGGTATAATTCCAAATCATGTAGAAATTTACTATTTTTCCATTTAGGTTACAATTACTATTTTACCCTTTCAATTTAATTATGTAATTCCATAAATATACGGGGTGTTACATTCTCCCCCTTAAAAGAATTTCGTGCACGAAATTCCAAGAGACGGAAAATGCAACTCGCTTCACATCGTACAAACATTTAAAATAGACATAGTTACATCCATCTAGCATCCAACACACAATACAAGCAAAACACAACCAAGAGTATAATATACATATGATATATAAATAATGATATGGTATCAGACAAGTGAAAATGAAACTAAATCGTCCTTTTATATGAATGCAAATGCAGTGCAACCAATATGTATGTAAATATCCCAATATATTACAACCACCCTGCTTACTACATCGTAATTATACATATATTTAATTAAAATAAAATTGTTCGAGACTAATTTTTTGATAATTATTGTTTTAAAAGTAAATTCTTATTTATTTGAACTGTGTTTAATAACAGATTTTGTTTTAATAAATTGAATTAAATTAGTAAATCTTTTTCAAATAATATATTGGAATCGAATAAAATATTAATTAATTATAAATATTTTAAAGTGTAAATAATTTTTATATATGATCGAAATAGTTGGAAAATAAATTTATTTTATATTAATACAATGAATAATAGAGTAAAGCAAAAATAAACAAGCATTGAATTGAAAGAGAATCCTATTAATGAAATATATTTTGTAAATAAAGTGTATATCAATTTATATTTTCAAATATATTTACATATGAATAAGGAAGTTATTTAAAAGAAAAGGAAAATGAAAAATAAATAAAAGGCAAAATTTGAAACACTTAGTATTAGTGTGTAAATAGATTTTTCCTTAACAAATATAATTCAAAGCCCAGCCCATACTCTTTTCCATTCTAGAATCCGCAAACCCATAATCGAGAACCGGATCTCCCACTATTTCCCTAATCATCTCCTAAATTCTGGAATCGACATAAAAAAAAGAAGAGGAATTGTGAAATAAATTCAAGCGCGATGCGCTCGTGCCTAGCATCGGTGATGGAGACAACACGTTGAGGCAAGTTGAGTTAGAGCAGGCTGTGCGACATCGAGGCTGGGCGCGACTAGAGGCGTGTGAGCTGGGTTGTGCGATGTCACTAATGAAGGGACAATCGATGGTGGTGCGTGCAATGCTTAGATTTGTTGCGATGTGAGGCTAGCGATAAAGATGTGGTTGGTATTTAAGGTCAGTGGATAATGAAGGCATAAGCAACTGTTATAGCGAAGATGAGGGCTTGATGTCGAACAAAAGGCAAACGATAGAGGTTGGAGGTGATGATTGTATGCACGACGCCTAGTTATCGCAGTGTACGAAATTGATGATGATTAGGCAACTCAATCATTAATTCAGTGAGTTTCTATACTCACCACTATATCTATATTTTCATTGCAATGCAATTTTTATATTTATATCGTATATGCTTGAATTGATTTGTTGAATGGATTGTTTGGTACATTGTTTGGGAATGATTGTTGTTTGGAATGTTGATGGGATGTGTTGACTGAAAGTATCGATTTGCACACGGAACTCCGTTCTATTGTGAATTGAAATATATATATATATATATATATATATATATATTTGAATATCAAAGTGTTTTATGGAAGACCAGAGTTCGATTTAACTCGAGCCGGGTCACATGATATATATATTTATAGCGATGTTTGGTTAATAATACCGTAGAGTAATTTAACTCCATAATTTTACATTTGGATATTTATTTATTTCTTGTTTAAAAAGATGTTTGAAAAATTCTTTAAGGGTTTTAAAATCTTATTAAAAGTGTTTTATAAATATTTTATTCGATCTAGCTATTCCAATTTTCAAATATATTTTTATTTATAAATATAAATATAGTTTTCATATGGTTATAAAAACCTTTTTAAAATTAATATTATATAATAGTTTGGAATTGTTTAAAAAATATATAATATATTGCTAGTTTAGAAAATATATTGTGTGACTAATAATATTATTTTAAGTGATTTTTTTTATAAAGGTTATCTAATTATTATTAAAAGAGTTTTTAAACCTGGGAAGAATATAGAATTCTTTTTACGAGATAATTATAAGGTTTTTGGTAAGTTTTAAATAAATAAAATTCTCTTTTATAATATAAGAATTTTCAAATATAGTATGAATTAAAGAAAATGTTTTATTTCTAATTAGTTTGAGTATAAAGTAAAGATTTTGAATTATAGTTTATGGTTTGTAGTAAATATAATGTATTTTGGAAGTTTGTTGTAATGACCCGTAATTTTCGATAATTAAAAATATTAATTAAATAAGATTTTTAGAATTTAATATTGAAAGAAAACTAAAATTTGTGATTTATTAATGAGGAAATAATTAGAATATGACTTAATGATGTTGTTTGAATGCTATTGATAACCATTTTAATCCTATTTCAATAAATTGATATAATTGTAAGGTTATTTGGTTATAATTGTAAGTAATGAAATAAATTAAATGATGTATTTAAAGGTGAAATTGTATGTAATTGATTTAAATAGGTTAATATAGATATAAAAGCATTTTGGTAAGCAATGTGTAACCCTTGGTTGTAACTAATAAGATAATAGATATGAACTATTATTATAAACAATTTTTTAATTATCTTCTCATTAATTTGTCCGTTTGAATATTGAATGGGTAATTTATGGAACTAAGACAATTGAATGTTGGATTTAATGTTGGAATTATATGTTGTTAATTGAAGTAGGTTTATTATGAATTAGGAAATCAATTTATTTGTACATAAATTTATTTGATTTTGTTCGTAAACAATAGACTTGGAAATTGAATATAAACTGGGCTGTGTAAGTAGTCATAACATTTGTTGTTGATAATAAACTTATAAATGTGATTAAATTAAGTAAAAGGCAACATTTGTCATTTATCACCTATTTATTTAATCCACTGAAATTAAATTAAAAATCAATTGCAATTAATCTAATTAATTATTGCAGTTAATATGAATTAAAATGGTAACTGTAGAATATTAATGTAATAAATGGTAAACCAATGTTAATTATATGCATAAGATGATAGTTGATTGGATAATAAGATGTAAATCAAAATAAATGAATTTATTGGAATTTAAAATTATAATTAACTGAATTTACTATAATTGAAACTGAACACTGAAATTTGCACAATGTTTAACATTGGATTGGACATAGAAATTTGTTTTAAAAGATTATAAGTTTATAGGTAATCAAAAATGATAAAATTTGTTAGTTATAAAAATGAATTTAAAAAGTGATAAAATTAATTTAATAATAATTTATTTAATTAACGTGAAATTAGCCATTTTGGCCACTGTCCCTGATTTCGACGAAACCAGCTTCATCGGATCCGTAACAGTGCATTATTGTAGGATTTCAAGTTTCTTAGCGATCGGACTTGTCGTTTGATCGTGCAGGCTTGAAACGCGTAGAAATTATTTTAACGAAATCAATTTGAAATAAGCCGATTTTAAAAGCTAACTTCTTCATACAATGGAATTAGGACTTGAAACCTATTCCATTGAATTTAAAAATATCGAAAACATCTATTTTGATATATGGAGTGACCCACTTTCGTTCGGAAGCTGAACGGGCTTTTCGGGTCGTTATTGTCATTTCGAACCAATTTGATATGTTCATTCTTTCTTATCGGCCATTGTCTATATAAATAGCTTTGTTTCTCAAACCCTGGCAGTCTTTCAGTCTATTCTGTACGTACAATTCTATCTGCCTATCTCCTTCTTCTAATAGCCGACACCAATTTCAATTCAAACCCTAAATTCAATTACAAAATCAATTTCAAAATTCAAACTCTCCAAACCCTAACATATTATATATCGTTGGAAAGCTCTCGACAAGCGCAATCTACTACAGTGATTTATTTTTTGATTTGGATCATGGTTTGTCCATAAATTGGTGATTTATTCCCGGCCGTCCATATTAGGTTTTGGGATTGTACGGTGGATCTTCATCCGATCGACGATCGGGAGGTAGCATTGGGAAGCTGGTGTCGAGCAGGCCTCGGATCTATTGTTAGTTCGTCCCCAGGTCATGTCAAATCGCCAAAACTGGCCATTATCTGTCAACGGCGGCGGTGGTGCGCTTGGGCTGTGGGGTCGCGCTGTGGTATCGGTCGTGGTGGCGTTGGTCGATCTGGTGTTCGGAGCTCGTAGGCGGCGCGATATTGGGCAAAGTGGCGGCGGCTTCAACTATTCGCGATGGTGTTTCCAGTGTCGGGCTAGGGTTTCCAACAAAGCAAACGGGGTGACGTGTCATATTTCCTATATTTATTTTATTTATTTTAATTTTAATTCATATAACCTTCTAATTAGCATAACTTTTACGTACGAGGTCGGATTTACGCACGGTTGGTTCCGCTGAGACCGTTCAAATTTTGGGCTATTTTGGATTTTAAAATCGAAGAAAAATCAAAGGTGAGTGTTTTAACCCACTCACGAATACTAAATTATCTTATGTTGGTTAAATTTAATTTATGATGTGATTATAAATTGATTGGCTACTGTTTGGTATATTTTAAATTATCATTCCAGTTAAATCTGACTTGTATTGAATTTAATTGCCATTTAATTTAATATTGAAATTTAAACTGCCAGTTAAATACCTATTAATGATAACCAGTAAATTGTTGTCAGTTATTAGTTTATTTGAATGATGATTGTGCTGTATGTTCAATTGTTGATATTTAGATGATTGGACGGATGTTATTGGTTTACATCTTGGATGATTGGATGTTTATTTATAGTGAATATTAGGCTCAGGTCCCTAATAAGTTTCAAAATACACAAAAACCCCAGTAAAAAAAGTATGTAAATTAGGTCCCTAGAATTAAGTTACTAAGTAATTGCATATAGTTATGCAATTATTCACTGAATAATTGCAGACATTTATGCAATTATATCCAAAAGTTGCCTAAATTTATGCAATTTTTTCGGTGAATAATTGCGGAATTTTCCGCAAATTTTTGAAAAGATTGCGGAAATTTCCGCAATTTTTCAGTGAATAATTGTGGAAATGTTTGCAATTTTTTGATATAATTGCATAAATGTCTGCAATTATTCAATGAATAATTGCATAAGTGTATGTCGTTATTCGGTAACTTAATTCTAGAGACCTAATTTACAAACTTTTTTTTACTGGGGTTTTTGTGTATTTTGAAACTTATTAGGGACCTGTGCCAAATTGTCCCTTATTTATATCTATATCTCTGTTATCCCTATGGGTTGAAATGATACATACCCGAACGATCTTATAGATTAGGAAAAATCGTTATGGGTTGAAATGATAAACCAGAGCGGTTTTCATTGATTTGGAAATTTTGATTTTGGATACTGGTTGAGATGACATATACTCATATAATTTCTTGAATTTGGATTATTTATTTGAATTGAATTATTTGAAAGGTTTAAGTTAATATAAACTTCAGATTTATTTTAATTAAAATGATTAAGATTGATATTTCAGATTATTTGAAGGCTTTTAAATGATTAACCACGTTGTACACTTGATAGAAAATGGAAATCCCGTAACATCTTTGAAACCATTGCACTAATATTTCTATTTTACTTATTTTGATTTGACGTACATAATATCTTTTAGTTCCGACTCGAGTGTTTTGTCTTTTCATTACGCTCGGGTCAGTCTGAGCTTTTCAGTGTATTGAAGATTATTTTCTAGAGGACGAAGACGAAGATTCAGTATATTATTATTATTTATTATAATTATTCCACTGCATTATTTGTTTATTTCTGATGTATGTATAACTCTGATTTGAAGTGAAAAAGTGTAATCAAATGTTATTTGTAAAACAGCTTCATGAACTGTTTATTTGATTATTATATTTTGTCATTCCGCTGCGAGATTATATGTTTTGTTTTTCTTTCTTTTCTTTTATTTTATTATTTACCCCATTAACAATCCTCTCTTTTGAATGATTTGAATTAGACATGTGTGGTTTATTGTCGATTTAAACCGTCCAAAAAGGTGGGTCGTTACATTTATCAATCAATTTAAAATAGAATTTCATTATGGTAATTTTTATAAGTTATGTTTGATTGGTAAAGTGGTTAAGATTTTTTTTTAAGTATATAAAAAAGGATTTGAAAATAAATTATAGCGTTAAATCTTTATTTTTATATTATATAAATAGAGAAAGTATTTAATTTTTATATGTTTTACTAGTTTTATTAATTCTAGAATATAAAATTTGATTGAGGAAAAGTGTTATTAATATTATTAATTTATTGAAAAATAAGCTATAATTGGTTTTGAATAGTTATTTAAGAAGTTTATATAATTTCTGAAAATAAGAAATATTTTCTGATTAATATTTTAGATATTTTAAAGTGTATTTTCACAAATATTATGATTACTTATGAATTAATAAAGTATGCTTTATATATATATTTGAATATTTGATTTAATTGTTTAAAGATATTTTTTATTGAAATTGATTATATTTCATCTTCGAATTGAATTGGGATTTTTAAGTGTGACTTCTATATTTTCTGATTTCTCATTGTCTTATATTGATTTCGATATTATGAATGATCCATCGCTGATATTGATTTGATTTGTGATTTTGATATGATACGGTGATGGCACCCTTTGTTTTGAATTTCATGATATTTAATTCTATGTGACGAGAAATTCTGAATAATTGGAGTTATAATACCGTTTAGGATGGGGCATTTGATAATATTTCTTCGATTATTCTTTGGACTCGTTATACAGAATATTATAGAGATTGAGTATAGTTTATAAGCAGTGAATAAACGTCTGAATATCACGTGGTGGTATAGGACGCCATTGTGATATTTGGTTATTCATTGTAAGTGATGACACTCACATGATGGGGATTTGTGGGGACTTGATGTGGCGAGTTATGTTATTGCCATGTGTCGACAATCACATATATAGCCATGTGTTGGCGATATTATCAAGATGTGTGGCAGCAATATACATAGCCATATGTTGGCATTTATGAGTAGCTATGTGTTAGCTATCAAGTGTAGATATTATATATCTATCTATCTTGTTCAACTTCCTTTCTGTTTCTGAAGTAAATCAGATTGGTCAGCATCCACCCTGGCGGCCTAATCGCGATGGTCGTGTCCCAAATCCATGACACCCTTATTGTTGTGTGCTATAGCTGTGTGCATCTTTGTTGTGTGCATTTGCCCCATGTCACATAGGCCAGTAGTCAGTTACATATATGGGCAATATGTCGGGTCGTGATTGATACATAGCATAGACTTGTAGCTTTTTTATGATATGCGGTGGATATTATCATGATACCGAGAGAGAGGTAATAGATGACTGTAGGAGTAGTGTCAGACGGACACATGTGAGGCTCCTGGAGCAGCCGGACATGCTGTCAGTTTCTCATCAGGTTCTTATGTGTGAGATAAATAGACATATACTATTTATATTCCCACCTAATACTATCTCTAGAGTATAGCAAATCTCCATATATTATCTTTATATGATTGAGAGGCAGAAGACCTATAATATTCGGGCAGACAGCCTACTATATTAAGGAAGATGACCTATACTATTCCGTTAGATGGTCTATTCTTATCAAACAAATGCCTACTCGTTATTGATTTTACTTGGGTATTGCCATAGCTAGTCCAAACCTTTTATTGATTTCTGGGATTTGATGATGATACTTTATAATGTGAGATTGAGAGATATATTTGGGCATTGCTGTGTTTTAGCTTAACTATACTTGAGGATATCTCATTATTGATGATTTCTAGATTTTAATGATTATTTTAGATATGGACGATTCACCCAAATTGATATTAATTTTGTGATTTATTAGTTGACGTGACTCTATATAGGTGATGACATCTTTATGTATGCTTTGATTGATGTCTTCCATTTAAGAGATGTTTTGTTATAGTGTTGTTGTTGTTATCATTTGATTCATATATTTTCATCTACATATACATATATGTACAACCCTTAATTTAGATATAGTCTGACCTGTGTATTATTTATGTAATACTCGTATCAATCCAAGACATTTTAGGTACATGGACAATGAAACCAGCTTATGTGTTTTATGGGGAGAGAGGAGATTAGGCATTTAGTATTGTAGATTATCCTCCTGTATTGTATAGTCTCTTGAGTGTATATTATTGTAATGTGTATTGGACATATGTAGTATATTTTTGTATTATATACTATTGCTGCGACTGACTCTGTGATCTTTGTTATTTACTCTATATTGTGTATTGTTCTATCATGGTGGCACTTGTGTTTATTGCTTTATGTCGGTACTGTGTACGTATAGATGAGTTATTTATTTGATGTTTAAATACGTACAAATGTTAGCCTAAGGAAACATTCATGTGTGCACCAAATATAACCTCATTCCCCGTATTATCTGACGGTATTACTGAGTAATACTCTTGGATAGTGTTTGCACCAAAAATTGGCCAAACACCCAATAAAGAGTTTGTAGAGAAATAATTGAAGAATAGTAAATGGAAACAGAGGGAAAAAAGCAATTAAATAATAGAAAATCAAAGCAACAACATGAACATAATGAGTTATAGTAGTTCGGCATCGTTTGCATACGTCCATTTTAAATAGATATCATTATTAATCACTTTGTAAACTGAGCACAATAGGGATCAGATGAAAATCCTTAGTGATAATAGAGTACAAAGCAACAAGTAGCCTAAAATCCCAAAAGGGAACAATCAAGCCTGTATTTATAAAGGAAGATGGTGAAATATCTCCCTGAAAATTCGGCAGAAGGATCTCCAAAACCATATGGACCCATAAGAGGGATCGCATGGCCCAAACCCCAAGGAATAGGGATTGGTGCTGATCCTTATTTTGGAGGAATTTGGGAGTGCGATCCCTATGAGAGCTTCCCCATGTTGTAATTTGCTTAGCCTCCAAGTTTCATGCTAATTAGGTTAGTGGAACTTGAGTTACTGCTCGATCATTGCTGCAAAGTGTGTTGTTTCCTGATTTAGGCCAATCCCTATAGAGGGAAGAGAACTGATCCCTATAGCTTAATCCTTTTAAGGTGAGATCCCTAGGGTAGGCTCCCTAGGGCCTCCACATCTTGTTCTCAAAATTTCATATGCATTGAACTTATAGATTTTGAGATATTAATTGTTTCCCATTGAGTTGCACTTGTTTGGCTGAAATATGCCGATCCCTATGATTGAGAGTGATTATAGCCGATCCTACTTCTGTATTAAACTATATTTCATACTTAGAACGTTTCGCATAGCATATCTTTTGATTCCGTTCGATCATGGCTTCATATTACCATCTATACTTGACTTCTGGACCCCACAATCATCGCTCTGGACTTACTGGCCTTGATGAAAGTCGAATCTAACTTGTCTAATCAATTTGGACATAGCCGGGTTAAAATGCCATATAACACTTGCCCTCCAAAGTACATCTTGTGCTGAACATGACGTGCTTTGAATCGAAGCAAGTTAGAGTCGTCGACAAGAAATTCATCTAGTTTTCTGAATAGTCGCTATCCTTTTATCAATATTCTATAAAAGTTTCATATCTCCCTTTGATCGTCATGCCACTTGGTCGATTTTCAATAGTATAATTCAGGATTATATTCCGTCAGTTGATATCTATGTCCGGTTCTATGAAACTAGTAAGCTTTGGCTATCTGATCCAGTCTCGACCTTGAAAACTTCAGGTTCGAATTAAATTTCTGTCGATCTCAAAAATTAAACTTTTAGAATATATAGTGCACGTTCAGTACACATTCTTGTCATTGACTCCCGGACACGTTTGCATGCTCATGGGTCGTTGCCAATTTTCGTTGAATTATATGCAATTCCATTGCATTTTATATTTACTTACTTTATATAATTTTTTAGGTACATGTTTGCATGCACATAGGGTTCGTAACCGATCCCTTCTCTTTTGCTTTCTTTTTTCTTCCTTTTCTCTTTTTTTAATAGGGATCGGATTGGATTCCCAAGTCGAGGGATCGTAGCCAATCCCATCTTATATTGGGCACTTAGTCTTCTGGGTCTCGTGGAGAATGAAAAGGCAAGCTAATCCTTCTAGTCTCGTATATAAATTAACACTCTCCTATCCATCCCTTACTTTATTTCATTTTGTTTTTGCCTTCATTTTCTTCAAGCTCGGCTCCAAATTCTCCCTCACCCATTTGCCTCCGATTCCTCTTCTCGAATCAAACACCACTTCCATCTTCAGATCCACCATCCTCTCCTATTTTGGACCATCATTTTAACTTCGATTCGAATCGAAATCCAAAATCTCCCTTCGAGCAAACCATACTTAACATTTAGGTGAGTTCCCTTGCATTTACTCTTTAGTTTGTGACAAGATGATGGGTTCGGTTGAGTTTTCTATTTCGAGCATGGGTTAAGCTTAGAGAAGATAAGATGGACGGTGGCGAGGCAGGGTTCGGCTAGATGGTAGAGGATGAGAAAGGAGAGGAGCACGGAGGAAGTAGAGGGATCGGTGTGGAAAGTTGAGGTGGAGGATGAGAAAGATTAATTATATGGATCGGTGTAGTGAGTTTGAGAGGGATCGATACTTGAAGCTCGAAGAGAGATCGTTGATGGAGTGCTTGCTAAGGGATTGGTTATGTTAGGTTTGGCATAAGGGTCGGTTGTTTGTGGATTCTATAGGGATGGGTGTTAAATAGGGATTGGCTATTTGCTTCATGAGTGGGATCTGTTGTATGCTTCATGAGAGGGATCAGTTATTTTTAAATAGAGGGATCGACTATGGGTACTTAGCCGATTCTAAGTTTTTGAATTAAACTTGAACATTTGAGCAAACCAATCCATATTCACTTGCACGAACAATCAAAACCAGTCCCGTTTTAACGAACTTGGACATATGACGATAACGAACAATAGGGCTTGCATATCCAATATCGAAGTCGAAAATGAACGATCAAACTCCTGGGACTTAGAATATGAACTAAAACTTAACATATAGACTTTAATAATGGACTTCACACTTTGATATGCCGATGGTTGATCCCAAAGCTTAAACAACCGATCAATCTAAATGCTAGTTAAGACGGTCAGCGATGACAGTCACTCTGGTCGGAATCCAAAGTCTCATCACTTTCCTTTGTTTTTAATTTTGAATTGTTTATCTCCGCACTGCACAACACTGCACCACACTAGTTTACACTTAGCATAGGGAGACATGTAAAATTTTCTATTCTTGATTATCTACTGAGTTTAGTTGATATGGGCTCTAGATGTCCAGAGCATTTAGCCGCAATGCCTTCTAGACAACCTTCACAACACAGCAATCTCGGAGTCGAATCAAGTTCTGCAACTGTATCTGTCAGACTTTCTCCAGACCATCAAACCGAGCAACTGGAGATTTCCGGCCCGTTGGTCGACCTTTTGTCCGATGTTCCTATCCTTTCAGTGGAAGAGATAAGTCCTGCCCCTGAGACTATAGAAGGTGCTGCATTTCTAAATAACTCAACGGGTTCCCAAGCCTCCAGAATTGGTGAGGCCGCTCTTCGTAGACTATGCTCTAAACATAGGATTCCATTCGGAGATGTTCTAGTCCCTTCAATGAATGACAGGGCTCATTTGCTCCTAGAGGGATATACAGCATGTAATAAATTCATATTCTGGGCCGGATGTGTGCCACTTTTTAATTCTTTTATCCGAGAGATGCTAAACTATCTTGGAATAGCTCCTATTCAGCTGCATCCAAACAACTATGCTTTTCTTCATGACACTTTCTTGCTATTTATGGATGTTCTGTTCCGCTCGCCATCTCCTGAAGACATCAGTTTTATCTACAATTTCAAATGACGGACGAGGAGCCTTTCTTACACTTTCCTCGAGCCTTGGCCTAACTGTCAAGTTCTAACTGGTGCTTGGAATAAAATCAGTATCTTTAAACATGAATGGTTCTACGTTCGTTGTTCGCCTGGCATCGCGAGGCGATGGTTGGAAGGATTTAAGTGTCGCCTTGACTTTATTTTCAAATTTTTTAGCCCAAGTCGTATCCTGAACTAACCAATACTTTGAAAAGTTATAGGTGTCCATCCACGGCTTGAAGGCGATAGGTTTTCAAGGGTGGTTTCTACAGTCCGTGCCATCCCAGTTGAGGACAGGGACATCAAATCCCTTGTAACCGATGAATGGTTATCTCGTTTTGGGCCGTTAGAAGAAGCTCATAGCATCGGTCTTCCGAGAAGTGCTACATCACCAAGAAATGTAGCAGAACAAGAAGGCAATACTAATAGCCCTATCGTGCCCTCAGTCGAGGGGGCTCAGGACGACACCGAAGCGGGTAAAATTAGAGGTGATGAAGCCAACAAGCTTGGCGATGCTGATGCAGGTCCAGGCAACGCGCCTATGGTCAAACCATCACAAGATGCACAATCTCATATGCCAACAAGGAGAGGAAAAAAGCTCGCTTATAAACTCCATAGGAGAAAAACCGCTAAAGTGCCTAAGTTTATCATCACCTCTATTGAAGAAGAGTCTTCCGCTCAACATTTAGAAAGTTCGATGGAAGGGTTCTCGAATCTTCCAATCCCTAATGATATTAGACAAAGTATTAACATCTTTCGGTCTTGCGACATGCATGTGAAACTGCTCAATAAACTTTGTTGCCAACTGATCAAAACAAGAGATAGATCGGGGTGGTAAACGAGTAAACCACATAGTTGCTATGCCCTCTAGAGAGATCGGGAAGCTTCGGCACTTAACGACATCATCAGCTCGTGCAACATTCATCAACCATTCATACTTCAGGATATGTTGATTAGGATCAGAGCTCCCTTCATAAACAGGTAAAGCCGGCATCCTGAATCGCTGAGGTTGTTCAGCATAGAGTATCTCATCGGTAAAAGGGGTATGACTCCGAGAGATTCCCCAGTCATCATTGCTAAGACCCTGACTTTCACGGATCATTTTATGGATCTTCGTCGGAATGTCGGGCATCTGGACATTTTGAGCATGTTGAGCCAAGGTATGGTCGGGTTCCACAATGCGAGGAGGGTTCGGTCGCTGTCGGCGGTCCATGTCTCGCCTCCTTGGTTCTATGTCTTCGGGGACATAAGGCTTAGGAGTATGGTTGCGTTGGCGGTGGGCTGGATCCGTTCGGTTCCGAGCGTCAACTCCCAAATCGGTAGCAGTGGTAGTGCGGTTGTCAATAATATGATATGGGGTAGCGCCTCCTCGGGAGGAGGGTCCAGTTTGATGGCTGGTTGACGGGCCAACTCTCGGTTGCCCAAGACTCAATGTATGCTGATGCCCAGTGGCCTATGTGTAACTTCCATCCAGTTGCGGGCGCGTGGATCTATGATGGTAGTCAGAAGAGGCTGAACTTTCGGTGGATGAATAGGAAGCCTGATCCCTTATGGATCTCCTTCGTCTTTGACGATTAAGCTGGTTGGTCAATTCCGCATTAGCACGGAGCTGTTGAGTGAGCTGTTGGCAGCTCTGTGTCAGTTCTTGCATTAGTATATGGAATTCTTCCCTGGTGACAGGGCCTTGCGGATCTGATGGTCCGGCAGCATTCTGGTCGGCAGGAGGTGGTTGTACGGGGTTATGTCTATCCCGTCCTTCTGGATATGCGGCAGTTGAGGTAGTTGTTGTGTTTACCATGATGGATAGCGAAGCTCTTTCCTAGACTTGATGCAAATCTGAATAGGATGGAAGAACTTTTAACTTGAACCTGGATCTTCTTCTTAGATTTATGCAATCCGATATCGATAGTAGATCCAATGAGCAAGAGAAAAACTGGGTTTTCTCAGTGAAAGCACCAAAGTGTTTATACCAAAATTGGGCACAACACTCTTCTGAAGTGTTTGAAGAGATAAAATGAAGAAAGTAAATGTAAAAAGAGGATCATCTAACAAACACTCCAGACAATAATCAGAAAAACAGCAAAAGAACACAGAGATTTAGAGTGGTTCGGCTAGTTGCCTACGTCCACTATGAAATGATTAACTTTTATTAGCTTTTGCTTGTTGGTTACAGCGGATTACAATAGTAAAGTTCGAGTACAACAGTGATTTTTGAGTGCAACAATGGTTTCGGCAGGGTCTGGACGTCAGAGAGCCAAAATGTCCCTTTTCTGTAGGTTCTGGGCCGCTATTTATAGGCGTAGGTTGCAAATATCTCGCTCAGATCTCGAGAGACCTCTTCTAGCACATGGGTGGGCCCACGTAATCGATCCCATGAGGTGTGCACTCGATTTGTGATCGATACGAATGAATTTTGTATCGATCATAATTTGGTCCAATCGAGTCGAGATCGATCTTGAACATTCTTGAGGATGTACGCAAGCTCCTGTGAAAATTTGGTAGCATTTGGACTTGTAGATGGTGAGTTATGATCGATGCAAATTCGAATTTATCAAAGGCCGTTTTCTTCATATCGATGCCATTCGCATCGATCTGTTCGTATCGCTTTTTGGGCACGTGCTCACAAGTTGACATGGTGCTTGATTTCTGGATCGATCCACTTTCGACGCTGAATCGACCGAGTCTTTTCAATGTTTTATGCCTCGTTCGTATCGATGCATTTCGGCCTTGTTCGTATCGATCAGCTATGGTTTCTATTCGTACTGATGTTTTTGCTCTGTTCGTATCGATCCTCATAGGTCACTTCGTATCGATAGCTGGGGCCATTTCGTATCGATAAGTAAGGGTTATTTTAGTATTGTTCGTTTGATGTTTTACTCGTATCGATCGTTGATCGATCGATACGAGCTGTGCAATCGGGATCGATACGAATCGACTCCAATTGATGGATACGAAGTTGAGTGTACATGATGGATACGAACAACAGATAACTGATGGATGTGAAGCGATGTTCATTGATGGATACAAACAACGGCTAACTGATGGATGCGAACAGATGAAGCTTGATGGATGCGAACAAAGCCTTTCAATTGATGGATACGAAGAGTGCAGTTTCAGAAGGATGAAAGCGGAACCGATGCGAAGAGAACGATGTGATGGATACGAACAAATCAATTTACTTGGCTTGCATCGATCATATCCTGAGCATACAGACTCGATTGACTTGAAATTTGGAACCTAGGCTTCCATAGCTTTGCATGTTGTGTCATGTTGATTGTAGCTTGATCCGGACTCGGACAAAATTTGCCGATATTCACAGTGAGCCTGCATATAACCGTTCGGGATGAAATGTCCTCGGTTTCCAGTTAAGTTGTAACGACCCAAATTTTTTAATGATTTTAATAACGTAATTAAACAGATTTTTTTTTGAAATTTTAAATAATAAAAATTTTGAATTGAAAATTTACTATTTGTAATACGTCTATTTAGACATAGCAAATGGTAAATTTTCATCTAAAAATATGGAAGTTACTTTCTTGTGTAATTTTATTTTAAATCAGTTAATAACAGTTGAATTTAAAAGTGTTTCGAAACCTAAATATGTCAACATGGGAAAATTTATTTAGAACACTCTGAATAAGACTGCGTAATTCGTTTCGCAAATTTCGGACGTTTCTAGCTCCGTTTGGATTTTTTCGTACGGAATAGCAATGTATATTAGTGTTCGTATCGACTTTTTGATCGGATGATCCTGTCACTAACATCTTTATACCGTTTTGATCGTCTCGTCGTGCTGATCTCTACGGTATATTCAATTCTGTGTTTTGAAGTCCGGTACACAGCGGAATCCATGAAACCAGTAACCGTATCGGTACCGGATCCGTGACCGTTTGTTTTCTTTTGAATTTCAAACTTTAACCGTGTCATCCAAGCAAGAATTAATTGGTTTAATAACTCTTGCTGAATCAGTGGACAGTCGTTCCTATTCAAATTTTGATTTATTTGCTTACGTTTTTATTTATTTATGCGGATCTATTTGATAGTCAGTCTGTTCTTTTTCTTCTACCTGAGACTCTTCCCTTTCTCTCAAAAAATTTCCTTCCTCCTCCATTTTTGCGTTCCCACCTTCCACCATATAAACTCCACCACGTCACCTCAGACTCAACCATGACCACGAGCAGCAACCAAACCAGCCTGGCCTCCCCTCTCTTCCTCTCCACTCCTTCAACCGCCCTCCACTCTGGCCAGCAACCGCCACACCACTCCCCTCCCTCTCAACCGATCTTCCATCACCATCCAGACCTCGCCGAGCGCCTATAGCCGAGCCTTCCTATCATCACCCCCTGGCCTTGTTCAAAACAAGCATAGCCGAACCCATTGCCTTGCCTTGTAGTGAATTCATGTATTATGATTGGGTATGTGATTTTGATGTTTTAAAGGAATGTTTGTTATATATATCTAGAGTATTAAAAATGTATGCGAGGTAATATGGTTGTTTTCCCTGCTCTCGTTCCCTGTTCCTTCTAACTAGCAGTATCTTATATCTTATTTATTTATTTATTTATCTATCTACGATACGTGTTATATGTAAATCATATTTATAAAAGTTTGGACTTAAAATATATAAATTTTGTATAGTGCAGTATGTTATATATATATATATATTGTATATCCAGGTATACTGGTGTATATCTTTGATTTTTATTTCAAAGTTTGTATAATCTGCTATGTATATAGATATATAATAATTTACATACTCTAGCATATATATAAATATATATACATGTCAGTATACTTTTAGATATAGGCTTTGTGAAATGATTATATATATGTTGGATATGTTAGTGTATACATAGGTTTATCTATAGGTAAGTTTATATTGATTTTGTCTATGTGAAAGGTATGAAAATCTATATTTGTTTAGTTTATAACCTGTTATATATTTACAGAAATAAATAGTTTTGATTTTTTGTTAGTTATATATAAACTATAGGTCCATACTATCATATATATATATATATATATATGTTAAGGTTTTGGGACTGTTTGGCTTATATATATATATAAATTTGTCTATATAAACCTTATATATATAGTATACAGTATAACATATATGTTAGTATAATTCGCAAATGATCTGCTTTTGTATATATAGGTTATAAGTACCGTGTTTTACTTTTCATGTATGATATATGGTACTTCATATATAGGCCGGCTAGGTAGCATATTATAAAAATATTTATATAGACGTGTTTTACTGTATATGTTATAGCATATATAGATCTGCTGGTTTATATGTATTAGCTTTGGATACTGTGTCGATTGACCGTATATATATATATTTAAATATGCCATTTCATACTATATATATATAAATTATATACATGTTGTATTTTTATAAGTCTTATATACATTAGTTTATATATTAGTGTATACATATTTTGATTCCAAAGTATTTATGTATGTAAGTTTATAAATGTGGATTTATATACATTAGTCTTTATATATGAGTAATGTTATGGCTGGGTATGTATATATATAAGTAATAGTTTCAACATATATTGTTTATATATATATATATTTGACTGTAAAATATTTGAGTTTTAGTTTAAAACAATGGATTTTGAAATTCATATATATTTAATTTAATATATGCTTTATTTTAGAATCTGACTTTATATATATAGTTATATATAGATATAAGTTCATTATACCAGTTATCTCCATCGATCCAGTTCTAATTTGTTTCATCGACTCCTATCTATCAGCTTTGATCATCGAATCGTGTTAATCTTGCTTTGCTTTGGAATTCGTTGCTTGTGCTGTTGTCAAACTCCTCTAACCTCGAAAGGTGAGCAATCACTCACGATTAACGTTCTTGTATTTATTAAATTTGATTTCAATTGAAACGACAATTGAAAAATGCTGCTGTAGTTGGTTAAATTATTATATATGCTATTATCTGTAAATGTTCACTGTGGGATATGACACTATGCCTGTTATATTACTATCATATCTGTTATCACTCTGCAAGTTCCTTATTAATATAGAATTCACTATGGGTTGAAATGATACATACCCGAACGATCTGTAGAATAGGAGAAAATTGTTATGGGTTGAAATGATAAACCCAAGCGATTTTCATTGAATTGAATTTGGGATTGCGGGTTAAAATGATATATACCCGTATATTTTGAATTACGGATTTGAAATGATAAATATCCGTATCACTTGACCATAGGATAGGAAAATATATACAGACACCGTTGGTCCATATATATATAAATGTTTGAAAATAATTTCTATGGTTTTGAAAAGAAATATATGGGTTTTAATAAATATTGGTTCTTGAAATATTATATATAAATGGTAATTATATATATGGAGTTAATAATAATATTATTGAGATTGATTTAATACATATAATATGTTTAAGTATTTATTTAAATTTATATTTCAAATAGATTGTTGTAATAATTTGAATAAGCTAAGGTTGAGAAGGTAAAGTTGAATAAATTGAAATTGTATTAATTAAGAATTCTACTAAATTAAATCGATTTGAACTATTGAATTTGAAGTTTAAGATTTTATTTTTATAACTTGATTTTTGATTTAAAGTAATTAAATGGATATTTCAAGTTTAAATAAATCAAAAGGAATATTTAGTTTAAGGGTAATTTAAGGTTATTTAAATAATACTGAAATTATTAAGTGAATATTTCAAGATTAAATAATAATGAGGTTAAATCGAGATCTATATGAAACTGTTAAATTGAACTTTGAAAATGTTGAATATTAAAGCTTTGAAATATACTGGAATTTAAATGGTTTATTTGTGATTCAGATCTGTATTTGAAATTAATATAATTTGAATTTGTTATTTAGAAACTGAATTGAATTAAAATGGATAAATCTAGATTGAATTAAATTTGAATTTGAAACTCGAATTGATTGGAATCAATTCATGAAATTGAGGAATATATATATATATATTTAATGGAAATGATATTTTGGGTTTGAAGTATAAATTATTTTGAAAGGACCACGGTGTTATAATGACGTTTGGTGGTTAATAAAGTACACTTCTACATTGTATATAGTTCCACGGATTCTTAGGGGATGGTTATCCCAAACATCCTCTGAGTTACTTGTATTTCAGTTGATATTTCACTTGAGTTGGATTTATTGATATAAGAATGTTAATCCTGAGTCGGGTGTTTTGTGTTTTGCTTTACGCTCGGGTTAGACTGAGTGATACAACATTTGAGACTCATCTTTGGAGTTTGGAGCTTCGTTTGGAGATCCAACTATCGATTCAGCTTTCAGCTTTTCCAGTTGATTGCTTCAGAGAAGCCATCTGTTCGTACTGGAGACTTCACTGTATTTGAGATATTCTGTTGTATTTTATTCTGACTCTGATGTTATATAGTAGCTTCATGAACTACTATTTATCTATTCTGCTGCATTATTGTTATATTACTCTGTGTCTATGATTCTGTGATTTATTTATTTACTGTATATGCTGAGTTTTGCCAAATTTTAAATTAACAATCTGATATTTTGAGCAATTCAAGTCCGACATGTGCGGATGCGAATGGTTGAAAATATCGGGTCGTTACATAAGTTCTTGGTGTTATGGCCTTTCCAAAAGGTGGGATAACATTTTGCCCCCCAAAGTATGTCTTGTGAGAACATGACGTGCTTTGAAAAGTCGCAATCTTTATTCTGAACATTTCCATTTGACTTGTCTGTATGGTTGTCGTCTTTTTGTCGAAAGTTGCGACCTTCGATTGATCCACAGAAACATAAATCATGAATTGCTGATTGCCAATTATTGTACCGTGTACTGTTGTAACCGAGTGTTGTAGGATAGTGATCTGTTTTTGTAATCGTCATCAGACAAGTATTCAATTCCTGTGAATTTTAAAAATTGGATGTTAGTCCATGGTACATGAATGTACGTTAGTCCATTGTATATGAATGTACGTTAGCCTGACTCCCGTGAACGTTCGTATGTTCACGAGTCGTTGTCAGTTTTTCAGTTTTTTTAGATCGAATTTCTTATCGATCCTCTCCTGAATCGATGTGAAATTCAAGTTGTAGCAACAATGATGGTTGCTTTGATCCATCTTTTCATGTCGATCCTCTCCCGAATCGATTCGAGAAAATAGAATGCACGCTTTATATCGATGGTCATCGATACGAAATGGATAGCCCTTGGAGATGCATAATATCGATGGATACATAACCTTGGGTCTTCAAGTTGATGGATATGAAATAGGCGTTTCGTATCGATGGAGTTGAATGGTCCAGATATAATTCTGCAGTGATTTTCGTATCGATGGTTATCGATTTGAAATTAGCCGGTTTCACGAAGTTTCTTCGCATCGATAGATTCGAATTCCTATGGTCTTTAAAGTGATGGACATGAACTTGCCATTCCCCATCGATAGATGTTTGATGGACGCAAACAGATTGATCAATCTTCATAGCAATGTCTGTGCTTCGTACCGATAGTTGGATGATTGCGAACAGGTGTTGCCTCAACTAGGTGGTCCATGGATACAAATAGCTCTCTTCGTATCGATTTAGAGGAGAAACCTGTTTTAACCGGTTGAAACAACTGGGAGACAAATTGTTTCCTTCTTATTTTTGTACCCATATAAATACGTTCTGTACTTGGAAAATTTTCACTTGTCCACTTTATCCTTTCCTTCGTATCGATAGAAAAATTGAGAAATCAGAACTATTTTCGTTCTCAACCCAACATAACTTGCTAATACTTTGAACCAATCGTCTAAATTAGGTAATTAGCTGAAATAATCCATTTTAGAACGATGAGACTCGAGTTTGAAATCAATTTGTCCAACTTCATGGCCAATCCTGATGATGTTGATGCCAGAATTAGGTCGGAGCATGGTTAAGGGAGGAAATGGTAATCGAATCTTTTGGAGAAGGAGAAGGGATGATGGACATGAAGGGACCATTCACATCGATTGAGGAAGATTAATTCGTATCGTTTAAAAACCATTCCAGTTTGTATTGATGGAGCATCGTATCGAAGGAAGGAGTGGCCTCGTATCGATCAGAGATGGGGGGAGTTCGCATCGATTCAGAACGATCGATACGAAAACCTACCTACGCGATTGATATGAAGCGTCAGTTCTACCGATCGATACGAAGATGCAGCCCGTGATCAATACGAGATGAAGTGCTTGGAATCGATACGAACTAGCGTTATGGCGATCGGTACGAAGTCTCCTCCTTTGTGATCGATACGAATGGGGCCTCTGATGATCGATCCAAGTTTCACCCTTGATGGATACAGAATCTTGTGTACAATCGATCATTTGACTCTGACGAGCTTCTGCCTTGCACAATTTGACTTAACTGTTTTACTACATATCTGACTGCCTTTCGACGCTCATCGATGGAACCGTAACTTAACGAAATTTAACAATCTTTGACTTGAATTAGTTTCCAAAATCTGGATGGCACGGTTGTGACGGTCAGCGATGACGGTCACTCCGGTTGGATTTGGAAGTCTTGTCGTTCGAACACCTTGTTAATCTCGTAGAATTTCTCAAGTATTATGTAGCACTACACTACACAACACATTCACACACTTCACACTGGGGAACACACGGGCTTATTATCATCTAATGATGGGTTTTGATAAGTTGATTAGTTATGTAGTCTACAAGCTCACAACAGCAGGAGCCTCAGAGTTCATCTCCCTTAGTCATAGAGATACCGGTCGTCGCGGCCAAAGTTATAGATCCAGCTCTGGACGAGCTGCCAGGTGTCAGGTTCATGGGAACCCACAAGATTCTGTGCCGTCCAACATCTTCGAAGATATGCTGGGACGGATATGCCTAAGGCACGGTCTGTCGTTGGATGATGTCTTATTACCGGGACCGAATGACAGACCGCACGCTCCCCCGGAAGGGTTTACTGCTTTCAACAGGCATTCATGTACAGCCAGGACGCTTCCTCCATTCAATCAATATATTAGAGAAGTGCTGGATTTTTTTGGAATTGCCCCCTCACAACTACATCCCAATGGATACGCGCTGCTGAACAGTCTATTCATTGTATTCATGGAGCATCTTTTTCGACCCTTGACTCCGATCGAAATCAGATACCTTTTTAATGTTAAGAGTCGGGGAGATAGCCCTTTTTTCACATTCTTAGAGGCGGTCAGGAACTGCCAAGTTGTGACTGGCGCCTTGACTAGATTGAGCTACTTCAAAACTAAGTGGTTCTACGTTCGATGCCCCCTAGGTTTGCTAGTCGATGGTTAGCCAGACGTAAGCCTTGCACTTGTTTCAGTAGTTAACGAGATAGCCGTAGTTGATGTTGAAACTAATATCATATTTCCTTTGTAGTTGCAGTTTCGCGACCCGAAGGTGCTCACTTCAAAGAAATAGTGCGAATTCTCCAAGAAGTGCCAAGTGAAATGAGAGATCTTGACTCGTTGCTAACAGAAAGAAATCTGAGGATCGTTGGGCTGATCGAATGAAAACAAAACATAAGACTTGAAGGAGTGCTTAGGGCAGCCCCGATAAAGTGCGTAAAGCTCAAAGCGCCTGGGGTCGTAATAGCCGAGGAGGGTGATAAAGAAAGCACGCCCACGAACGATGAACCCATGGCCGGGCCTTCTAATAGTTTTCAGGGTTCAGAGGGAAAGAGAAAAGGCAAGGCAGTTGCACACAAGTGTCATAAATCTTCGAGATGGAAATCTGTAGTTGTGTCCCTGCCAGCCTTCGGCGTTAGAATTTCGGAGGCTCCTCCCTTGCAAGTAGAGAATCCTTTTGAAGGACTTGCTAATATTCCGATTCCGGACTATGTGTCACTTCAACATGACACCGGATTGGAGGGGCTTCAAAGTGCTCTAGATTTGAGCGAGTTTCTACCCATCAGTGCGGCCGACATTACCAGTTGGTCGGAGGGTTGCACACACATATACACTTTACGGCACTACACGGTTTCCAGCCTTAAGTTGCCTGCTTCAAGAATTCACTAACTCCGTTCTTCTTTTACTTTACAGATATGATGATTAGGAGAGAGTCTATGCTCGGAAGTCTCCATTCAGCGCGCCAATCATCGAGTTCGTACTATGAGTCCCGTCGGAGGGAGGATGATAGAAACCGCGATCGCGGTTATTCCAGCCAAGAGCGGTATGAGAGGGATAGAGATAGAGACAGAGAACATAGATATCGATTCCGATCGCGTTCTCCACCTCCCCGACTCCCCACACAACCTTATATTCACAGCTCACATCCCCCGGAGCCTCCACGCCAAAAACCATCTTCTCATGCTCTAAGGTCTGAGTCTCAACGTCGTACGATTGAGGTTGAACCTCCCACTGTTGCTGAACAAGCCATCACTGAGCCCACTGAGGAAGGGGCTATCGAATTGCCTAGTTAAGAAAAGATTTTCCGAACATATGTTTTGACGGCTTCATCTTCCCCCCTCACTTAAAGAAAATTCCATCAGAAGCAGAAACCACGATGCATGACTATATTCATGATATCTATAACCAATATAAGGAGTGGATGAAAGCCGTAGACAAAGTATCGGCAGTGGCCTTCGAGCGGGCAAAGGCAATTGAGAAACTAGAAACTGAACTCGCTCAGAAGGACCGCATTATCCAAGTGCTCAATGATGAAGCCAAATCTTCCCGGAAATCTGAGATGGAGGCCACCCAAAAAGCCGACGAGGCCACTCAATCTATGGAGAGAATGCGAAAAAGCATTTCGCTTTGGTGGAGGAGATGGGCCACCGAAACACCACAGTTACCGCTGAAAGGGATGCTGCTCTGAAAGAACTCAATGAGCTTAAAGCCAAAATTTCTAAAATCATCAAGGAAAAGGATGATGCAAATAAAGCAGCCCAGGAGTCGTGCGAACAAGCGGTGGTGCTTCGGGATGAAAGGGATGCAACAGTGCTCAAAATTCAGGAGGTGGAGGCCAAAGTTGAGGAGGAAGTCAAAATGGCGGAGTCCAGGCTAGAAACTAATATTGAAGATCTCCTCATCACTTACAATGCTAATGTCTTGAAGCATAAGAATCTAGCCTGGCTTGAAAATTATTCGACACATCTATACAACGCCGGGGGCCGATTAGTAGGAGATGAAAAAGCTACCCACCAAGCTGAATCAATTGACGAGTTCGAGCTTGAGAATCGGGTGTTGAGCGAAGATGAATGGAAAGTTCTCCATGATGCCATGCTTTTATATGAAAAGGAGAAGCTTGGCGCTCAGCATTCAGAGGTCGGAGAAGGCTCTGATGTCGAGCACCGCGATACAAGTCTTGAAACTCTTGTGCCGACTCAGCTTGAACTAACTTCCGTGGTTGATTCTCAATCCGTTTCTGCTTACAACCCGGATCAGCCGCAGTTATCTCAAGCTAGCGAGCAAATCTCTGAGGCCGTTCAGCCGCTCACGAGTCAAACTGAGGAAGGTACTCTGAACATTTTGTATGTTTGTCCAAAACCGAAAGCATACATGAAGTGATTATTAACAGTTCTTCTTTTGCTTTTATCCAGTGATTGAAGCTATACCAGTCGTGCCTCCTGCAACTCAAGAACCACATCATATGCAGGAGGCCATTATAACTGAAGCGACCACCACAACGACCATGGCACCGACTGATGGAGCGTAGGGGAGCACACTTATTGTTGATGAGCAGATGATGGAGGAACTCCTCGGTCATCACAGAAACCCTTTTGTAGACTTACTGTTCGTTATGGGTGGAAGCGTTCCAATGACAAGTTCCTCGGCCCCAACTACGGGAGTCTCCAGCGATGAGCATACACTTCACGAGGAGGAAATTATAGCTGAAATTAACGTTGAAATGGAGGCAGCCACGCGGGGCAGTGGCCTTGGAGGTGGAATGGAGGGACCTGGTCCAGCTCCTTTGCGGATGATATCTTCGGGAGGAACGGTCGTTGAGATAGTGTGCCTATATCGCCTCCTACTGTAGATCCTGTTCCTCCGACTCTACCTTCAGGGAGCATTCCAATACATCTGAGTTCGGAGGAGGAAATTGATATAATGCCCCTGACTGGAGATCGGCCGTCGAAAAGCAAGGGTTCAAAAAGAAAACCGAGTGAGAGCTCTAGCGGGTCCACACCGAAGAGGAAACCGAAGAAGAAAAAAGAGTAGATACGTCTCTTTGGCTCGTTTTTGAGTTGATAGGAATTTCTTTAGCTTTTGTAGGCCGTGTATAGATGTGGGTTCGGCCCCTGCTAGTATGATCTTTGGGATAAACTTGTACTTAATTCTTTTTCACAAATAGTTGAAATGAAATTCCATTTTGTCTTCAACTCAATTTTTGTTTATTTGCTTAAGTGTTTCAGCAATTGAACTCCAGTCCGGTATGCTTGTGAAGCTTCGACCCTTGGATTGGATCTGAATTTATTTGTTAAGTCTTGAAATCGTAACTATGGGTCAAGACCGAACGTTAAGCTGGACTCCGATGCTGCACTGTCTCAGTCAGTGATTGGTACTTAAGTTTTGCCCCCAGTTTCAGGGACGAATTGTAAAGATCAGGTGGCAATTGTACTTCGCCTTTAACACATCGAGCTTAACGTCGTTGAATTAATGCTGAAACAAGGAAATTCGAGTGGGTCGAATCACACTCGCTCATCTATTGACGATTGCATCCACACTCTGGGGATTTGAATCTGTATGTCGACGGTCGGCCACGCCTGCTTAAATTTCAAGGATACGTCCACGCTCCGGGGACTTAAGTCATTTTCACGGGTGGTCAGTCACACCCGATCTGCATTTATACTTCGACCGCACTCTGGGGACTCAGAGTTGTTTTATGGACAGTCGATTCCAGTCCGGTTTGTGTTTAAACCACAATCCGCTCTCTGGGGACTTAGAGTTAATATTGTTGATACTCTAGTTCACACTCTTGGAATCCGGAGTTAGTCGACGTTTGTACTCCAGTTTGCACTCTGGGAATGTGGAGTTGGTTGATGTTGATACTCCGATTCGCACTCTAGGAATTCGGAGATAGTCAACGTTTATACTCCAGTTCACACTCTTGAAAATTGGAGTTGGCCGAAAGATGGTCAGTCACATCTGTTCAGGCTTTAGGATTTCATTCCAATTCCAAGAATGACGAATCTATCAAGATTGCAGATGGTTGGTTCACATCCACCCTGAGTTAACAAGTGAGGTCGTTAGATGGACAGATCCATCCTCCTCAAACTTGGTCAGGATACGGGCGAAGTCGTTTGATGGACGGATCCACCCTCTTCGAGGCCGTATTTGTGAGTTTATACTCCAGTTCACACTCTGGGAACCTGGAGTTGGTTAAAGGATTGTCGTGTATCAATCCTTTTTTAACTCCAGTGTGATGACTTGCCCCCGAGCTCGGGTTTCACTTAGCGAGTGACCGATCATATCACAGTCACTCCCTATTTGAATAAATTCCACCGTCGGGTGGAATTTAGCTCTCCGTGCATAGTGATAGTTGTACGATGCAGTCTATAAATCACAGCTCTGGCTCGAAGAGGTTGCATTTTATTGCTGAAATAAGAAAATACGGCAAAATCAGTTGCCTTATTACAAATTCAAATTTCGAAATGCAGAAACAAATTGCAAATGAAAAATAGACTGAATAAATAAACAGAGCCTGTCATGTATAGTAGCGACGAAGACTTTCGCTGTTCCAGGCTCTCGAAAGAGTGAAACCGTCAACGGTCAATAATTTGAATGTGCCATCTCCGAGCTTTCGCTCAATAACATATGGCCCTTCCCAGGTTGGCCTCATATGTGAAGGGACCGGGTAAATTCTCTTAAGGACGAGAT
The DNA here is from genome assembly GCA_030737815.1 of Allium fistulosum. NCBI lineage: Eukaryota > Viridiplantae > Streptophyta > Magnoliopsida > Asparagales > Amaryllidaceae > Allium > Allium fistulosum. Next base: position 767,070,179 of record CM060903.1, on the reverse strand, counting down.
CGCCGAGTTCAAAGGTTCGGGGTCAGACCTTGGCATTGTATAATCGAGCGACTCGACTTCGACATGCGGCTGCCCTCAAATCAGCCTCTTCACGCTTCTCATCCAATAAATCCATAGATTCAGCAAGTAATATATCATTCATCTTCGGATCATAGTATGTCACACGATGAGAAGACACTTCTAATTCAACTGGAATAATAGCTTCTGAACCATAAGAAAGAGAAAACGGAGTGTGGCCGGTCGTGGACTTGTGGGTTGTTCGGTAAGCCCATAAAGCCATAGGAAGTTCATCGACCCACTTGCCTCCGGCCTTTTCCATTCATTTCATCAGAATATACTTTATAACTTTATTAACAGCTTCGATTTGTCCATTCGCTTGAGGGTGTGCGACCGCGGAGAATTTCTTCTGAATGTGGAATCGTTGACAGAAATCCTTAAATTCAACACTGTCGAATTGTGTCCCGTTATCAGTGATGATAGTATGTGGGAGACCTCGGCAGATGATGTTGCGCACTACAAAGTTGATCACCTTCTTTGTTGTGATTGTAGCAAGGGGTTCGGCTTCCGCCTACTTGGTAAAGTAATCAACTGCTATGATGGCGTACTTCGCACCACCTTTGGATAAAGGTAGAGAGCCAATAATGTCAATGCCCCATACTGCAAATGGCCATGGACTGACCATCTGAGTTATTTCGGTAGGTGGGGCTCTTGGAATCCGAGCGTGCTTCTGGCATTTGTCACATTTTCTAGCATAGTCCGATGCATCGTGGTTTATGATTGGCCAATAGTATCCATATCGGAGCACTTTCTTGGCAAAAGCTTGTCCCCCGGTGTGATCACCACATTCTCCTTCGTGCACATCATGCAACACTCGTTTGATTTAATCGTGAGCGATACACCAGAGTAAAGGAACAGAGTACCCTCTTCTATACATAACTCCATTCTGAATAGTGAACCGTGAAGCTTTTCGAAGAATCTGTCTCTTTTCACTCTTGCACTCTGGCAGGGTTCCATGCTCGAGATAATTTTTGAACGGAGTCATCCATGACTCCTTATCGGGAATAGCCTCGAATACCCAATCTGTCTCCATACGGTCGATGCTCGAGGAAGCTAACGTCTCTACGGGAACGAGTCCCATTTGTTGTGCCTCGTTTGTACTGGCTAACTTTGCTAATGAATCGGCTTACTGATTGCGCTCTCGGGGTATGTAGTAGATGGCATAATAATCGAACTAATTCAGTATCTCCTGGACTTGAGCTAAGTAAGCAGCCAGCCTTTGGTCTTTGGCCTGGTATTCCCCTCGAACTTGACACACGACCAATTGTGAATCACAATAAATCTCCACAACAATGATTCTCAAATCTCTGGCAAGTCTCAATTCGGAAAGTAAGGGTTCATACTCAGCTTCGTTGTTGGTCGCCCGAAAATCAAACTTTAAAGCATAGCATATAGATCGACCTTCAGGAGTTTCAAGCACAACCCCTGCACCTGAGCAACAGTCATTTGATGCACCATCAATATGCAACTTCCAGATATACTTGGGAGATTCACTAGTTTCGGGCAAGTCCTCTGGGATGGTAAATTCAGCTGTGAAATCTACTAGGACTTGTCCTTGAATGGCTCGCCTTGGGGTGTAAATAATGTCAAACTGACTCAACTCGATATTCCATTTGAGTAACCTACCAGACGTCTCAGGCCGCGTAATGACCTGTCGTAATGGCTGGTCCGTGTAAACGATGATAGGATGAGCCTGGAAATAAGGACGGAGCTTCCTTGAGGCAATAACAAGACAATAAACCAACTTCTTTAGCTTCGAATAATTTCTCTCAGCTCCGGCTAGTCGTTTGCTAATATAGTAGACCGACTTTTGTATTCGGTCTTCCTCCCAAATTAGGGCAGCACTGATTGCGTTTTTTGATACAGCCAAGTAAATGTAAAATTTCTCATGATCGATAGACTTTGACAAAATTGGTGGTGTGGAGAGGTGTTGAATTAGTGCTCGGAATGCGCCCTCACATTCCGTAGTCCATTCAAAGTTTCGTTTCCCTTTTCGGATCAAGGGAATGCATTTGTCAGTAGATTATGAAATGAACCTACTCAGTGCTGCCACTTTCCCGTTGAGGCTCTAGACTTGCTTTATAGTCCTCGGAGTTTCAAGGTTTCAAATCGCCCACATCTTTTTGGGATTGGCTTCGATTCCTTGAGCGTTGATGATAAACCCAAGGAATTTTCCTGATGCGACCCCAAAGTGACATTTCAATGAATTAAGCTTCATTTTGTATTCTCGGAGGATATTAAACATTGACTCTAGGTCTTTGATATGACCAGTGGAAATGACTTGACTAGCATGTCGTCCACGTATACCTCCATGGTTTTTCCAATCTGGTTAGCGAACATCCGATTAACTAACCGTTGATAAGTTGCCCCGGCGTTCTTGAGTCCAAAAGGCATAACTTTATACCAGTAAAGCCCCATATTGGTTACGAAGCTGGTATGCTCCTGGTCGGGAAAGTGCATGGGTATTTGATTGTAGCCAGAATACGCATCCATGAAGGAAAGGAGTTCATGTCTAGCCGTTGAATCTACGAGCTGATCGATTCGAGGAAGTGGAAAACTGTCTTTAGGGTAAGCTTTATTCAGATTGGAGTAATCGATGCATGTTCTCCATTTCCCATTTGGCTTTCGGACTAGTACAGGATTTGACACCCATTCCGGATAATGCATCTTGAATAAATCCATTCGATTTAAGCTTGTCTACCTCTTCCTTAAGGGCGGCATATCTCTTTGGATCCATACCACGCCTTTTTTGTTTGACCGGGACGTGCCGCGAGTCAATGTTCAATGCGTGGCTCGCGATGCCCGGCGAGATCCCACACATGTCATAATGCGTCTATGCAAACACGTCAAGGTTTGCCTGGAGAAATTCAACCAATTCCTCTTGCATTTGTTGGCTTAGCTGAGATCCAATCTTTATCATTCTAGAATCATCGCTATCATCGATCAGGACATTGATCGTCAGTTCAACCAGAGAAGCTTGACTGTCTTTACTTTCGTCTTCACTTTCGGTATCTCTCAGGTCAAGATCTCTTTGGAATTGGTTGGGGTGCCCGGGCTTAGGCCCAGGCGTCAATTGTCAATTTTCAATAAAGCGGACGCAGAGAGATTCCTCTACGCCCTTTCCTTTCTCTCTTCGCTGCGCATCTCGCAGCTCAACAACATAATAGGCTTGCCCAACAGCCTGATCTCCCTGAACAACTCCAACCCCATGATTGGTGGGGAACTCCAGAGTCTGACACCATGAGGCAATCGCAGCCCTAAACTCAGCTAGGGCAGGTCGGCCCAAGAAAGCATTATATGACGAGTCTATATCCAACACCACAAATTGTAACATCCGGACTCTCCGGCGTTCTCCAATTCCTAACTCCACCGCAATTCCACCACTCCAGTGGGTATGGTCTTTCTCCCATTGAAGCCATGGATACGGTACTGTCAGGGTTTCAAATCTTTAGTCTCCATTTTCATCTGGTCATAGGCTCGCTTGAACAATATATTCATAGAACTTCCACTGTCTACCAAGATCCTCTTCATCCAAGCAGGACCTACTTGAGCTGATATGACAAGTGGATCGATGGTTGGGGCTTCGATCCTGTCGGCATCTCTGTCTCGGAAGACGATGTCGTCAGTCATCATCTTCTGTTGCTTGGCCGGAGCCTCATCTTCCAAACTACTACAACACTCGAAGCTCGCATGCCTAATAGAACTGGCATACGACTCCATTTCCTTCCAGCTTCGATCGGCTGGATGAGGACCACCACTAACAGTATTTATCACTAACCTCTCGATGGTATGAGCGGGTTCCTCCCGTCTTGCCTGACTCGGTACATGATTCTGATTTGATAGGCCCGCATCTCCAGATTGCGGCGCTCGTACGAACTGCTCCAACTTCCTCTCTCTTATCAATTTTTCGATGAGATCCTGCAAGTGACGACACTCATTCGTGTTATGGCCGTAGCTTTCGTGGAATCTGCAAAACTTCCCTGCTTGAATCTGTTTCTCCTATGACTATTTCAGAGCAGGTTTCTTATACTGAATAGTATTGCAGGTCTATGAATACACATTTTTCAGTGACGTATTCAAAGGAGTATAATTATCAAACATAGGAGCCTTACGTCGTGGACCACAATTCTAATCCCGTTTCCTATTTTGATTACCATTACCTTTCTGCTGATTTTGTTTATTCAGAATGTTCAATTGCACCTTCCCTGAGCTCTCCCCGGATTGTTTAACAGCAACATTACTCTGAATTCCTTCCATACTAGGCCCCGCGTCATCCTTTTTCCTAGACTGTTTCGCATCCTCCATTCTCAAGAATTGGGCTGCCTTAGAATAGAAACGGTCCAATGACGCAGGAGGTTTTCCGGCCAACCAGTTACCGAACTCAGAATCGGGATCAATCCCTTTAGTCAATGCCATTAGAATGGAGTTATCATTAGGGTTGCTGATTTCAGCGCATGCAGCATGAAATCTCTCCAGATAACGTCTGAGCATCTCTCCCGGAGCTTGAGTGACACTAGACAAAGTATTAACATCTTCCGGTCTTGCGACATGCATGCGAAACTGCTCAATAAACTTTGTTGCCAACTGATCAAAACAAGAGATAGATCGGGGTGGTAAAAGGGTAAACCACATAGTTGCTATGCCCCTAGAGAGCTCAGGAAGCTTCGGCAGTTAACGACATCATCAGCTCGTGCAGCATTCATCAACCATTCATACTTCAGGATATGTTGATTAAGATCAGAGCTCCCTTCATAAACAGGTAAAGTCGGCATCCTGAATCGCCGAGGTGGTTCAGCATAGAGTACCTCATCGGTAAAATGGGTATGACTCTGGGAGATTCCCCAATCGTCATTGCTAAGACCCTGACTTTCACGGATCATTTGACGGATCATCGTCGGAATGTCGGGCATCTGGACATTTTGAGCATGTTGAGCCAATGTGTGGTCGGGTTCCACAATGCGAGGAGGGGCCGGTCGCTGTCGACGGTCCATGTCTCAACTCTTTAGTTCTATGTATTCGGGGACATAAGGCTCAGGAGTATGGTTGCGTTGGCGGTGGGCCAGATCCGTTCGATTCCGAGCGTCAACTCCCAAATCGGTAGTAGTGGTAGTGCGGTTGTCAGTAATATGATATAGGGTAGCGCCTCCTCGGGAGGAGGGTCCAGTCTGATGGCTGGTTGACGGGCCAACTCTCGGTTGTCCAAGACTCAGTGTATGTTGATGCCCAGTGGCCTGTGTGTAACTTTCGTCCAGTCGCGGGCTCGTGGATCTACGATGGTAGTCAGAAGAGGCTGAACTTTCAGTGGATGAATAGGAAGCCTGATCCCTTTTGGATCTCCTTCGTCTTTGCCGATTTAGCTAGTTGGTCAATTCCGCATTAGCACGGAGCTATTGAGTGAGCTGTTGGCGGCTCTGTGTTAGTTCTTGCATTAGCATTTGGAATTATTCCCTGGTTACAGGGCCTTGCGGATCTGATGGTCTGGCAGCATTCTGGTCGGCAGGAGGTGGTTGTACGGGGTTTTGTCTGTCCCGTCCTTCTGGATCTGCGGTAGTTGAGGTAGTCCTTGTGTTAACCATGATGGATAGCGAAGCTCTATCCTAGACTTGATGCAAATCTGAATAGGATGGAAGAACTTTTAACTTGAATCTGGATCTTCTTCTTAGATTTATGCAATCCGATATCGATAGTAGATCCAACGAGCAGGAGAAAAACTGGGTTTACTCAATGAAAGCACCAAAGTGTTCGTACCAAAATTGGGCACAACACTCTTCGGAAGTGTTTGAAGAGATAAAATGAAGAAAGTAAACGTAAAAAGAGGATTACCTAACAAACACTCCAGACAATAATCAGAAAAATAGCAAAAGAACATAGAGATTTAGAGTGGTTCGGCTTGTTGCCTACGTCCACTATGAAATGATTGACTTTTATTAACTTTTGCTTGTTGGTTACATCGGATTACAACAATAAATTTCGAGCACTATAGTGATTTTTGAGTGCAACAATGGTTTCGACAGAATCTGGACGTCATAGAGCCAAAAGGTCCCTTTTCTGTAGGTTCTGGGCCGCTATTTATAGGCGTAGGTTGCAAATATCTCGCTTGAATCTCGGGAGACCTCTTCTGGCACGTGGGTAGGCCCATGCAATCGATCCCATGCGGTGTGCACTCGATCTGTGATCGATACGAACGAATTTCATATCGATCGTAATTTGGTCCAATCGAGTCGTGATCGATCTTGAACATTCTTGAGGATGTACGTAAGCTCCTGTGAAAATTTCGTAGCATTTGGACTTGTAGATGGTGAGTTATGATCGATGCAAATTCGAATTAATCAAAGGCTGTTTTCTTCGTATCGATGCCGTTCGCATCGATCTGTTTTGGGCACGTGCTCCCAAGTTGACGTGGCGCTTGATTTCTGGATCGATCCACTTTCAACGCCGAATCGACCGAGTCTTTCCAATGTTTTATGCCTCGTTCATATCGATGCATTTTGGCCTTGTTCGTATCGATCCGCTATATTTTCTATTCGTACTGATGTTTTTGCTCTGTTCGTATCGATCCTCATAGGTCACTTCGTATCGGTAGCTGGGGCAATTTCGTAGCGATAGTTGAGGGTCATTTTAGTATCATTCGTTTGATGTTTTACTCGTATCGATCGTTGATCGATCGATATGAGCTATGCAATCGCGATCGATACGAATCGACTCCAATTGATGAATACGAAGTTGAGTGTACGTGATGGATATGACAACAGATAACTGATGGATGCGAAGCGATGTTCATTGATGGATACGAACAACGACTAACTGATGGATACAAACAGATGAAGCTTGATGGATGCGAACAAAGCCTTTCAGTTGATGGATACAAAGAGTGCAGTTTCAGATGGATGAAAGCGAAACCGATGCGAAGAGAGCGATGTGATGGATACGAACGAATCTATTTCTTTGGCTTGCATCGATCATATCTTGAGCATACGGACTCGGATTGACTTGAAATTTGGAACGTTGGCTTCCATAGCTTTGCATGTCGTGTCATGTTGATTGTAGCTTGATCCGAACTCAAACAAAATTCGTCGATATTCATAGTGAGCCTAAATATAACCGATCTTCGGGATGAAATGTCCTCAGTTTTCAGTTAAGTTCTTGGTGTTACGGCCTTTCCAAAAGGCGGGATAACACTATGACTTCCCTAACATCAGCATTAGGGGACTTAATTCGCCCACCAGGAATGGTGATGACATTCCTCCCACTAGTAAAGGGGAAAACACTCTTATGAGCAAGGCTATAATAACTGGTCCGTCGGGGGGGGGGGGGGGGGCACTAAGACACTCACAATCACGTCCACTTTACTGCATGATTTTCATCTATCTTTTATTTTCTAGTCACTTATACACTCTTGTTTGGTTTGTAGGTGCTATGTTTCATTCCTGTGCCTTCGATTGCTTGAGGGGCTCCTCAACATAGTATGAATCCAGTCGCGGTCCAGACTCGAGTAGGCGCCGAGAGAGAGATGACAGCCGGGAAATAAGTCATCACTCAAGGGATTCTTCATCTTCTAAACATAAGTCCCAACCTCAATCGTCTCATCAGGAAGTTCAGCCAATCTTCCTGTACATAGTGGAGATCAGACTTCTTCCCATGCTCCCAAAACCGCTGTGCCGCTTGAGCATTATTCAGGTTCATTTGGTTCTCGATAGTCCCGCGATTGTAGGTCGAGCAAATGCCCAATTGCTACTTCTGATCCAGCTCTGGCTACTATGGCTCCTGAGGTCTCTACGACGGAAAGATTGGCCGAACTTAAGGTCAATTTCCCAAAAAATTTCTTTGATGGGCTGAAGTTTCCTCCTTTTATCCATAAAAATCCAGGGAGCGCTAAAGCGAGTTCACTTGCATGCATCACTGATGTTTTTGTGTAGCATGAAGCATTCCAGCATTTAGTTGAGAAAATCTCTAAGGTGTCTATCAAGATACAACATAAAGTTGATTGCCTTAAGCTAGAGGCGATACATGATAAAGACATAATTAAACATCAGGATGATGAGATCTCGGAGTTGGCAAGGAAGCTAACCGCGACAGAAAAGAGCGCTAAAGAAACATCCGAGGTGGTTAGTCATCTGGAAATGACTCACAAAAAGGAGCTGGATGTTGCCCTCAACCATAGCAGTGTGCTTGCTTTGGATAAAGATACACTGCAAAAAGGGAAAAACACTCTAGCCCGCCGCATTGAGGAACTCGAAGAACTCCTTAAGAAAGAGAAGGAAGAAAAACTTGAAGCTCGGGAGGAGTCTCAATGATACTGTGAAGAGTCCGTCGAAGCCCAGGGACTGAAAATCAAACTTGACGAGCAACTCGCTAAAATTGAAGTCCTCAAGGAAGAGGCAAAGGAAGCTAGCCGTAATGAAGTTAGAGAACAAATCGATACCCAGTTGGAGGATGCCAAAGAAGCTTGCTGGAATGAGATTAAGGACATGTTCGACCCTTTAATTGTTGAATATAATGCTAAAGTCCTAATCCATCGTGATTTGAGTTTTCTTGGAGAGGGATATCTCGAATCGCTCGTCGAGGCTTGGGAATATATTATTGAAATGAAGAAGAAAGCTCTTGGTGAAGCTGATTTAGATGAAGAGAGACTGGTACGGGAAATTCTTCGTGGGGATGAACCTTTAGATCTTACCGCGGCCAGGCTCCGATACTTTGATACTTTTGCACCCTCTGGCAAAGGGAAAAACATCGCCGAAGCTTCGGAGTCTGATCCCAAAGGCCCCCCTTCACTTCAAACATCCGAAGCATCAGTTTCACTTGGCCCAGGACTGGATCTGAGCTATGATCTGGACAGACTCGGTTATCAATCAAAGGCATTGATTCCTATTTAAGAGGGGAGCACTCTGGCAATAACTGAAAGTCAGCTGGACACATGTATCTCGCTTTACTCTCCATTATTTGAGAGGTTTCGTTACTCATGCCCAATTGAAATGGGCTTATTGTCTTGTTCCCGTGAATCTACAGGTCTTCCGGGTCCCATTCAAACTCCAGGAAGCGTTGTCGTCGTGGAGCAACAACCGAAAGTTACTGAAATTCCAACGGTTACTGACATTCTTCGGCCCGATCCTCAAGTTATTGAAGCACTAGATAACGAAAAAGCCGACGACTAGCTGCTGCCAGATGAATTAGATGACGTTGTGATCACTGGTGCCTCCGAACGTACCGATGAGCTTAGCTTGAAGGAGCGCATCGAGAGAGAGGAGTTATTGAAGAAAAAAGCTAAAGCTGAACCTGCTGACATGGATGTCGATGATTCGAATCTTGCCCCATTGCAAGTTATTCCATCCGACGGGTCGGTTCTCGAAGAACCCCCTTCAACCTCTGAAAGCTCTCCTGCCAAGGGTGGTAAAGGATCAAAGAGAAGGACATGCAGAAGCTTGGGTGGTGCCACTGCCAAGAAATCCAAAAGAGAAAAGGGGCAAAAGTAATAGCCATCACTTCGGCTTAATTTGTATATAAATTGTTTAGCTATTTTTCTTTTTGTTGGGGCCCCCGCTTGTGGATAAACTTGTACTACGATTTACAAGTTTGATGTGAAAATAAAAGTTCTTTATTTTCTATCGAACTCTTATTTGAATTTTCTATAAGTAATCGAGCTATTACTTTTTCCATTCAATGTACTTGTAATTCATTGCTCGTTAATTTGGATAATAAACCGTTACTTTTCACTTAAGGCTCCATGTGGTCGTGGCCTCAAGTTGTATCAAACACTGGGCTCGAGCCCACGTATTACGCCGTCGGATTCAATAGTTTGAATGATTATACTCCTTCCCCCGCTTTCGGATAGCAGAGTTAGATAATGAATGGTCGAACTCCATCCTTCGCGAGTTTATTATCCTCCTGTCGGTTTCATCTTAGAGTTTATGGAGTAATGAATGGTCAAACTACACTCATCTATTTATTTATACTCATATCCCCACTCTGGGGATAAGATTTAGTTGGCAGGTGATCAGATTGCAACCAATTCGTGTTTATACTCTAGTCCACATTCTGGGGACTTAAAGTTATTTTGAAAATAGTCGGACTGTACTTTCCTTAATTGATTGATTTGCCCCCAAGTCCAAGGTTTAACTTAGTGAGCGATCTATCGTATCATGATCGCTTTTGATTAATGTCCGTCCCATCGCCTGGTAAGATTAATTTGGTTATCATATGGTCGAGTCACATTCATTCCTTAATAGGTATTCCATACATCAGGTTGTGAGCAAGAATCATCAAATGAACGGTCGGACCATATTTTTTTTTTTTAGTCCAATCGCGATCTTATGTAATCGACTGGCTCCAAACTCTGAGAACCTACTCGAACATGTCAATATTAGTTAGTCGGGTATCATAACTAATATGTAATGCTATAGTAAACATAGATATGAAGGAAATTTCAAACTTTATTTGCCAAATGGAAAGGAATGACATAATTTGTCTTATTATATCAGAAATTGAATACAACTGAATGAAAAAGAATAAATTAAGTGAAACAGCATCGTAAATGCTCGCTATTCCACGCCCTTGGGAATGTGATGCTATCAACAATCGCTAGCTTGAAGGTTCCCTCTCCAAGCCTCTGTTCAATGACACATGGTCCTTCCCAAGTGTGATACATGTGTGACGGGGTAGGAAAAACCTATTTCAAGACGAGATCGTCGATTTCAAAGGTTCTAGGTCAGACTTTAGTGTTGTAGTATCAGGCGACTTAGTGTCAATGTGCAGCTGCCCTCAAATCAGCTTCTTTGCGCTTCTCATCTTCAAAGTCTAGAGATTCTATGTGGTGATCTCTACTCATTCTGGGATCGTAGTAGGTTACTCGATGAGAAGGGACTTCGAGTTCAATAGGAATGACGGCTTTGGAGTCATAAGCAAGGGCGAATGGAGTATGGCCAGTCCCAGACTTGTGTGTGGTTCTGTAAGCCCATAATGCCATTGGGAGTTCATCCACCCACTTGCCTCTAGCATTTTCCAAGTGCTTCTTCAGAATGGACTTTATGATTTTGTTTACAGCTTCAACTTGCCCATTTGCTTAAGGGTGAGTAACCATCGCAAATCTCTTTTCAACCTGATGCCGACGACAGAAATATTTGAATTCAGTGTTGTCGAATTGGGTCCCATTATTAGTTACAATGGTTCATGAAAGGCCAAAATGACAAATGATTTTCCGGACAAGGAAGTTGATCACTTTCTTTGTTGTGATCATGGCTAAAGATTCTGCTTTAGCCCATTTGGTGAAGTAATCAACCGCGATGATGGCCTACTTCGCACCACCTTTAAAGATTGGTAAGGAACCGATAATATCTATGCCCCATATGGCAAACGACCATGGGCCGACCATTTGTGTGATTTCCGTCGGCGGTGCTCTCGGAGCTTTAGCATACATCTGGCACTTATCACATTGCTTAGCGTAATCAACAACATCTCGGTAGACAGTCGGCCAATAATACCCATAACTGAGTATTTCTTTGCTAAGGTTTGCCTCCCAGTGTGATCGCTACATTCCCCTTCATAAACTTCCTTTAGGACTTGTTTTATTTCATCATGAGTGATAAATCAGAATAGGGGAATGGAAAAACCCTTTCTATACACGACTCCTTCCTGAATGATATACCGTGAAGCTTTGCGGAGGACTTGTCGCCTTTCATTCCTCCATTCGGAAAGGACTCCCTGTAGCAAATAGTCTTTAATCGGAATCATCCACGACTCCTTCTAAGGCTCCATTTCTAGTACCCACTTGATTTCCATCTGGTTTATGCTCGGAGCATGTAGTACTTCGACTGGGACCAAGTCCATTTGTTGTGCTTCCCCAGTGCTAGCAAACTTTGCCAATGAGTCGGCCTCTTCATTTGATCCTGAGGAATGTGCATGATGTCATAATACTCAAAGTCAGTCAACAACTCTTGGACTTAGATAAGGTACGGAGCAATTCGTTGTCCTTTAGCTTGGTAACCTCCCCTGACTTAGTATACTACCAACTGTGAATCGCAAAAGATTTCAAGAGATTTTATCCCCAATTCTCTAGCATGTTTGAGTCCAACAATCAGAGCTTCATACTCAGCTTCGTTGTTCATTGTAGGGAAGTCAAGCTTCAAAGCGTAGCAAACTGATCGATCTTCCGGGGTTAGTAGCATGATTCCGGCTCTAAAACAACGATCATTGGATGCTCCATCCGTATACATTTTCCATCGAATAGTAGGGGCTCTACCACTCTTCGGAAGATCATCTTGTATAGTGAATTCTGCTATAAAGTTCGCCAGTGCCTGTCCCTGGATGGCTCACCGAGGAAGATAAGTGATGTCAAATTGACTTAGTTCGATGTTCTACTTGAGTAACCTTCTAGACGTCTCAAATCACTGTAGGACCTGTCATAATGGCTGATCGGTGTAAACATTAATGGAATGAGCCTAGAAATAGGGGCGGAGCCTTTGGGAAGCAATCAGCAAGCAGAACGCCAATTTCTCTATCTTTAGATAGTTCCTTTCAGCTCTTGTTAATCGCTTGCTAATATAATATATCGATCTCTTGACTCGATTCTATTTACGAAGCAGTGCGGCTCTTATAGCGTGCACCGACACGACTAAGTAGATATACAAGTCTTCGTGATCCTTCGGCTTTGACAAGATGGGAGACCCCTCCAAGTGGTTCACCAAAGCTCGGAATGCATCTTCACACTCCTGCATCCATTCAATGTTCCTTTTCTCTCTTCTAATCAAGTCGAAGAAAAGAATGCATTTATCAGTAGCTCTGGAAATAAATCGACTTAGGGCGACAATCTTCCCATTTAGGCTCTATGCTTGTTTGATGGTCTTTGGTGCTTGGATGTTGCGAATTGCTCGAATCTTCTGGGGATTAGCTTCGATTCCGCGAGCATTGACGATGAAACCCAAGAACTTTCCTGATGTAATGCTGAAAGAACATTTCGGAGGATTGGTCTTCATTTGTAATATTGGAGGATATCGAACATCTCTACTAGGTCTCTAATGTGGTCGCTTGATCGTCTTTACTTCAAGAGCATATCATTCACGTATACCTCCATCGTCTTTACAATTTGATCTTTAAACATTCAATTGACCAGGCATTGATAGGTTGCTCCAACATTCTTCAATCCAAATGGCATTACCACGTAACAATACAATCCAACGTTGGTAATGAAGCTGGTGCGATCTTGATCGGGAATGTGCATCGGGATTTGATTATATCCAGAGTATGCATCCATGAAAGATAGCAACTCATGTCCTGTGGTTGAGTCCACCAGTTGGTCGATCCTCGAAAAGGGAAAACTGCCTTTTGGACACGTCTTGTTTAAGTTCGAATAGTCAATGCACATTCTCCACTTTTCATTCGCTTTTCTTGCAAGTATAGGATTGGATACCCATTTAGGGTAGAGGGCATCATAGATAAATTTGTTGTTTTTAAGTCTATCCACCTCCTCTCTAAGTGCGACAGATCTCTCCGGATCTTTGCCACACCTTTTCTACTTCATGGGGATATGCCTCGTGTTAATATTTAATGCATGGCTCGCAATGGTAGGGGAAATCCCACATATGCCAGAGTGAGTCCAAGCGAATACGTCAAGATTCGCTTGGAGAAAACCAGCAAGTTCTTTCATCATCGGGGGGCTGAGCTGTGATCCGATCTTTAAGACCCTTGACAGGTCATCTTGGCTGGCCATGATGTCAATCGTTAGCTCAACCGGTGTAGCCTTGGTCTCTTTGGGCTCCTCCTTATCATCCCTTGGATCTACGTCTTTATAGAACCGACCGTGGCACTCGAGCCAAGGTCCAGGCGTTGGTTGTTAATCTTTGGTGGTTTGGATGCAGAGAGACTTGTCCACACCCTTACCTTTCTCCTTCCGTTGAGAATCTCTCAATTTAGCCACATAGTAGGCACGTCTGGTCGCCTGATCACCATGCACAACTCCAATAGTTATCAGTTGGGAACTTCAAATTCAAACACCACGGGGCAAGAGCTGCTCGGGATTCAGCTCGGGCTGGTCGACCCAGAAAGTATTGTATAGAGAGTCAACATCCAAGACAACAAATGGCAACATCCATACTCTCCTTTGGTCACCTTCTCCCAACTCCATGGGCAATTCGATATAAGCAACAGCTCAGTCGCAGCATTGTTAAAGCTATGAATGCGGGCTGTAGGCGATTTCAAGTCCTTGGCCTCCATCCTCATCTAATCGTAAACCTTTTTGATAATTATATTTATGGAACTTCCATAATCAACCAACATCCTCCTCACTAAGGCAGGGCCGATCATGGTCAAAATGATCATTGGGTCAATCGTCGGTGCCTCCACCTTGTCTGCATCACTATTTTTGAATACAATGTCATCTGCCATTGTATGCTACTGTTTTGCTAGAGCCCCATCTTCCGTACTCCAACAACACTCAAAATTCATATGGTTGATTGCGCTAGCATAGCTCTCCATCTCGTTGCCAGTTCTTATCAGCTGGATGCGGTCCTCCGACTATTATATTATTCACTAATCTTCCATTAGTCCGTGCAGGCTCCTCGGCCATGTGCGGCGCTTGCCCTTGGTTGGGGTCAGATGTCCCATGCCTGTCATCCTGCTGGGCTTTAACAAACTGTTGTAATTTTCTTTCTCAAATCAGTTTCTTAATAAGATCCTAGAGATGCCTACACTCATTTGTATTATGACCATAGCATTCGTGGAATCAGCAATATTTTCCTTTCTTTTGCTTCTCCGTCGATTCTTTTGGAGGTGGCTTCCTATACTACATGGTATTGCATGTAGACAAGTAGACATTCTCTAAAGATGTATTCAGTAGTGTGTAGGCATCATACATTGGAATCCTAGGATTTCCTCTTCCAGAATCCCTCTCTCGTTCACGGTTCCGATCACCGCCGTTTTTTGTTGGTTCGGTTTATTTTGGACATTTACTTAAACTTTTCTGAAACTTTCCCCATACCGCTTCACTGCAATGTTACTCTTCACTCCTCTCCACTTGGTCCCACAACATTCTTCTTCCTAGAGCACCTAGCTTCCTTTTTCCTCACAAATTGAGCTACTTTTGCATAGAAATGCTCCAATGTTGCGGGTGGTTTGACAGCTAACCAATTGCCAAAGTCAGATTCCGGGTCAATCCCTCTTATTACCACCATCAATATTGAATGGTCATTTGGATTACTGACTTTTGTGACGGCCGTATGAAATCTCTCCAAATAATCCTTCAGTCACTCTCTTAGAGCATGTATCATGCTTGGTAAGGACATTACATCTTTGGGGGCAAGTTGCATGTATACGGAACTACTCCACAAACTTTGTTGCTAAATCGTCAAATCTAGAGATTGATTGTGGGGGTAATCTCGTAAACCACATTATCGCTATGCCAAAGAGAGTAATAGGAAAACATCTTCATTTTGTTGCATCATCAGCCCATGCAGAATCCATTAGCCATTCATATCTCATGATGTGTTGCCTAGGATCAGTTTTGCCCTCGTAGGCAGGCATCGACGGCATGCTGAACCTCCTTGGATACTCTACATGTAGGATATTGTTGGTGAATGGGGTATGGCTTCTCGAGATCTCCCAATCATCATTGGTTAGCCCTTAGCTCTCCCTCATTAGCCGTCTAACCATATCCAACAAGTCCGACATTTGGATAGTTGGAGCTAAGCGGTGGTCATGCTCCACCTCACGTGAATGGTTCGGTCGATGTCTATAGGCTGTTCCATGCCTTCTTGGCTCAACATCCTCACGATGTATATCACGTACGTTCACTTCATCGTCATTTCGAGGAGGTAACTGGTATGCATCCACCTAAACTCCAGCATATGAACTAATCGCTATGACTCTAGCTTGTGCTCCAACATGAAAAGGGAAGCTTCCTCCTCTGGAAGATGGATCGGCACCGATCATCTCAACAAGCCAGATTGGTTTGCCTGTTGGTTTCCAGAAGCTCATGCATGATATCCATCAATTCTGTGATGTCTGTGTCTGTGATAATCATCTGGTGAACTAGAACTATCCGATGTAGAATAAGGGGTCGGCTCCCTCCAAGTTTTCCCACACTATTGATCTCTGAGTTGATTCATTAAATTGATGTTGGCTTGAATCTACTAGTTCAACTGTCGACAGCTATCCACTAGCTCTCTCATCGGATTATTGTAATCAGCTCTTGTGATGGAATTAGCAGGATTCTGGACATCAACTGGATTGGCAGTATTCACATCTACTGGTAGATTGCTCGGGCCTTTTTGCTGGATGTTTGCATTCTCGTTTCCTTCTACATTTTGAGAGGTAGATCTGGTGTTCCTAACCTTTGTTGATAGTTTTCCTTAGACTTTTGCAAATCTGAATAGAACGAATAAGCTTATTGAAGATAATTATGGATCTCTTCGAAGGATTTATGCAATCCAGTAGCAGCAAAGGGATCCAAATAGGGTTGAGAATTTCCCTCTCAGTGAAAGTACCAAAATATTTGCACCAAAAATTGGCACAAACACCTAATAAAGAGTTTGTAGAGAAATAAATGAAGAATAGTAAATGGAAATAGAGGGAAAAAGCAATTAAATAACCGAAAATCAAAGCAATACGAGAACATAATGATTTGTGGTGGTTCTCCATTGTTTGCCTATGTCCACTTTGAATAGATATCTTTATTAATCACTTTGTAAATTGGGTACAATAAGGATCAGATGAAAATCGTTAGTGATAATAAAGTACAAAGCAACCAGCAGCCTAAAATCCTGAAAGTGAACAATTAAGCCTGTATTTATAGAGGAAGGTGGAGAAATATCTCCTTGAAAATTCGGTAGAAGGTTCTCCAAAATCATATGGACCCATAAGAGGGATCACATGACCCAAACCCCAAGGAATAGGGATTGGTGCCCATCCCTATTTTGGAGGAATTTGGGAGTTCAATCCCTATGGGAGATTCCCTATGTTGTAATTTGCTTAGCCTCCAAGTTTCATGCCAATTGGGTTAGTAGAACTTGAGTTACTGCTCAGTCATTGTTGCAAAGTGTGTTGTTTTTTAATTTAGGCTGATCCTTATAGAGGGAAGATGACTGATCCGTCTTGCTTAATCCTTTTGAGGTGCGATCCTTAGGGTAGGCTTTCGAGGGTACCCGCATCCTGTTTCCAGAATTTCATATGCATTGGACTTATAGATCTTGAGAAATTGATTGTTTCCCATTGAGTTGCACTTATTTGGCTGAAATATGCCAATCCCTATGATTGAGAGTGATTATAGCTGATCCCTTTTCTATATTAAACTATATTCCATGCTTAGAACATTTTGCATAGCATACCTCTTGATTCCTTTCGATCACAGCTTCATAATACCATCTGTACTTGACTTCTGGACCCCACAATCATCGCTTTGGACTTACTGGCCTTGATGACAGTCTAATCTAACTTGTCCAATCAATTCAGATATAGCTGGGTCAAAGTGCCGGATAATAGATAGTATGTGTATAGAGGTGGGGTGTTTACAAATATGCAAGTATGTGTGTGTTTATATATATATATATATTTATTTATATATGCGCCCATACATCAATATGCACCATCCATATCAAAGTGCAAGTAAACAAACATATCCATTAATACAATCAGTAAACACAATTACAAAGGAAAAATAAATAGCATATATAAAATTATCTAGCATAAATTAGAACACCAACTATGAGAATCTATCCGAGGTTGGAATGTATATACATACAATCCAACACAGTATAAACTAAATTGGTGTAATCCAAACGAAGCAACTATAGCAACCAAAACATGTCATAAGGACATGCATGCAATCAATCCCAACATCCATACATCCACGACCATTTTACCTGGCTAGCTAAAGCAACCACGCAAACAAAAAATGACCCAATGAGTAAACTAACCTACAAACTAACCGAAAGAGAAACCTATTGGAAGAGAGCTCGTGATGGGAAACTCTGATCATCTCCTCGAGCTCCATCATACTTCTATCCAACCTTTTCCCTCACCGTATTTGACAAACTTCATTTTATCATATTTATTCTGTATCATATCAAGTCATACAGAGTATTATAGACTCCATCTCTACATTCACCTCATAAGCTGACCC
The DNA here is from genome assembly GCA_030737815.1 of Allium fistulosum. Classification (NCBI taxonomy): domain Eukaryota; kingdom Viridiplantae; phylum Streptophyta; class Magnoliopsida; order Asparagales; family Amaryllidaceae; genus Allium; species Allium fistulosum. The sequence goes on along the minus strand of CM060903.1, from coordinate 767,052,019 downwards.
ATCTCTACTATAATCGCTAAATTGTCAACGTAAGTTAGCATATGAGACAAACAGAAAATGTGTGTGAACAATCACAAACCTTTCAAAAAGACTACTCAACCGTGCTAACTTCCCTACTCTCTATAAAATCGAGAAAGGCCTAATAACTTATGGTGCCAGCTTTCCAACAAAACATATCTCAATAGCGAGTCCTTCACCTACCTAGCTGCCCACTGCGAATGTAACAACCTTGCTTTCTACGTTGTAATAATAAATAAATTTAATCAAAATAAAATTGTTCGAGTTCAATATTTGATAATTAATTTTTTGAAAATAAATTTTAATTAATTAAATTCTGTTTAATAAATGTTTTGATTTAATAAATTAAATTAATAAATTATTTTTGGAAAAATTTATTGGATTGAATGCAGTTTTAGATTATACTTTGTAAAATAAAGTGTGCACCAATTTAAACTAAATCAAAATTTACTTACAAATAAATATAAGAGTTATTTAAAAAGGAAAGAAAAGAAAATTACTTTATTTCCTTCTTCTATTTTCTAAAGCATTCTCCTTTTTGTGGTAGGTGCAAGCCCGTGCTCCCTCAACTATTTGAAGCCAGCCCTAATTCCTCTATTCAACGCAACCAAATTAAAAAAATTGAAATCAAAATCGCGCTCGAGGCACATGATACCAAGCATGGCGATGTCAATTATAGCAAGCGGGAAGATGGCGGAATCGACCCTATCACGACCATGCGATGGTAGCAGGCGATGGCATGTGTTAGTTGTATTGGCGATGTATGATGAGATGTAGCGGCGTTGGCGAGCGTGTCGGGCGGTGGTAGGCAGTCGTGCCTTGGAGCGTGAGTGATGAAGTGGATGTGCATGTAGTGTCGCTGAGATGGCTTCAAGCGATTGCATCAGAACATGAATTGAGGTGATGCCTAGGTTGAAGTGCAATATCTATGGCCGATGAAGGTGAGGAGGAGCTGATTTGTTCAAGCATGCAGCTGTAGCTTGATGGACTATGAACTGTTGGCATGCGTATAGACGTTGGTTGCTATCGTGTCAATTTTTCAATGGCAGGTTATGCGATGGGTATAGGGAAATTCACCATTCCATCCATCAATTCGTTGAGTTTCTAACTCACAACTATATATATAATCCCATTTTTCCTATGAATTGTTTGGTTGAATCAATTGATTTATTTGATTGTGTATGATTGTTGTTGTTTGGATTATTGGGTATATTGGAATTGGAATTGGATGATGTTGTAATAGTTATGTTAGTTGGAAGTGTCAGTTTACAAATGGAACTCTTTCTGTTTGTGAATTGAAACAATATATATCTACATATATTTATCCCTATATATATATACTTATATGGATGTTTGGTTGATACGTTTGTGAAATAAATTTACTCCATAATTTATATATTTATTGTTAACTGGGTTTTCAACCAAGCAGAGATTAAAGGGAATCAGAACATCAAGGAAAAGACAAAACGACTTGAAACTTGGCAGACATGCTTAGAAAAGGGAAAGAAGAGATCCTGGAAAGTTCCACCCCAAGATTGCCTTAGGAAATCACTCGACACAGACTCATTTCACTCGGTGCTGACTCACTTTTTGACCTCTAACCGACTCATCAACTTCATACAACCTATTTTCTACTTCCTAGAGTGTGCCTAAGTGTTTTCATTAGATTTTAACTACCTATCATCAAGATTGAAGAGAGAACAACTCAAGTAGCAATACAATGCAAGTGATGAAGGAACTATCACTAAAGTAAACCAAATCACTGGAGAAAAGTCATGAAACACATCTACTCGAAGATAGAAAGGAGGTGCAAATGGGGAGGAGTCATTTCGACTTAAGGAAATAATTTTGTATCGAGTCATTTGACTCGATACCGAGTGATTTATTCAATTCGTATGACTTTGAGTCATCTTATACAACCCTAGGCCGACATCTGGACTCTGCTCTAACTGAACTTCTAGCCCAATAGACTGTTTCCCCAATAAATACAAACCATGGAGCAATTAAAAGAGGATTGGATTTCTACCATCACTATGTGGAAGCTCTGCCTCTTCTGCATCTTCTATCTCCACACAATAGTCACCAAGGCATCTACTTTAGGCAATTCTAGGAATTATGATCCGTCCAACCCCTATACTAGTGACTTATTCTCTTTCAAATCTCTTGTAATCTCAAAAAACTATATTAAATCTATAAGCAACAAAGCTATAAATTGGAGGTAGGCCATTGATTGCCGAACCACTATAAAATATTATGTTTCTCTATTTTATTTATGTAATTTTTCTTTTATTTCAACTGTTATCTACTAGATCTAGGTCTCATAGGTTCTCTACAATCTGTTCTTGAGAGTTGATCAATTTTTGGCATTAACATTTTGGTGCTTTCACTGTGAAAACTGAACCTTGGCTTTGATCTAGCTCTTAACTTTGGATTGAATAAGGTCTAGAAGTTAGATCGAAAAGTTTGCTTGGAGAAATTGAAGATTTGATATTCCAATGGCTCCAAGGAAAGGAAAATCTACATCTAGAAGATCTATAGGAGCATCGGTTGGTGACGAGGAAGTAAACACCCACAAAATAGAAGTAAACAATGGAAATTCGCTACATTGATCTTTTGCTCAATAGGAAGTTGTTACTAAAGGAGAGCTTAATCAGATTATCAACGAGCTTAATCAGAAATTTATTGATAGTCAAATAGCTCTCAGGGATAAGATGGATGCGTTGCTAACTTTGTAGCCACCAATGACAAGGAGAACTAGAAGGGAGCCCTCTCCTGCAATAGGACAAAAAAAATTCCCTTGTTTCTGGCCTAAATATGAGGAATGGAAAGCAAAAATATAAGAAAGCAACTATCTGAGTTGCAAGGGATGTTGAAGAAGGAAGTAGGGGGTTCTCCCTGTAAGGAGACATGATGGTACCGAGCCAAAACAACTTGGTACCAGCCCGAACTTTGGGATGAACACTCCTCGTGAAGGCGACGCTGTGCTCGTTTCTGACTCTAAAGATGGTGTGCAGCTTGATGGTGGAAATTTGGAATTGAATACTGGTATTAGCAAACAGAATGCCGAGGCTGGAACACAAACTACCAGGGCAGGACCAACTGCACAACAATGGAACGCTGTAGGAGTGGTTCTCTCAAAGAAAGGAGAACCTAGGTTTCAGTTGGCAAACGAAGATCATTTGCGGAGTCAAACGCTTAGGGTAGCCCCTGACAGCCGACCTGTAGACCACCGCGCCAACGAAGAATACATCGCTGACATGATCAAACGTTTAATGGAAGAGAGCAGGAGTAGGAAAAATGAAGACCAGGGTTCTGCGTCAAGCCGAACCTCCTTTACGGCAAACTTTATAAGAGAAGAATATCCTCGAAGATTCACCATGCTGACTATGCCATCATACAATAGAACAATGGACCCTAAACATTACTTATTTAAATGCGAATAGCATATGAATGGAGCTAGAGCTACGGATGCTATCCATTGTAGGTGTTTCCCTATCTTCTTGGAAGGAGTCACTTCCATGTGGTTTACAAGACTCGTATTGAAGTCTATTTCCACTTTTGATGAGTTGGAAAGAAATTTTCTGGAATAGTTTAGACTCCATAATGCATGATTGAAGGATGTGATGTCCTTATCTGGCTTCTCTCAAGGGCCCAATGAGTCACCAGAAGCTTTCTTGAACCGGTTTAACACCGTGGTCACTGGGTGAGCAATCCAAAGGACAACATGATATTTATGGCTTTGGTCTAAGCTATTCATACGAACACATTGGTAATTGGATTAAAATGAAGCAACCAACTACCATGGAAGAATTCCACTAAAAGGTGAACCAATTTTAAGGCTGGAAGATGCAAGTATGGTTGAAGGCAAAACCATCGATGAGCAACCAAAGGAGGCGATTTAGAGTGATGTTCCAGTTAAATAGGATGGAAACGGTTCTTCAACAACTGTAGGAGGTGCATGAAAGAATGCAAATCAGAAAAAGAGGAACCATATTTCCAGTATGCGTGATGGGAACGGAAAACGTCCGAGGAATCTAAGGCCTAAAGACTATAGACCATTAAATGATAGTTTGAAAAACATTTACCTTACCACTTAGGGAACCGAGCTATACAACAAGCCGCCTAAGTGGGAAGTGTCCGGGCGGCAAAAGAGATTGGGGAAGTTTTGCCGCTTTTACGAGACTCGTGGCTATAACACAAATGAGTGTTAGCACCTAAAAGACTTGATTGAGGAACTGATAAGGAACAATAGGCTCCAGCAGTACGTAAAGAAGCTGCAAAACCCTGATCAACCCGCTGGACCCCAATCACCGACGCTTAAGGAAATCTATCTGCACCCAGCAGAGAATGGCCCAAGCGAATAGACCAAAGGCTGGTTATAAACACCATCACTGGAGGGAGCTCGTCCAGTGTAGAAGAGTTGGGGCGAGATGGAACGATATGTTAGTTCTCTAAGGCATGCCCTTCAGGAGAGCTGCTACGCCATCTAGGACAGAGCTTTGGCAAAGCCACAAAGAATGATCATCGATGACATCATGTTCCGGAATCAGGATACTGAAGGCATAAAAGACCAACTCTTGACCTAATGGTAATAACGGTCTGGCTCAGTCCAACAATTTTGCATCGAGTTTTGGTTGATAATGGAAGTTTGGTCAATATCCTATTCCAAAAAACATATTGACCAAATGAAAATTAGCATGAAGGATGTGACCGCCTACAGAACCAAGATTCAAGGATTTATAGGAGAACCTAAATAGCTGGTTGGAACTATTGACTTACCTGTAGAACTCGAAGAAGGAGAACGGCGGGTGGTTCTCATCCAGACATTTGTAATCATTGATGAGTATTCTGCTTACAATGCTTTCCTAGACCGATTGGCCCTTGCTGACTTTAGAATCGCTTTGGCCCATGGTGTCTCACGATGAGATTCCCAAAAGAGAACGTGATAGGAGTAATAAGAGGAGACCAAAGCGCTGCAAGAGAATGTTATGTTGCTGAACTACGTGAATCAAAGCACCGCAAAAAATTGAAGGATGTGGGGGCAAGCACAGCAATTACAGAACACCCTTGGCTTGGGGACCATGGTCGCTTCGACAAGGCTATGGGCCATAGTAAGAAGTGTTCAAGGGAAATACGGGCAGCACGATGAAGATTACCCTTGTTGTCACCGTCGACATGGGTAACCCAACTCGGGTCATAGCTTGGAATGATGCAAAAGGAATTGATAACCTTTCTTCGTGTCAATCTGGATATGTTTACTTGGACACATTCTGATATGTTCGGGATATCACCAGAGACACCATGGCATGCACCTAACATCGACCCCAAATTCACATCAGTAAGGCAGAAGAGACACAATCTAGGTTCGGAGGGATCGGTTGCACTGAAGGAGGAACTGGATAAGCTGTTGGCCAATGGTTTTATTCGCGGTGCAACATATCCTGAATGGGTGTCAAACCCTATTTTCGTCTGAAAATCAAACGGGAAATGGTGGACAGGCGTTGATTATTCAGATTTGAACAAGGCTTTCTTGAAGGATAGCTTTCCATTGCCTAGAATCGACCAACTTGTCAATGGAACCACATGGCATGAACTGCTCTCATTTATGGATGCTTACTCAAGGAATAACCAGATCATGATGCATAAGCCTGATCAGGAGAATACCCACTTTATCACTGACTTAAGGCTATGCTGCTATCCTGTAATGCCATTCGGTCAGCAGAACGTCGAGGCCACTTAAAAGAGATTGGTGAATGCAATGTTCATGGATCAGATCGGGGAAACGTTGGAAGTGTAGGTAGATGACATGCTAGTGAAGTCATGAATGCCCAAAAATCATCTGGACAACCTCATTAAGATGTTTGAGATCCTCCGAAAGTATGGAATGAAGTTGAATCCGTTGAAGTGTTCTTTTGGTGTCTCTTCTTGAAATTTTCTTAGATTCATTATGAACGCAAAGGAAATAGAGGTCAATCCGGAGCAAATTACTGCCTTGTGGAATGTCAGAGCCCCTACAACAAAGAAGGAGTTACAAAGTTTGAATATGAAGATCGTAGCATTGAGCAGATTCATCTCCAGAGCGACATATGGAAACCCTGTCGGTTCTATCGAAACCACTAGATGGTGAAGACTTATTCATTTACTTGGCAGCGTCTGCCCATGCACTAAGCATGACACTTGTGCGTGAGGAAACTAGGATTCAATGACCCGTATAATGAATTAGCAAGCGGTTCACGGGAGCTGAATGAAACTACCCGAAGCTGGCATACTTCTTGCTAATAGCATCAAGTAAATTGCGACTGTACTTCCAAGCTCACCCAATTAATGCGTTGACATATCAACCTTTGAAACAGGTACTCTACCGTCCTGAGACTTTAGGACGATTTCTAAAATGGAACATCAAGTCGAGCCAATAAGATGTAACTTATCATCCTCGAAAGGCAATTAATGGACAGGCCTTGGCTTATTTCATCGCCGAGTTCACAATTTGGGATGATGAGGAGGAAGACATAACAGTCATGGTTTCACAATGGAAGTTGTTTGTTGATGGTGCACCAAATGAATTTTGCTCAAAAGCGGGAGTTGTGCTTGAAACACCCAAAGGACGGACAATCTGATATGCTCTGAGGCTAGATTTTCCTACTACTAACAATGAGGCAGAGTACAAGGCGTTAATAGCGGGATTAAAGATTGTGAAGGAATTGGGAATAAAAACTCCATACATATACAGTGACTCACAACTAGTTGTCTGTCAAGTGAGAAGAGAATATCAAGCCAAGGGCGCAAAACTCGCCCCTTACTTGTCGAAAGCATGGGAATTGCTCAATGACATTGAATATTACACAATAACTCATATTCCCAAAGAGCAGAACGTGAAGGCCGATTACTTAGCCAAAATGGCCAGTTTTGGAGATGCACAGTCACTGGGATTGGTTCTAGTAGAATATTATCCAATCCTAGAATAGATCAAGTGGTGTTGATTGGGTTCTGGAGACTGTAGAAGAGGAAGAATTGCAGATGACACAGATCAAGGACTACTTACTTAAAGGAATACTCCCTAAAGACCGAAATGAATGAAAGAAGCTCCTTCGAAAGGCAAGATGATTCGTAATGTAAGATGGAGTGGTGTATAGGAGAGAAATTTCCTCCCCTTGCTAAGTTGTCTAGTCAAAGATGTAGCTATGAAGACCCTCATGAAAATTCACGAAGGCAGCTGCGGTGATCGCACCAGGGGACAAACACTGGTGAAAAAGGCTCTCTACTATGGAATTTCTAGCCGACAATAAACAAATGTGCAGAAGACTACACCAAACAATATGATTGATGTCAGAGATTTATGAAGATCCCGTGAGCCCTATCTTTGGAACTTATGTAATTGGTCAGCCCTAGGCCATTTGAGATCTGAGGAATTGATTTAATCGATGTACTAAATAGCAAATGGAGGAGCCAAATACAGAATTGTTGCAGTGGATTACTTTACAAAATGGGCCAAAGCAGAACCTCTTGCCACGATTACTACTAAGAAAGTGATTAACTTTGTAACAAAAAGTATTATTTGTAGGTTTGGAGTACTGTAGAAAATCATCATAGATAACAGAACTCCATTCAAGAGCGTTGAGTTCAAAGACTTCTGCAAGCGCTACCGGATCGAGAATAGCTTTTCCACGGTAGCGTATCCACATCAGAACGATCAAGTGGAAGCAGTGAATAAAATCATCAAATCCACCATAAAGAAGAGGCTGATGAAAGCTAAAGGAAATTGGGATGATGAGCTTCTACTAGCACTATGAGCTTATATAACGACACACAAGTCTGCAACCGGATGCTCACTGTTCTCTTTGGTATATGGTTCGAAAGCTATGATCCTAGTAGAACTGGAAGTCCCTTCTCATCGCAGAAGAAATTTCAATCAGAGGGAAAACGAGCAGCTCTTGCTTGAATCACTTGACCAGATTGATGACAAGAGGGAGGAAGCCGAACTAAGGACTGACGCTCACCAGAAGAGAATGGCATGACAGTTCAACGCCAAGGTTTGCAACCATGCCTTTGAAGTCGGAGATCTCGTTCTGAAACGGATCTTCTTGGGTATGGGAGCACTTGGCCTGTTTGCGCCAAAATTGGTCACAAACACCCAGTTGCTGATGAAAGCACCAATTCACAATCTCAGATCAAAGATAGACAAAATGTAGAGGATATAAATATGAAGAGCAATCAAATTAAAAAGAAAGTAGTAATAACAGAGGATTTACAGTGGTTTGGTGTTGTAGCCTACGTCCACTTTGAAGAGTTTACTATTTATTGATGATTCTCAACTGGTTTACAACAGTACAATTGACAATACTCAAGTTACAATGGAGTTCCAGCAGAGTAACAGCGTAGAAGAGCAAGTCCATTTTCTGAAGGCATAGGGCTGCTATTTATAGGTGTAGTCTGAAAATATCTGGCTTAGATCTCGGAATACCTCCCACGTGGGTGGGCCCACTTGATCGATCCGAGGTCATTTGGGATCGATCCCTGATCGATCACTACCTCGTTCGTATCGATCAAAATGATATCCATTTGAGCTGAGATCGATCATGAAGGTTCTTCTGGTGGTAAGAAAGCTCCTGTGAAAATTTGGTAGCATTTGGACTTGTAGATTCAGAGTTATGATCGATCCAAAGTTGAATTTGTAAGCGGCTGAATTGTTCGTATCGATATAACTTCGGATCGATCATAATTCGTATCGATCTGCCTTGTACTCATGACATGGAGTAATGGTTTAGGAGAGATCCACTTTTCATGCCAATTGATCGCTTCTATCATTTGACCATGCTTTTCGTATCCAACTTGTAGATTGCCCTTCGTATCGATATTTAGGAAAACGCCTTCGTATCCATGCTTATATGCCGCTTCGTATCGATCAATGTTGGCACGTGTTGTACGTATCGATCATTTAGAGGTGGATTTCATATCGATCATTTGTTGATCGATACGAAATGTGTAGAAGGGGGATCGATACGAAGCGGGTCTTAGATGAACCCAGACCGATGCCAACACCCGATGGATACGAAGGAGGAAGGTGTAAACGTGATGGATACGAAGCCGTATCGATACGAAGAAGGAGGGTTGTAAAGTGATGGATAAAAAATGATGTGAACCCATGGTTGTCGATCAATCCACTCGAAGTAGCCGCCTGCTTGGCCCGAAGTAGACCTACCATTGACCCGAAGTAAGTTGCTCGATGACTCGAAGTAGCTTGCGGAGCTCCTGTAAACTCAAAGACGCAAAGCAAGGCCTTCCTTGACCCAAAGTTATTTGCCCAAAAACCCGAATTAAACATGAAAGGCGACTCGAAGCATACTCCAAGCAGCCTATTTCCTTCAAAACCTGTACTCCAAGCACGTCGCGCTGTTTGTTCGTCGACTATGCTATGTCCTGTGCAGTCGATTAGGTTAAATCCGCCTGTATGTTGCCTTGCCAAAAGATGGGTTAACACTTTGCCCCCCAAGACATGCCTTGCGATAGGAAGGTGTGTTTTGTAGTGTCATAAGCTGGATGTTCGTATCCTGTTGATGACCTGTAAAGAAATCAAGAATCTTACTTGATTGTGAATAGCGATCGTTCGAGATCGTATGCTGTTCGAGGCGATACATGACCGTTCTAGGTCGGATGCCGTTCGAGGCGGGTTTTGACCGTTCGCGGTCGAGTGCCATTCGTGGAAAATTATGACCGTTCGTGGTCGGGTGCCATTCGTGGCGAATTGTGACCGTTCGCGATCGGGTGCCGTTCGAGGCGAATTGTGACCGTTCGCGGTCGGGTGCCGTTCGCGGTGAATTGTGACCGTTCGCGGTCGGGTGCCGTTCGAGGCGAATTATGACCGTTCGCGGTCGGGTTTTGGAGTTATAAACATCAGAATTACATTCGAATGAGTCTTACAATAAAAATGTCCAACTAAATCAAGTTCAGATGCAAAAAATAGAAAACAAAAGCAAAACAGAAACGTCAAAGTGCAAACACCTCCACTGTTGCAGTTTATAGTCGTCTCACAGCATGCCTGAGGACCGTTCGTGATCCCGTATATGTGTAAGTGACTTAACCGTTGTTAAAGCGGAGTTTGCTACTTATTCATCATTATTCCAATCAGTTGATGATAAGCTGATGCCTTGATCCAGAGCCGTTCTCATTTGATGCAGATGGCGGCCGCTCCTGTTCCACCGTCGCTGCTCGCCTTTTCACGTACTGCAACAGCATACCATTCTGGATATGTCCTTCTATATCATCCCTCAAGTGCCTACAATCATTCGTACTATGGCTGCTTAGCTCGTGGAATAAGCAGTACTTGTCTGATTTCCTTTCATTATTGGTTGGATCCCTCCTCATTGGCTTCCGGTAGGGAACCTACCCCCTTGTGTCTTGATATATTCGCTCTAATGTCTCGCTCAGCTCCGAATAAGAGGTGAATCTTGGCTCCTTTCATGGCCGCCTCGACTCATCAAAGCCATTTTCTACTTTTCACTTCCCTTTACCCTTGTTCGAATCTTTCCCGAGCGGATCCCCGCCTTTGATTGCATAAACATCAAATTCATCTCCTTCCTCTCTCTCAGCCTTTACATATTCCTACCAAAAAAACCTTTCTACCTCATGGTAAAACTCTCCCAGGTCCATAGGTGGATCCCTTGTCAATGAATTCTTGAATTCCATGCCATCAGCTATGCCAGATACAGCTGCCATCAGAACCATGGATGGATCTGGCCGATCCACCGATGCCGTCGCTGCATTGAATCGTGTTAGAAAACTCCTTTAAGACTCCCTGGTTTTCTGCTTCAGTGTTGTCAAACTCATCACATTCTTGGGCCTCGAGATGTGAACTCTAAACTGCCTCATAATCTTCTCAACCAACCCAGTCCATGTTCCAATGGAGCCGCTTTCTAATTGTCTGAACCACAGAGCTGCTATATCCGTCAAATACAGTGGGAAACACCAGGCCATGACTTCCTCCGATGCTCCCAGTACCTCCATGTGCCTCATATACCTCGTCAAATGAACAGCAGGGTCTGTCCTTCCATCATACGCCTCCAGTGTTGGTAGCTTGAATTCTGGTGGATTCCTAGCCTGCCTAATTACATGAGCGAAGGGGCTCATGTTCACATCTTCCAGATCTCTATTCACTAATCCTCCTCTCATGGATCATCTGACCATCTCTGCCAATCTGTCACTGGCATCAAGTTGTGGTCCTTGCCTGTTACCTTCGACCTGCCATCTGAGTTCACGAGGGAATCCCGAGATCTGTTCTCTTGGACGAGCATCCATTCCTCCATCGACGCCAAACTGCACAATATTGCCTGGTATCTTGCCTGGAATTGGGTCAACATGATCCGGGGGTGTGCCCCCTAGCTCAGGGGCTGCTCCTGATGGTCTCGCTCTATCCTGAATCCTGGTTGCTCCATGTCCCAGACTTTGGTTCCGAATTCCCCCTGTTCCAGCTGCTTCATTCTCTCGATTATGCGCTCCAGCTTGTCCAATCTGCCGGAGTAGGTTCTGCATCATTTCCTCCGGTCTTTTCAGCATCCCTACCTACATAGCCTCCATCATCATCTCCATTTCGTCTCTGGTGATGAAAACTGAAGTCTGATTAGCTCCTGAAGAAGCATCCTGACTTCCTTCATGCTGACTCCTTTCCGCTCTTTGTCTCCTTGTTGATTGCTTCGTCATAGCTTTCCAGATCCAAATTCCTAAGCCTTCAAATTCAAGATCCAAGGTTTAGAATCCCTAAGTGTTAGCCCTCTCAGTGAAAGCACCAAAATGTTTGTGCCAAAATTGGTCACAAACACCCAGTTACTGATGAAAGCACCAATTCACAATCTCAGATCACAGATAGACAAAATGTAGAGGATATAAATATGAAGTGCACTCAAAATTAAAAAAACAGTAATAACAGAGGATTTATAGTGGTCTGGCATTGTAGCCTACATCCACTTTGAAGAGTTTGTTGTTTATTGATGATTCTCAACTGGTTTACACTAGTACAATTGATAATACTCAAGTTACAATGGATTTCCAGCAGAGTAACAACATAGAAGAGCAAAAAAAGTCCATTTTCTGAAGGCACGGGGCTGCTATTTATAGGTGTAGTCTGAAAATTTCTGGCTTAGATCTCGGAATACCTCTTCTCCCACATGGGTGGGCCCACTTGATCGATCCGAGGTCATTTGGGATCGATCCCTGATCGATCACTACCTTGTTCGTATCGATCAAAACGATATCCATTTGAGCTGAGATCGATCATGAACGTTCTTCTGGTGGTAAGAAAGCTCCTATGAAAATTTGGTAGCATTTGGACTTGTAGATTCAGAGTTATGATCGATACAAAGTTGAATTTGTAAGTGGTTGAATTATTTGTATCGATAGCTTTGTATCGACCAACTTCAGACTGATCATAATTCGTATCGATAGCCTTGTACTTGTGACGTGGAGCGATGGTTCTGGAGAGATCCACTTTTCATGCCAATTGATCGCTTCTATCATTTGACCATGCTTTTCGTATCCACCCTGTAGATTGCCCTTCATATCGATACTTAGGAAAACGCCTCGTATCCATGCTTATATGCCGCTTCGTATCGATCAATGTTGGCACGTGTTGTTCATATCGATCATATAGAGGTGGATTTCATATCGATCATTTGCTGATCGATACGAAATGTGTAAAGGGGGGATCGATACGAAGTGGGTGTTAGATGAACCCAGACCGATGCCTACACCTGATGGATACGAAGGAGGAAGGTGTAAACCTGATGGATACGAAGCCGTATCGATACGAAGAAGGGGGTTGTAAAGTGATGGATTTGAAATGATGTGAACCCATGGTTGTCGATCGATCCACTCGAAGTAGCCGCCTGCTTGGCCCGAAGTAGACCTACCATTGACCCGAAGTAAGTTGCTCGATGACTCGAAGTAGCTTGCGGAGCTCCTGTAAACTCAAAGACGCAAAGCAAGGCCTTCCTTGACCCAAAGTTATTTGCCCAAAAACCCGAATTAAACATGAAAGGCGACTCGAAGCATACTCCAAGCAGCCTATTTCCTTCAAAACCTGTACTCCAAGCACGTCGCGCTGTTTGTTTGTCGACTATGCTATGTCCTGTGCAATTGATTGGGTTAAATACGCCTGTATGTTGCCTTGCCAAAAGGCGGGTTAACATGGCCTAAACTAGGAAGGACCCTATGTGATCAACCAGAAATTTAGAGACAGAACATTCAAGTTAGCGAGTGTCGATGGAATTCTGATTCTGCGTGCTTGGAACAGCAACTCGCTGTGGCACTACTGCATTTGATACCTATCTATATATTTCCTGTTTTTGCACATAAGCTATCCAGGGACACTGGGGCATTGTAAGTAGGCAGGACTTACCCTTTTCCTTCTATTTCTTTAATAAAGCTAACTTCTTAAAATAAAGGAACTGCGTTCTTGTAAGCAAACTACCGAGTCGACGAGGGAAATCGACTCAAACCGCCGGATCGACGGGGAAAATCAATCCAAACCTTCTGAGAACCGACGTTGCCTCGGCAACATCAAGAAGGTTCAAAGCAGCCCCGATAGGGAATATCGACTCAAATCGCCGGATCGATAGGGAAAATCGATCCAAATCTTTTGAGAATCGACCTTGCTTCGGTAATGTCGGGAAGGTTTAGGGCTGCTGAGTCGATTGTGAAAATCGACTCAAACCGCCAGATCGATGGGGAAAATTGATCCAAATCTAACGAGAACCAGCGTTGCTCCAGCGACGTCGGGAAGGTTCAAAGCACCGATTCGATGGGAAAAATCGACTCAAACCGCCGGATCATCGAGGAAAATCAATCCAAACCTTCCATAAACCGACGTTGCTCCGACAACGTCGGGAAAGCCCATATACCTATGTGCCTACAATAAGCCGCACAATGCTTCTTGAACTAATGAAACCTCATTCTCGTAAGCGATACTCTTGTGTGCCACCAAATAATCCACTCCATTAAGAAAGTACTTCTCAATCTCCAAATAAGAAGCACGGACTCCCAAAACTGCCAGTCGATGGGGAAAATCAACTCAAAAAGTCAGATCGATGGGGAAAATAGATCCCAAATTCATAAGTACCAGTGATGCCCCGGCAACACTGGGAAAATTTTCCATTTATCAGTGTTACCCCGATAACACCGAGAGACTATCAAATTTTCTAAGTTCCGTTGTTGCCCAGTAACACCAGGATGTTTTCAATTACATGATTAGAGGAAAATCAATCCCCATTTTCCAAGGACCAGTGTCGCTCCGACAACGTTGGGGAAAGTTAACCGCCGGGTTGATGGAGAAAATCGACCCAAACCATCTAGTATCTAAGAGTCGTCTGGAGGTAGCGACAACAAAAGGAACTAAATGCTTGGAACCGAGCAATAAAACTACAAGTTCCCAAAGATAGGACCTATCACGTAACTCAGACCAGGGGCAATCGAATGAATTGCCCAAAATACTTAGTCTCTTATCGAGTGCTTAAATATAGCATTCATAGTAACCGACCCTGTGGAGTGGGGCGCACACACTCGTACATGGTCGGATGAGCTAAACTAATTCACACCATAATTCTGTTACACCGAATGGAGCATTTTGGCAGTCACGATAGAACTAAGTAATATAGTATGCTTGATAACTGCAGGAATGTTATTTATAGGCACAAAGCTACAGTAAATAAACAAGCTACACTATTTACATGCATAGAGTTGCGGTAAATAAATATGTTATATAGAATAACGGTATATAGTATAGGAAATTGCAGAGCAAGCAATCGTATTATATATACATGCAGTGGTACACAAACATGCATAGTACATGGAATGCAAGAAAAGTACACAAGAGAGATTTCAATAGAAAAGCTAATATTTCATTACATTTATCTTTTTATGTATACAAACAACGGGGGCCGTTACGGCACAATCTCAGCCTGTTTCAGACATCCAAAGGGCTAGACACAGACTTGTCCAATGCAGCACCATCAAATAACAAAACAACCAAAAGTATATATCGACAGACACACTGACATAAATTGCAAAATGCTCAGCTAACACACATGCTACCGAGTCATCCCCTTCTTCCCGCTCCGGCCACCTTTCCCAGCCTCACCTATATGGGTATTCGCCTTTGACTTCCCCTTGCTTCCCTTTCCAGGGTTAGTGCCGCCCTCAAAGTGAGCAGACTCTCCTTCTGTGGAAGGACTAGATCCCTCGGATCCTCTAGCAACTAAGCCTCCGTCATTCGGCTTTCGAAACTTGATTGTTATTTGAGTCTTTCGCTTGATCTCTTTTTTCTCCTTCATCGCTTGCAGCCCCTCCTTCTCCTTCTTAAGTATCTCCGCCATCGTCTCCTTATCAGTCGGGTCCGACCCGCCTATGATCATCACATTAGATTCTTAAGACATAAAGAGATCCTCCAAGTTCTGTGATGCTCCTATCTGCTTAAATTCCTGTCCAGGGCCGAAGCTCGAAACTAGAATTGAACCTGAAACCGCTATGGAGATAGTGGTAGAAGCGTTAAAGATGGTAGCAGCTCCCGAGCCCTGGGTAGCTGGAGGCAGAGACGAGAGAGACGGCTGACCTACAAGTTGGAAAATGCAAATGTATAGTTTAGTAATGGACTCCAGAGTGAACTGAAGCTTTCAGAGTACTGGAGAAATGAGAGTACTTAAGCCAAGAGTTTGACTATGATCTTCGACTTCAAAGCTCACTCTGTTTGTTTCCATTTCAGTAGGTCGCTCAATAATCAAGGGAAGCCATGGCTCATTTAGTGCTTCAAAAGCTAGAAGAGTACTGGCAGCTGTAGGACCGACCCCTGTAGGTGTAGGAATGATCGGTGTTGGCTCTTTAGATTTGAAAGAGGATGTTTTGCCTTGACCCGAAGAACTCGGGCTAACAAAAGCCTCAACAACTGCCTCAACAACGACATTCTCCTTCTCTTTTTTAAGAATCTCCCTGCCAGCTATAAGAAAGTCTATATCCTCGGAACTGAGATAGGTGGCTATGAGTTCTTCTTCGGAGTGCATGTCCCCGGCTTGCTCAGACCTGATCAATACTTCCTCCCAAACGATGGCGAGAGTACTGGGGTAGTTATCTCCTAACCACTTTAGGCTTCACTTATTCATAATGGTGCAGGCATAGAAGTGTAACATCATAGCATCCATCTGATTTGTAATTTCATAGTGCTCTCTCTGATGGTTTGAAAGTTCTGACTGAGTGACCAAGTGATCGATTTCGACCGCTAACTTGTCAGATTCAATCTTTTCCTTCTCCTTGGCCAGTTTTACGTTGTCCTCATAAAGTCGAGTAAGTTGTGGGGCCTGTTTTGCGATGGTTCGATCCCATGCCTTAATGGCGTTCTCTCCTTCGATGACTCACTTCTTTAATTTGAATGGCTCTACATGATCGTATTTAAGCTGATCCTTAACCACAAGGAGCGCTCTTTCATAGGCCTGGTTTTCTTTTGTTAGCAACTTATCACTCGCAGCCTTTCCTTTAATGGCAGCGTCTTTATCAAGCTTCAGTTGAGTTATCTCATTGTCACGATCATCGATCGTTCTATTGTAGCCATCCCTTTCTACCTTAAAAGAAAGAATTTGGAAAGAGCTTGGACCAGGCGTTGCCACTCAAACCCAGCTTCTAAGTCCTTGCGGACCACCTCACGATTTCGAAGTGAGTCAACTTTGTTTATGGTCTTTATATTCTGATCAAACTTAACCCTACACAAAAATAAATGTGGCTAAGTAGCCTGAAGATAAGACGGACCCAGCGGAAGTGTGTACTTCTTTCCACGTTTAGAAGAAGCAGGAGCATCGGTAGTAGTTATAGCCCGAGAGGATGAGATTTCTTGTATCGTAGTAGTTTGAACCTCGATGTAGGGAGGAGTGATGGATGATGTAGTCCCATGGTGAACATGGGAGTCCTTATGGCTCTTGTGAGTTTCACCGATGGTATCATCTTCACCATCCCTTCTTCTCTTCTCCCTCTCTCCCGGTCTCTCTTCACATGGCAAGCTTCATCCTTAGCTTCTTCAACTTTACTTTCCTTCTCTCCTCTTTAGTTTCATAGTAAGAGCACTGAGCTAAATCTAGAATCTGATCCCTACAAGAGCTAGAGTGTTGATTTAACTGATTGAATAGTCCACGACCCATGAAACCTGAAACAAGAAAAAGAATAAAGTTAGCGTTGGAACTTTGAAACATTATGCAATGCAGAAATGTGTGTCCATGGCCCTAAAGTGGAATGTGTAGTGCCGATGACCCCCTATATACTGTACCAACTGTATCGACATAGTTTCAAAGTCGGAGTCTCTCTACCTTCGCTTATAAAAACACCTAAAGATAGAGTGATATCTGAACCAATCTCGCCAATAATATTCATGATTGTGAATTCCTCAAGTTCACTCAAGTTAATGGGGGCCTCTCTTAGAGGGCTCGAATGTGTAGTATCTTCTATCGGATTTCCATAACTCGGCCTCCATTTGATTGAGAAGTCTCGACGATTAACTATTCTGGAGGAGGCAAGATAGGAAGTTCAGAACTCATTGTTTTAGTAATTAGTTGTTCTTGAGGAGGCGAGTGGGGAAGACTAGGGCTATTTTCAACAATTCATCATAAGATTCATCCCCTTCCTCGGTGGAATGAAAATCACTATCACCGTCACCGTCCGCAGCCTCTTCTTCCACCTTTATGACCATCGGTTGTTTCCCTTCTCTTCTCTAGATCGGCTCTTCTTCCTCCAAGATCAGGGGCATTCTACTTGTTTCATCAATATCCCTCAGATATCGAACGACAGATTGGTTCCAACATCAGGGCTGCTCCAGGTTGTACTTAACCCGACGAACCAATTACGCCTCCCCGAGCATTCTCGTCGAAGCTATGAGACGGGGTAGAGGAACGGGTTTCCATTCTAGAGTCACTCGGGTCTGGAGACTTGGCCACAGCGGATCTCTCCGAGTGAAGTAGGCCGTACGCCCGTAGATTTTCATAAGTCAAAAGGAAGTCTATGGAGTGCTAGGAAACTCTTACCGCTTTCAAGATATTGAATGTCACATCATGCTTGTTGCTATTGTTTCGAGCCGGAATGTCTGCAATGAAATGTTAAGCTAGTTAGATACTTCAAACTCTTAGAATGGCGAAAGCTGAGAAGTAGATGCTTACTTCCTGACAGTCGGAGATGGTTGAACCTCTTCAGACATCGAATGAAGTATTTATTCTTGAAAGTCGAGCATTTATTATGAAGGTTTTCTATTGGCTTGCATCTCTTCCATGCCTCAATAATCATTTAGGAGGGACCATCTCTTCTTCTTTTTAAATGAAGGAGAAAAGTTAACTCGTTGAGTCTTAGAGGCCGATTAAGCCTATTCATAAACAAGACATACAAAAAACCTAAGAGTGCATAACCATTCAGATGTACTTGAAACAATGCCAACCTAAGTTCTTGTAGTACTACCATTAGGAATCGATTGAATGATGACACGGTACCACCTAAGCACATATAACGGTTGCAAGCAGTAAAGTCCGACGGAGGGTTATGTGTAAGTTTAGCACTTGTCAGCAAGAGTACATCACCTTTCAAAATGCCATGTTGAAGACATATGTTGCGGAGTGATCTAGCAGAAAGGACCGAAGGCGTTTTCTTTGACAGGTCATGTAGAATTCTAAGTTCGGGAGGCAACTGGTCGAGTACGAGACCTACTGGGACCAGCGGGCCCATAATATTCTTAGGTGACTGGTTGTCATGGTCCGGTGGGAGCAGATGGTGATACCAGGACTATCGAGGATCCAACCTCTGAAGTTGTAGATGCTCCCTCACCGGGCTTAAGACGAGGTGACCAACATGTCATTCTAGATAATAAACTTGGAGTTCGACATGGTTAAGTAAATTCTCATGTGACCAGCGCCCGAAATCAAAAGGAAGTCGATGTGTGTCGAACTATCGGATTCTGAGCATTGACCGGGGCAAGTGGAGTTTGTAACCTATGTGAAGTATGTCCAGTGTCCCGAACACCACGAATGAACCACCATGTGTAGATAGCTCGCTCATGCTAGAAAAAAGACACTCATAATTCTTTTATCTCTTGTGAAACTTACCATTATCGATTGAAAATCGATAATGTATCCGTTGTTCGAAGCGACGTAAAAAGATTTTCTTTTCAAGATTACTGGAAGTGCAAAAATGAAGAGACAATGCAATGGAAACTTCCAATACGTCCCCCTTTAGAACAAATTGTCGTATTGGAGTTTGCTTGACAATCAGAACTTAGCCAATTTCTTGAAGAGTGAAAGTTGAAACTGAAGAACATAACTTTGTTCCAGAGTGGCATGCATTGGACCGGGGCAAAAATTCAATTCCCCGAATGACCAAACGCATGCCAAAGCCCAACTATGCCCCTTCGAATCGAGTTCAACTAGGCTGAGTCACCATCGTCATCATCACCGCCATCTTGAAATCTTTTGGTGTGAACCACAAATCGGTTCAACCCAAAAACTAGGGCTTTGAATTGTACGGATTCGAGTCGATTAGGGCAAGGCGATGAACGGTGGAGGCGTAGATAAGAAATGTCAACAAGAAGATGATGCCGGCAGGGGAGGAAAGGCCGGTGGCTTAGGAGGAAGTCAGATTGGAGGCAAGTGATTCTATGGAAAACCCTAAAATAGCTCGTCTCAGATGAAGGTTGGAGGACTCGACAGGAAGTGAAGGCAAATGAACATGAGAACTTAAAATTTTAGCTAAGTCCTAAACTTATAAGAAGGAGAAAATTTAACTCGGTACCAAGCTAAATGACTCAGTACCGGGTCATTTTCCTTTGCCTACTCCTATACAAAATCACTACAGAGGGTATCTACGTCCATCTAAAGCACAATGTAGCCTTTGGAATGTAAATTACATCGCTAATGAATAGAAAATGAAATTTCAATTGAAGCTAGACAAACGGTTAACGAAAAATCAAAAAAGTGAAAGAAACACCTCGAGTCGATATTCAAACGACCGACTGAAATTTGTAAGATAGCAATCCAGGACATATCTCGTTCCAGAGCACACTTTATTTCCAACAAAAGCATACTCTGGGGGGCAAATGTAAACCAACGGAGATTAAAAGGAATTAGAACATCGAGACGAAGAAGAAACGACTTGAAACTTGGCAAGCATGCTTAGAAGAGGGAAAGAAGAGATCCTAGAAAGTTTCACCCTAAGATTTCCTAAGGAATTCACTTGTCATCGATTCATTTCACTCGATGTCGACTTATTTTTTCACTTCGAATCGACCATCAACTTCACACGACCTATTTTCTACTTCCCTAGAGTGTGCCTAAGTGTTTTCATCAGATTTTGATGGCCTAACATCAAGACTGAAGAGAGAATAATTCAAATAGCAAAGCAATCCAAGTGATGAAGGAACTACCACCAGAGTCAAACAAATTACTAGAGAAAAGGCATGAAACGCATCTACTCAAAGATAGAAAGGAGGTGCAAATAGGGACGAGTCATTTCCACTTAAGGAAATAACTCGGTACCGAGTCATTTGAATTGGTATCAAATGATTTATTCAACTAGTATGACTTCGAGTCTTCTTGTACAACCCTGGGCCGACATCTGGACTCTACTCCAACTGAACTTTTGGCCCAATACGACTATTTCCACTATATATACAAACTATAGATCAATCAAAAAAGGACCGGATTTCTTCCATCCCTACGCGGAAGCTCTACCTCTTCTTCGTCTTCTATTTCCACACAATAATCACCAAGGCAGCTACTTAGGCAATTCTAGGACTTAGAATCTGTCCAACCCCTGTACTAGTGACTTATTCTCTTTCAAATCGCCTGTAATCTCAAAAAAACTACATCAAATCTATAAGCAACAAAGCTATATAGTGGACGTAGGCCATAGATTTCCAAATCACTATAAACTCTTATGTCTCTCTACTTTATTTCCACTATTTTCCTTTTATGTCAACTTTATCTGCTAGAGCTAAGTCTCACAGGTTCTCTACAATCTATTCTTGGATGTTGATCCATTTTTGGCTTTAACACTTATTTATTATTCTTATTTTTAAAAAAATGTTTTTAAAAGTTTAGATAAATTTGTATAAGGGTTTTGAAATTTTTTTAAAAGCATTTGATAAATAATTTACTGAATTGTATAGAATTGGCTATTTTTATACTTACAATTATATCCGAATTATAAATATAAATATAGCCTTCTTTTCGTTATAAAACTCTTCTTAAAATCAATATTATAATATAAGTTTGGAATTTTTTTAAAGGAAAACTATATAATATATTGGTGTTTTATAAAAATATATTATGAAAATAATAATATTATTTTAAGTAATTTTTAGTATAAAGGCTATTTAAATGTTATTGAAAGAGATTTTAAACCTTTGAAAAATATAGCATACTTTTATAAAATAATTAACTGATTTTGGATATGTTTTGAATAGATAAAAATTCCTTTTTATAATATGAGAATTTCAAATATGGTATAATATAAAGGAAAAACGTTTTATTTCCAATTAGTTTAAGTATAAAGAGAAGATTTTGAACTATATTCTATGGTATGAAACATATATAATTTATTTTGAATGTTTATTAATTTATTTTAAAATAGAATTTAATTATAGAAATTTATATAGTAAATTATACAAATTATATTTGATTCGTTAAAAGATCTTGAATGTTTTATAAGTAAATAAATAAGGATTTGGAAGTAAATTATAGTGTTAAATCTTTATTTTGTATTACATAAATAGAGTGAAAGCATTTAGTATATGAATATTTTACTAGTTTTATTAATTCTAGAATATAAAAATGGATCGAGGAAAAGTTTTATTTAATATTATTAATTAATTGAAAAGTAGAAGTTTATATAATTTCTGAAAATAAGAAGAAATTTGCGATTAATATTTTAAATATTTTAAAGTGTATTTCACTAATAATATGATTACTCATGAATTATTAAAGTGTGCTTTATGTATGCATGTGTGTGTGTATGATTAATCTATTTTATTATATTTTTCCGATGTCTCATTTCTTTTATATTGAATTGGACATTATGTACAATTCACCGTGGATAATGATTTAATTGTTAGTTTTGATGTGATAAGGTGATGACATCCTTGTGTATGGATTCATGATATTGCAATATTTGGAATATTTTTGTTTATGATGATTTTAATTCTGTGTGACGAGAAATCTGAATAAAAGGAGTTATAATACCATTTGGGATAGGAGATTCGATAATATTTTTTCGGTTATTCTTTGAAATCGTCATATAAAATATAATGGAGATTGAGTGTAGTTAATGAGTAGTGAACAAACGTTCGAGTATCACACAACGGTATGAGATGCTATTGTGATATTTATTCGATTATTCATTGCAAGTAGATGACACTCACATGACGGGAATCATATTATGAGATCGTACTTACGTGAGGTGATGCTCGTAGGTGCGAGCGGGGTAGATGACCTTATATTTATTGATTTTGTATATCACTACCATGATTTACTCCTTTTATTGGCATCAGAGAGAACCAGATGGCTAGAATCCACCCTAGCAGCCTAACCTTGGGGTCGTGCCCCAGATCGGTGATACCTTTGTTTGATACATTTGATGCGTGTTATATGATTTGGGTTAGGCGACCCATGTGTTAGGTGCCCTATATTACGAGATTTGGTTTAGGTGACCCATAGGGTAGGTGCCTTATAGACCCTTTTATGTCGCACAGGCCAACAGTCTATTATCTATTTGGGGAAAGCAGGGTCGTGACTAAGAGGCTATGCATTGATGAGCCCTTGATAGATATATATCACGATGTCTGTCGAGGGTAACTAAAGACTGTAGGAGCAGATCCAGTTAGGTGACCCAAGCCTCCTAGAGCGGGCAGACGACCATCATTCTCCCTTTTGGTTCTAACAGAGTGGTAGATTGGCATATACCATTGATACACCTCACTTAAGTATAAATATGGGTTAGCGACCCAAGGTTAGACAACTCATATATTGTTGAATATATGACTTTACTTGGGACTTCGTGCCTACCGTATAGTCATTTCTCATCATGATTTATTCCGATATATTCATATATGTGGAGATGAGATTATATCTGGATGGTTTCCAGAGTATAGTGCATTCTCATATCTTTTATTATATCTGACTGATGGGTAGGTTCCCTATATTTTCCAGTCGGATCGTCTATTTTACATTGTTTGATGATAGTATTTTATTTGAGATTAAGAGATATATTTGGGCATTACTTTATGCTGGCCTAACTATTCTTGATGATATCTTGAGTATTGATGATTTTGGATTTCGATGGTTTTGATATGGATGATGCACCATCTGATGTTATTTCATGATTTATGATTTGATGAGTTTTATATGGGTGATGGTCTTTTTATGCTGGATTTTTTGGTGTTCTATGTTATATGATATTTGGATTTGTTTGAGATAATATTATTATATTTATACCCAGTATATATACAGTTACTTGTGTTTATTGACCTTGGATTTAGATATAGTCTGACCCCTTTATTATTTACATAATACTCGGGTCAGTTTGAGACATTTCAGGTACAGAGACGACGAGACTGATTTGTGTATTCTTAGCATAAAGGAGGCTAGATATTTGTTATTGTAGATTACTATCTTGTATTATACAGTCTCTCATGTGTATATTATTGTGGTGAACATTAGACATGTTTTGTATATTACATATTATGTATTATCGCTGCAATTGACTCTGTGGTCTCTATTATTTACTGTATATTATGCAATGTTCTATCCTGGAGGCACACATGTTCATTTCTTTGTGTTGATACTATGTATGTTTGTTGGTGAGCTATATTAAATATTTTAATATGTACCAGTGTTAGCCTAAGGGAATATTCACATGTGTACCCCTATGTCGCCTCATTCTTCGTATTATCTGACAGTATTACATAGTAATACTCTTGGATAGCATGTGTATAAAGGTGGGTGTGTTTACATTTGGTATCAGAGCAGGTTAAAAACAATATATAAGAGACATAAGTGTTAACCTTAGAGAGACCTAGAGTCCTTATCCCCTTGGAAGTGTTGGGTAAATACTCTATACTAAAGGGACAATAGGAGAATATATTGATTATTGGGGAATCATCTAGGAATGTACTTGTTATTTTTCCTACTATATAAATATTATTTTATTTCTATCACATTTGAGTGTTAATCTTCTTGTGGAATTTAAGTTGTGAATGGAAGTGCTAAAATAAAGAGTTGTTAGCTAGATTAGTAGTGTCGACATTGGTGTTGTTGAATAAAGCTCTGTATGGGTTTGAATGGAATAGCCTGATCCAGTAATGATCAGAGCTATGCAGTAGTAACTGATAGACAGATTTCTGCTGAAGGCATTTGTTTGTTTATTTGTTTGATATGTGATGATTTGTATTATTATTGATGAATTGAATGTATATACAGATCTTGAAATTTAAATATTTTACTTTAAATAAGTGTATGGTTTAATAAAATAGGAATAATATTTTATATAGTAATTGAAAATATTTGAGTATTTTATTCTGGTGCTAGTTTGTTCGTAGAGTGATTTAAGAATTCTAGTCGATACATCTGATTAGCATTCTCGATAGGGATTCCTAAACTTTTATACGAGGCCATCTGGTAGAGTATTCTAGAAATGGTATAAGAAATATTTACTTAATTTTTTTTGCATTGTTTATAAACTAGTATTTTATTTTAGAAAATGGCAAATATTATTTTCAAGATTTATATATTTTTGAACAACATATGCAACCATTAGATATTAGTGTGAAGTTGAGGTCACTAGCGAGGCAATGTTGATATATTATCCTAGGTGGTCAACATTGTAGCCAATTGGCGAAATGGATGGCTAAAATTTATGGCATGACAACATTGTCTACTTAATACGAATTGATTTATGGATTATTGTATGCAAATACAAATATATGTTTAAGATTATATTAAAAGAATTTTCTAATAAAATACGTATGTAGATATATAACAAATTTGTTTTGACTTGAATATAAAATTTCTAGAAGAAAAAAAATCTAATTAAAAAAAATGTAACAACTCACATTATTAATTAAGGCTTGCTTAGAAAGTATGAAAAAATGCCTTGAAAACCTATATACGAGAGAAAAAAGTTTGAAATCATTTCAAAAGAAATATAATTCATTGAAAAATATATTTATTGTTTATGGGACAAAGATAAGTATAATAAAAAAAGAATGAATGAAAGTGTTAATTGATTATTGAAAATGTATGTATGAATTAAGAAAGAAATATATTATATATCAATATCGATAACATAAATTTAGAAAGTAAGTTTTTTTAAAATTTGAAGTAATAGATTTGGAAAAAAATGAAGTAAGTTTATAATTTCGTGAAATAAAGGAGATTGAAAAAGAAAATGTGATAAATTAAAATTTTAGGTTTAATTTTTTGGAAGTGAATTAATATGTTGGCTAAAGTTTTCAAATGATTTTAAAAAATAATTCAAGTAAGGCCGATAATTTGAAAAGATAATTTTGTTATTTTTTTGAATTTAGTTAGAAATAATTGATTTACAGAAGAAAATTTTTAATATGCATTATATTTTGGAAAAATAATATAAATTGAAAAATATAATAAAAAAATGAATTTTAGAAGCTAAACCTTATGAACCTATTTGAATTGTAAGATGGTGGGGTCTCTAATATTTGCATTATGAATTATATGTACTTCCATTAGTCAAAGCATAAGTAATAATGCTACTATAACAAATCGAAAAATATATGAAACATGATTTATTCCAATGACTACATAATACCAATTATGTAATTTTCGATGACAACTAAACATGGATGCTACAACGAAACATAGTCACATAGTTTGGTTTCTAACTCTAAAATGTGATTTTTTTTTGTTTTGCAATTTTGTTCTTTTGTATAAGATAATGAGCAAACAACAATAATTTATAGCATGCAAACTATGGTTTCAAAACCCAATGAATGGGATTATTTTGTTGAAATTAATAATCAACTACGAAAGACATCAAAAATTGGAAATATAATATTTTACCATTACATTCACAAGTTTATTGCAAAGAAAGATAAATTGTAGAAATTTTAATGTTTATCCTATGGATATATTACTGAAGCTAAAAATGTAACAATTTGTCTTTCTTCTTTGTTGTGCTTGTAGGTCTTTATACTGGAAATGATGCTAAATAACAATATAAGGCAAATTTTAATTCTATTTTATTAAATGTCATAAGTATCATTATTGTTAAATGAAGTATGTAATTCATGCACTAAAACAACACATTTGGTTAAATGATTGTATTTACTTATATGTCAATTAACACTAAATGAATGTTCAACTGAAAGACATTATAGATCCACACTTACAACAGATAAACAATATCCTAGGGGTGGAAAGATCTTTTATAGGAAATAAACTTAACAAACAATAGTAAGAACAAGCTTTGTAGGCATTTATGTACTAACTAATAACAAAAATAACACAAGACCAGTCATTTAAAAAATTATCCTCAAAACCATAACCTAAATACTTTGTTTGACCTAAACATTACAATCCAAATCCCTCAGTTTTAGTTTAGAAAATAAACTCATAAAAAGGGTTAAACTTCATAACCTAGTTGACATATTCTGATTTCATCCAAGTCTGGCATTTTAAATAAATCTTTTATTACTCGAATTGATAAAATAATACTAGTTTTAATATCTATAAAGTTACATTAGGAGTTGACATTTTAGTTTGTTACATTATAAGCTATATTAGATGCTTGTTAATACATAAATGCAATACTTATTAATCATTATATATAAGATCTTATATGTCCATTTTGAGTAAGTATAGGTACATGAAGATCGGATGATTAAATATGGTGCACAGTTGAATATAAATTAAGTGAACTTGCTTAATAATGCAAAATAAGGTATGTTTTACTTTAAAGAGTAATATATATTTTGAAATATATGCCGTATGGCAATTTTGAAATATAAACTGTCTCTAAACTTGTTTTGATCAATGTGTATATATATATTATTATATTGTGATTTTTCGAATGCTCTTCGTACGAAGAAGACTCTGTAGATATTTTTCGAAAACTACAACACTTAGAAAATTTTGACAAATTTTTTATCGTATGAGAAACTAGAAAGTCGTTAAATTGAATCAATTTAAATTATAGCATACGATAAGAGAAATCGAAGAAAGAACCATATAGAGGATTGAGCAGTTTAAGTTTGATAGAAGATTATAGATACAAAGAAAGTCAGCGTATGAGTTATTTGACGTCTTCTTGTAAGAAATTGCGAGGATGCAAGTTTCATAAGTGGGTAGTCTGTAACTTTCTACGTCATAATAATAAATAAATTTAATTAAAACAAAATTGTTCAAATTCAATATTTGATAATTAATGTTTTAAACATAAATTTTAATTAATAAAATTTTATTTAATAAAAGATTTTGATTTAATAAATTGAATAAAATGAATTAAATTAATAAATTCTTTTCGGCAAAATTTATTGGATCGAATAAAGTTGTGCAGTTTTAGATTAAACTTCATAAAATAAAGTGTGCAAAAATTTAAACTAG
Source organism: Allium fistulosum (assembly GCA_030737815.1). Taxonomy (NCBI): domain Eukaryota; kingdom Viridiplantae; phylum Streptophyta; class Magnoliopsida; order Asparagales; family Amaryllidaceae; genus Allium; species Allium fistulosum. The sequence continues at coordinate 767,024,372 of CM060903.1, read as the reverse complement.
ATCGAATTTACTTACAAATAAATATAAGAGTTATTTGAAAGAAAGAAGAGAAAATTGAATAAAGCCTAAAGCAATCAAGCCTGAGCCTATTTAACTTTATTTCCTTCTTTAATTTTCTAGAGCACTCTCCTCTCTGCGAGAGATGCAAGCTCGTGCTCCCCCTATTATTCAAAGCCAGCCCTAATTCCTTAATTCAATAATAATTGCGACCAATTTTTTTTTTAAAATTGAAATGAAAATCACGCTAGAAGTGCATGATACCTAGCACGACGACGTATATTGTTTGTACCAAAAATGGTCACGAACCCCAAAAGCAGTGAAAGCACTAGTGTTTTCACACAAATCCTCAATATCCAAACACAGATCATAGATCCAGATAATGTAAAGAGCAAAAATGAAGAAAATTAAAATGAAAGAAAGTAAGAGAAGACACAATATTTATAGTGGTTCAGCTAACTACGGCCTACGTCAACTTTGAATTGATCCTTTTATTTCTTTTATACTGTGATTACAGTTACAATCCTTTGAATATCAATAACCAAAATGGCAGAGTTTAGCCCACAAAAGAAGATAAAGAGGAGTCGAGAGAAAAGAATCCCCTTTCCCGAGCTATGCCCTCTCTATTTATAGGTGAAGGCCCCTATAATTTGGGCAGAGAAGTCTCTTAGTCCATGTAGGCCCGTATGAAGAGTTGCGAGGCCCACTTCCATGCTTCTGGATTCGACCGGAACGAGTAATCCCTATGCCGGAATGAGCTGCGATCGATCATGGTGAAAGATGATAGTGCAAAGTCCTTACTCTCCAAATTTCATGAAGTTCCAACATGTACCTTTCAAGATATGATCGATCCAAGTTTGAATTTGCTAGTGAAGCTGAAGCTTTTGTATCCATGGATTCGTATCCATAGATAATGCGCTCCTTAATTCTCGTATGGACTGAGTCTTGTGCTATGATCCATGTTTTGTGCTTCATTCCTTGACTGCTTCTTTCGTATCGATCGATACGAAATACGCCTCTGAATCCATCCAATGCCGATATCCTTCGTATCAATCCCATACTCTATCCCTTCTCTCGTATCGATCTGATGTCGCATCATTCGATCGATACAGAATCTATCAATACGAATTGTAATCGATGCAAACCAAATGCACAAAGCATGTGTGTGTTATCCATATTCATATCCATCCTGGTAGAGCATTGAAGCTGTTATGCTAAACCCTGGAGTTGTGTACATTTCGTATCCATATCGATCGATACGAAAGTATCGATACGAAATGGTTTTTCATGAATACTGGTCCATCCATAACTTGAGTGTACGAACTCCGATTGACCTGAAATTCGAAACGTAGCCTCACCGGGCCTTGCTTATCATTTCCGATCGATCCCACCTTGATTGGAGCTTGGTCCAACTTTGACGGTATCGACCATAGCCTTGTTTCAGATCGATCTCCAATCCTGATATCCATCCTTTTTAGCCAATTTGTTGATATCTTGGCTTTGACCAAAAAGCGGGATAACATTTGCCTCCCAAAACATGCCTTGCGATAGGAAGGCATGTTTTGAATAGCTTTAAATCCGGTATCCAAAATCTATACTCCATTGATAACCATATCATCCAATCCATAATTCAATCATTACCAAGCAATTCCATCCAAGTCTGATAGCCAAATCCGCGACTGTTCCGAGTCGATATCCAAATCCGGGACCACTCCGAGTCCTTAGCTGTTCAAAGCCACTATCAGAATCCATAACCATAACCAAATCCATATCCAAATCCATGACCTCTCTGGGTCGTTAACCAAATCCAGGACCGTTCTGAGACCATATCCAATCCTCAGCCATTCAAAGCCAAATCAATATCCATTTCACATCTTGGAAGCCAGTAACCAAATCCTATGATCTCTTCGGATCATTGATGGCCTTCTTTGGACCCTTTCCAAGCTCGATCCAAACTTAACGATTGAATAGGCAGATCATGTCGTGCTCCGGTGAAGCAACCTATCCCTTACACTCCGGCCCCGATGGGGATATATAGCGATGTCCTGGTCCTCCTAGACCGATCATAGCCTCTCCGGGCTCTTGTTGGATCCCATCCTATCACTCTTCGATGAAGGGGAAATAACGTGAGCGAGCCGATCCTGTCGCTCTCCAGCGAAGCGGCATCGCTCTCTGCACCCCGATTCATTATCCCTGAACATTAAGCGATGCCATGGCCTAAGTCCTAGACCGATTACAGCCACTATGGGCTCTTGTCGAACCCTGAACCAATCACTCTCCGGTGAATGGGGAACAATGTCAAGTGAGTTGATCATGTCGCTCTCCAATGAAGCAACTCACTTCCTGCACTTCGGTCCCTGCCATTCCGATCAGGGGCATAAAGCGATCAATTTCCAACTGACTTCCAGTATCCATCCCTTAACTCTTCGGTTAGGGATTTGTTTCACAAAATCCAAATCCATTTATTAAATCCGAATTCCAAATGTTTAATAAAAAAACAGAAAAAAACTAAGTGCTGCCTCTCCAAGCAGAGCGATCTACTACCATCTCAGAGCATGCCTGGGAATCACTCCGGTTCCCTTACATGTGTAAGTGGCATAGCCGCTTTATTTTTAGAAACAAAACCAGAAAGATTATTCGATGACCGATGTTCAAATCCCAAACTCGGCCCTTGCCATCACGATCAGCTGATGACAAGTCGTGACCCCGATCTAGGGTCATTCCTGTTTGGTGCAGGCGGTAGCTGCTCGTGCTCTACCGCTGTTGTCCGGTTCCTCACATACTGTGGCAATCTGCCACTCCTGATGTGTTCATCCACCATGCCCTTCAAGTGGCGGCATTCATATATGGTATGCCCTTCCAGCTCATGGAATAGGCAGTACCTCCCGCTCCTCTGCTCCCGCTCTGTGAGATTTCTTCTGGGTGGTTTTCGATAGGGGAGTTGCCCTCGTGTTTCCAAGTAAATTCATTCCAGATTCTCCGTCAAGTCTGTGTATGTGGTGAATTTGGGTTCCCGGTCTCTCCTCCGTTTGTTAGAACCATCACATCCATCATCCTGCTTTCGCTTTCCTTTATCCACCCCATGTCCTTCTCCAGACGTTCCTTCGCCTTGCGCGGTGTTCACCTTCTGCCTTTCAGCGCGTGCATCCTCTAATCGTATAAACCTTTCCGCCTTGTGATAGAACTCCCCGAGATCCTGTGGTAGAACCCGTGCCAATGAGTCCTTGAACTCGATTCCTTCTGTAATTCCTGCTACCGCCGCCATCAAAATTATTGATGGATCCGGGCGATCCACTTAAGCCACGGCTGCGTGAACTGCATTAGAAAATTCCTTACGGACTCTCCTGTCCTCTGCTTCATTGATGCCAACATCATTACGTTCTTGGGGTCATGTAACGTGGACCCTGAATTGCCTCATTAAGCGTTCCACTAGTTCGCTCCATGTCCTAATCGATCCATTCTCTAGCTGCCTGAACCAGAGCACAGCTAAATCCGTCAAGTATGAAGGGAAGCATCTTGCCATAACCTCCTCAGATGCCCCCAGCACTTCCATATGCCTGATGTATCTGGTTACGTGCATAGTTGGGTCTGTCTTCCCATCATAGGCCTCCAGCGTTGGTAGTTTGAATTCTAGAGGGTTCCTTGCGTTTCTGATATTCAGAGTGAATGGACTCCGACTAACTTCCTCCAAGCCTCCGCTCGGTAGCCCTCCTCTCATAATCCTTCTTATTAATCCAGCTATCCACTCGTCTCCATCTAGGGGTGGCCTCCTATATGCGTATCCATCCTACCCCCCATGTCTTGGAGGGTATTCTAGGTAGTACTCTTCATGGTTCTCATTCATGTTTGCGTTGGCCCCAGCTTGCTGAGATGCATTCATGGGCCTTCCAATATCCGATCCCGAGGGTCTGCCCCCAGGCCTTTTCTGATTCCCTTCATCTTCACCGTTCTGATTTTGGATCTGACCTCCGGAAATTCCTACAGCTCCGACTCCTTTTTCCACATTGCCAACAGCTGCGGTTGGTCCATTTCCTAGGTTCTGCGTCCTAGCTGTTCCCATTTTCCCAAAGAGATTCTGCATCATCTCTTGTTGGCTCTTCAATAATATCTCCTGCATAGAATCCATCATTGTCCGCATCTCATCCCTCTATATGTAGATGGATGCCTGATTTGCTCCAGCTCCCGAGGAAGCCCCTTGACTTCCCTCATGATGGCTCCTTTCTGGTAAAGTCCTTCTAGCTGATTGCCTAACCATGATTCCTTTTAGATCCAATCCCTTAGCTTCCAAATCTGAACTCCAAATCCGATGTAGCGGGTGCTAGTCTTCTTAGTAAAAGCACCAAAGTGTTTGTACCAAAAATGGTCACAAACCCCAAAATCAGTGGAAGCACCAGTGTTTACACACAAATCATCAATATCCAAACACAGATTATAGATCCAGATAATGCAGAGAGCAAAAATGAAGAAATAACAAAATTAAAATGAAAGAAAGTAAGAGAAGACACAAGATTTATAGTGGTTCAGCTAACTCTAGCATACGTCCACTTTGAATTGATCCTTTTATTTCTTTTATACTATGATTACACTTACAATCCTTTGAATATTAATAACCAAAATGGCATAGTTTAGCCCAAAAAAGAAGATAAAGAGGAGCAGAGAGAAAAGAATCCCCTTTCCTGAGCCATGCCCTCTCTATTTATAGGTGAAGACCCCCATAATTTGGGCAGAGATGTCTCTTGGTCCATGTAGGCCCGTATGAAGAGTTGCGAGGCCCACTTCCATGCTTCTGGGATCGATTAGAACGAGTAATCCCTACGCCATAATGAGCTGCAATCGAGCATGGTGAAAGATGATAGTGCAAAGTCCTTGCTCTCCAAATTTCATGAAGTTCCAACGTGTACTTTTCGAGATATGATTGATCCAAGTTTGAATTTGCTAGTGAAGCTAAAGCTTTTGTATCCATTGGTTCGTACCCATCATTTCGTATCCATAGATAATGCGCTCCTTAATTCTCGTATCGATCTGAGTCTTGTGTTGTGATCCATGTTTTGCGCTCCATTCCTTGACCGCTTCTTTCATATCGATTGATACGAATAATCGATATGAAATACGCCTCTGTATCCCTCCAATGCCGCTATCCTTCGTATCGATCACATACTCTATCCCTTCTCTCATATCAATCTGATGTCGCGTCATTCGATCGATACGAAATCTATCGATATGAATTGTAATCGATCCAAACCAAATGCACAAAGCATGTGTGTGTTATCTGTAACGACCCAAAATTTCACTTTGTTAATTTATGAATATTTAATTAATTTTAAATATTCAATATATAGGTTTTATAATAAAAATATAACTCTTTTAATAAGAACTAATAATGGTGAAATAGTTTTTAAAATGTGTTTACAAAAATATAGTTCGATGAAAAACAGAAAATGTGACCGGAAACTGTTTTTTCGAATTTTCGATGTTTCATCGTGTAAAAGTTGTTTGAAATGTTGTGCACACTTTCTTATATATATGCACGAATAGACTAATTATATAATATGGTTTAAGATGGTACAATTAGTGTTAATTAAGTAAATTAACTTAAGATAATGATGATGTAACACTTTGGCAACTAATATAAAAAAAGTTAGAAATTGGTCACATCAAGGGGAGACAAAAGGGACAAGGGTACACATGCATGTTTGGCTTGATGTAATGGGGTAGGGACATCAAATTTCGAATTTGTTTTAGGGGTATGATGTATATATAGGTATGGATATGCTTAAGTAAGTATATATACATATAAAAGATAAGATAAGATTTTTGTTTTTAAAAATAAAGTAAATATAAATATTTTGTAAAAGGTGCTTCCTTAGACAAACAAGTACATAAATACATACATGCATCATGGGCATATTGGAGCATGTAGTGTTAGGAGGGGAAAAGGTAAGGTGATGTGGCAAAGCATGGTGGAGGGCAAAGTACGAAGGGCGTATTGGTAATCTGACTTATGAACTTAATATAAATACTAACTTTCACATTTTATTTCTCACTTTTCTCATTTCCTTTTCCTTTGAAAAAACTTTTCTAAGATTAGAAGCAAACTTCCATGGCTTATTTTTTTGGTTTTAGGGTTTTAAAGTTTTTAATCTAATGTTTAAATCTTTAAATGTTTCAAAATCCATTTTTAAACTCCTCTTTTCAATCTAAAAATTCTTTCACTTTACCCGAAATGTTTTCGGCCATAACTTCATTCAAACAACTCCAAAACAAGATTTTCTTTTTTTCAAACCATTTATAATTTCAGTGGCTATAAGTACACTTTTCTTGATTTTGAGATTAGATGCTCCAAAATTTCAATTTTTGCAAGAGTGTTTTTGAACCTAGATTTTTGATGTCCGAAAATACCCCTCATTGTTTTGGCCCTAACTTCCTCAAAATTTAACTTATTTGAGTAATTATTATTTTTAAATTATAGAGGAAAGAATAATCTAAAACCTTTTCTTTTGACCACTTTTCCAAAATCCGAGAGGTAAGGGTCTAAAAGTCGAGTGCAAAATGACCCATTTTCGAGAAGAATTTGTGGTTTTCCAAGCTTCCCGAATTTCAAAGTGTGTCAAGTTTTCAAAGGATTTCCGATGAGTAACGTTTGTTTTAAACTCAAGCTTTAAACTTTTATATTTTGGTTGATTTGTGGCTTGGTTTGATAGTTGAAATCTTAGTTTATTATGTGATTCCTTGTATGTGTACATTTGTTGTATGTGATGGTAGTTGGACTTGAAGTTGAAATTTAAATATGGTATCATTCGACAAGTTGTAAACTTTAATATATACTATGAGATTGCTTATGTTTTGGTTGTTGCACGTATATGTCGGCATTGACATGATTATAAGTTAGGTTGCTAGGAAGGATAGCACTTTGATTTGGTTTCCGATGGAGAATCCTTGTATGGAAGAAAGATACAAACTTTGGTTTTAAATCCAAATCGTTTTAAAGTTAGTGAATGGAAATTAGTAAGAGATGTTAGTGAATGGAAGTTAGTGAGCAATATTAGCATTTTAAATTACGTATATCCATAGCGATAGTCGTTATGGATGTAGTTTCGCGTTAAAAATCCGATTTTTGAAAAATTTGGGTTTTAAACTTAAAAGTGTTTGTAAATATTTTATAAAATTAACAATAATGTTTTAGGAAGTTAATTAAGTTTTTAATAACTAATTTTTAATTAATTAAGTTTTTAATAATTAATAATTAATTAAGGATTAAACAAGGTTTAATAATTATAATCACGTGAAGATTAGTTATTAATTAATTATCTTTTAAAGTTAATATTTATTTTAATTAATTATTAATTAATTTAATTAATTTTGAAATTAATTCCGAGTTAAGTAAATGATTTATTTATAATTTATAATTAATTAAGTATAAGGTTATTTTTTTAATAAATCATTAATCAAGTGTTAATTATTTTTAATTATAAATTAATTAAGGTTTAATTGATAATAAATTATTTATCAAAGGTCTAATTTATTAATTAAGTTTAAATAAAGATTAATTAATTTATTAATTGAGATCAATTAATATTTAATTATTAATGAAGGTTTAATTAATTATTTAATAACTGATAAAGGATTAATTTGGGTTTAAGTAATAGTTAATTTTTGTTCAACTATTTAATTAAATTAAGTTAAGATTCAATTAAAATTAATTATGATTTAAATAAGGATTTAACATTTTATTTAATTAATTTTAAATGGGTTAAAGTTTTAAATCCTTTGGTTTCCAAAAGTAAAATTGTTTAAAGGTACTTATTTTTCAAAGATGGTTTTGAATACAAGAGATTCAAGTGTTGATACCATTAAGAAACCATATAGCTATGAATGAGTTATAATGTAGATTGTTTGGTTGTTTGGACATATATTAGTAGAATAAATCCCCATTCCGCTATAAATTGATTGATTGATTGTTTGTTTGTATGAACATGTGATTAGTAAAATAAATCCCCGTTCTGCTGTAAATTTGATTGAATTGTTTGGACATCTGGTTAGCAGGAAAAATCACCATCCTGCTATTATGTTATTTGGACATGTATATGCTAGTTAGTTCATATTGACATGTTATTCCCAGAGTTGGATATGAGTTATATTTACATACATGTTGACCTATGTAAATAACTATTAAGTGAATTTTAATTGAAATTGAATGGTAACTTAAATGAGTACCATTGGGATGGCTAAGCCTCCTTTTGAATTTATAAAGTATGGTTTTGAATTAACTTAACTCTTTAATCAATTTGGGGTTGTAAGATTTATAAATGATTTCAAAGCTATACTATTATTTTATAAGTTATTTATAAGTCATAACTTGTTTATAAAAAGGATTTTTACTAAATAAAAGGGCTTACCTAACGTGTTTTACAAACGATATTTTTAAATGATATTTTATAAAGGAAATTTTGTAAAGGAGTTATAAAGGAAGATTTTTAAATAGTTTAAAAATAGACGAGATGTTATAAATCATTTTAGAGATTTTAAAAGAAGTTTTAAATCTAGTTTGAAAATTTATAAGTGGTTTGAAATGTGAAGTGAACTTATAAAAGTATTTTTATAAGGGATAAGTGAATGTGTTTTATAGTAAAAGATGTTTTGGGAAGGGAGTTACTTGGCCATTTAGTATGGAATTTTGAAAGAGGAAAGTATTCCAGAAGCTTTTAAGTATAAAAGGGATGTTATGGGTTTTCGAAAAAGTGTTTTTGAAGAGATCTTTTGATCAAGTTTTATAAAGTGATTTTATTAATTAAAGATTAATTACTAAAGGCTTAGAGGATTCCTATGGAATTGAATCAATGTTTGATTGTTTGTTTATTTGATAGGCAAATAACCAACTATCAAATCTGGACCAAAACCTAAATTTGGAAATATCTAGGAGAAACACGGAAATTATATGGTACAGTTATCGTTGGTGGTGCTATACTGTATGTATAAATTCATCTCATTATTCTAGGATAAATGGTAAGGAAATCCATCCACTAACGGTTAGGAGGTGAACTCCGCTCTTATCTTTTATCAGCTTATTTCCTACAGAACCGGGGTTGAGTTTACCAGAAATTATCGAAAGTTGTTTCGAAGAGACCGGGATCAGATCTGTTATCCAAAAACCACTTTGATTCAACTTAAGCGTTTTGAACTGAAGACATCTTAAAGAATATGGAATCAAAGATGGAGCATTGAAGTGCAAGGACTGCTTGCTACTAGTCCTGAGGGTGATTCCAAAATGGATGTAGTAGAAATAGTGCCTTCGGTTTGTCCTTATCCTGGACAACTTGTATGGACTAATGTTGGCACTGCATTACTACCTGGAGGGTAGTGTTAGCATTCCAAGTGGGATTGCTATTCAAAAAGATAAAACGTAGCCTCAAGCCTCATCAATTGGGAAATGACTAAAACAGGGCATGTAGCAGGGCTAAGTGGGTCGCTCCCATTAGGTTATGTCATCATCTTTCTAGATTACCCTATTTTTATGGATTTGGTTATGCATGAGAGGTCACTATTAAGGTTGGAAGACCGGGATGATGACATATTCGGTACTACTAGTCAAGTGGTAGGTCGGTTCTGTATGGAAGGGTACAAGATGTTCTTGTCAGACCCGGGTGCATTGATCTAGAGAGGCACCCATCGGAGGTAGTTCCTTACCTGGTCATAGTATGGAATCCATTCTCCAATACGTGCCTTTGCGGTTTTGATTGTAGAGCCTAGTGTGCTGGAATTTAATTAATGTTACAATTTCGGCTATTTTAACAAGTATTTGTAGTTTAGACATTATTATAATATCACTGGATTTTGTATAAAAGTGTTTTGGTTATCGTAAGGTAAAAACCCATCCATGTTTATATGCAGTGTGGTCTTACGAAATACCTTTGATTTTTAAAGGGTTTTGAAATGTAATAATCAAGTTGTTTGAATTTACTCACACCAGACCCATGTCTGACCCGGAGTTTTATTTTCTTTCCCTAAAACTCTTGGGTGCTCAAATTTTTATGAGCAACCAAGTAGTTTAACTTTTCCACGGATGCATTTTGGAGGAGCTCGGAGCAGGAGGCTTCATCGATAGCTAGTTATTATCTTGTTTCCACTGTATACTATGTACTCTATATCTGATGTATAAGGACATGCTGTTATAACTGTCCTATGTTAGAAATTGTATTAGTGTAACTCTGATGTATCATTTTTGAAATGACTTTGTAAAGAATTATGTTGATTAATATATTTTATTCTGTTGCACTGTGAGATTCTGTGTTTGCTTTTAGTTTCTTTTATCTTCTATCTCTTTTCTTACAACTAACAATCCTCCTTTTTGTTCAATTTAGTTGACATTTGTGGTTTATTGCCAACTTAAACTGTACAAAAAAGTGGGTCGTTACAGTTGGTATCAAAGTTAAAGGTTAAGCGAGAACCTTGGCTTTGGTGGGGTTAACTCATTAGAAATAGGGTTAGTAGTACCCTAGGATGAGTTTGAGTGTATATTATATGAGAGCGTGTATTTGTTAGTGATATAAAAATGTTTTATATTGTGTTGTCTGATCGGTTGAGTGGTATATGAATTCTGGTCAATGCGTTTGGCCAACGCTATCGATAGGGATTCCTAAACACTTGAGCCAGACCAACTGACATAGTATTGTTTTGAAATTAGGGTAAATGAAATAATTTTACCTAGGATATAATTTGTATATAAGAATGATTTTCAAAATAGTATAGTATAGTATTTTTGAGATGTTGTTGTTGGGAAATAAATATATTTTATTTTTATCATATAGGTTTTGGTTAATCATGCTCCTCCAGTTTGAGCATTAACTGTTGTGTAAATGTTTAGGTACTTTTCTTTGAATAAGATGTGTCTTTTTAATTAAAAAGAATTTAGGTTGAAAACTTAAGAACCTAAATCCCGATGCTTTGGAAAATGGTTTCTCAATATTTTGAGAAATAATAATAGTATTTGAAAGCAATTTTGCTTAAAATATGATATTTTGAGAATGAAATTTAAGTAAGAAGTGTTTTCTTTAGATTAGTTAGGGAGAATGAGTTGTGATTGTTTTGTGATGATCAGAATAATCATCTAAGTGACGACCAGATGTTTGCCTAGGCGAACGTTGTGGGGTACTTAGTAAATTATTCTCTTTATCATTGTACAGTCGAAACAAGTTCAAATCCGAACGAATCCAAAGTAAGTTGGTGATAAATGTTTTGTTGGAAAATGTAAAGTATTGTTTCAAAAATGTGGTTTTTAAATAAAATAAATACTTTTTTTAAGTTAACCAGTTCGAGTGGCTCGAAAATAACTTAAAATTTGGGGAAGTGATGTGTTCGAATGGTAAACACTTCTCTTGAGTATTACCCTTCTTGGTAAGGGGATGAATGATACTGTTTTGGTAATACCCAGTTCCTTAGTATCATTTTGGAGTTACTTGCACTATATGTGAATTTTCAAAGGGTTGAAATTATAGTTTCATTTCAAAAAGTTTTCGAATAAAACCGGGGTATTTGGATCTTATTTTTTCTAAGGAAAATAAATTCAGAATGGAATAGTGGAATTAGATCGGGGTATATACTCTTAGGCTGTAGTGGAGTATTATCCAAGTTGAAACTAAGAGTTGTTTGTTAAAAGTTTTCATAAATTTATTAATGCGAAATTGGTATTAGGGAGAACCAATTAAGTAAGTGCGTAAGTTGAATGTAGATCATTTCTCTTTTCATATAGTTGATCTAAGAATCGAGTACATGGCTTGAGGTATTTCACCCCATTTCCAAACAAGGATTTATTACTCGATTTTTGACAGCGAGCATTTGATGAGAATTTGTGGTATGGGACCAAAGTTTTCTGTCGTAGTTACAACTATGTAAGGAGAACCGAGGTTCCAAATCAAGGAGCCAGACCGGAGTCCGCACTAGAGAATCGACTAAGCAATACTAGGTCGGAAGTGAAGTTATGTATTCGAGTTATGATCGAAACAAACTTGATATAAGAATGATCTATGTACATCATATGGACTGATGTATAGTGTTAATTGTTTTATGGGATAGGTTGAGGTGTAATTTCAGGGACGAAATTCTTTTAAGGAGGGAAGAATGTAATGACCCGAAATTTCACTGCTTTAATTTACGAATATTTAATTAATTTTAAATATTCGATATATAGGTTTTATAATGAAAATAGAATTCTTTTTAATAATAAATAATAATGGTGAAATAGTTTTTAAAATGTGTTTACAAAAATATATAGTTCGATGAAAAACAGAAAATGTGCCGGAAACCGTTTTCCGAATTTCGACGTTTCATTATGTAAAAGTTGTTTGAAATGTTGTACACACTTTCTTATATATATGCACGAATAGACTAATTATGTAATATTGTTTAAGATGGTATAATTAGTGTTAATTAACTTAAGATAATGATGATGTGACACTTTGACAACTAATATAAAAAAATTGGAAATTGGTCACATCAAGGGTAGACAAAAAGGACAAGGGTACACATGCATGTTTAGCTTGATGTAATGGGGTAGGGACATCAAAATTTCGAATATATTTTAGGGGTATGATGTATATATAGGTATGGATATGCTTAAGTATGTATATATATATATACATATAAAAGATACGATTTTTTTAAAATAAAGTAAATATATATATTTTATAAAAAGTGCTTCCTTAGACAAACAAGTACATAAGTACATACATGCATCATGGGCGTGTTGGAGCATGTAGTGTTAGGAGGGGAAAAGGTAGGGTGACGTGGCAAAGCATGATGGAGGGCAAAGTACTAAGGGCGTTTTGGTAATCTGACTTATGCACTTAATATAAATACTAATTTTCACATTTTATTTCTCACTTTTCTCATTTCTTTTTTCTTTGCAAAAACTTTTTAAGTTTGGAAGCAAACTTCCATGGCTTCTTTTTCTGGTTTTAGGGTTTTAAATTTTTTAAATCTAAAGTTTAAACCTTTAAATGTTTCAAAATCCATTTTTAAACTCCTCTTTTCAATCTAAAAATTCTTCCATTTTACCTGAAATGGTTTCGGCCATAACTTCTTCCAAACAACTCCAAAGCTAGATTTTCTTTTTTCTAAACCATTTATAATTTCAGTGGCTACAACTTTATAGTTTACCACTTTTCCTTTTTTCGGGAAAAGATGCTACAAAATTTTATTTTTTGCAACAATGTTTTTGAACCTAGATTTTTTATGTCCGAAAATACCCGTCACCGTTTTGGCAATAACTTCCTCAAAATTTAACTTTTTTGAGTAATTATTTTTTGAAATGATATACGAAAGAATAATCTAAAACTTTTATTTTGATCATATTTCCAAAATCTGAGAGATAAGGGTCTAAAAGTCGAGTGCAATATGACCCATTTTTGAGAAGAATTTGTGGTTTTCCAAGTTTCCCGTATTTCAAAGTGTGTCAAGTTTTCTAAGGATTACCGGTGAGTAAACGTTAAACTCAAGATTTAAACTTTTATATGTTGGTTGATTTGTGGCTTGGTTTGCTAGTTGAAATCTTAGTTTATTATGCGATTGCTTGTATGTGTACATTGGTTGTATTTGATGGTAGTTAAACTTGTAGTTGAAATTTAAATATGGTATCATTCGACAAGTTGTAAACTTTGTTATATGTTATGAGTTTTCGTATGTTTTGATTGTTGCTTGTATATGTTGGCATTGACATGATTATAAGTTAGGTTGCTAGGAAGGATAACACTTTAATTTAGTTTTCGATGGAGAATCCTTGTATGGAAGAAAGATACAAACTTTGGTTTTAAACCCAAATCGTTTTAAAGTTAGTGAATGGAAAGTTAGTAAGAAATGTTTGTGAATGAAAGTCAGTGAGCAATATTAGCACTTGAAATTACGGATATCCATAGCGATAGTCGCTATGGATGGAGTTTCGCGTTAAAAATCCGATTTTTGAAAAATTTGGTTTTTAAACTTAAAAGTGTTTGTAAATGTTTTATAAACTTAATAATAATGTTTTAGGAAGTTAATTAAGTTTTTAATAACTAATTTTTAATTAATTAAGTTTTTAATAATTAATAATTAATTAAGGATTAAACAAGGTTTAATAATTTTAACTACGTGAAGATTAGTTATTAATTAATTATCTTTTAAAGTTAAGATTTATTTTAATTAATTATTAATTAAGTTAATTAATTTTGAAATTAATTCTGAGTTAAGTAATTGATTTATTTTTTAATTTATAATTGATTAAGTATAAGGTTAATTTTTAATAAATCATTAATCAAATGTTAATTATTTTTAATTATAAATTAATTAAGGTTTAATTAATAATAAATTATTTATCAAAGGTCTAATTTATTAATTAAGTTTAATTAAAGATTATTTAATTAATTAATTGAGATTAGTTAATATTTAATTATTAATGAAGGTTTAATTAATTATTTAATAACTGATAAAGGATTAATTTGTTTTTAAGTAATAGTTAATTTTTGTTCAACTATTTAATTAAATTAAGTTAAGATTCAATTAAAATTAATTATGATTTAAATAAGGATTTAACTTTTTATTTAATTATTTTTAAATGGGTTTAAAGTTTTAAATCCTTTGGTTTCCAAAAGTAAAATTGTTTAAAGGTACTTCTTTTTCAAAGATGGTTTTGAATACAAGAGATTCAAGTGTAAATACCATTAAGAAACCATATAGTTGTGAATGAGTTATAATATAGATTGTTTGGTTGTTTGGACATGTGTTAGCAGAATAAATCCCTATTCTGCTATAAATTGATTGATTGATTGTTTGTTTGTGTGGACATGTGATTAGTAGAATATATCCCCATTTTGCTATAAATTTTATTGAATTGTTTGGACATCTGGTTAGCAGGAAAAATCACCATCCTGCTATTATATTATTTGGACATGTATATGCTAGTTACTTCATATTGACATGTTATTCCTGGATTTGGATATGAGTTATATTTACATACATGTTAACTTATGTAAATAATTGTTAAGTGAGTTGGAATTGAAATTAAACGGTAACTTAAACGAGTACCATTGGCATGGCTAAGCCTCATTTTGAATTTATAAAGTATGTTTTTGAATTAACTTAACTCTTTAATCAATTTGGGGTTGTAAGATTTATAAATGATTTCAAAGCTATACTATTATTTTATAAGTTATTTATAAGTAATAACTTGTTTATAAAAAGGATTTTTACTAAATAAAAGGGCTTACCTAACGTGTTTTACAAACAATATTTTTAAATGATATTTTATAAAGGAAATTTTGTAAAGGAGTTATAAAAGAAGATTTTTAAATAGTTTAAAATAGAAGAGATGTTATAAATCATTTTAGAGATTTTAAAAGAAGTTTTAAATCTAGTTTGAAAATTTATAAGAGGTCTGAAATGTGAAGTGAACTTATAAAAGTATTTTTATAAGGGATATGTGAATGTGTTTTATAGGAGAAGATGTTTTGGGAAGGGAATTACTTGTCCATTTAGTATGGAATTTTGAAAGAGGAAAGTTTTAAGTATAAAAGGGATGTTATCGGTTTTGGAAAAAGTGTTTTTGAAGGGATCTTTTGATCAAGTTTTATAAAGTGATTTTATTAATTAAAGATTAATTAATAAAGGCTTAGAGGATTCCATATGGAATTTAATCAACGTTTGATTGTTTGTTTATTTGATAGTCAAATAACCCACTATCAAAACTGGACCAAAACCTAACTTTGGAAATATCTAGAAGAAACACATAAATTATATGGTACAGTTACCGTCGGTGGTGCTATACTGTAGGTATAAATTCATCTCGTTCTTTTAGGATAAATGATAAGAAAATCCGTCCACTAACGATTAGGAGGCGAACTCCGCTCTTATCTTTTATCTGCTTATTTCCTAAAGAATCATGGTTGAGTTTATCGGAAATTATCGAAAGTGGTTTCGAAGAGACCAGGATCGGATCTGTTATCCAAAAACCACTTTGATCCAACTCAAGCGTTTCGAACTGAAGACATCTTGAAGAATATGGAATCGAGGATGGAGCATTGAAGTGCAAGGGCTGCTTGCTACTAGTCCTGAGGGTGATTTCAAAATGGATGTTGTAGAAGTAGTGCGTTCGGTTTGTCTTTATCTTGGACAACTTGTATGGATGAATGTTGGCACTGCACTACTACCTGGAGGGAAGTGTTAGCATTCCAAGTGGGATTGCTTTTCAAAAAGGTAAAACATAGCCTCAAGCCTCATCAACCGGGAAATGACTAAAACAGGGCATGCATCAGGGCTAAGTGGGTCGCTCTTATTAGGGTATGTCATCATCTTTCCAGATTACCCTATTTTTATGAATTTGGTTGTGCATGAGAGATCCCAATTAAGGTTGGAAGATCGAGATGATGACATATTCGGTACTACTAGTCAAGTGGTAGGCCGGTTCTATGTGGCAGGTTACAAGATATTCTTGTCAGACCCGGGTGCATTGATCTAGAGATGCACCCATCGGAGGTAGTTCCTTGCCTGGTTATAGTATAGAATCCATTCTCCAACACGTGCCTTTACGGTTTTGATTATAGAGCCTAGTAGGCTGGAATTTAATTAATGTAACAATTTCGGCTATTTTAATAAGTATTTGTAGTATAGACATTATTATAATATCACTGGATTTTGTATAAAAGTGTTTTGGTTATTGTAAAGTAAAAACCCTTCCGTGTTTATGTGCGGCGTGGTCTTACGAGATACCTTTGATTTTTAAAGGGTTTTGAAATGTAATAATCAAGTTGTTTGAATTTACTCACACCAGACCCATGTCTGGCTCGGAGTTTTATTTTCTTTCCCTAAAACTCTTGGGTGCTCAAATTTTTATGAGCAGCCAAGTAGTTCAGGTTTTCCGCGGATGCATTTTGGAGGAGCTCAGAGCAGGAGGCTTCATCGATAGCTAGTTATTGTCTTGTTTTTGCTGTATACTATGTACTCTATATCTGATGTATAAGCACAGGCTGTTATAACCGTCCTAGGTTAGAAATTGTATTAGTGTAACTCTGATGTATCATTTTTGAAATGACTTTGTAAAGAATTATGTTGATTAATATATTTTATTCCCTTGCGCTGTGAGATTCTGTGTTTGCTTTTAGTTTCTTCTATCTTCTATCTCCTTTCTTTCCACTAACAATCCACCTTTTTGTTCAATTTGAGTTGACATGTGTGGTTTATTGCTAACTTAAACTGTACAGAAAAGTGAGTCGTTACATTATCCATATATGTATCCATCCTGGTAGAGCGTTGAAGCTGTTATGCTAAACCTCAGAGTTGTGTATATTTCGTATACATATCGATCGATACGAAATGGTTTTTCATGAATACCGATCCATCCATAACTTGAGTGTACGAGCTCCGATTGACCTGAATTTCAAAACATAGCCTCACCGGGCCTTGCTTATCATTCCTGATCGATCCCGCCTTGATTGGAGCTTGGTCCAACTTTGACGGTATCGACCATAGCCTTGTTTTCGATCGATCTCCAATCCTGATATCCATCCTTTTAACCTATTTGTTGATATCCTGGCTTTGACCAAAAAGCGAGATAACATATATCATAGCAAGTGGAGAGATAGCGAACTTAACCCTATCACGACCACACGATGGTAAAAGGCGATGGCATGTGTTGGTGGTCTTAGTGATGGATGAATATATGATAAGGGGCAACGACGTAGGTGAGCGTGTTGGGTAGTGGTTGGCAGTCACGGCCTAGACCGTGAGCAATGAAGTGGAGGTGCGTGTAGTATGGTTGAGATGGCTTTAGGTGATTGCAGCGGAGGATGACTTGAGGCACCGCTTGGGTTGATGTGTAGTATCTACGGCGAGTGAAGGCGAGGAGGAGCTGATTTGTTCAAGCGTGCGGTCGTACCTTGATGGCCTGCAAACTACTGGCGTGTGTGTAGACATTGGTTGCTATCATGTCAATTTTTTCGGTGGAAGGTTATGCGATGGGTTAAGGGAAATTCACCATTCCATCCATTAATTCGGCAAGTTTCTAACTCATAACTGTATTTAAATTCATTACTTGTTATATATATAATATCGTTTATCCTATGAATTGTTCGGTTGAATCGATTGATTTTATTGATTGTGTGTGATTGTTGTTGTTTCGATTATTGGGTACATTGATATTGAAATTGGATGATGTTATAATAGTAGTTGTTTATGTTAGTTGGAAGTGTCAGTTTACAAACAGAATTCTGTCCGTTTGTGAATTGAAATATATATGTTTATATATATATACATACACGTTTATTTTCCTGATATATATATATTTATAGTGATGTTTGATTTATATATTCGTGGAGTAATTTTACTCCATAAATTATATATTTAGATATTTAGTTATTATTCTTATTTTTTTAAATGTTTTGAAAAGTTTAGAAAAATTTATTTAAGGGTTTTAAAATTTTAATAAAAGTATTTTATAAATAATTTACTAAATTTTATTCAATTAACTATTTTTATACTTACAAATATAATTCGAACTATAAATATAGCTTTCTATTGGTTACAAAACTCTTCTTAAAATTAATATTATAATATAATATACATTTGGAATTGTTTTAATGGAATAAATACAATATATTGCTATTTTATAAAATATATTATGAAAATAATAATATTATTTTCAGTAATTTTTAGTATAAAGGCTATTTAAATATTATTGAAAGAAGATTTTTTTTCCATGGAGACAGTTTAAGATTCTTGAATGGCGACAGTTTGAATCGGCTACTATCGGCCTCTGTTCTTCTATGCCTACCTTGTTTTTTCTTCCGCTTTCCTTCGTATGCCTCATCCCAAGCATATGCCGAAGCAGAAGAACCCTCTATCCGCCTCCTCCATTCCAGACTTGATGGTGGGACTTCTCTTTTGGTTGGAGCGGTTGGTGCTCTGGTAGCCCTATCTGCTGTTGAAGCTTGCTCCTTCGCTCCTCATAATGTTTGCGGTCCTGTCGTGACAGCATCTGCTCACGATAACACTATTTCAAACCTTCTGAACGATTTAAACAGCCCACAACTTGCTGCTTCTAATTTTCCTATCAGTCCCTTGCTTGCTGTTTCGAATCCGTTAGCTCCATTAATAGCAAATGAAGGTAATACATCTTGGACTAAAACTGATGTGGGGTTGGAAATTGGCTCCAAATTGGGTGATGGTGATATTGGGCAGATCAAATCCAGTCTTGCGCCTGCGGAGGATGGTGTTGTTGTCCACGATGAGCGTGTGTTTGTGGATGCAACAATTGATTTCACTAATGCTGATAGTGGGTTATCATGTGGATGCACAAAAGGTGCTTGTAGCAATGCCGCTTACAACATTCCCGATGCCTATACATCTCCTACTGGTCCTTTGTCTGTTGTAGCTCTCGCTGGTCCGTTGGATCCTCCCCCGCCTCGGGCAGCTCCAAAGTGGTCATCATTGTTCTCCAAATTGCCAAATAATGCAGGTGAGGATTCTCCTCGTCGCTTTGATATAGTTGAGATTGAGGGTGTTATGATCCCTCTGAAGGAAGTGATTGGGGCCGGTGTAGATTATTGGAAAGAGCACTTGGTGGGTATTTTCCTCGACTCCAACCCTCCCTATCATTTAGTTAAGGTGAGGTGCAACCAGGTGTGGAAGCCTAGGGGGGTTTTGAGTGTTTACTTCGATAATGGAATGTTCTATTTTAAACTCTCATGAAGTGAAGAAAGACAGCGTATTCTAGAAGCCGACCCAATTCTCATAGATGGGAAACCATTCATTATCACTTCATGGGGTCCTTCTGTGGATCGGGCGAAAGACCAAGTTTTATCTATTCCTTTCTGGGCCTACTTTTCTCACATTCCATCTGTTGTTCAGCCTCTTATCGGGATTGACTGGCTAGCAGGTGTAGTTGGTAAAATGATATGTTATGACGCTAATACGGTGGCCAAAAAGAAATTAGTCTATGCCAAAGCACTGATCAAGATTACTCCTAACAAACCTATACCTTCGGTGTTAAAAGTCAGACTAGATGAGGGCCAGTTTGCTGAGGTCAGAGTTTGCTACAGTTGAAAACAGAGATATGCACGTCCTGTCAGTCTTTTGGGATTTTGTCGGATGCATGTTTTCGTTCGGCAGTTGCAGGCTTTGTTCCCCTTGCTGACCGGATTCCTCTTCCATGTCCTCCTAACTAGAAGTGGGTTCCCAAGGTTGCTCCTTCAACATATGTTACGTCCACTTTTGAGGCTCTAGTTTGTGTATCCCTTTGTTAATGCTCATGTAGCTCCCATTGTTGACGCACCAGTTTGTGTTGCTTCATCTGATAGTTTACCACCTCCGGCCCTGGATGTGTTACCTTCTGCTACTACATCTGATGCAATAACCTGGAATTTTGACGAACGAGCTTGGGTTCACACTCCTTTTGATATGAGATATTCGCCCAAGACTAACACTTTTTATGCTTTTATCAGTGATGTTGGGGCGAGAGTCGTTTTCTTATCTACCATATTGAGGGTGATGGTTTTTGCCTTACTAGGGTTGGCGAGATTGAAGAGGAAAACAAAAGTAAGTTTTATGATGTCAGCTGAGATAAGAAATTTATATACTCTTCTGAATCAGAAGGTTATGATCCTCATCTGGCTTCTCTCTTCTCAAATTTTTCCCATGTTATTGGTCCATCGTCGGATGTTAGCGATGGCTGTTCCTCGTCTTCTGAGGGAGTATTGTCATGTTGTTATTGTAGTTTAGGCACCTTTGTCTAGCTCCAGTGCTTTTTATCAGTGTCGTTTGGGCCTTTTTGCCCTTTATTTGTTCTGTGCATATACAGAACACATGTTTTCCCATTATTTATACAGTGGCACGGCTCATTATAAAGCGGACTAGCTTTGCTAAAAAAAATTATTGAAAGAGTTTTCAAATCTTGGAAAAATATAAAATTATTTTATGAAATAAATAAATGATTTTGGATATGTTTTGAATAAATAAAAATTCCTTTTTATAATATGAGAATTTCAAATATGATATTGTAACGACCCAGTATTTTGGACCATTCAAGTCGACAATAAATTCACACATGTCAGACTTGAATAATTCAAAATACCGAATTGTTAATTTAAATTTGGTAAAACTGAGCATATACAGTAAATAAATAGAACACAGATCATAGACACAGAGTAATAAATGCAGCGGAAACAAAAGATAGTAGTTCATGAAGCTACTATATACATATCAGAGTCAAAAAGGTACAACAGAAGTCTCGAATACAATAATCAAATACAATATCAGAATACATCACTAGAATCAACTGGATATCTGAAACTGGATAGATAGCTGGATCTCCAAGCGAAGCTCCAACTCCAAAGGTGAGTCTCGAATACTGGTACACTCAGTCTGACTCGAGCGTAAAGCAAAACACAAAACACTCGAGTCAGGATTAACATTCTTATATCAATAAATCCAACTCAAGTGAAATAGCAATTGAAATACAAGTAACTCAAAGGATGTTTGGAATAACCATCCTTTAAGGATCCGTTAAACTATCTACTATGTAGTAGTGTACGATAAGTAGATAATGCCTATTAGTAATATAAAGTATCAAAATAGTGTTAAGGCGTTACCATTATCCCCCTTAACACATTTTATATAAGCGTCATAGTCTATACAGCACTGTAAACTCCACCGTAAACTAGTGGGCTATCAGGGAGTACTCCATAGGTATAACACAAAACAAATCGTAGTGGTCGCGTATAGGGATACAAGTATGACAAGGCACATGAGGCAATACCCAAGGTAGTGAAACTACCATTTTCCTGATCCGGACTGGTGAGAACGCATCGCCGTAGCGCTCGCAACACCGCGAAACAACACTCCCAAATCAAGGGTGCGCACCAATCAAAACAAGTAATGAGTAGTTTACGAAGAAGTGTGTTGGCTCGAGGCAGCTAACCCCATTTGGCTCGGCACGGCTCCTGTTTAAGTCATTTCCAATTTGACACAAGTGTCAAGGCTATCCATTATCGTTCTCTTTCTTCAAATCCAGCAACGTCATCATTCCAACCACTTCATTCTGGATCACACTCCATGTATAATAGTTATTAAAGTGGTTTTCGGTTTGGACAGAGAGTATGTCCCTAACCGATCCCGGACTCTTCAATAACTACGTAATTATTACACCGATTGGTCATTTAATAAACTTTCAAAATAGTTTATATTTCAAAACCCAAAATATCATTGTCATTTCAAAACCATATCAATACGATATCACTTTCACTTCAAATATATATCCATTTCCAAAAATCACCTCAGTTTCCAAAGTTATAACGTTTTCGAAATCATAGTCTTTAAAAAATCAAACATTTTGGAAATCACAGCTTCGAAATCATAGCATTTTGGAAATCATAACACTTTCCTCTTAAACAGTTTAGATATTAAAATTTATATATAATAAAATAGTTTATATAAATAGTTATAAGTTAAAATAGTTTATAATAAAATAATTTATATTAAAAATGATTTATATTAAAATAGTTTATATTAAAATAATTTATAAGTAAAATATCCATAGTTTAAATATCACTTAAAATTACTTTATAAAATAAAATAGTTTCCTCGACTTTCACAAATCGATTCAAATCAATTTAAATTCCAAATTCAAATTTAATTTAATCTAAATCATCAATTTCAATTCCCATTTCAATTAAACATTTTCAAGTTATATCGATTTCAAATATCGATTTGAACCACAATAAACCATTTCAATTTCAAAATATTTCAAAGCTTCAAATATTCCACATTTCAAAACTAAATTCGATAACTTTATATATATATCAATTCACTTTCCATTATTTAGTTTTGAAATATTTACTTAATTATTTCAATATCATTTGAATACAACTTCAATTTACAATTTTAATAAACAAAATATCCCATTAAATTTATATAAATTTGAAATATTCCTTTAAGTCACTTTTAATCAAATTCAAGTTATAAAATATATCTTTAAAATTTCAAATTTAGTAGATTTCAAATCAAACTTATTTAAGTATAATTCTTAAATAATTAAAAATTTCAAATCAAATTCAAATTAATCTTTCAACCTGAAATAATCTAAACTCTATATTTGGAGATATAAATTTTACATATATACCTAAACATATTTATATTGATTCAAATCAACTTTATTAAATCAACCTTAATAAATCTTTAAAATCAATATTTATTCAAACCATATATTTCTTTCCAAAACCATAGAAATCATTTTCAAAATATTTATATATATATATATACCAACGGTGTCTGTATAAAATTTTCTACCCTATGGTCAAGTGATACGGATATTTATCATTTCAATCCGTAATTTAAATTATATACGGCTATATATCTTTTCAACCCATAATCCCAAATTTAATTCAATGAAAATCGCTTGGGTTTATCATTTCAACCCATAACGATTTTCTCCTATTCTACAGATCGTTCGGGTATGTATCATTTCAACCCATAGTGAATCCTATACTAACAGGGAACTTGCAGAGTGATAACAGATATGAAATAATATAACATGCATATATCATCAATATAAATAACAGATAATGGTGTCAGATGTCACAGGTGAACAGATACAGATAATGACATATATATAGCAATATAAATAACAGATAATGGTGTCAGATGTCACAGGTGAACAGATACAAATGATGGCATATATATAGCAATGTAAATAACTAGCAGCAGCATATTTCAATTGTCGTTTCAATTGAAATCAAATTTAATAAATAAAAGAATGTTAATCATGAGTGATTGCTCACCTTTCGAGGCTAGAAGAATTTGACGACTCGACAAGATACGAATTGGATCACGATCTAGACCATCGAACAATCCAAACGACACTCAAAGCAAAATAAGCTGAAGTGGATTTTACTGGACAAAGCTGAAAGATAGGAATCGATGAGATAATTAGAATCGGCTCGACAGAAATAGAATATATATATATATATATTATAAATATTATTTTACTAAATCAATATTTAAAACGAATGATAAAATAAAATATATAAAAATAAAAATCGTTATCCTCAAACGCATATGTTTGAAAATCAATATTCAAGTTAAAGCCCATATAACTTAAAGTCAAAAATATTTTCTAATTCCAGACAATACCTAACGATATGGAACCTTAGATTAAATGAGCAAACACTTTAAACACAAAAGAGCTACTGTCGAACAAATAACAGAATCTAATATATACATACACCTATATAACGTACTAACATAATATATATATATATATAACTTCTTTAAACTAATATAAACTTGATATTTTATAAAACTAATATACATCTGAACAGAACAACAAATTAAACCTTATATAACTTATACTAGATACATATACACCTGACTGTATGTTACTAATATAACATATATAAAAACTAAAGATCAGATATAAAACCCAATACTGACTACTGTGTAACCCAATATATAAGATATCGCAAATAAACATATATACCTTAAACATAGAATTTTTTTTAGTATAACAGGAAAAACAAAACAATGCTTGACTTACATATGCAATCTATACAGCTGCAAAGATATATACTCTGTAATAGTATAAATTTTTATAATATATATATATATATTTTTTGAAAAACTTGAATTAAAACTAAGAATAACATAACTACGACTGAATGCATTACATACTATATATAAACTACAACAAAAATATAACTTAGCAAAACCACATAATATATACGTATTTTACTAACTATAATAAGATTATATACTATATATATATAACATAAGGCAAATTTTTTTTACTTTTGTGTAAACAGGCATATTCTCTTACATGTATCATACCAGCATATGCATATATCATATATAAATATATAAACCGTAAAACTTATGTGCCATAAACAGCCGTTTTTATAAATATATATATGCTTTCAAAATTAATATAAATAGTATAATAAATTTCAAACATTTATACAGTAACTTAGTTGTATAAGACTAATATATATACAACTTTCATTTATAAAACAACAGACTGCTCATGCCTAAAATAAGCTAACTCATGTATAGCTAGAAACATACTATACTTTACTGAGCTTACAAAATCAGGAATATATATATATATATAGATAGTTTTAACACACATATGTATAAACTTAATATATATAAGATCATACGTAAATATATATACCTTGATATATAGTAACTTTATATACATAAAAATCAAATCAGATCTTATATAACTAATCCAAAACTTACATACTTTATAAAAAAAATCTATATATACAACACTCTATATACAAACAAACTACAAAATTTTACCCTTTATATATATAACAGAATATTCATATGAAAGCTTCCCATATATACAACTCAAGTATAAATGATATGCATTACTTACCCACGTATGTAGGCTGCGAGCTAGAGGAGGAGATGTTGGATCTGGGTGGAGGCTCGGCTCGTGAGTTGGCACACGGTAGACATGGGCTGGGTTGATGCCGAGGACAGTTGAAGGCAGTCTCGGTTCGTGGGGAGAAAAATGGACAAAACAAGAAACGAGGCTGGGCAAGAGGAAGGAGGAGGAGCCGGCTCTCGAGGCACGTGCTGTCGGGTGGGGTGGAGATGTGGGTCGGCTACTATTGAGGTGGTGCAGTGGTGGGCCGAGGAGATGGGAGTGGGTTCGGAGCTTCAAAGTGGAAGAGCAGAGCAAATTTCTTTTAGACAGGGAGAGAATGAACCAACGCAAAAGTTAATTAATTAAGAATACCAAAAAATCAATTATGAATGCAAATGACTATTAGTATAACTTAGCGTAGAAATGAATGGTTTTGAAAAGATGGGCGGACAGTTCAGAAAACTGGATGAAACTCAAAAGAGAAGCAGTGAATACGAACTATAATATTGTATACTATTTTTTTTCTTCCCAAACGAATGGCAGTGGAAAATAGAACGAACCAACATAATATTGGAACAAGTGAAAATAAAAGTCACAGCTGTTGAATTCAAGAATATTAATGGCTAGTAGTTGACCGCTTTCACGATGGGAAATGAATAGACAAAGGAAACGAAAGAACTCAAAACGGGTACCGATACGAATAACCGTTTCACGGTTTCGACGCGTACCGGATCTCGAAATACATAAATGAATACACTGTTGGGATCAGCACGACGAGACGATCAAAATGGTATAAAGATATCAGTGGTATGATTGAATTATAAAAATTCGAATTTTCTACTAGCGGAAAATGCAGCAAAAACGCAGAAAAATAAGATCGACGGAGCTAAAGAAGTCCGAATTTGGAAAAACGAAAAATGACGTCTTAGTCAGAAGATGAATTAGAATTTTTCTATATAAAAATATTTAGGTTTCGAAAACATTTTGTTTTCATCAATTCCTAACTGATTAAATTGAAATAAAATTACACACGAAAATATTTTTCAAATTTTTGGATGAAAGTTTACCAGTTGCTATGTTAAAACAGACGCATTCCAAATATCAAATTTTTATTTCAAAATTTTATCGTTTAAAATTTCACAAAATTTCAACTAATTACGTTATTAAAACAGTTAAAATTTACGGGTCGTTACAGATATTAATATAAAGGAAAAATGTTTTATTAATTTCCAACTAGTTTGAGTATAAAGAGAAGACTTTGAATTATATTCTATGGTATGAAACAAATATAATTTATTTTGAATGTTTGTAAATTTATTTTAAAATAGAATTTAATTATAAAAATTTATATAGTAAATCATAATTTTTTTATTTGATTCCTTAAATGATCTTGATTGTTTTATAAGTATATAAACAAGGATTTGAAAGTAAATTATAATGTTAAATCTTTATTTTTTTATTACATAAATAGAGTGAAAGTAAGTATATGAATGTTTTACAAGTTTTATTGATTCTAAATATAAAAATGGATTGAGGAAAAGTTTTATTTAATATTATTAATCTATTGAAAAGTAAGTTATAATTGATTTTAAATCGTTTTAAGAAGTTTATATAATTTTTGAAAATAAGAGATATTTTCTGATTAATATGTAAAGTGTATTTTACTAATAATATGATTACTCAAGAATTATTAAAGTGTGCATTACATATATATGATTAATTTATTTTATTTTATTTTTCTGATTTCTTTTATATTGAATTGGACATTATGTATGATTCACCGTGGATAATGATTTGATTGGTAGTTTTGATGTAATACGGTGATGACATCTGTCTGTATGGACTCGTGATATTGCAATATTTTTATTTATAACGATTTTAATTCTTTATGACGGGAAATCCAAATAAATGGAGTTATATACCGTTTATGATGGGGCATTCAGTAATATTTCTCCAGTTAGTCTTTGGACTCGTGATATAGAATATCATGGAGAAAAGTGTAGTTTATGAGCAGTGAATAAACGTTTGAGTATCCCACGGTAGTATGACACTGCTGTGATATTTATTCAATTATTCATTGTAAGTAAATGACACTAACGTGATGGGAATAATATCATGAGATTGTACTTACGTGAGGGATGCTCATAGGTGCGAGCAGGATTTGTGCCCTTATAATTATTGTTTGTATGCCACTATCATAACGTCCTCCTTTTATTTGCATTAGAGAGAACCGGATGGCTATAATCCACCTTAGCAGCCTGATTTTGGGGTTTCACCCCATATCCATGACACCTTTGTTTGATATACTAGATTTGATGTGCATCACATGATTTCGGTTAGGCGACCCATAAGGTAGGTTGACATATTACATGATTTGGGTTAGGTGACCCATAGGGTAGTGCCCTATAGCCCCTTTTATGTTGCATAGGCCAGTAGTCTATTATCTATTAGGGAAAAGCAAGGTCGTGACTAAAAGGCTATGTGTTGATGAGCCACTACTGGATATGTGTCACGATGTCCGTTGATATAATTGAAGACTATATCAGCAGATCTGGTTAGGTGACCCTGGGCTCCTAGAGCGGGTAGACGATCATCAGTCTCCCTTCTAGTTCTAATGGAGTGGTAGATTGGCATATACTATAAATACACCTCACTTAAGTATAGATATAGGTTAGGCAACCCAGGGTTTATTCTAATTTATTTGGGACTTCTTGCGTATCATATGGTTATTCCCCATCACGGTTTATTTTGATTTATTCATATATGAGGAGATGGGATTATATC
Organism: Allium fistulosum; assembly: GCA_030737815.1. Lineage (NCBI taxonomy): Eukaryota > Viridiplantae > Streptophyta > Magnoliopsida > Asparagales > Amaryllidaceae > Allium > Allium fistulosum. The sequence continues at coordinate 766,996,207 of CM060903.1, read as the reverse complement.
TGGATATGTGTCTAGAGTATAGTGGATTCTCATATCTTTTATTATATCTGACTTGTAACGACCCGGCTTTTCGACCATTGAAAGTCGACACTCAATACATCCACATAATTCAAATGTCGAACATCCAATCGTCGAAAAGGCAGATTGTTCGGGTAAAAAGAAAAAGAAAAGGAAAAGTAACAGAAGAAACATAATCTCACATCGAAATGAGCATATATAATATAACAAAGACAACCAAAGTTGTTACTGTAAAATACATAGTATATCAAAGTTAAAACAAACCTTATCAACCTAGATAGTTATAACTTCCTGACCTTACAATTGCTGATGGGTAGCATAATAATACAACGGAAAATGATAATACTACAGCAGGTGAACATCCAGCTATAATTCATGAGCTCGATGTTCCAACAACAACCACTTGGAAAATACTCGGTCCGACCCAAGCATTGACCCAAGCATTATAATAAAATAACACCCAGGTCAGTTTGGAAATACCAGCATGAGAAAACTCAAGTGATGTGATGAACATATCATAATTCTGTGAGAACATGTCGCTAAAAACGGAACATGTTTTTACCTCACAAGAACAACTTCCACACATGAATGAATGGAAGAAAATTAAAACAAAACCCAAACTTGAAAAGATGAGTAAAAACAAGGTCACAATTCAAACTCAAAGGATGGATGCAAATAATCGAGAAGAACCCAGTTACTTCTCGGTGCAATTAACAAAACAATTCAAAGATTTTGAATCAACAACAAGGAAAGGAATTTTTCCAACAAATGATTTGGAGGGTGCTCCCCTTTACCGAAAGTATGCCACTAGAAAATATATTTGAGAGGGTCATACACTCTGTGACACCTCTCAGGAACTCCAAGTCGGAACCCACCAACCTTACCGAGAATCCGAGTATTTCACATCTCTGCGTGCATCCCACTAAAACCAATCTAAGTAGATGTGAAAATACCCTAATGGGAGCAACCTTATATAACTTGGCCCCCACTTGCTTTCTAGTTTTAGTCTTTTTCTACAAAAGGATAACAATGCTTAAATGAGCAACAAATCGTCTAAAACCGACGATATCCAAAGGAGAAAGATGAATCGATAGTCAATAAATCAACTATCTGGAATAATTAAAATGATCATATATGGACAGAAAATCTCATTTTTACCACTACTCGTCGATTTCAAACCTGTACTACTTCTTGGTTAAAAATGAAGTTAGACAAGTTAAGCTAGTGTTACCTCTAGGCATTGCCTTTACATTTTTAACCTTCAAGATAGAAACGAGTTTCCATACCTCAACATTTAGTGTTAAGAGTATGGCCAAATCCTTTCCATATAAGCAATATCGTTTACGGAAATAAAATTTTGTATCCTTTCCATTACCGTATAAACTTCTAAACTTTTAAAACCTGAACTTGTGCTTGAATTTCACATCACAAATATTTGTAAATCGCTTATGGAAAAAAAACTCCTTTAAAATATTCCTTTTTAAAGATTCTCTCATTATAATCTATTATTTATAAATTTCAAATGACATTTATTATCCCGGAAGATAAAAAATAATTAAAATACTTTTATAAATTAAAAACCTTGTTAATTACCTCAAAAGAGAATTAATCAAATTTATATCTCCTTTAAAAATAAATCAATTATCTTTAATCACCTTTATTCAATCAGAAAATTCATTTTTTAAACACCTTTATTTAAACCAATTAATTAACTTTACACATCATTTATTAAAATGAATAATTAATCGTAAATATCATTATTAAAATCAGTTAGTTAACTTTAAAATACTTTTATTAAATCAGTTAATTAACTTTTAAACATTTTTATTAAATCAATTAATTGACTTTAAATATCATTAGTAAATTTATTATTGAACTTTATTGTAATTAAATAATAATTAAAATATATTTAAACCCTTAAATTCCTTTCAAAACTTATACAATTCTTACACACTCGTTTGAAATTTTTTTTACAAAATATTTAAGTTTAATAACCTTTATAAATTCAAAGCAACTTAATTATCCCGAAAGATAGTTAAATCTAATTTATAATCCTTTATAAATTTTAAACAACATTAATTATCTCAAAAGATAATAAATCAAATTTATAACCCCTTTATAAATTAAAATAGCGCTAATTATTCCGGAAGATAATTAATTAAACTTATAACTCCTTTTAAATTTTAAATCAACATTTATCCTTTATTTTCAAAATTCTCAAATTATTTGAAAATATAGTTTGAATAATTTTCAAACTGCAAAAACACGATCAAACATTTATTTTGTAAAAATACAAGCTCCAATTCAGAAAACAACAAAGGTTTGAGGGGATGATATTTCATAAGTGATGGTACAGCGACAATCGCTATAACGAGACTTGCACAATCAAACGGTATGCCATAAATATTTTCAACCAAACAACAATATAAACAACACAAGAATAGAAGTAAAAAAATATTTTCAAGAAAACCCTTAGGGTCTCTCTACAATAATCCCTATAAATCACACATGTGAATATGTATTTCGAAGTGTTCCGTAGCGACCTATTCGCTACGTACACTCCAATTCCCCTTTTATTTTGTCCCCTGCCACACAGTGGTTATTTATGTCATCCGCTTTTTAAATGGGACTTAAAATCCAAAAAACAATTAAACAACAATATAAATTATCAACTAAGCATTCAACAATAATCTATTACAACAAATATATTATATAGTTTATTCAAAGGTGAGTAAACTGATCGAAATTTCAACGTACGTTTTCGCGTTCCGATTTGAACTAAAATCGAATGGCGTTCGATTTTAGAAAAAAATATCACTAGCTCCAATTTCCACAAAATCCATTCCAGTGCATAGCTAATGCTCTTATGAGTCCAATGCGACTGACCGCGTCCAAATTCGACCTCATACGAGCAAGATATGATTTTTATAAGAGATCGACTAAATTATACAATTAAACTACACTAATTTTTTCAATGAAATTCTATTTACCCTTAACAGCACATTTAATCCTTTTTCCCACCGTAAGCGTGCATGAGATATGCACAAGAACCTAGAACCCAAATTCGTGATCTCCCATCACCTAATTCACCACCATATCTTGACAAAAACCACCACCGGCCACTCCGTTCAACTCTTGTCCACCCTCTCCACGCCATGTACCCATCAACTTCGAACCCGCATTCCTCACAGGAAACACAACCTAGGAGTTTTTTCACGTGATTGGAAAATATTGCACACTTCAAACAATGTTCGAACATTACCATATTAGGGCCACGAGTACTACTCGCCAAGAGAAGCTCATCTCAACCCATCCCATCGCCTAACTCGCTCTAGATCTCCATGAAAATCAAACCCTAAGTGCTGCCCTTAATTTGAACCTCAGCCAAAACATGAGCCCGACCACTAAAACTTGTATAGGATTTAAGATCTAGCTCTCAAGATTTCAACGATACAAGTTTTATGATTTTTTGATGTATGGATTTAGAGATTTTGATTTTAGAAGTTTTCGACCATTGTTTTTATTAACTGGAAATAAGAAAGAAAAGGAGGAAGAGGAATGAAGGTGGAAAATGAGTTTTAAGTGTTGGTTCTTCCTTTTATCCTTCCATGTAATGAAAACAACATGCTTTACTTTATGTATAGGTCAAAATAAGGTCTCCAAACAACCATCAATTTTAAACATTTTTTCAAGCAAGATATCAAATCAAAATCAAGTCACCATTAATTTTAGTCAAAATTTTTGAATTTTATTTTACTTTAAAAAGTTATGAAAAGAATTATTTGCGGTACTCCACTACATAATATTCCGTTCGCGTTTGGTTCATGAACGACAGAAATAAAAATACGATCATGCACTAAAATGTGACAGATCACAAACCAACAATAAAATACACATATTATTTTATTCTATGAAACTTTGAAACCAAAAAATCGTTAAACGACAATTTAAGTAATTTCCGGATTAAAAATTATGGAAAAATCTATTAAATCTAATTAAAAATACTATAATATAAATCATGTCATTTAATTGATAATTGATTTTCTATTATTTACTCGAACTATTTATTAATGCAAATAAATTTACAAAATAAATTTACCATTATTATTTATTAACTAAAAGGATTTAAGTAAAGCTATTAATCCATTTAACTAATATTTAATTTACAACTCAAATATTTAATTCTCAATTCAAATATTTAAATAATACATATATTTGAATATAAGTTATTAATACTTAAAAACCTATCATCTAAATATTTAAAATTAATTAAATATTCAAAATCAAACTGATAAAATTCCAGGATGTTACATGACTAATGGGTAGGTGCCCTATATTTTTAAGTCAAACAGTCTATTTTACATTGTTTGATGATAGTATTTTACTATTTGAGATTGAGAGGTATATTTGAACTGTGTGCTAGCCTAACCATTCTTGATGATATCTGGAGTATTGATGAATTTTTGATTTCGATGGAATTCATACAGATGATTCACTCATTTGATGTTATTTCATGATCTATGATTTGATGAGTTTTATACGAGTGATGACCTTTTTATGTTGGGTTTTGTGGTGTTCTATGTTATATGATATTTGGGATTATTTGAGATAACATTATTATATTTATTTATACCTAGTATATACATAGTTCCTTGTGTTTATTGACCTTGGATTTAGATATAGTCTGACCCGTTTTATTATTTGTGTAATACTTTGGTAAGTCCGAGACATTTCAACTACGGGGACGATGAGACCATTTTGTATATTCTGGACGTAATGGATACTAGATATTTGTTATTATAGATAATTATCTTTTATTGTATAGTCTCTCATGTGTATATTATTGTGGTGAACATTGGACATATTTTGTATATCATATATTATATATTACCGTTATGATTGACTCCATGATCTCTGTTATTTAATGTATATTATGTATTGCTCTATCCTGGAGGCACACGTGTTTTATGCTTTGTGTTGATACTGTGTACGTTTTTTGTGAGTTATATTTGATGATTTAATACGTACTAGTTTTAGCCTAAGGGAATATTCACGTGTGTATCCCATATAGCCTCATTCTCTATATTATCTGACAGTATTACTCGGTAATACTGTTGGATATATGGATATTACTCGGTAATCTTGTATTTCAAATAATTTCGAAACAACCTTTTCATATTTAAATCTTCAAAATCATTTCAAATAATCTCTAAATAACTAATTGGGTTAGTGATTCAATAAAACTCATATTCAAACAAGTTCATTAGCAAACAACACAATCCATATCACTTGTTAGATAAAATAACTCACATCTAACATCTTAAAATAGTATATTTTCTTCAAAACAATAATATACTTCACAATCCCTTTGTTTTCAGCGTATTACTTTTACAAAATCCTTATTTAACTCAAAATTAATAATTTTCATAAAATTCCTTAAAAACAATAATACTATTATCACTTTACATCAAAACAATCTATTTTATAAAGAATTTCACAACTATTTTATTATTAAATAATTCAAAAATAATTACATTCTACATTAAATCTCAAAAATCCTCTTTAGTGTAATTTACATCAAGGATAGTAATAATTTATTCCAAAACATTCATGGAAAATATCTCTTTATTAGTATTATTATTCTAAATATACCTTTTAATTTTGTTACTTAAATAATGGTAACAATTTTCATAAACTTCATAAAATAGTTATACTGATATTTACTTAAAATTTAGATAATCTTATAAAAATCATAATACCATTTATTTAAATTCCACCATACTTTATAGCAATAGTAAATTAAAAATTCAAAATATATTTTTTGTTATTATTTCAAAAAATTTCAAAATTCAACAATATATCTTCATTAATTTTTTAGTATAAATTCCTATATCTCAAATCCATAACGTTCCTTTCTAGCTAGGCCTAAGCACAAAGACATATTAACATCCTAACTAGTTCACGTTAATCAATTCAAATTTATAGGCCATGTAATTATTCTTTAGCACCAATCAAATTTCCTATTGGTAATTTCAATAACTTTTTAATTTAGTTTTAATCAAAATCATTGATGTAAAATCTTATTCATAAAACAAGTAAGATGCGAAAACCATTAAATTCTTTGTTAACTCCAACCAACGTTTAATTTCGATCATTACATATTGTTTGTTGAAAATAGATTATTTAAATTCTATTTAAATAAATTTCCTAAAACAGACTTCTACTTTCGACGTTTCATATTAAACCATAAAACCTTAAACCACACTATTCCAATTTTATCATTTCATATCTATCCACATATCTGAAATTAACAATTGTTATACTTTCAATTTTCAAACCTAATTTATTTTCAATAATTCTTAAAAACATTCATTCTTAAAAATGTTTAACCTTTAAAATTCAATCCTTTATAGTTTTACCAATTTAATCTTAATTACTTAGAATATAATTTCAATTGAAATAGCTTCGGTTATTTCCAATAATACTCTTACTTAAAATTTTTTTCGATTATTTTCTAACATGATTTCATATAATTTAAAACCACTTTATCATGTATGTATATAAGTATATATAGACACACACACACACACACCATTTTATTTAATAATTAGTCGATCTTAATCATCGTTAAACAATACCTAATGTCCATACAAAAATTATTATTTCAAATCCATTTTATTTTATAATTAGTTAGTTTCCAACATCTTTTAACTAACACAGCATATATATACATAAAAATATATTTCTGAAATTCATTTTTTTCCTACTAACCATATTCATATCTGATTTCGAAATAATTTCCAAAATCTTCAAACCATTTATTAATTCATATTTCCTAGAGTTTATATAAAAATTCCTTCAATTTCCATTCAGAAATGCATACACATTACAATTGGAAAATTCCATAAGTTTGCAATAATAATTTCAATTTCGTATATTCTTTTCAATTCATATCCTACCTAAAATTGTTTAAATTTGACATAGAAAAATAAACTTGCAATTCCCACCTTTTTAAACTTTATAAATTAAATATTTTCACAAATGTGTAAAGAAAATATAATATTTTAAATATTTTTTTTACTTACTTTCAAAAGTTCCATTATGAAAAACTAATTGTACATCAAAATATAAGTGCAATCAATATGCCTTATAAAAAAATAAAACCACTAAAATATTCTTGGAAAATTACTTCTTATTAAAAATTTTTACGTTGAAGCTTACTTAAGGTGTTATTATTTAAATATATTAAACAAACTTAACTTTAATAGATTTCCCATAAATCTACATAATTTTTTTAAGGGAAACCATTTAAATTAATTTTAGTTACTTTAATTGCTTTAATTGAAGTAGATCATAAAGTACACAAGCCCAAGTACAATAAAAAATGGTTAATGTAACATTTCCCATTTTGAGGCCCAAAACTAAGCGATACGGATGCTGCAGTCATCCATAGTATTAATTTTCGGTGAAAAAAACAGATCAGTTAATTATATCCATAACATCAGGAGTACATAATCCCATTACATAATCCCATCAATTCCACGTCCAAAGAAAATATAATAATAAATACAATTGTATTCCAAAAGCAACATATGAAGATGCCTCCTTGGATGATCATAGTCTAACTACTTGATAGTTATAAATCCTGTCATTACATCCATTCAAACCAAACCTAAGATTTAAACAACACATCAGAAATAAACCACTAACATTAGCTAGCTTGCCTCGTGCACGTCTCTAGAAGCTTATTCGTCTAACTTGAAAATCCCTACCTCGACCTACTCAAATAAGATTTGAGCACCCGAAAGTTTAAGGGGAAAAACAAAACTTCGGGCCAGACAAAAATTCTAGTGTGAATAATAATATGCCATCTCAAATCAAAATAGGTATCTAGTGAGACCATGCCACTGAGCGGAACGAGTTTTCCCCTTACTAGTATCTTATCCAAATATGTCAATCATAAATCATGCACCTACAACCACATTGGTTAATACATCATTATATAATTATATGCAAGAATACAATGTGGGTAAGTCTGACTAATCTGACTATATAAAGTTATGCACTCCCACAATCTACCCAGTCTCATAAAATGGATTATCTGTCCCTAGCTTATGGACTATCTGTCTCAAATTAAATGAACTATTTGTCTCACATATTATATGGACTATTTGTCCCTGGTCATGTGGACTATCCATCACACATATCATAGTTTTCCTAGGGTTACTATAAACCTATCAAGAATCATATGGACTATCCATCCCATATATCATGTGGACTATCCATCACACATATCATAGTTTTCCTAGGGTTAATATGAACCTATTGGTTTTCATAGGTTAACCAATAACCTACCTCTTCATATGGTTAGGAGTAACAAGTATTCTTTTGATCAGTTTGAGGCATCCTAACGCAAATTTGATCTATCCGATCTCCTAGATGCAATTCTACTCACACAGGAATTTAGTCTAACCATACTCACTACCGAGTCAACTTAATTAGTAATTTCTGCCCTTACACCCTAAGATATAATGTTGGGTGATGATGATGTGAGTATGACAATTCAAATCCTATAAATATAACCGATCATATGGTAAGACGAACATATAATATTATTTATTCAAATATGTTCAATCAACGGTCATTGGTACTACAAAATTATTTAATTCAAGTAATAACGCTCTTGTCAAAATCCCTGTAAAACTTGCGCTAAAACACCATTTTCTTCCCTTGAAAATATTTATCTTTACGAATGATTAATCCTTTAAAATCATTCTTTAAAAAAATGAAAAATAGCCCTTTTATTTAGCCAAAATCTTATGCCAACATACAATCACCTTTAATTTGCTTCTTCAAATCATTCGATATCAAAATGAGGTTGCCAATTTATCCTATAAGCGATTTTCCCGATCCTCTCTGTAATAGGAAACGGACCAACATATCTCGGTGCCAATTTCCCTGTCTCTCTAAATCGTACAACACCCTTCATCGGTGATGCTTTAACAAAAACATGGTCTCCAAATGAGAACTCTAAATCTTTATGCCTCTTAGATGTGTAACTTTTCTGCCTAGACCGAGCTTCCCTCATCCTTACTCGGATTCTTTCGATCTTCTCCATGGCTTCTCTCACCATATCTGGACCAAGAATCAGTCTATCTCCGGTCTCTAGCCAACATATGGTGATTTGCATGGCCTTCCATAAAAACCTTCAAAATGTGCCATTCCTATACTAGCCTGATAACTATTATTATAAGAAAAATCAACTAAGTGCAAATGGTCTTCCCATAACCCTCCTAAGTCTAGTACACAAGCTCTCAGCAAATCTTCAAGTACCTTGCTAACTCTTTCTGTCTGCCTATTTGCTGTGGGTAATAAGCAATACTTATCTTCAACTTGGTACCTAACACTTCTTGCAGACTCTTCCAAAATTCACTAGTGAATAAAGTGTCTCTGTCATCGACTATACTACTAGGAATCCTATGTAGCTTTACAATATTCTTCATAAACAATTTCGCTAATGTAGGTGCTATCATAGTCAACTTAACGGGAATGAAGTTTGCACTCTTGGTCAATCTATCTACCAGGACCCAAATACTTTCATTTCCCCTATTCGACCCTGGCAACCCATCAATGATATCCATAGATATAGAATCCCACTTCCAAAGTAGCATATCTAAAGGTTGAAGCAACCCACTTGGTTTTTGATGCTCGGCTTTCACTTGTTGGAAATCAAACATTACTTAACCCATAAGCCTACATCCCTTTTCACACTTTCCTAGAAGAAACTTCTCTTCATTTCCTGATACATCTTGGTTCCTCCAGGATGAATAGTAAACTTCAACCGACGACACTTCCTAAGAATTTCCCTCCTTAGGTCGTAAACATCTGGAACACACAATTGTTCCTTCTTCCTTAACCATCCATTCTGGTCAAGACTAAAACCTTTCAAATCATCAATCTCGGTTCCTACTTCAAGCCTTCTAATTCATTTAGCTAGTAGTGGATGATCTCTCTATTTAGAAGCAATTCTTTCGATCATTACTAGCCATAATTCCAAACAAGATGACATTGCAGTATTCCAACTAGAACTAGCTGTCGACCTTAACCACACACTACATGTACTCAGTATCTCTAAATCCTTCCATTTTTTCAACATAGCTAACACTACATTCTGATGTTTTCTGCTAAGTGCATCTGTGACCTTATTTCCTTTCCTTAGCGTATACTAAATTACAAAATCATAAGTTGCCAAAAATCTAGCCACCTTTGTTGTCTTATATTCAACTCTTTCCGAGAGAAAAATCAAAGACTTATGTTCCATGAATAACTCGAATCTTTCTCCCAAAAGATAGTGTCTCTACACCTTCAAAGCAAAGATCACCGTTGCTAACTCTAAATCATGAGTAAGATATCTAACTTCAGGTGGTCTAAGCTGTCGAGAAGCATAAGCAATCACTCTACCTCTTTGCATCAACATGGCTCCTAGCCTTGTCACATATGCATCAGTATACACCACTAAATCTTGATTCCCATCTGGCACAACTAACACGGGCGCATTAGTCAATAAATGGTTCAGTTTGAAGAATGCTTTTTCAAATTTATCAATCTAAGCATATTTTATGTCCTTCCTTGTTAGTTTGGTCATAGGTGTCGCTATACGAGAGAAATCCTTGATGAATCATCGATAATAGCCAGCTACTCCAAGAAAACTCGTTATCTCAGTTACAGTCTCGGTCTCTTTCAACTATTAACAACTTCAGTCTTAGTTGGATCCATAGATAACCCTTCTTCTGAAACTACATGACCAAGAACTTCATTTCTCTCTTCCAAAAAAGACATTTTGAAAACTTCGCTTTTAGTTGATGCTGCCTCAATGTCTCAAGCACTAACACAAACCTGTCCAAATGCACTCAGAAGATTCGGTTCATCAAATCCACAAAGAAAGTAGGCACATTAGTCAGTCCAAAGGGAATGACTAACCATTCGTACAAACCATACCTCATTCGAACACCGTCAAAGGAATATTATCCTCCACCACTATTAATTGATGGAACCCTGTCGCCAGATCCAACTGGGAAAATACTTTGACTCCACTCAACTGATCAAAAAAATCATCTATTCTTGGCAAAGGATACCGATTCTTTATTGTGTTCTTACTCAACTTACAATAATCAATACACATCCTCAATAACCCATCCGGTTTCATCACGAACATCACAGCCGCTCCCCAAGGCGAACTGCTTGGTCTAATGAAATTCTTCCTTTTAAGTCCACCAACTTAATATTTAACCCTTACATCTCAGCAGGTTTCATTTTGCTAGGCGGTCTACTTATAGGTTCAGCTCTAGGTACAAGATTTATTCGAAAATCACTAGCTTGTTTCAGTGGTACTCTTATAGCCAGCTCAAAGACATCTGTACAACAAAAACCCAATTCACTTCATCCACCACATCCATTTGGACCAATAAAGCACATACATTGAAACTCGAATTTTCTACCGAGTATATAATTCGATAATGGCTATTAGGGTGTCTTAATGATATCTTTCTATTCCAGCAAAATATCCTAGCATCATATCTGTTTAACCAATCCATACCAAGAATAATCTCAAAACCCATGAAATCAAACATATGCAAACTGCAAGTAAATGTATGACCAAACAATTCAATTTCTAAATGGTCACATCTCATCCCAAGCTCCTATCGGGTTCGCAACCCCTAAGGGTAATAAGGTATGATGGTTCTAGACTTAGCTTATCTACCAAACAATGCGATAATAGAATGTGACATGCTAGTATCAAATAATACATTATCAGGTATGCCATGAATCAAAAGCATACCTCCCATCACAAACTTTCCTTTCTCCTCTACAATTGGTCTAGAAGCTGACGACTCTAGAGCAAAAACCTTCCCTTTATCAGCCATGACCGCTTCTGGATATTTGTTCTTGTAATGCCCCACCTGGTTGTAGATAAAGCACTTCATGTTCTTCTTTCCCGCAACCATCTTTCCATCATTAAATCGACACTTATTAGCAAAATGCCCTTTCTTATGACACCTATAGCAAACTATATCAGCTTTTCCTTTCTTGGCATCTCCGCCATTCTGAGCTCCCTTCTTTTTAAAGAATTTTCTCTTCTTGCCCTCGGAACCTTAAGTCTCTATAGGCTTGGCCTTTCCATATGTCAAAAACATTTCTTTGGTCCTTAACGCCATCTCTATTACCACATCACATTGATCTCTGAGATGCGCCATAGTTGTCTTGGCAATCTCCATCTTCAATCCTCAAATGAACTTCCAATTCCTTTTGATTACAATGTCTATAGTTGCATGTTCGTATCTGGCCAATCATCAAACTTAGTTGCAAACTCCAGTACTGACATCTCTCCCTACTCCAATTCTATAAACTTCCTAAGCAAAGTTGACTTAGCTATCTCGGACAAAAACCTTTCCTCAAACCTCCTTCTAAACTCAACCCAAGTCAAGTTCTCCTCTGGTATTCCTACCATCACAATGTTCCACCAATACAAAGTATGTCATTGCAACTATCTAGATACCAACCTTCTCTTCTACTCATCATTCAAACCTAAGTCAACAAAGATCCTTTCACAGTGAAATGGCCAATTCTCAACTTCAATAGCATTCTCCATTCCTAGAAAAGGCTTTCCTCCATGACTGGTATTATCTTTGCTTAACTTAGCATAATTATTGCCAACCGTTATCTAAGGATTAGCTCCTTCCGCATTAGCAACATTTCCTCTATCCAAACCAACACCAGCTCCAACTTGCATCATATTCACGAAGAATTGGTACATAGTCCCCATACATACCGGTGAGGTTTCAACACTCACATTAGTATTTGCGCTTGGGTTAGCATTTGCTTGTCGACCTAGATTCCTTTTAGTATTGGATCGAATATTCCCATTAGTTGTGGTGCTTCCTCCACCTAGATTCACTCTTCCATTTCCTACATCCATATCTTACTTTCTCGTAATCTGCATACGACCCTTAATAAGATACTAAAGAATGGTCTAAGAGAGAGGGGAGAATAGAGATAGAGTACAAACTTATATACATAGCAAATACAAGTACATTACCGTAGCATTATCCCATACCCTAATCTTATTCCCTGATTCATTTGGATTATGTTTTCAAAATCTTTTCAGTTTTATTTCTTCAAAACCTTTTAATTTTAACATAAACCTATGATTTGATACCAAGTTGTAAAATCTCCCATTATGAGGCCCGAAACTAAGCGCTATTATTACAGCAGTCATATATACTATTAATTCCCAAAGACTAAATGAGATCGGTTAATTTTATCTATAACATCAGGAGCACAAGAATATGAAAATTTTCAAAACACATTCCATTAATAACTTTAATATTCATTACATAATCCCATTGATTCCACATCCAGAGAAAATATAATAATAATTACAATTATATTCCAAGAGTGACATACGAAGATGCCTGCTAAGATGATCAGAGTCTAACTATTTGACAGTTATAAATCCTATCATTACATTCATTCAGACCAAGCCTAAGCTTTAAACAACATAGCGGAAATAAACTTCTAATATTAGCTAGCTTGCCTTCTGCATGTCTCCGGAAGCTTATTCGTCTAACCTGAAAATCCCTACTCCTGACCTACTCAAATAAGATTTAAGCAGGAGAGTTTAAAGGGAAAATCAAAAACTTCGGGTAAGACAAAAAGTCTGGTATGAATATATGCCATCTCGAATCAAAACAGATATCTAGTGAGACTACGCCGCTGAGTGGAATGAGTTTTCCCCTCACTAGTATCTTATCCAAATATATTAATAAATCATGCACTTGCAACCACGTTGGTTAGAACATCATAATATAACTATATATAGGTTTGCAATATGGGCAAGTCTGACTAATCTGTCTTTATATGGTTATGCACTCCCACAATCTACCCAATCTTATAAAATGGACTATCTGTCCCTAACCTATGGACTATCTATCTCAAATTAAATGGACCATCCATCACATATATTATATGGATTATCTATCCCAGTTCATGTGGACTATCCATCCAACATATCATAGTTTTCCTAGGGTTACTATGAACTTATCAAAAATCATATGGTCAATTCGTCTCATATATTATATAGACTATCCGTCGCATATATCATAGTTTTCCTAGGGCTACGATGAACCTATTAGTTTTCATAGGTTAGCCAATAACCTACCTCCTCATACGGTTAGGAGTAAACAAGTATTCTCTTGATCAGTTTGGGGCATCCTAACACAAATTTGATGTATCTAATCTCTTGGATGCAGTTCTGCTCACTCAGGAATTTAGTCTCACCATACTCACTACTAGGTCAACCTAACTGCTAATTTCTGCCCTTATACTCCAAGATATAATGTTGGGTCATGATGATGTGAGTATGATAATGCCAATCATATAAATATAACTGACCAAACGGTAACACGAACATACTCAATCAACAATCATTGGCATTACAAAATTACTTAATTCAAGTAATAATGCTCTTGTAAAAATCCTTGTGAAACTTGGGCTAAAACACCATTTTCTTCCCTTGAAAATAGTTAACATTATGAATGATTAATCCCTTAAAATCATTCTTTAGAACAAGGAAAACATAGCCCCTTTACTTAGCCAAAATCTTATGCCAACATACAATCACCTTTAATTTGCTTATTTAAATCATTCGGTATCAAAATGAGGTTACCGAGCCTAAAAAACATATGGCTTATTGAGCCACTAAGTAAAACTATTCAATTTATAAATATATGGCATTTATGCTACTAGAATAGGATATCGAGCCTCTATATTGAGTCTCTAAAACAAACATTCTAAATTGTAAGACATATGGCAATAATGTCAAAATTATATGGTTATCGAGTTTCTAAAATACCTAGGCTATCGTGCCTTTAAAACATAGCTTTCAGGTTTGCATAACATAAGGCTTTTGAGCCTATGAAGATAGGTGTAGAATTTTTAAACATACGACATTAATGCCACAAACAAAGGTGTCGAAAATATAGATGACTAGAGGTTCTGAGTAAAACACTTAGAGTTATCGAACCCTTAAAAGCTTAGGGTATCAAGCCCCTAAAATAGGTTGGTGTCGAATCTTTAAAACTTGAGGATTCCAAAACCATAAATAAAAGGAATGCCAAACGTTTAAAGGAATGGTATAGGGTCCCAAAATCCTAGGTTTCCCAGCCTTTACAACCTTTAGATATCGAACCCCTATAGTAATTGATGCCGAACTTCTAAATAAACAGGTACATCACATATCTACTAAATAAATATCCCATAGATCACTCCATATAGATGTTGAGTCTATAAACTCGATCCATCGTATACCTATTGACTAGATATTTCATGTATCGACTTTTATAGATGTCGAATAATAAAGAGATGGGGGTGCCGAATGTCTATAATGGCATTTTTGTAATTAATTGTAAAACTGATTTGTTTCTTTTTAAAGCTAATTCTTCCCACAAACTCTTGCCTCTTGTCAAAATATGATTGGTTAGCAAAATAATTTTCATTTTCTTTTCAGAAATTTACTTGAAGATCACGTGTTACCTTCCCAAAATAATTAGCAAACCATTGTAATTAACATGATTAATTAATAGCCTTTCTACCATGAATACTTCATAGAAAATCATAACCGTATGGGAAAATCACCAAAAATATGAATTTCCATCTTTATTTACATATAACAATTTCAGGACCAAAATATTTATTTAGTTATTTTTAATAATTAAAACAGGAAATAAACTCCTTTTCCATCTTAGGAAATTCGTAAAATATTCATAGAAACTTGAAAAATTATGAAGTTAAATACTCATCTCCAAAATAATGTTTTATACAACATATCAGAACAAGTCGATTGGAGATCAAAAATTAGGTTTTTACCTTTTAAAACATGAGAATAATTCCAATAAATCATCATTTAACCAAACAATGATATAATCAACCATAGCATGACATATTATCAAAAAACCATTCGAAAATCATCCTAGATCCGAAATCAACCATAAATAATTGAGATGGATACTATTATTCACTTAAATTAGATAAGAGAGATTGAGATTTGTTGTTGATTAATTCCCCTTAGCCTTTTTCCTTGAATGCTTTAGATTTCTTCTTCTTTTTATTGGCCGGCCTATTATGTTTGTTTTGGAGTTTACAAAATGAAAATGAGAATGAATGAGGGAGGAAAGGGCTTTAGAAATGAATTAAAGAACTATTCCCACTTTGCCCCTCTCATTAATTCCCTTCTATTCTATGTTTAAATCAATCTTATTAATTAGTTAATTAAGCCCGACCCAATTAATTATCAAATCTCATTCTCTTTATCCTCACACATCACATTATTCTATTTAATTTATCTAATTAATCCCTTGAATAATGTTAAACAAAAATTAGGGGTGTTACAGCTAAGTATCTTCATTACAACATACAAACATCACAGTATATCCTATAGACTTAGGGTTGTTTCTCTTCATATTCACACCCAGTCCCATAATATACCCCACTACTACTACGCACTAAACTCTCTTTTAACAATATTCTATAGAGTTAATTAAATCAAATGAATATCCACCACCAAAACCACTTAAATATCAACATTTATTTAACTTGTAGTTGTTTATTTCAAAAAGGGATAAGCTAACAACCACCTTTACAAGTCAAAATATACGGGGTGTGGTGTAATAATATATATAATATACATAATAATAAAAACTACAAATACACTCTCTCATATGCCCTTATTTAGTAGAAATGCCTAACCTAAGCTCTGATACCAAATGTAACAACCCGCCATTTATGACATCCCGACCCATGTCTAAAAATCGAAATAGTATCGTGGACCTCACAGACAGTGGATCATTTGATAATAAATTATAAAATCGACCACAGAACAATCTACAAAATTCTACACTTTTTGAAACTCACAGCGGAAGGAATAAAATATAATAGTACTCAATAATACAATCTAGAAAAAATATATTAATCAAAATCAAATAAATTCCAACTACAACATCCCTCCTTCTATACTATAAATAAGATAATATCTGGGAATATATGTGTTAACCCGCCTTTTGGCAAGGCTGTAGGCAGGCGGATTTAACTAAATCGACTACTCGTTTGTCGAGACTGGAATACGATAGGTTTAAGTCGACTGGACGGATAGATGATGTAGTGCGCTTGGAAGATGGATATTGGATTGGATGAAGTGGATCTGCATAGGCTAGCGGCTCGATGTTGGAGTCTCGAGGGAGTCGGGATGTTGGAGTCTCGAGGGAGTCGGGATGTCGAAGTCTCGAGGGAGTCTCGAGTGAGTCGGGATGTTGGAGTCTCGAGGGAGTCGGGATGTCAGAGTCTCGAGGGAGTCAGGATGTCGGAGTCTCGAGGGAGTCGGGATGTCGGAGTCTCGAGGGAGTCGGGATGTTGGAGTCTCGAGGGAGACTCGAGTGAGTCGGGTTGTTGGAGTCTCGAGGGAGTCGGGATGTTGGAGTCTCGAGGGAGTCGGGATGTCGGAGTCTCGAGGGAGTCTCAGGGGAGTCGGGATGTTGGAGTCTCGAGTGAGTCGGGATGTTGGAGTATCGAGGGAGTCTTGAGTGAGTCGGGATGTTGTTGTCTCGAGGAAGTCGCTCGGCACAGGAAGTCGTTCGGCACAGGAAGTCGCTCGGCACAGGAAGTCGCTCGGCACAGGAAGTCGCTTGGCACAGGAAGTCGCTCGGCATAGGAAGTCGTTCGGCATTGGAAGTCGCTCGAAAGTCGTTCGGCACAGGAAGTCGCTCGGCACAGGAAGTCGCTCGGCACAGGAAGTCGCTCGGCATTGTACCTCGCTCGGCATTGGAAAGCATTCGGCATCGAACCTCGCTCGACATTGGACATCGCTCGACATCGAACCTCGCTCGGCATTGTGGTGAGGCTGGTGCGGCTCAGCATTGTGGCGAGGTTGGTGTGGTTCGGCATTGTGGAGGTATGTGTGGCTCGGCATTGTGGAGGTATGTGGCTCGGTGGAAGGCCTTGATGGGCCCGGATCATTCAGAAAGCCCAACAACTCAGGATTTGCCTATAAATACAACATGTGAGGGTTCAGAAAAGGGATCTTCTTTTTGCTCTCTTACTTTCTATTTTCTAAGGCGGAGGCTACTCTGCCATTTTGTAACTGTAATTGATTCAAATATCAATAAAAAGGAAACTTCTGGAGTGGACGTAGGTCGGAGTTAGCTGAACCACTATAAAATCTGTTGTTCTTTACTGCTTTCGTTTTAATTTTTACTGTTCTTTACTTCATCACTCTCTACACACATTCTGTTTGTGAGCTGTGACTGATATTTGGTGCTTTCAACTGGATTTGGGTGTCAGTGACCAATTTTGGCGCTAACACTTTGGTGCTTTCACTGAGAACGCAAGCACTCGGGAATTTTGGAGTTAGGAACTTGGATCCTAGAAAGAAATGGCTAGACCACCAACAAGGAAGCAAGCAGCGGAAAGAAGCAATCAGGAAGGAAGTCAAGCGGCCTCTTCTGGAGCTGGAGAGGATCATGCATCCATCTACATAAGTCGGGACGAGATGCAGGTGATGATGAATTCTATGCGGGAGCAAATGATGAAACAGCAAGAGGAGATGATGCATGCTCTTCTTAGGCAATTTGGACAACCAGGAACTGCAGGTGCTCAAGTTCTTGGAACTGGTCCAAGGGAACTCAACCAGCGGACAGATGGAGTGATTCAGCAAGGGGCAGCTCCCAATCAACAAACAGCTAACAATCTAGATGGACCTATACTCGGGGGCACACCACCAGGTGTTGCTGGACCAGTTCATAGAGGGATACCGGATGATGCTACGCGGCCTGACGTCGATAGGAATACATGAGTACGTGATGAAGAATATGTGCCAGAATTTCCTCGGGGACTTGGGGGGTAGTCTGGAAACATGGATAGGGGGCAACCCTTGGTTGGAAATACTGGATTGGCTGACATTATCAGGCGGACTATTCGCGGAGGTCTGACAAACATGGATTCAGAGGGAGTTAACAAAAGTCCGTTTACCTGGAACATCAGGACAGCTAGGAATCCGCCCGATTTCAAACTACCCACTCTGGAAGTATACAATGGGAAGACGGATCCCACCGACCACTTGATGAGGTACACTAGGCATATGGAAGTGCTGGGGGCAATGGAGGAGGTTATGGCCCTATGTTTCCCCCTGTACTTGACCGATATTGCTGCTATGTGGTTCAGACAGCTGGAGGATGGATCCATTGGAACATGGACAGAACTGGTGGACAAGTTCTTAAGTCAGTTTCGAGTTCACATAAAAAGGCCAAAGAACGTGATGATGCTAACGTCAGTCAAACAGGGGGCGAATGAATCGCTCAGGACATTCTTAACTCGATTTAATGCAGCAGTTGCTTCGGTGGATCGGCCAGATCCATCAATGGTTATGATGGCTGTGGTATCAGGAGTCAGAGATAATTCAGATTTCAAAGTATCGTTGGTACGGGACCCACCGTTGGATCTTGGGGAATTCTTTCATGAAGCTGAAAGATTTCTTCGACAAGAGGATGCATGTTTGGACATGAGGTCAAAGGAAGTAAACATGACTAAGGATGGAGGACTACCCAGTGAAAGCTTGGGTGGGGGCAAGGATAAAGGGAAAAGGAAGCACTGGGGAAAGTTCTCCACTTACACAGAATTGAACGCAACGTTGGAGCGGATTTTCTTGGATACTCGAGATCGCCTTCCCTATCGAAGGCCAGCAAGAAGGGAACCCACAGAACGTGAAAGGGCATCAGGAAGGCACTGTCTCTTTCATGACCTGGACGGACATAATACTAACAGCTGCCGACATCTAAAGGATATAATCAAGGAGCATGTAAGGAATGGTCAATTGCGACAATATGTCGAAACTTGTAATGCGACGGCGGAACAGGAGCAGCCACCGCCGACCTTGTGCGACGATGGCCCGAGGATCAGGAATGGTGGCCGGTTGGTCATCAACTAATCGTGATGGTTTGGAATAAGTAGCAAACTTCAGGTAAACGGATAAATCACTTACTCATGTATGGGGTCAAAGATAACCCTTAGGCATGCTCTGAGATGATGGTTTGCCAAGATGCTCCAGTTTGTGAAATCTATTTTTTCCTTTTTGATTGGACATTTGCTTTTTCCGCTTTGGTTTTGGAGTTTGGTTTGAACTCCTGGTTTTGTTGGTTTCTTTGGTTTGGATGTTTGGTTTTTGATTTGGATTTTGTTTAGGATTTTTTATATGGATCTCTGGTTTTCTGGATGGATTTGGATTTTGGATTTGATTTTAATTTGACTTTCGTCTGGATTTTGGCTAAAAGGTCGTCGAGCATGGACTATGCTCGGCAAGGGTCCGGAGTCACTAGGATTCAGCTTAGGACTTAAGCCATGGCATTACTCAACGTTCATGGACACTGAACCAGGAACACCATGGCATTACTTGACATAGGTCGTCAGGTGCAAGTTGCGCTTGGCAAGAACCTGGAGAGGTTACAGATTTGGATATTAGCTATGAATAGCTAAGGATTCGGACAAGGACCCGGAGCGGTCCTGGATTTGGATATCGACCCAGAGAGGTCACGGATATGGTTATAGGTTATTGGATATGGATAGATTGGAACTCGGTAGTCAGGTTCAGATGGATGTGGAATTGGATAAGGACTTGGTTACTGGATAGGAATCAGATGTCGACTCGGAACAGTCATGGATTTGGATAAGCATGCGGCAGCGGCACTTGGACAGAATGGATTGGATAATGGATCGGATGGTACGGCTATGGATGATGTATGGACTTCGGATATCAGGTTTTAGGCTATTCAAAACACACCTTCCAATAGCAAGGAATGTTTTGGGGGGCAAAGTGTTAACCCGCCTTTTAGCAAGGCTGTAGGAAGGCAGATTTAACTAAATCGACTACTCGTTTGTCGAGACTGGAATACGACAGGTTTAAGTCGACTGGACAGATAGATGATGTAGTGCGCTTGGAAGATGGATATTGGATTGGATGAAGTGGATCTGCATAGGCTAGTGGCTCGATATTGGAGTCTCGAGGGAGTCGGGATGTTGGAGTCTCGAGGGAGTCGGGATGTCGGAGTCTCGAGTGAGTCGGGATGTCGGAGTCTCGAGGGAGTCGGGATGTCGGTGTCTCTAGGGAGTCGGGATGTCGGATTCTCGAGGGACTCACGAGGGAGTCGGGATGTTGGAGTCTCGAGTTAGTCGGGATGTTGGAGTCTCGAGGGAGTCGGGATGTTGGAGTCTCGAGGGAGTCGGGATGTCGGAGTCTCGAGGGAGTCGGGATGTTGGAGTCTCGAGTGAGTCGGGATGTTGGAGTATCGAGGGAGTCTCGAGTGAGTCGGGATATTGGCGTCTCGAGGAAGTCGCTCGGCACAGGAAGTTGTTCGGCACAGGAAGTCGCTCGGCACAGGAATTCGCTCGGCACAGGAATTCTCTCGGCACAGGAAGTCGCTCGGCATTGGAAGTCGCTCGATACACGAAGTCGCTCGGCACAGGAAGTCGTTCAGCACAGGAAGTCGTTCGGCATAGGAAGTCGCTTGGCACAGGAAGTCGCTCGACACAGGAAGTCTTTCGGCATTGGAAGTCGCTCGAAAGTCGTTCGGCACAGGAAGTCGCTTGGCGCAGGAAGTCGCTCGGCACAGGAAGTCGTTCGACATTGGAAGTCGCTCGGCATACCTCGCTCGGCATTATACCTCGCTCGGCATTGGAAACCGTTCGGCATCGAACCTCGTTCGGCGTTGGACATCGCTCGGCATCGAACCTCGCTCGGCATTGTGGTGAGGCTGGTGCGGCTCGGCATTGTGGCGAGGTTGGTGTGGTTCGGCATTATGGAGGTATGTGTGGCTCGGCATTGTGGAGGTATGTGGCTCGGTGGAAGGCCTTGATGGGCCCGGATCATTCAGAAAACCCAACAACTCAGGATTTGCCTATAAATACAACATGCGAGGGTTTAGAAAAGGGATCTTCTTTCTGCTCTCTTACTTTCTATTTTCTAAGGCGGAGGCTACTCTGCCATTTTGTAACTGTAATTGATTTGTATATCAATAAAAAGGAAACTTCTGGAGTGGACGTGGGTCGGAGTTCGCCGAACCACTATAAAATCTGTTGTCTTTACTGCTTTCATTTTAACTTTTACTGTTCTTCACTTCATCACTCTCTACACACATTCTGTTTGTGAGCTGTGACTGGTATTTGGTGCTTTCAACTGGATTTGGGTGTCAGTGAACAATTTTTGCGCTAACAATATGAAATAAAAATAGTAGATAACTAATAAATGAATGTGCATCTTCATCGTATCATCATGCCTCCAAGTCATCGCTTGTCCTCTCATCGACCTATCGTATTATAACTAAAAAAGAAAATGATGGAGAGGGTCAAACATACGTCTGGTGAGTGAAACGTATCATATAAATGTATAATACTAATAAGCTAGTAAAACTACACTTATGCTCGAAAACCATACCTTAACTTGTATCACCTACACCCAACAAGTCAGCCAAATACAATATAATACCATAATGACATCATATGCTAAAGTCTCACTAAAATCTAACTAGTATCTAATCATACAGACATGATCGAGCCGAAATCACCAACTTGCATGCCAAAACTATGTGCAACCCATTACTAGAAATCACGTGTCTCAGCCTATTGTCGTCTAATCATATGCGACTCGCTACCGAAAATCTACGTATCCCAGAGTAACATCCCCACTTGAAACCTGAAGACAAACGTCAATGATGCTACAATCATTACCAAAATTATCTTCCGGTTACTAAAGTGAGTTTAGTGTAATATGAAAAACACACATAAGTAAATAGAGCAAGCTAACATATTTCATACATAACAGATTCTTTTAAATCTTCATTATAATTACTTCGGTGAAAATTTCCCAAACCATCTACCCATGCAAGGGTTAAATATAAATAGGAAATAACATAATAAAGAGTTCGGTCTGCATATGAAGATGCGGCCCACACTCCGTCATACAGTGGAAATAAATTCTTTATTAGCTAAAGATCCTCTTGCTCGGTCTTTAGTCCTTGTACTACGGCCATTATTCCAAACTTTCCTATGCCCATAAACTCAACCTACTCAAATGAGTACCCATGTGTTTATGGGGAAGGTAGTAAAAAAATACTGGTCAGACATAAAGTCAGATGTGAATAATACTATCCCCAAAAACAAACAAAATATAGTGAGTCCAACCTGCACTGCTTAGATTAGGGTTTCCCCTAACTATTCAAACATCATGAATAAACACTTTAAACTACTGATGCGATTATTTCTTATTTATATCTATAATTAAATGCTTCCTTAAGTAGATCTTCTTTACTACCGTGCACCCTGCGCTGACCCCACCTGAGTCTGTTACTTTTAAATCCAAGTGTACAATACTGTGCTCCTTGTGCAGACCCTACCCGGTTTCCCTTATATATTATTCTTTAATCCATTTTACTTGATTATTTACTCTATACCCGTGCATTACTTATTTGTTCCTTATTGGCTTAATTCTGTGCCCCATACAGGTTTCCTATATTCCTTAAAGTATGCTTTAAAGTATTTAGTACTGTGTCCCGCACAACTACATATTTCATTCTTCTTTGGAATTTAGGACCGCGCCCCATGCAGTTTCACCTTCTCAAGGGGAATATCTACTTCTTCTTCTCTTTAAATATATATACTGCGCCCTATGTGGTTGAATATTTTAATTCACCTTCCCAAGGTGAAGTTTGCACCCCGCACAGATGAGTTCCTACCTTCCTAAGGTATACATCCATTTAAACATTTATTTTAACTAGAGCCACCCCACAGTCCCTAAAAGTTGAATGCCTCTCCTCACCTTCCTAAGGCATGCATTCGAGTGAGAATCCCATCTAACACCAATAGTCCTTCCAACTCTGTCCTTTCATTTGAATGCAGGATCCCTTCCCCGTTCTGACATGGCCTCTCTCGAGTCCCATTGACTTATCTTTAATAGGTCTTATATGTTCATCTTTTTAGCACAGAATCCTGTCGACCTGCGGAGTACGTTTTCCACTTTGCTTATTGAGTGTTTGTAGATTTAGCACAGTATGATCCCTTTATATTCAACACAGTACACTTACTTATAAAAATAGAGCCGCCGCCCCAATGTCATACCCCGACAGCTCTAACATTCCTAACAACGCCTTTACATGTGCTGACGTTCTATTCATTCTTATTTTACGTTTTGTTATTTGTAGCGTTATTTTCAGCAAATAATTTGGATCTTGTCCCCTTTTACTGATTCCTGTTAATAGATCTTTACATGAATTATATTCCCCCGCGTCCCCCGTAGTACCCCTCTTTCCCCAACATAGTACTTAGCAACTTGATCCCTTTTAATTTCTCATAGAAACTTTTAGACAAAATTCTCTAAGATTCCCGAACCTCTGTTCTTTCGTAGTTCACATATATTTTGCTTTTTAAGGATTTTCACTTATTATTTCAAGTTAAACAATTTCAAAAATTCGTATAAAATTATATAAGCTTAGGAAATTCCTCAAACTAGAAAACCACTTCAGAAATCATGATTTAAGCATTATATCAAATTTCCATTAAATTTCGAAATCAGTAAAGTAGGGAAAACACATGTAAACATCCCATGTTCACTCATCCTTTCCCAAAACATTCATTAAACTTTTAGATCTTTGCATGAAACCTATATGAACCCCATCATACACAATAACATATAGATCTGGACCGAACCTATACATATAAGGAAATAGTTTATAAGGATTAAGTATTACTCACCTAGATCTTTGAGATATAGATCTTTTAGTCTTCTTTAGTTCTTGTAGCTTACATTTTCTTATCTTCTTCTTATTTTCCTTCCTAAGCTTCCATCATTAAAGAGTTTCTCTAACTTTTATTTTAGTTTGAGTAAAATTAAATGAATGAATAGAAATGAGTATTGTATGTTATCCCATAATAAGTTGGGCCTAGGCCTACATACCCGCTTCTATTAATTCATTCCTCTCTATCTTTCTTATTTAGTCCACCTTATTTTTTAATTAATTGGTTTAATCAATTATAAAATTTAGGGTTATTACACCCATCCTCCTATCACAAAATCATATGTACACTATTGAACTCAAAGTCCCAACTCATGTACCACCAACATCGACACTATTGGGTTCAAAATAAACTATTAAGCTAGAAAACTTACCGCATACTGAAACTCTATCAAAATTTCTTCTCCCTACTAACAAAACTTTCTTTAAAAACAAACTAAAAACAAGGTAAGAGAATACTACTGATCTGATCAAGGAGGAGGCACGCTAACGGGTATCGATTCTCCAATGAAGTATGGAGTTTGAGCTTGGATCCGAGGTGAGTGGGAACAAGTTTAATGAGCTGATTATTTACAGTTAATTTAAACCTATTCTATCTGATCTAGGATGTTAGTAATCGAACTTTAAACCTTAATTGTTTAAATCTAAAATTTGAACTAGAACAAGAAATTAGTATAAATTGGCTAATATCATTTTACCCAAGTTATACCCTTTTCTGTTATTGAATAGAAACCCTAAAAATTCGTTAACCCTAGATTAAGCAAGTATAGTTAAACTGGTATAAATATATGAATTTGATATCAATAAAATTAGGGTAAAATTGCAAAGACTGGTTAGTGTAAATCGATGCCAAGGGTTCATTATGTAACTCCAAAATTTATCAGATTAACAAAAAATTAAAATTGAATAATTAAAAATTGAAAACCCTAAAATTTACATTACGATCAGTCAACTGTTAACCTTGAGCGGTCGACTGCAAGTTGTCGACCGATAGGGTGCAACAGTCAACCATATTGGTCGACCAGTTGATGTTTGAAATGCGTAACCCAAACCTCAGCTTAAGGCCTAGGTAGGAAATAAAATTATTAATGGTTTTATAACAGTATTGTGTACATATGCATGGATGTTAGAGATATTAGGGAAGGTAGTTCCCAATGAGACAACGCTAGGAAGTTGCAGGGTTGGGTAAATGCACTTTACCCAATGAGGGTCGATTATTCAACTGGGGGCGATTTTATTGCAAATGGAACTCATAGGAGGTTCTACGGTGGATGCGCAGCATTGACTAATGCCCAATGAAGTGTGTGGTATTGGCACAACAGTACTCCTTGGTATTCACAATTCTGACGTGGCATGATACTATGTTATGACGGATCCTAGTACGTGCAATAAGAGGCGTATACTATGATCAAGAGTTGGACATGGATGCAGACGATGTGACACAACGACGAATCAATATTGTGGGCCCCCCTCGATGTGTAGTCATAATTGAGGGAAATTTATTCCCATATGGTAAGTGTAATCCCGCCTTTTGGCAAGGCCGTGATATCATCGACTTGGCTAAGAATGGATGGCTATCAGCCTTAAGAATCGATTATATACAACATTGTGGACGATGGCCGTAATTACGGATCGGGTCCCAATAGAGGTGCAATCAGTATGGAGTGACTGGCATAGCCCAATGAAGATACATTTCAAATTTCAAGACGATCGGAGTTCATACGCTCGAATAAAAGACAAAGCAAAGGTTTATATGGATTGATCGGGAACGATCCATAAAACAGCTCAAATCAGAGAAGGTCAATATCTCAAAATTCACAAGGCCAATCCACTTGAAATTTTCAGAGCTTCAATATATTGAAGAGTGAATCCCACAAAAACAATTGCAGGTTAAAAACTTGGGATACAAAGAGAGCCGATCGTTTTAGGCCGATCGTTTTATGCCGATCCTTCATGACGATCGGTGTAGCTCAGTGAATGTTCCAAATGTGACAAAGGTTGATCCATATCTCGCAATCTACAGCTCAGAATGACTTCATGTTTTAGGGGCAAGTTCAAGAGGCATGTGAGACCCCCCAAAAACGATTGCACATCATTTGGAGACCAAAAATAACGATTGGCATAACTATAGCCGATCGTTCCTAAATATCGAGTTAGGGCCATCGACCGTTATGGTAGGCCCCTATGGACCTAGAGAGCCTTCTATCGAAATCTTAGTGAAATATCACATTAGCTCACCCTATAAATATTGACTTTTTAGTTCATTTTCAGGATCTTTACGCTGCTTGTTACTCTAAACTCTATTGTGATCAAGTACTTTCCATTTTCTACTGTTTTAATAAGATTTACAAGTGATTAACAAAGGATAATCTTCAAATTGGACGTAGGCATACAACACCGAACTACTATAAATTTTTGTTTCTCTGATGATAGCTTATTCTCTATTACTTACTAATTCATTTACTCAATTAAAATTTTCTTTTCATCATTTACTTCTCTACAAAAAATATTCTTGGGTGTTTGTGACCAATTTAGTTGTAACCATTTTGGTGCTTTCACTGAGAACCACGATTCTCAGCTTATTAGGATCCTTTTGTTGCTACTGGATTGGATAAATCCCCCAAAGGAGACTTGCAGTAATCTTCAGGAAGTTGCTTATACTACTTCGATTTATAGAAATCTAAGCAGAGCTATCAATAATGGTGAGGAATACTAGATTTACTTCTCAGAACATGGAAGGAAATGAAAAAGCACCATCCAACAAAAAGGCCTGAGTAGTCAACCAATGGATGTGAATGCTGAACCAGTCGAAGTTCAAAATCTAACTGATTCTAGTACGAGAGCTGGATTTCAGAATCTGATGAGAGAGCTAATAAATAGCGTCGACAGCTAATCAGCAAATCCAGGCCAATATAAACCTAATGAACTAACCCACTCATCAACAGTAAGGAAAAGCTAGGAGGGACCCTACCCCTTACTTAGCATCAGAGAGCTCTAGTTCATTGGATGGGTATCACAGGCATAGGCGTCGCAGAATAGACGGACATCATGTAGAAACTTTGAGGCATCAATAGGCAGACCATTATGGTCAGCCAGGAATCATCAATGTCGATCCTTCCACCAAAGATGGGAACTTAACTATGCATGCTGGGATTCAAATTGGAGCTGTTACGGCTGATTTGGATGATGGAGTTCAGTTAAACGTTGACCAAATGCTTCCCCGAAAGGATGATGAAGTGAATTTACGAGATACACATTGAGTAGATGTTGAACCAAGAAGGCGTGGAACGGCTCGTAGACATCGATGGGACAATTCACATAAGGTGAAACACGATCACCGCTTGGCATCGACTATCCAAACGCCGGACTTGTCGGCTACGGTCAGACAGCTGGTGAGAGAAAGCCAAGGCTTGACCAATGGTGACTAGGGAATCTCAAGAAGCCATACCCCATTCACTGATAATGTTCTTCATGCAGAATATCCAAGGAGGTTCAATATGCCATCAATGCCTATCTATGAGGGAAAAACCGACCTGAGGCAGCACATCATGAGATATGAATGACTAATGGATTCCACACGAGTGGATGATGCAACCAAGTGTAGATGTTTTCCCATAACTCTCTCTGGAATAGTAACAATATGGTTCACAAGGTTACCCCGCGATCAATATCTAGATTTGATGATTTGGCAGTAAAGTTTGTGGAGCAGTTTCGAATGCTTGCAACTCGTCCCAAGGATGTAATGTCCCTGTCCAGCATGATCTAGGCCCTAGGAGAATCGTTGAAAGATTATTTGGAGAGGTTCCACACAGCTGTTACAGAAATCAGTAATTCGAATGACCATGCAATATTGATGGCCGTGACAAGAGGGATTGATCCAGAATCTGATTTTGGCGATTGGTTAGCCGGCAAGCCACTTGCAACTTTGGAATGCTTTTACGTGAAGGTGGCTCAATATTTAAGAAAGGAGGAAGCTAGATCATCTAGGAAGAAGAATGTTGCAGGTGGAGAGGGAGTGTAGAGTAATATTGCTATAAAGCAGTCTGATGAAAGCTCTGGAAAAGTTCAAGTGAATGTCTAGAACAAACCGATGCAACAAAAGAAAGGCGGAGATAGGAGCTGAGAACGAAGGAGGGATTATGGGAGAGGAAAGCCTAGGATTCCGGTGTACAACACTTATACGCCACCGAATATGTCCCTGGAGAATTTCTATTTGTCTACCTGCAATACTATGCAGTATAGGAAGTTGCCTTCAAAAGAATCAATAGAGAAGAGAAAACAAACTGGGAAATATTATCGGTTTCAAAATGTTATGGGCATAACACCAATGAATGTAGGCACCTCCGGGATATTATTTAAAAGTCGATTCGAGAAAGGAAGTTACAACAGTTCGTAAAAACCCCACAGGATGGCGAGCAGGGGACATCCGACCCCAACCGAGGAAAAGTACCGCACAGGGCGGAGGAACCTGCGCGGACCGGTGGGAGATTAGTGATTAATAAAATAGTTAGAGGACCACATATGGCTGATAAAAGTTGGCATGAGATGGAGTGCTATGCTAGTGCTATTAAGCATGTGGATTTTGAATGTTGTTCAAACACGGAGGACGGAGCTCTGACGAAATAGCAACGTATAATGGCAGATGATATCGTTTTTAGAAATGGAGATGCAGACAAGGTAGAGGCTCCAACGATCAACCAAATGGTCATTTCAGCCATGATCGACCCCGTTTTTGTGAAAAGAATATTAGTTGACTGTGGAAGTTCTTTAAACATAATTTTCAAGAAAGCTTATGATTAGATGGGGATGGAAACAAAGGATTTGAAACCGTCTAAAGCCCGCATTCATGGGTTTAACGGTGCTGCAACTGAAGCCGTTGGTTATGTTGAATTACTTGTAGAGTTGGGAGACGGTGACCGTAGAAGAGTGCAGATCTTGCTGTTTGTTGTTTTGGACGTTGACTCTCCTTACAATGTTTTTCTAGGCCGATCTTCTCTAGCCGAATTCCAGGCAGCCTGTAACGACCCGTTATTTCGAACCGTTCAAATCGACAAGCAGACACACATGTCAGACTTTAATTGCTCAAAACAACATATTATTAATTTTTATTTGGCAAAACTTAGCATATATAGTAAATAAATCAATCACAGAATCAGAGACACAGAGTAATATAACAATAAGCAGTGGAATAGATAAATAGTAGTTCAGGAAGCTACTATATAAACATCAAAGTTTAAAGTAAAATACAACAGATATCTCGAATACATAGAATTTACAAACACAAATGCTGATGACAAGTCTGAACAAAACAACTGGAATAAACTGAAGTAACAAGAAAGTAGAATAGACAAAGAACGATCTTCGAACGAAACTCCAAGCTCCAAAGGTAAGTCTCAAATGGTGTGATACTCAGTCTGACCTGAATATAAAGCAAAACATAAAACACTCGAGTCAGGATTAACATTCTTATACCGGTAAATCAACTTAAGTGAAATGTCAAGTGAAATACAAATAACTTAAAGGATGTTTGGAATTCCCATCCTCTAAGGATCCGTTAAACTATCTACATACATAGTACAATATGCTACATAGATAATGTCTATAGTAAAGTAAACTATTAAAATAGCGTTAAGGCGTTACCCATATCCCCCTTACCACATTTTTATATTCCCGTAATATATACAGTACCGTAAGCTCCACCAAACCGGTGGTTTACCCAGAGGGCACTCCATAGGTACGGTACAAAACAAACTCGTAAAGGGCGCGATAAGGCATGTGACAAGGCACGCGAGGCAATTCCTAGGGTAGGATTCTACCGTTTTGCGGATCCGGACTGGTGATAACGCATAATAGCTACTACCTCCCACCTCGAGACACACTCCCAAAATCAAAGGTGCACCCAATGAAATCACAAAGTAAAAGAATGGTATCGAAGAAATGTGCCCGATCGGAGGTGCGACTTCACTTGGTCCGGCGTGGCTCCTATTTTAGTCACATCAACCTGACTCGCGGGAGTCAGGGCTGCGTTAAAACCTCATACAGAATCGTCATAAAACCATCCTACTTCGTTCTGGAATCTCCACCACGTACATAGTTGTTAAAGTGGTTTTCGGAATTGGCAGAGAGTATGACAATATCCGATCTCGGTCTCTTAAACAACCAAACGCTTATTTCACACCGTGGTCATTTTATATTTCAAATAGTTTATACTTCATATCAAAATACCGTATTCCTTTTGAAATCATATACACTTTCGAAACCATATACACTTTCGAAATCATATTCACTTTAAATCATAACAGTTCCAACTTAAACAGTTTAAATATAGAAATAATTTATATATTAAAATAGTTATAAATTAAAATAGTTATATATTTAAAATAGCTTATATATATTTAAAAGAGTTTATATTGAAATAGTTACAAATTAGAATTGTTTCGTCTAATTCCACAAATCAATTCAAATCAACTTTAGTTCTAAAATTCAATTTAAATCAACTCAGTTCAACAATTTTAAATTCTCATTAAACCATTTAAAATTTATATCGATTTCAAATCCAAATTTGAATTATAAATTTAAACCACTTCTAGTTAAATATGTTTCAATATTCAAACAATTTACAATAACTCAATTTGATAAATTCCATTTATATTGCAAAATTTCAACTTCAATTTTATTTTTATTTGAAATATTCACTTAATCATTTTTAATAACATTCAAATAAAATCTCGAAAATTACAAATTTAAATCGAAATTAAATATTCAATTACCATTTTATTTAAAGTTGAAAATATTCATTTAATCACTTTTTATCAAATCAAGTTATAAAATCATACCTTTCAAAATCTCAAAATCAATAAGTTCAAATCAAACCTTATTTAAATTCAATTCTAAACAAATTTAATTATAAATCAATTCTTATTTAAATTAAATTCTTAACAAATAAATTTCAAATCAATTCTTATTTAATTATCTTTCCAACTTCCATTTTCTCAAAGTCATTACAAAAATCTATTTTAAAATATTAATATAAATTTAAATAAATGCTTACATGTTGTATATATTATTAGTTAAATTAAATTCTTACTAAATTTTATTATATTAGTTATTATTAAATCAATTCTTATTATTATTAAATCTATTTTAAATCATATTTTATATATTTTAAAAATAATAAAGTTGTAAGTAAAATTTTATAATTTACAATTTCAAACTTAACTTATAATTTTAAATATTTCCAAAACATATAATTTTAAAAATCTAAATTTTACACACATTAAATTAAATGTTTATATTATAATTTAAAATCAATAATTATCAAACCCATATATTTCCTTCAAACTTTGGAAATAATTTTTCAAAAATAGACCAACGGTGTCCGTATATAATTTTCTATCCTATGGTCAAGTGTTACGTATATTTATCATTTCAATCCTCAATTTAAATTTAATATTTACGAGTATATATCATTTCAACCCGCAATCCCAAAATTTCAAAATTAATGAAAATCGCTTGGGGTTATCATTTAACCCATAACGATTTTCCCTTAATCTACAAGATCGTTCGGGTATGTATCATTTCAACCCATAGGGATTTCTAAATTAACAGGGAACTTGCAGAATAAGAACAAAATGATAATAATATAAAATATCAACAACATGCATATATCATTTGTAACAAATTTATATAATATAAACAACGGGTTATGGTGTCATATGTCATAGGTAAACAACAAATAATGGCATATCGTATTTAACAATTAAATAACTAACAATTCAAATTTAACAGCATATTTCAATTGTCATTTCATGTGAAATAAATTTACTAAATATGAGAATGTTAATTGTGAGTGATTGCCCATCTTTCGAGGCTATGGAGATGATAAAACAAAAGGCTACGAGTTGAATCACGGACTCTACGACAAATCCAAAGCAAAGTGAACACGGATTCGACGAACAAAGCTGATAATTAGGAATCGATGAAACAAATTAAAATCAGCTTGATATAAACTGAAATGAAAAGTATATTATATTATTATATATTTTTTCTTAAAACTAATATTCAATTTGAAAACTCATATTTAAAATAATATATATATATATATTCAAATCAATATTAAATTTATACACCTATAAAATAAAATCTCTATATATTGTTGGAGACCAAACTCATGTACACTTGTATATATAGACTAATATATAAACATATATATAAACTTACATACATATTATATTTTTAAATCAATATTTATTATAAAAATCAATATAAACTTATTTATTATAATATATATATATATAAACTCAAACAAATCATATATAACTTATATAAACTATTGTATACAAACAAACATGTTTATACAACTTACATATATAAATAACAAGTTATTTGTAACTTGTATAAACATGTATATACAAACAGATCGTATATAAGTAATCCAGAAATCCAAATATTATGTATATACAAATAGAACGTATATAAACAACTTATATAAACATGTATATATATAAACTAGTATAAATTTACACAATATAAACAACTTTATATATATATATATATTTATACAATTTAAAAGTCAAGAAAAATTAATAAACAAATATATTACCTATAAAGTTTTTCATGTATATATATATACACGGTGGAGTGTGGCTATTATGGCCAAGGGACGTCAGTGGGTGGTCGGATCTGATGAGGCCAAAGGTCAGGCTGCCAGGGGATGATGTGTTTCACGGAGATGGGTTATTGGGTGGTGAAGCAAGCTTGGTGAAAAGAAGGCTGGAAGGGTATGCTCGGGTTTGATGTGATGGTGGTTGAAGCTCGGCAGTGCAGTGCTTGAAATTTAGGAGAGGCGGTGGGCGACAGTGAGCGGGTAGTGGGTGGAGTTAGTCGTTGTATGGGTTGTGCCTTCGAGTTTGCAACGATCTGGTGATGGGTGCGCTTGAGCGGTGGTTTAGAGGGAGGAGGCGAGGCAAATAGAGGCGGATCCGAGATGGGTCGTGAGGCTGTGATGCACGGCAATTCAATGGTGAGGCGGCATTCGGGTAGAGGAGGACATGGGCGCTACTGTGTCGTAGGGCGTGGGTGGAATTTTTGTGCGCTTGGGCTGGGGAAGGAGGGTGTTGAGGCATGGAGTGAGTGTGGGTGAAAGACACGGTGAGGGGAGGTGATGGATGGGATGGTGGTGGTGACAAGTGGGTGCGGCCAGGGGAGCAAACGAGGCGGAGGCAATGAAATATACGAATATTCTCGAGCCAAAATGGAAACAGCAGATACAAAATATACTTACTTATATATGGTTTTTTTATTATATTTTTTTTTCATATTCAGAATGAACAGAAAAGATGAAAAGGAAGAGAGGAGAGCAATGTATTCAAACCTATGAGAATTTTGAAAGTCAGAACGTGAATACAAGAAATAAATGTTAATGGCTATTGGGTTTTCAACGGGGACAAATGAAAGGACATAAGAAACAAAAGGGGATAAAACGGGTATCGATACGATTTACCGTTTCACAAATTTCGTCGTGTACCGGATGCCGAGATACCCAAATGAATATACTGCGGAGATCAGAACGACGAGACGAACATAATGGTACACAGATATCAGCGATACGATCATCCTATCAAAAGTCGATATTCATTGCCAAACTGCTACTAATACGCCGAAAATAAGATAAACGGGGCTATAGCCGTTCAAATTTGGTAAAACGAAATATGGAGTCTCACTTAGAAAATGATTTACATTTTTATTATATAAAAATATTTAGATTTTGAAAATGTTTTATTTTCATTAAATTAAATGATTTAAACTGAAATTGAAAATTACACAACAGAATTTACTTACATATTTTCCAATGAAATTATGACATTTGCTATGTTCAAATAGACGCATCTCGAATATCAAATTTTCATCGCAAAATTTTATTATTTATTTTTCACGAGAAATTTAGTTAAAACCGTTATTAAAATCGTTAAAATTACCGGGTTGTTACATTCTCCTCTACTCAAAACTTTTCATCCCCAAAAAGGAAGGAGGTAGGAGAATAGGAACAACACAAATGAAATATAGATTAGAAATACATATTACTAGATACAATAATAGAATTCAAAACCATATAGATTTCATTAATTTTTAAATTGATTTATTTTCAGCAAATTGAGTTTCAATTCATTTTATTCAATCAATAAATATTCATTGTATTCATAATTTATTGATTACAGTTTCATGTGTTTTCATTCAATTGATTTAATTTCATTTTATTTACATTTGTTACAATAAATTTCCTTCAAAATAAAGTTTATTTTATTTAACTTATTTATTTTATCCATTTACCTTTCGTTAAATTGATTCCACTTAAAATTTTTAATTTCAACTATTCTTTGTAATTTACATTTGTATCACAAACAGTTTTCAAAATATAAATTTATTTATTACCTATTTATTTTCTTAAGTTCACATTCATTTACATAAATAGCATTTTCTTTTTATATTTCCCAATTTATTTCTTATAACATCAATTGGATGTATAACATTCACTATACTATTCAAATTTTTATTTATAAATTCCCTTAATAAAATTTCATTTTTGGACATCTTATCACTTACATTTATATTGTATACTATTCAATTACCTATTTACATTAACATTTTAACTTTTGAACATTTCGGGTAAGTTATATATATTTTAAATGCAATTGAGTCCAAATAAATTTTATTCAAATTCAACTATTTCAGGTTGTTTCAAATTCCATTTCCACTCCAATTATTCAAAATTTTACTTTATATTTAAAAATTGAAAACCATTACCTAACACAGAATTTAAGGGTTAAATTTCCAGTTTCACTTCAAACCATTTTGAAATAAATATATACTTACATATACATTTATATATCAAATTATACTTAAGAAATTCAAATCAAATCTACCTTCCAAAATAAAAGGTGTAGCGAAGCTACTAAGTGGTCTCTCCACTTTGAGACTCGAAAATGAATGTCGATGATGCTGCAGTCATTACCAAAATTATTTCCAGCGACAAAAGAGGAGAGTACTGACTTACTTCTTTTTTTACACTTCCTTGGAAACAATTTCTATTCGAAAAAACTTTCAAATAATATATATTTTTCAAAACTTTTGAAAGCCAAATTTTTTGAGAAGTACCGAAAATTTAGTTCTCAATTTATTTAATTTAAATTCATTTATTTCCAAATCATATTTATAAACCATGTCTTAAAGTTTCATCCCCCGATAATATACAACAATAGTTAATGATTTATGGATGTTAACAAAACAATAAATGATAATCTAGTATTATCATTTCAAATAACCAATTCATTAACTATCTCATTTCAGAAAATTATAATTATATATATATATATAATATAATTATACATAAAATTCATTTTATTTACCAATTTCAAAAACAATATTGTGTCAGTTTGCTCTGTTCAAGTGTTTTTGGAATTCCTATCGATAGCGTTGACGAATCGATCGAAACCCCAAACAAACTTAACAACTCAAACAACACAATATAAAATATTTTTATATTAATTACAAATACACTCCCTCACAGGATCATTCAAGAATGGATTATAAAACAAGAATAGAGATTCAAATTTCGGGGGACCCTAATCGAAGAGAATTCTAACTATGAAGATAGACTCGAAAGGAAGATAAGATAATTTAAATTACAAAAGAGGAAAGATGAATAGACTTATATTAATCGCTGCGACCTTTACCGGGTCAGCCGAGATTTAGAAAAGATGAGAATATCATTAACGAAAATGGGGACAACTAGTTGAGAACATCGTGGGAAACGTGGTTCATGAGATTAACGAATAAAGAAGAGCATTAGTTAATCCAAAGGCATGACTAACCATTCATAGAAACCATTCGTCCGGGAGATAGGACAATAGGTCATGCTCCAGGAATAAGATCGATGCGAAATTTAATTTCCTACCGAGGAGGTAGAGAGTGACTTCACCAAAACATCAAGATAATCCCTGAATATCGAGGAAGTCAAGATCACAGGGCTGAGAATCAAGTGAAAAGATGAGACTGCCTGCAAAATCTTGAGGCATCTACATTTGATCAGAAAATAATTACCCGGGCCGTCTACTAGAGAAACGATTCGGCTTAACAAAAGGTAACAACATCGAAACCGTGGATATAGAAATCTTTATTGAATCGAGGCCTCTTGTAAAGGAGTTTCACCCCTTACAAATCATACTGAGGTTGGCGGGATCGCCGATGGGATTAGTCACACAAAAGGACAAAGTTGCCAATTCAAGTGGTAAGATGCTCGAATTTATTACAGGGATCAACAGAAATAGAGCCATGGGGTGCTCCAGTACCAAGAAGAACTCGAATAAGGAAAGACAATAATGGATTTTAGAACGAAGGGAACGTTCCAAAATCCGAAAGAAATTCTAATTCAGGAGGATCCCAACGAAGAATTTCAAGCTCGAACGAAGATGATTCTGTAATTAATTTTACTCCATATGCTAAGTTTGCCTAAGCCTGGCTCTGATACCAACTGCAACGACTCACTATTTCGAATCGTTCAAATCGACAAGCAGACACACATGTCAGACTTGAATTGCTTAAAACAATAGATTGTTAATTTTTATTTGGCAAAACTTAGCATATATAGTAAATAAATCAATCACAGAATCACAGACACAGAGTAATATAACAATAAGCAGCGGAATAGATAAATAGTAGTTCAGGAAGCTACTATATCAACATTAGAGTTTAAAGTAAAATACAACAGATATCTCGAATACATAGAAGTTACTAACACAAATGCTGATGACAAGTCTGAACAAAACAACTGGAAAGCTGAATAGACAAAGATCGATCTTCGAGCGAAACTCCATGCTCGAAAGGTAAGTCTTAAATGCTGTGATACTTAGTCTGACCCGAGCATAAAGCAAAACACAAAACACTCGAGTCAGGATTAATATTCTTATACCGGTAAATCAACTCAAGTGATATGTCAAGTGAAATACAAATAACTTAAAGGATGTTTGGGATTCCCATCCTCTAAGGATCCATTAAACTATCTATATACAATATACATAGTACAATACGCTACATAGATAATGTCTATAGTAAAGCAAACTATTAAAATAGCGTTAAGGCGTTACCCATACTCCCCTTAACACATTTTTATATTCCCGTAGTCTATACTATACCGTAAGCTCCACCAAACCGGTGGTTTACCCAGAGGGCACTCTATAGGTATGGTACAAAACAAACTCGTAGAGGGCGCGATAAGGCATGTGACAAGGCACACGAGGCAATGCCTAGGGTAGGATTCTACCGTTTTGTGGATCCGGACTGGTGGTAACGCATAACAGCTACTAACGCATAGCAGGGTTTAAATATTGAAATAGTTTATATATTAAAATAGTTGTAAATTAAAATAGTAATATATTCAAAATAGCTTATATATATATTTATATATTTAAAAGAGTTTATATTGAAATAGTTTCAAATTAGAATTGTTTTGTCCAATTCCACAAATAAATTCAAATCAACTTTAGTTCCAAAATTCAATTTAAATCAATCTCAGTTCAACAATTTCAAATTCTCATTAAACCATTTAAAATTTATATCGATTACAAATCCAGATTTGAATTACAAATTTAAACCACTTCCAATTAAATATGTTTCAATATTCAAACAATTTACAATAACTCAATTTGATGAATTCCAAACTTTAATTTTATTTTTATTTGAAATATTCACTTAATCATTTTTAATAACATTCAAATAAAATCTCCAAAATTACAAATTTAATTGAAATTAAATATTTAATTACCATTTTATTTAAAGTTGAAAATATTCATTTGATCACTTTTTATCAAATCAAGTTATAAAATCATACCTTTTAAAATCTCAAAATCAATAAGTTCAAATCAAACCTTATTTAAATTCAATTCTAAACAAATTTAATTATAAATCAATTCTTATTTAAATTAAATTCTTAAAAAATAAATTTCAAATCAATTCTTATTTAATTTACCTTTCCAACTTCCATTTCCTCAAAGTCATTACAAAAATCTATTTTAAAATATTAATATAAATTTAAATAAATGCTTACATGTTATATATATTATTAGTTAAATTAAATTCTTAATAAATTTTATTATATTAGTTGTTATTAAATCAATTCTTATTATTATTAAATATATTTTAAATCATATTTTATATATTTTAAAAATAATAAAGTTATAAGTAAAACTTTATAATTTACAATTTCAAACTTAACTTATAATTTTAAAAATTTCCAAAACATATAATTTTAAAAATCTAAATTTTACACATACTAAATTAAATGTTTATATTATAATTTAAAATCAATAATTATCAAACCCATATATTTCCTTCAAACTTTGGAAATCATTTTTCAAAAATAGACCAACAGTATCCATATATAATTTTCTATCCTATGGTCAAGTGATACAGATATTGATTATTCAATCCCCAATTTAAATTTAATATTTACGGGTATATATCATTTCAACCCGCAATCCCAAAATTTCAAAATTAATGAAAATCGCTTGGTTTATCATTTCAACCCATAACGATTTTCCCTTAATCTACAAGATCGTTCGGGTATGTATCATTTCAACCCATAGGGATTTCTAAATTAACAGGGAACTTGCAGAGTGTGAACAAAATGATAATAATATAACATATCAACAACATGCATATATCATTTGTAACAAATTTATATAATATAAACAACAGGTTACGGTGTCATATGTCATAGGTAAATAGTTACAGATAATGGCATATCATATTTAACAATTAAATAACTAACAATTCAAATTTAACAGCATATTTCAATTGTCATTTCATGTGAAATAGTCTGGTATTTCATTTTGATCTTTGACTGGTTACATGTGTGGATTTGCATTCATGTTGAATTCCATTGCTTCTTTGTACATGTATGATTCAGTAGTCTTGTTCCACTGGTATGGTGAGATTGTTTCCTCTGATTCATGTGCACTAGCTTGTGTTTCAGTGTGGTGGTGTTCAGTTTTGTTGTATGTTGAAGTCTGTGTACTTCAAGGTGTTATCATTCCTGAGTTGTCCATTTTGTTGTCGCCTCTTGAAATTTGGTTTTTGGTTCATTGTTGTTTTTTTGGTTATGTGTTCATTCTGTCTGGAGCTTTTGTTTCACTGGTGGTTTTGGTTCATTAATGTGTTGAGTCCTGATCCGGTCTGGTCTCATAAGAGCTGGTCTGCACTGTGTATTCATGGCTTCACGAGTCTGTTATCATGTGATCTGGTATCACTTTGTGTTGAGTCTTGTTGTTGCATTGTAACTTGCATTCTCTGACTTGCTTGGTTCACTGGAAATCCGGTTTTCATGTTGTACTGGCCTGCTGTAGACTTGAACTGTAGCTCTTACATTTGTCTTGTACTTGATTCCATTTAACATGTATGGTGGTCTTCATGTTGCACCTGACCATTGCATTGAGTCTTGTTCCAACTGGACTCTGATTTGTTGTTGCCTATAGTTGTGATGGTCTCTGGTTCACTCGAGTCTGCACTTGAGTTGAATCCAGCTTTGGCTCGGGTTTGACCTCGTACTCACCTGTCCTTGTAGTTTTAACAAGAAAGTGTATATCGGTGTGCATGATCTTGTGACATGTACAGTGATACACTGTGCATGTTACAAGTTGTTCGTGTAGATGAATTCAAAAGAAAATAAATGACGAACAACCCAAATAACCGAGGCAAATAAAATTTTCAAAACACACACTTCATTTTGAACTGCAAAATATGTCTTTTTCAATTTTACCGCGTCATTGTTTATTTTGCAGATAATTCATATGTGGGATACAAACTGGAATAGAGTTGAAGATCAAATACGAGTGTTGAGTGAATATGTAGTGAGGTCAAAATTGTAAATTGAAATTTGTGATGTAATCGAAATTGTAATGTAATTGACAGTGTGTAAATGTACAGTGAGAGCTTAAATTTGTACTATTCGAATTTGTAATAAAATATTTGTTTAATTTTAAATTCTGAGTTATTTATTTTATTCAACAAATATTTAATTAATTATGTGAAAAATAAAATAGTATAACGACAAATACATTTAAACGAATATATATATGTTTATTATCATAAAAAAATCATATACTAGCATATTCTACAGTCTCCCCCTTTTGATGATAACAAACATATATTAAGATTTTGACTCTAGTAAATGTATTTGATTTTGATGAATTCCATTATCTCCCCCTACTTGAATGCTCCCCCTACAACAAGACTCCCCTTCATATATGCATGAAAAGAAATAAAAAGAAATTTGCAATAGTATCAAACTTAGCTTGAAAATTAGTATATCCATAATTATTTTCAATAGTATCAAAGGGAAACAAAATTCAATCTAAACGTGATCTTCACCAAGGAGATTCGCTTTCACCCACTATTTAATTTGGATATTGATGTGTTTAACAAAAACACTGAACTTATATTAAATAATGATATGCAACCTAAATTAGTAGAAACATATCACTATCGATGGAGTACCTACCCTACAATATGCTGATGACACGCTTCTATTTTGTTCCCATCTCCTATACCACATTGTATCCCTAAAACTAATTTTTTGTAACTTTGAACTTCTGTTGAGATTTAGTATTAATTTTAGCAAAAGTGCGATTGCAACCATTAATGATAATTCAAATGCCACAACTGAAGTGGCTAATACCTTAAACTTTAATAGAATGCACCACCCAATAAGCTACATAGGCTTTCCAATTAGACACACAAAACCAAAAAAAGATAGTGGTTCATTAATTATAACCGACAAGATTAGCAAAAAAAGTCTCTTAAGAGCGAGTAGAACAGATCTTATTAACTCAACCTCATTGGTTTTTTCAATATATTTGATCTATTATTATCATTTCTCTAATTGGGTGATTAACAAAACAGGTAATATTAAAAGAAATTTCCATTAGAAGGGTGAAATAGAGTGCTATAAACTGAGTTATCTTATCAATTGAGACTAGATCCGTAACCCCAAAAACCAAGGTGGTTTAGGGACTATTAATCTAACAGCATCAAACATTTCTGTCTTATGTAGGTTGATTGGAAATCTATAGATGATAATAAGGCGATGTAGAAAGAGATAATCACATGCTCTTACTATAATAGCACCTATAACTTATATATACTCTGTTCTTTTGGAAGGTTGTTTCCAGCCTACTGCACATAATCAGACCATGCTTCAATTTTGTAACACACTCAGGAGATAAAACTTCCCTTTGTAACGATGCTTGGATATCAACTATTATTTTGAAACAGTAACTCCCTGGCCGAGGGCTTCTTATAATAAAAATGATCTCATTAAAGATGTTTTTATACCACATGATAAATTTAAATGGAATCTCACATTTGACCAGGATCTCATAAGGAATGCTCTTAGGAAAATTTCAAATGCTAATAAATATAATTGAACTTTAAAGTATGGATGAACAATATGATATTGTGGAATAACGCTGAAATAAACATAAAGAGTACACATTGAACTCAATGCATAAAATTTTGAGCTTCTCAGGTATTAATTTAACCTATTTAAACCAATTTGGAACTATATGCACCACCTGAAGCTAAAATACAATACACAAGTGGATCTCATTAAACAACAGACTAAACACTATTCAAAGGTGAAACTCAAAAATTCCAAATAACTACAATGCTAATATGTATCTTTATTGTAAAATAGCCCCTAGAACCTCCGCACACTTGTACTATACGTGTCACCATACCTAATATATCATTATTGAGTTAATCAATATTTTTGAACTGCATCAAAGCACTACCATTCCAATCCTATATGAATATTGGTCTAACTTTAGATTTAAATATAACTTGTCACATAGAAATTTAATTGACATTATTTACTAAATTATAACTCGAAATTTATGGAACTAAAGAATAATGTACATGTAAATATATTTACAATAGCACATCATCTCTGCTATATTTTATTACATATCACATCTCTCTTTGGATAGGGACAAGTAGGTGGAATCGAGATTGGAAGACTACACATGAGGTGGTTGTGTGCAATTTACTTTCAAACATAGATCATTCCTAACCCCTAACCCTCTCAAGTCCTGAGTACCCACTGCTTCTTCTTGGAAACTACCGCTCGTCCTTTACTTCTGTTGCACGCTGAACTCTCAGATTCTCATATCTTTTTGCTCTGATGCACACTACTCCATCTCTACAGCATTAATCATCCTCGGACACTCAAGTTCTCAGATCCTGCACTCTGATTTATTTTCTCGTATGCTATAGATTGTTCAGTTTTGTTACTACAACATACTTTATTGTAGTTCACTCACTCAACATCTTTTGCCGGTCAGATTTTGTCTTTCTAGGACTGAATAATGTACAGATTTCAGCTTCTACATTCATACACAATTTTGTAGTTTTCACTCAAACTAAAGCTCAACTGGCCTGCTATAGATTTTTCATGACCGATGTTATGTTATTTCAGTCTAGTAACGATTTTATTGCAGAGCACTTAGCAAACACCTTCTATCGGCCGGATTTGTCTTAGTTCATCTGTTTCGTAGTCTCTATATGCATATGCTCTTTCATAGTTTCAGCTAGCCTAAAGATCAACCTTAATTCAGATCTTACTACGATATTTTCACTTCCCTTATTTCACAGAGCTGATGTGCTTCATCGTCGTATACACGGTATGGAATCAGCTTCATTGCACATCTGCTTCCCCCTACCACACCTCATCTCCAACACTAGCATGCTTGCCAAAGATTCCTCCTATTTTAGCCAACTTTAGCTTTTATATTCGATGTTATTATTATCATTTGTATGTTATATTTCCTCAAACTTAATACGTGTTATTTCATATATTATTCATAGCATCATCTATTGTGATCATCAACTGATGATCTTTTGACTTTATCCAAACATTGGTTTTATCATTTATTTTTGTAATGTCAACCACCAGGCTTGTTAGTGGTCCTTCAACTTGCTTTGCTCATTCTGGGGAACCACTCTTTAATATATGTACACACAT
Source organism: Allium fistulosum (assembly GCA_030737815.1). Lineage (NCBI taxonomy): Eukaryota > Viridiplantae > Streptophyta > Magnoliopsida > Asparagales > Amaryllidaceae > Allium > Allium fistulosum. The sequence goes on along the minus strand of CM060903.1, from coordinate 766,952,233 downwards.
ATATATTGATAAAAATTAGCTATATCTCAATTTTGCTACACCTCAAATCTCCTTGATTTCAGTCATATGTTCCAAATTAAATAATATACGCTCTCTCCTGAAGTGTCAAAGGAGAGAAGATATATTATTTAATTCAGAACATTGCTTGAAATTAAGGGGATTTGAGATGTAGCCGATCCTAGCCATACGTACGTACGTACGTACATGCATACATACATACATGCATACATACATACATATATATATATATATGTATGTATGTATAAAAGAAAAAAATTAACATGTTAATCTTCGACCAACATACACTCACATACATATGTGTGCGTGTTAAATAATATATACTATATACATATGTTTATCAAAACTTAATATGTTAAAATGTATTTTCTGATACACACACATATACATACAAACACACACACACACACACACACACATATATATATATATATATATATATATATATATTGTTCGAAACAAAATTTAGTTGTTCTATTTCTAGTTGGCAAAAAATCTTTTGGCTTCAAAAACTCACACATACATATATAAATCTATGCGCGTGCATAAAAATATTTAGAAGATGTATATTAAATATCCCTATTGTATACTCATTTCATAACTAGAACATAAACTTAATGATCGCAAAACCTTATTTTGTTTATTTCATGTGATTCTTAGATTAGTTTACTCAAATCATAAGTTGTTTTTTCATATTATGAATATGAATTTCCAACAAATAAAATAAACCGATCAGATTAAAATTACAAGTATAATTAAATTGAAATTAAAATTATGTTATCGTAGATTTTAATACAAAATATTAAAACTAAAATTAGCACAGAAAATTAGTTTCAAATATCAAACTCTCCTTTTATTAGATAGTCACTAAATATGATTTAATGCAAATGAATTATTCATTGAAACACAAAATAAAATTTTAGTGTAAAACTAATAAAATGATTTTTTTTTGAAATTTCTCTCTTTACCCTACCGCAAATGCAGATGGTCCAACAATGATATCTTGGCTCGCATTGTTAACTGAATAATTAATCAACACATAGGACAAACTTTTGAAAAAACCAATTAGATGGATGTCTAAGGTAAGAGTGTTTAACGAAGGAGAAAGTTACATTAAATAAAGAATGTTCTTGCAAATGAAAAACTTTCCATCTCTTGGCTCTTACCTGGCTCATCGAAGTGGTCTGCTTTAAGGATATGCCCTTATAGTAAGGCCGAAATGTGTTTGTGACTTAGGTTGATTCGAATGAACATATTTGAATAATATATAAAATATGAGTTTAAAATTGTTTTAAATTAAAATTGAAATTCATAAAGGTTAGGAGTAAATTTTTTGAAAATGTTAATAAAGGTTATAAATGAATGAATATGGTATTGCTTAAATATTAATTTATACATGTTATACATAAATAAGTTTAAATTGTATTGAATTTGAAGTTATAAAAGTTATTAATAAATAAATAAATTCAAAATAATTGTAAATTACAATATGAACTAAAAATATCAAGCCAATAAAATGTTATAATTGAGTTCTAATATCATTCAAAATGTTAATTACTAGTAAAAATATGCACATAAATATAAGAATAAATGTTATAATTAAATAAGAGAATCTTATTTGATGTATAAGGATATATATGTATATAGTAGTATAAACATTTAAAATGGCAAATTATGCCATCAATTATAAATACTCATTATTCCTATAGGCGATAATACTCACTATTATTACTTTGAGATTATGAATCTAAAATAACATTGCTCTTTATGATTTATAATATAAATAGAGTACTATACATATTTATGGTTTTGAGCACCCTCAAGCTCTAAAATATTATTGTTGTGTTTATATTGTCCCGGGATTGGTAAGAACATTTTATAATTTTATTAAGCATCCTCAATGTTATAGAATTTTTTTAGGAAATCACGGATTGATGGGTCGTGAGTATATAATGTCCTTTATGATTTATTAACCACCCTCAAGGTCATAAAGAAGACTATGAGCAAAGAATGTATGGTTAGGAGTTTTATATGAGATATAACTAATAATGTATTATTTTCCATTTATAAGGACAACAATTTGTTGAGTATCCTTAAGGTGGAAACGTGATAAATGGACCCTAGCACTCACAGGAGAAATTTATGAAATTTACCTATCTGTCATGACCCACCTTCCATAACACCCGAAATACGTGCACCCAAGCAATCAGATTCCCACGGTGTCACAGATGAAGTTCCATTAAGGCAGTATACATAAAACATAATGAATTTCACTGTGCATCTACAACAACACTGATTCTCACAGCGGAATGGTATAAAATATAGTATTAACATAAACATATAGAAGGCTAGATGCATAACATATCAAGAGACATAAGATTCAATATCATACACATAGTGTAACTAGTACATCAAATACTATACAAATACAGATCTTAAAATAATACGTATGGTTTACACGTCAATACATTGAAAGTTGGATAGATATAATAATAGCGATAATATAGCTATGAATTTATGAATTGCCTCCAGCTAGTAGGGATCCCCCATCTCTAAGTCAACCTACTCAAAGAATAGAAAACAAAACAAACAACAAAATGAGGATTAGACATAAATCTAGTGAAAAGGAAATATCACTAATCTGGTTGATTATCGATATGCTACTACATCATAAATAACACCAAAATGGTATTAAGCAAGTTAATGAAACCATACCTCAACGTGCATTTTCAATTGTATCAACCAACATGTTTCTACTATAGTGCTATGCTATATGATAAAACCATCATTTACATAACAACATGACTCCAATCGACCCAAAAGTAATACACTAGGATAGTGGGCTATGGATCTCATGGTACAGCCAAAATCCACCAAGCATGATCATTAATATAAGACCAGTGCTATAAAGCTTCAACACATCGTCCACCAGCTACAATTGTGTTTGCACCAAAAATTGGTTCAAACACCCAATAGAAGTTTTGAAGAAAAATAAATGAAGAATATAAAATGGAAACGGAGGATAACAACAAAGAAATAGCAGTAAATTGAAAGAATAACATGTACACAATGATTTATAGTGGTTCGGCGTTGTTTGCCTACATCCACTTTGAATAAATTTCTTTATTAATCACTTTATAAACTGAGTACAATAGAGATCAGATGAAAATCCTTAGTTACAAAATAATATAAAGCAACTAGCAGCGTAGAAATCCCGAAAATGAACAATCAAGACTATATTTATAGACGAAGATGGCCAAATATCTCTCTAAAATTCGGCAGAAGGACCTTCAGAACCATATGGACCCACAAGAGGGGTCGCATGACACAATTCCCAAAGAAGAGGGACTGGTACCGATCCCTACTTTGGTCGAATTTTGAGGTGCAGCTGCTCGCAAATCGGCTTCTTTACGCTTCTCATCTATAGAGTCCAAAGATTCCAAGAGAAGATCTCTATTTGTTTTAGGATCGTATTAAATCACTCGATGGGAAGGGACTTAGAGTTAAACAGGAATAACGGCTTCGGAACCGTAAGCAAGGGCGAATGGAGTATGGCCAGTCGTGGACTTGTGAGTGGTTCTTTAGGCCCAAAGTTCCTTAGGAAGTTCATCCACCCACTTGCCTCAAGCCTTCTCCAAACGCTTTTCCAGAATAGACATAATTTTATTTACAGCTTCAACCTGTCCATTTGCCTGAGGGTGAGCGACCACTGCAAACCTCATTTTAATACGATACCTCTGACAAAAGTCTTTAAATCTAGCACTATCGAATTGAGTCCCATTACCTGTTACAATAGTTCGTGGAAGGCCAAAGCGACATATGATGTTCCGGACAATAAAGTTGATTACTTTCTTGGTTGTGATCATAGCTAATAGTTCTGCGTCGGCCCATTTGGTGAAATAATCAATTGCAAAAATAGCATACTTCGCACCACCTTTAGAGATTGGTAAAGAACCAATGATGTCAATACCCCACATAGCGAATGACCATGGGCTGACCATTTGCATGATTTCTATTGGTGGAGCTCTTGGGACTTTCACATATATCTGGCATTTGTTACATCTTATACATAATCAGCAGCGTCCCGATTTATGGTTGGCCAATAATATCCATAATGGAGTATCTTCTTCGCCAGAGTTTCCCCTCAGTGTGATCGTCGAATTCTCCCTCATGAACTTCTTTAGAACATGCTTTATCTCGTGATGGCCGATACACCAGATTAAAGGGACTAAGAAACCTTTCCTATACATAGTTCCTTCTTGCACAATATACCACGAAGCTTTGCGAAGGATTTGTCGCTTTTCATTTCTTCTTTCAAGCAAGATTCCATGCAGTAAATAATCCTTAAATAGAGTCATCCACGATTCCCCTTTGGATTCCTCTTCCAGTATTTGATCGATTTCCATCATCTTTATACTTGGGGTCTCTAATATCTAGACCGAAACTAAGCTCATCTGTTGCACATCGCCGGTACTAGCGAACTTTGCCAACGAATCAGCCTCTCCGTTTTGGTTGCGTGGGATATGTGAAATGTTACAGTATTCAAATTATGTCAACAACTCTTGAACTCAGGTAAGATATAGGGCAAGCTGTTGTCCTTTAGCCTGATAGTCTCCTCTAACTTGGTACACCACCAACTGCGAATCGCAAAAGATTTTAAGAGACTCAACTCCAAGTTCTCTAGCGAGTTTGAGTCCAGCAATCAACACTTCATACTCAGCCTCGTTGTTTGTGGCAGGAAAATCAAGCTTCAAAGCATAACAAATTGGTCGGTTTTTAGGGGTTACAAGCACAATCCCTGCTCTGGAACAATGATCATTAGATGCCCCATCAGTATAAAATTTACATCGTACGATAGGGATTTCGCTACCTTCTGAAAGATCGCCTTGTATAGTGAATTCTGCTATAAAGTCCGCCAACACTTGACCCTGGATAGCTCTTCGAGGAAGATATGTAATGTCGAACTGGCTGAGCTCAATATTCCATTTTAATAACCTTCCAGACATCTCAGGTCACCGTAGGACCTGACGTAACGGCTGGTCGGTGTAAATATTGATCGGAAGTGCTTGAAAGTATGGACGGAGCTTCCGTGATGCAATTAGCAAGCAGTACACCAATTTCTCTATCTTCGAAAAGTTCCTTTCTGCTCTTGTTAATCATTTATTGACGTAATACACCGGCCTCTGAATCCGATTTTCCTCGCGAATCAAGGTGGCACTTATAGCGTGCGCTGATACAACCAAATAAATGTACAACTCCTCATGATCCACTGGCTTCGACAAGATAGGGGGTCTCTCGAAATGATTCACCAGAGCTTGAAATGCATCTTCGCATTGCTGCATCCATTCGAAATTTATTTTTGCCCTCCTAATGAAATCAAAGAAAGGAATACATTTGTCAGTTGCTCTGGAGATAAATCGACTTAAGGCAACAACCTTCCCATTCAGACTTTGCACTTGTTTGATAGTCCTTGGCGCTCGAATATCTCAGATAGCCTGAATCTTCTCAGGATTAGCATCTATTCCACGAGCAATGACAATAAAGCCCAAGGATTTTCAAGACTCAACACCAAATGAACATTTCAAAGGATTGATTTTCATGTTGTAATATCGGAGGATGTCAATCGTTTCTGCCAAGTCCTTAATATGGTCACTTGATTATCGTGACTTCACAAGCATATCATCCACATAAACTTCTATTGTTTTCCTAATCAGATCTTAAAACATCCTGTTAACTAAGCGTTGATAGATTGCTTCGACGTTCTTCAATCCAAATGACATTACCATGTAACAATACAATCCAACATGCGTAACAAAGATAGTGTGTTCCTGATCGGGGATATGCATCGGGATTTGGTTATACCCCAAGCACGCATCCATAAAAGATAACAATTCATGTCATGCAGTCAAATCAACTAACTGATCAATCCTTGGAAGGGGAAAACTGTCTTTAGGACACGCCTTTTCAAATCTGAATAGTCAATGCACATTCTCCATTTCCCATATGCCTTCTTCACCAATACGGGATTGGATATCCATTCAGGATAGAGGGCATAGCGGATAAACCCGTTGACTTTCAGTTTATCCACCTCCTTTTAAGTGCGACCTATCTCTTCGGATCCATGCCTCGCCTTTTTTGTTTCACCGGAACATACTCTGGGTCAATGTTTAATGCATGGCTCGCAATGGCAAGCGAGATCCCATACATGTTAGAATGAATCCAAGCAAATACATCTAGATTTGCTCGGAGAAAACAAGGAAGTTCTTTCATCATTGAGGGGCTGAGCTACGACCCAATCTTCAAGACTCGTGATGGGTCATCGTGGCTAACCGTGATATCAATCGTTAGCTCAGGCGGCACAACCTTGGTCACTTTGGGCTCCTCTTCGTCATCCCTCAGATCTCTATAGAACCGACCGTGGCGCCTAAGCCAAGGCTCAGGTGCCAATTGTCAATCTTCGGTAGCTTGGATGCGGACATATTTTTCCACACCCTTTCTCTTCTCCTTGCACTGAGCTTCCCTCAAGTCAGCAACATAAAAGGCACGTCCATTTTCCTGATCACCATAAACAACTACTACACCATTATCGGTTGGAAACTTTAAAGTTAAACACCATGGGGCAAGAGTTGCCTGAAATTCAGCCAAGGCCGGTTGGCCCAGAAAAATATTATACGGCGAGTCAACATCCAAAACAATAAACAGTAGGATTCGCACTCTCCTATGCTCACCTTCTCCCAATTCAACAGGTAACTCCACGTAACCAACAACTTCAGTCGCAACGCCATTAAAACCATGTATGCGAGCTTTAGATGGTTTTAAACCTTTTTCCTCCATTCTCATCTGATCATACGCCTTTGTAACACCCCTAATTTTTAATAACATTATTCAGGATATTTAATTAGATAAATTAAATAGAATAATATAAATATTAGAGTGATAATGGCATTGAGATTTGAAAATAAATTAGAGGCCAAGCTTAATGATTTAAATGAGCTTATAAACGGTTTTAATTGTTAATTAACAAGGAAACAATTATCGCAAGGTCTTATTAGGAAATTGCCACACCATTACCTTATATTCTCGTTTCATTCCCATACACATTCATTTTACAAAACACAAACAAATGTAAACCAAAAGAGGAGCCGGCCATTACTTAGGAGAAAAGAAGAGAAAATCAAGCTAAAGCTAAGGATTCAAGCTAGGGGAAATTAATCAAGGATCAAGTCTCAAAGTCCTTATCCAAATCAAGGTGAATAATAATCAAAACTATCTTTATTTTGCTTTTATCATCATTTGATTTTCAGGTTGAAGATTAAATCCATTATGATGATTTTTGATGATGATATGCTTGGATTTTATAACATATTTGATTTAAACAAGATTGTTTGATAATTGTCTATACACGGTTTTAAGGCTAAAATCGTTTAAATTGAGTTTCGAATGCCATGAGGAAATTATATGTTATGTAAAATATGATTTTGGAGATGGGTTTTAATTTTTATAATTTTCCAAGCTATGGAAAATTTATTAAGAATTTTCAAAGGAAAATATGAATAATTGGGTTTAGAAATTAATTTCGGTTATTTTATGAAGAATTTGGATCTGAAATTTGTATATGTTAGATAAAATATTGAAAGTGAATTTCTGTAATTTTTGAGGATTTTTCCTAAGTGATTTACTATGGAAATTAAATTATTTTAGAAGGAGGACTTAAACGATTTAATTGTTTTGCTTAATGGAAGGGCTTATTTGTTAAATTCATCCTTGTTTAGATCTAAAATTATGCGGCAGTTATTTTTGTAAAGAATTTGAAAAGTTATGGCAACCAATCAAATGTTTACAATTAAGCAGGTTAGTTATAAAGTATTTACTTTAAATAGCATTAAATCAGTCTTTATCCAGAAAAGTGGGTTCCGCCTCTTTTAGAAGCCACCTTTCGACCCTATGCTTCTGCCTTCAACCAAGTCGAAACCTACCACGTCGAAACCAACTAAGTTGAAACCAATACACAAGGTATCACAATGTTGGTACGTAGTGGATTGGAGAAGGGCTGAAGTCATGGTGTCGAAACATAGCTTTCGATAGGGTCGACACATAGCTTTTACTTTCTAAAGAAATGTGCTTACCTGTTTTTATTAAATGCTTTCGAAGAAGTCAAAACGTATGCTTTCGAAGGGGTCTTTTTAATCCTCTTTTGAAAGGGGTTGCTGCTTCTTGTTTAAATTGTAGCTTCCGAATGAGTTACTTAGTTTTAAAATCAATGCTTTCGAAAAGGGTAGTTTTGACCAAGTCGGAATCCTTCAGCCGTCCCAACGCCTTTCGAATGGATTAAAGTCATCAACCAATTCAAAAGGTAGCCTTTGTTTTAAACCTGTATTAAGCCACTTTCTAAAGCTTTCGAAAGGATACAAGGGTTTCAAAGGCAATGGCTTCGAAAGGGTTTTCGAAGCCATTGCCTTTGAATGTTTTACTTAAATATTTTAAGCTTTCGAAAGGATGGTGCCGAAGCCATCTGTTTTTCCCCAAACTCTTTTTAATGGTTTCGAAAGGGGTACTTTCGCTTGTATTCACTTAGACCCAATAACGTATGTTTTAAATTAAACCCAATGGTTTCGAAAGGGGTACTTTTCAATGGTTTCGAATATATGCTTCTATACCTGAATGGTATTACTTTAATACATTCGAAAGGTTACGAAAGAAAGGTTCTAAAGTGTTTCGAAAGGCAGGTGCCTAGTGTTTTGAAAAGAAGATTTGAATGTTTTCGAAAGGAAGTTTTCCAATGGTTTCAAAAGTAAAGATTAAAGGTTTCGAATGCTTTAGTTTTCAAAACAAAGAACCAAATCTCAATTTTTAAAGGTAAAACCCATGGCATTATAAAAGAGCTTTTAAATTGGAGATTTTGAAGAAGCTTTCCGTGATAAAATAATAGGCTAAAGGGATTAACCAAGTTGTATATAAAATTGATTTCAAGTATATTAAACCACAGGTATTTGTATTATTATGTTAATATGTTTGCTTCTTCTAATATATATATTCACATTATAATGGACCCATAACTGCATTTTGGGGAGAAACAACAAAATAACTAGCTAGGTTGACCCCGTAGTGAATATAAATTGAATTAACTCCTGAATGAGTAGAATTGCATCCAGGAGATCAGATAGACCAGAATGTAGGATGCATAAATAGTGAAGTTGTCAGATAGACAAGTTCATAGTAAACCCATGAAAACTATGTTTAGGAAAAGTTATTGGCAGGTTCCAATAGGTTCGTAGTGAACCCATGAAAACTATGATTAGAAAGAGTTATTGGCAGGGGCCAATAGGTTTGTAGAGAACCTATGAAAACTATATCTGGATTAAGTTATCGACAAATGTCAATAGGTTCCTAGTCAACCCATGAAAACTAGGATAAGAGGGAAGTTTTTGGAGATACCAATAGGTTCAGGAAGAACCCATGAAACAATGAAGTTATTGGCAGGGGCCAATAGGTTCTTAGTAATCCCATGAACACTATGAAGCCGGACAGGGAGTCCATAAGTATTAAACAGGTTATCAGTCAGCCCATGAAAACAATGGGTTAATAGTGACCCTAGAAACTATAACAGAGACAGATAGTCAAAATGAATGGGGATGAGTAATCCAGAATTGATTTACTTGTTTGCATATCATCGTAATATTTTGAATTGCTATGTTTTTAACCATTGTGGATGCAGGAGCACAATATATTGTTTTATAAAGTTGTGAATAAGATACTAGTGAGGGGAAAACCCATTTCGCTAAGCGGCATGGTCTCACTAGATATCTAAATGGTTTGAGATGGTAGATTATTATTCATACCAGGCTTTATGTCTGACTTGAAGTTTATGTTTTCCCCTTAAAATCTCGGGTGCTCAGTTAACTTGAGTAGTTTGAGAGTTGAGATTTTCAGGTACCTCTTTAGACGAATAAGCTTACGGATATGTGTAGGAGGCAAGATAGCTATTTAGAGTTCTTTTTTATTTGGATTTCGCCATGTTGTTGTTGTAAAGGCAAAACTGTTAATTGCCTATATTATACTCTGATCATCCAAGGGGGCATCTTCATATGTGGCTCTTGGTGTCTATTGTAATAATTATATTTTCTCCGAACGTGGTTAACGATTATGGGATTACGTAATGAATTTGAAATGCTTTGAAATGGAATGAGAAGGTTGTTTGTTGATTTTAATTTTTTTCCTTATCCATGTGTTTCTGTTATATCAATATATCTTACATTACCGTATTTGGTTACCGAGGATTATAACTATGGATGACTGCAGCATTCGTAGCCATTAGTTTTGGGCCTCCAAGTGGGGGTTGTTACAGCCTTCTTGAAAATTATATTCACCGAGCTTCCACAATCGATTAAAATCCTTCTCACCAAAGCAGGTTCGATCATGGTAGAAATGACCATCGGGTCAATTGTAAGGGCCTCTAATTTATCTGCATCCCTGCTTCTAAACACAATATCATCCGCCGTCATGCGTTGTTGTTTCACCAGAGCTCCATCTTCCGTATTTGAACAATATTCAAAGTCTACATGCCTTATTGTGCTAGCATAACGCTCTATTTCTTGATAACTCCTATCCGCAGGGTGCGGTCCTCCAACTATCGTATTTATCACCAGTCTTCCACTGGTCCGTGCAGGCTCCTCATCCTTACGTGGAGCTTGTTCTCGATTGGGATCAGATGTCTCCTGTCCGCCATCCTACGGAGTTTTCACAAACCATTGCAACTTATTTTCCCGAATCAACTTTTCTATAGCGTCTTGGAGATGCCTGCACTCATTTGTATTATGCTCATAACACTCGTGAAACCGATAATATTTTCTAGTTTTTTTCTGTCTCTCTAACGACTCTTTTGGAAGCGGCTTCCTATATTGCACGGTATTGCAAGTGGATAGATAAATATTCACCAGGGATGCGTTTAACGGTGTGTTGTTGTCATACGTTGGAATCCTAGGCTTTAGTATCCCAGAATCCCTCTTTCGGTTTCGATTCCTATCTTATTTCTCCTTTGTTGATTCGGCTTATTCTGAACATTAACCTGGATTTTCTCGGAACTGTGATCTGACTGCATTATAGCAACATTTCTTTATACTTCTTCTCCACTTGGTCCCACGACATTCTTTTTCCTAGAGGACTTGGCTTCCTCCTTCCTCAGAAACTGAGCTGCCTTTGAATAGAAGCGCTCCAATGTGGCAGGCGGTTTTCCAACTAGCCAATCACCAAACTCAGATTCCGGATCAATCCCTCTCGTCATGACCATAAGTACAACACGATCGTTTAGGTTACTGACCTCTGTGGTAGCAGTATGAAATCTCTCTAAATAGTCCTTCAACGATTCCCCCGGAGCTTGGATTACGCTAGAAAGTGACATCACGTCTTTAGGACGAGTTGCGTGCATTTAGAACTGCTCTACAAACTTGGTTGCCAGTTCATCGAACCTTGAAATTGATCGTGGGGGTAGTCTCATGAACCACATCGTTGCTATTCCAAAAAGGGTTATAGGAAAGCATATGCACTTGGTCGCATCATTGGCTCTTGCAGAATCCATCAGCAATTTGTATCTCATAATATGCTGCCTGGGGTTGGTTTTTCCCTCATAGGCAGGCATTGATGGCATGTTGAACCTTCTCGGATATTCCACATGCAGAACATTATCAGTAAACGGGGTATGGCTTCTCAAAATTCCCCAGTCATCATTAGTCAAACCTTGGTTCTCTCTCACCAACTGTTTGACCATTTCCGATAAATCTGGTGTCTGGATGGGTGGTGTCGAGCGGTGGTCATGCTCCACCTCACGTGAATGGTCCAGTCGATGTCTATGGGCCGTTTCATGCCTTCTTGGTCCACTATCCTCTTGGAGTGCACCCTGGACATTCATATCGTCGTCATTCCGGTGGGGTACCTGGTTAGCATTTATTTAAACTCCAGCATCCAAGCTTCCGGGCATAGCTCCTGCTCAATACCCAAGTGTAGCGGGGGAACCCCTCCTCTAGAGGAGGGATCAGTACCGATCCCTAGGGAGGAATCAACACTGATCAGTCTTGGCATACCATATTGGTTTGCCAAGCGCTGCTATGATGTTTCTACTTAATTTCCTTCAACCCTGTGACGCTTATGCCTATGGTAGTCATCCGATGAGCTTGAACTCTCCGATGCCGAGTAAGGAGTGGGATCCCTTCTGGCCTTCCCACCCACGCTGTTGTTAAGCAATCTGGTGCTTTATAGTGGATTCTCTTTATAGTGGTTCGGCGTCGTATACCTACATCCACTTGGAAGATTCTCTTTATTGATTCATTATTAATTTGATTACAATAGCAAACAGTAAGAAGTAAGGAAAAAACTTGATCACAACAAAGAACCATGTAACCAACATCGTAAAGATCCTCAGAATGACCCCCTAGGCCAATATTTATAGGTGAAGGGGACCACCAATCTCTCTGAAACTTCGGCTATAAGACCTTCTTATCCATATGGGCCCACCGTAGGGGTCGCTAGGCCCAAATCTCAATGAAGAGGGATCGATACTGATCCCTTCATTTGTTGATTCTTGGGCAGTGATCCCTGTGATGGCTTCTTCATGTTTAGACATGTTGGCTCTTCAAATATCATGTTGATTGGACAAGTGGAACTCATGCTTTTGCTTGATCGTTAGTTCAGATCCACTTGGAGGTTATCTCTGCCGAACCCTTCTAAATGGATCTTGTCGATCCCTCATGATTGACTCTAGTGTCGATCCCTATTATATGCTATAGTGATCCATCTGCTTATCCAATCATGCCGATCCATGTCCTTCTACGTATTCTGGTCCATGCATACTTAATCATGCTTATCCCTTGAATTCCATTATGTAATACCGGTCCCACTGATTCCACTAAGCTACACCGATCCCACTGATTCCACTAAGCCACGCCGATCCCTCTCATTCCATAAAGCTATGCCGATCCCTTGAGTTCCAACCTAACTCCCATATTTCTAGAATCCTACATCATATATCCACCAACTTCGTTCAATCCTGGCTTCATATTACAATATGAACTCTGCTTCTGGGTCCTACAGTCGTTGCTCCATGGTCATCCCTCTTGATAACAGTCCAATCCATCTTGCGCAATCAGTCCAATATAGCCGGGTCAGGATGCTGCTTGATCTTTGCTTCAACATGGATTGCTTGCTGATTTCTACCGATTCCTACCAAGGGAAGAGTGTCGATCTCTCTAACTTCATCTTCTTAAGGTGCGATCCCTAGGGTAGGCTCCTTAGGGTCCCCATATCTTGCTCACAAAATTTCATTTGCATTGGACTTGTGGAACTTGAGATATTGATTATTTTCTATTGAAATGCTCTTACTCTGTAAAACATACCGATCCCTATGACCGAAGTCAATATATGCTGATCCCTCCTATATGTTGAACCATATTTCATACTTTGAAAATTCTGCCTTGCATATCTGTTAATTCCATTCAACCTCAACTTCATGTTATCATCTGTACTTGACTTCTGGGCCCCACAACCGTCACTCTGGACTTATCGGCCTTCATAGCAGTCGAATCTGACTTGTGCAATCAGTTCAATATTACCGGGTCAAAATGTCGGATAACACTTATCGTCCAAAGTACGTCTTATGCTGAACTTGACGTGCTTTGAACCGAAGCAAGTTAGAGTAGTCAGAAAGAAACCCGTCTGGTTTTTTGAATAGTCGTTATCCCACTAGAATTAATTTCCCAAAGTGTTATATCCCTCTTTGTTCATCATGACACTTGATTGATTTCTGATAGTATAAATCCAGGGTTATATTCCGTCGGTTGATATATAAGTCCGGTTCCACGAGACTAATAAGCTTTGGTTATCTGGTCTAGCCTCAAACTTGAAAGCTTCAGCTTTGATTTTAATTTTTGTCGATTTCAAAAATTGAACTTTTAGACTATACATGTGCACGTTCAGATACACGTTCTTGTCGTTGGCTCACAATCGCATTCGTATGCTCACGAGTCGTGCCAATTTTCGTTGAGTAAGATGCAATTTCATTGCATTTTGAACATATGTGCTTTGAATAACTTCCATGCCTATGTTTGTTTGCATACATGATCAGAGCCGATCCCTCCTCTTTTTTTCTTTTTTCTTTTTATTTTTTATTTTTAAGCATTTGTAGGGGTCGGCATATGTTTAGCCGATCCCTCCTCTTTCTTTCATTGTTTACAGGGATCGACATATTTCTAGCCGATCTCTCTCTCCCTCCTTTTATTACGCATGTTAATAGGGATCGGTATCTTCATAATCGATCCCTCCCTATTTTGTGTTGACCTCGAAGTCACTAGCTGATCCCTTTTCCCCATATATAAGCTAATTCTCCTTCCCCTCGGCCTTCACTTATTCATCTCTTCCTTATTTACTTCTTTGCGACTAAACCCTCCCTTGCCTTGAAAAAACCCGATCCCTTCCTTACCACTCAAACATCGTCTTCATCTATAAATCTGCCTTCTTATTTGGCTTCAGATGATCATTTCACCTTCCATTCGAGTCATAATCCAATCTTTCCCTTTGTACAACTCGTCTTTGATACATTTAGGTAGGTTAATTGCTGTTAACTTTTGATTATATGATGAGATGATGGATTCTATTTCATTGGCAACGATTTGGTGTTCGACGCGATGGAATGATGATGATCAAACCTGTTTAGGGGAGAAGAGATATGGGTTGGAGTAGGGTTCGGTAGAATGATGAAGAAGGAAGAAGAAAGGAGCATAGGACATAGGGTTCGGTCAAAAAGTTTGAATGATAGAATGAGGACGTGGAAGGAGAGGGATCGGTCGCCTTTGATTCGTATAGAAGGGTCGGTATTTTCTAGCTTGCATGGAGGGATCAATAGTGTCGACTAGTGTGGAGGGATCACTAGTGTTGGCTAGTGCACAGGGATCGGTAGTATGGTGAAGGAAAGTTAGGTGGAAGGTTGAAAATAGCAGAGTAGAGGGATCAGTAGAGTTGGTTGAAGGAAAGGAATTGACATTAATTACCTAGAGAGAGGGATCTGTTGTTTTTCTCTGGGATAGGGTCCGACAAATAGGGATTGGAAAATAGTGATTGGTTGTTTATACTTGGCTAATTCTAGTCTTCGAATTGAACTTGAAAACTAATCCATAATCACTTGTTTAAATAATCAAAACCAATCACATCTCAATGAACTTGAACATATGACAATGATAAACAACAGGACTTGGATGTTCATAGATGAACTCGAAATTAAATGACCAAATTCATGGGACTTAGAACATGAACTAAAACTCTATATATGGACTTTAATAACGGATTCCATACTTCGATATGCTGATGGTCGAACCCAAAGTTTACATAACCAATCAATCTTTTCGCCAATTGAGACGGTCAGCGATGACGGTCACTCTGGTCGGAATCCAGAGTTTCATTATTTACTTTTTTTTGTTTTATTATGAGTTGCTTATCTCTGCACTACACGACACTGCACAACACTAGCTTACACTTAGCATGGAAGGGGGGACAAGTAAACTTTTTCAAATCTCGATTATCTACCGAGTATAGTTGACATGGACTTCAGATGTTCAAAGTGTGTAGCTGCAATATCTTCCGGACCAACTTCACAACATAGTAATCATGAAGCCAAGTCAAGTTCGATAACTATATCTAGCAGGCTTTCCCCTAGTCGTCAGACTAAACAAACGGATGTTTTCGACCCATCAGTTGATTTTTTCTCTGACGTCCCCGTCCTTCCGGCGGAGGATATAGGTCATGCCCCGATGTTGTAGAAGGTGCTATATTTTTAGATAACCTAGCAGATTCTCAAGCATCTAGAATTAGTGAGGAAACTCTTCACAAACTATGTTCTAGAAATGGGATTCCCTTCGAAGACATTCTAGTTCTTTTGGTGAATGATAAGGCTCATTCGCCCCCCAGAAGGGTGTACAACATGCAATAAGTTCGTGTGCTGGGCCGGATGCATGCCGCCATTCAATTCTTTTATCCGGAAGATGCTAAAATATCTTGGAATAACTCCTACTCATCTACATCTGAACAGCTATGCCTTTCTCCATGGCACTTTCTTACTATTTATGAACAACCTGTTCCGCCCGCCAACTCCTGAGGACATTAGGTTTATTTACAATGTCAAACGACAGATAGGGAGTATTTCCTACATTTTTCTTGGGCAATCACCCAATTTTAAAGTCTTAACGGGTGCTTGGAAAAAACTCATCCTCTTCAAACATGAATGGTTTTATGTCTGATGTCCGCCTGGCTTTGCAAGTCGATGGTAAGAAAGACATAAGTGTCGTCTTTGCTCTATTATCAAATTTTTTAACCCAGGTCATATCCCGAATGAACTAATACTCTAAAAATCTGTAGGTGTCCATCCACGTCCAGAGGGCGATAGTTTTTCATGGGCAATCTCTACAATTCGTGCCACTCCGGTCGAAGACCGAGACTTCTTGTAACCGACGAATGGTTACCTCTGTTCAGTTTGCTGGAGGAAGGTCGCAGCAGTGGGCTTCTAGGAAGCACTGCGTTACTAGGATATGCTACAAAATAAGAAGGTGATATTAGTAACCCTATCGTGCCCCCAGTCGAGGGGACTTAGGATGACGCCGAAGAGGGAAAAATTAGGTGTATTGAAACCAATAAGCTTGGCGATGCTGATGCAGGTCCAAGCAACATGCCTGTGGTTGAACCATCACAAGGCACACAACCTCACACGCCAACTAGGAGAAGAAAGAAGCTTGAAAGATGGATGATGATCGAGAAAGAAGTCATCGTTCGAGGGAATCTTCATCTTCCAAGCATAAGTCCCAGTCTCGGTCATCCCATCAGGAGGTTCAACCTAATCTTCATGTGCACAGTGGTGATCGGACCTCCTTCCATGGTCCCTATGCTGCCATACCGCCTGAGTAGTATTCTGTTTCCTTCAACTCCAAGCAGTCCCATGACCACAGGTCGAGCAAACTTCCAATCGTCACTTCTGATCCATCTTTTCCGACTGCGCCTCCTGAAGCTTCCACAGTAGAAAAATTGGCCGAACTTAAGTTCAATTTTCCTAAGATTTGTTTCGATGGGCTTAAGTTCCTCCCCTCCATTCATGAAATCCTAGGGAATGCTAAGGCGAGTTCTTTCATATGCTTCAACGATGTTTTTGTTCAACATGAATCATTCCAGCACTTAGTAGAGAAGATCTCTGAGGTTTCTATCGAGAGACAGCATGAAATCGATTGTCTCAAGCTAGAGGCGATCCATGATAAAGATATAATTAAAAACCGAGACATTGAGATCGCGGATTTGATGGTGAAGCTGACTGAGGCAGAAAAAATGCCAAGGAAACAACTAAGGTGGTGAGTCATCTAGAGGCTGCTCACAAAAATGAACTTGATGCTGCCCTCAACCGCAGTGGTGCGCTTGCCTTGGAAAAAGGTACCTTGCAAAAGGAGAAAAATATTTTGGCCCGCTGTGTTGAGGAGCTTGAAGAACTTCTTAAGAAGGAGAGGGAAGAGAAAATTGAAGCTCAAGAGGAATCACAAAGATATTGCAAAGAGGCCGTTGAAGCCCGGACTTTGAAGATTAAGCTTGATAAGTAACTTTCTCAAATTGAAGTCCTTAAAGAAGAGGCGAGGGAAGCGGGCCGCAATGAGATAAGAGAATAATTTGAGGCCCAGGTAAAGGATGCCAAGGCAGCCGGTCGAAATGAAATTAAAGACATGTTCGATCCCTTGATCGTTGAATACAATGCTAAAGTCCTTATCCACCGCTATCTGAGCTTTCTTGGTGAGGGTTATCTTAAGTCACTTGCCGAGGCCTGGAAGTACATTGTTGAAATGAAAAAGAGAACCCTCAACGAAGCTGATTTAGACGAAGAAAAATATTACACCCCTAATTTTTAAATAACCTTATTCAAGAGATTTAATTAGATAAATTAAATAGAATAATGTAAATATTAGAGTGATAAGGGGATTGAGATCTGAAAATTTATTTAGAGGCTGAGCTTAATTAAATAAATGGGCTTATGAATGGTTTTATATGTTAATTAATTAACACAAAGGCATATTAGGAATTGTCGCACCTCTTATACTCACGGTTATACTCTCTATTCACATTCATTATCTCAAAACACAAAGCGTAAATCAAAGAAAGAAAAGCCAGCCATTAATTAGGAAGAAAAGAGGAGATAAATCAATCTAAAGCTTAGCAATCAAGCAAGGGGAATTAATCTCAATCAAATCTCAAATTCCTTATCCTAATCAAGGCGAATAATAATCAAAACCATCTCTATTTCTGTTTTTATGATCATTTGATTTTCGGGTTTAAGTTTAAACCTAATATGATTATTTTATATGCTGATATGCTTGGATTTTATGATATGTTCGAATCAAACAAGATTGTTTGATAAGTGTTTTATATGGTTTTAAGGCTAAAATAATTTGTATTGAATTTCAAATGCCATGAGGAATTTATATGTTATGTAAAACATGATTTTGGAGATGGGTTTTAATTTTCATAATTTTCCAAGCTATGGAAAATTTATTATGAATTTTTAAAAGAAAATATGAATAATTGGGTTTATAAATTAGTTTCAGAATTTATATGAAGAATTTGGGTCTGAAATTTATATGTACTAGACAACATATTAAAAGTGAATTTCTATGATTTTTGGGGGATTTTTCCCAAGTGATTTACGATGGAAATTTAATTATTTTAGAAGGATGATTTAATTGTTTTGTTTAACGGAAGGGCTTATTTGTTAAATTAACCTTTGTTTAGATCTGAAGTTATGCGGCAGTTTTATTTTAAGAAAGAATTTGAAAAGTTTATGGAAACCAATTAAATGTTTACAAATAGTCAAGTTAGTTAAGAAACATTTACTTTAAATGGCATTAAAACGGTCTTTACCTAGAAATTACGTTTCGCCTCTTTCAGTAGTACCTTTCGACCCTATGCTTCTGCCTTAGCCAAGTCGAAACCAACCAAGCCAAAACCAATACACAAGGTATCAATATGTTAGTACGTAGTGGATTGGAGAAAGGCGGAATGCATGGTGTCGAAACCAATGCTTTCGAAGGGGTCGGAACTAGTTAGCTTTCAAAGGTCTTTGTTTTATTATCTAAAGAAATGTGCTTGCCTTGTTTTAATGAATGCTTTCGAAAGGGTCTTTTAAATAGCTTTCGAATGGGTTGCCGCCTTTTTGTTTAAAGTGCAACTCTCGAATGAGTTACTTTGTTTTTAATCAATGTTTTCGAAAGGGTAGATTGAACCTAATCGAAACCCTACTACCGACCCTATGCCTTTCGAATGGATTGAAGTCATCAACTAGTTTGAAATGTAGCTTTTGTTTTATAAATGTACTAAGCCACTTCCTAAAGCTTTCGAAAGGGGTAATGGATTCGAAGGAAATGGCTTCGAAGCTAACCATCAAATGTTTTACTTAAATGATAAATGCTTTGGAAAGGATGGTTCCGAAGCCGTCAGTTTTCCCCAAACTCTTTTATATGAAGGTTAATGGTTTCGAAAGGGATACTTTCAAATGGTTTCAAAAGGGGTACTTTCATTTATATTCACTTTGACCCAAAAAATATTTTTAAAGATAAACCCAATGGTTTCGAAAGGGGTACTTTCAATAGTTTTGAAGCTATGCTTCTATGAGTTAATAAATGATACTTTAATACTTTCGAAAGGTATGTTTTGATGGTTTTGAAAGAGATGATTTAAAGTGTTTCGAAAGGCATATGCTAGGGTTTTGAAAAGAAGATTTGAATGCTTTCAAAGGAGGTTATCCAATGGTTTCGAAAGTAATAGTTAAAGGTTTTGAAAGCCATAGTTTTCAAAACAAAGAAACCAATCTTGTTTTTAAAGGAAAAACACGGCATAATAAAGGAGTTTTAAATGGCTTTTAAGTATGAAGTTTTTGAAGAAGTTTTAAATGGCTAAAGGGATTAACCGGATTTTATATGAAATTGATTTCAAGGATATTAAACCACAGGTGTTGGTGTTATTATGTTATTATGTTTGCTTCTTCTAACATACATATTCACTTTAACATGGTCCCATAACCATATTTTGGGGAGAAAAGGCAAAATAACCAGTTAGGTTGACCCAGTAGTGAATATTAAATCGAGTTAACTCCTGAATGAGTAGAATTGCATCCAGGAAGTCCGATAGACCAGAAGATAGGATGCCTAAATACTGATTAAAGAAGTTGTTAGATAGGCAGGTTCATAGTAAACCCATGAAAACTATATTTAGGAAGAGTTATTGGAAGGGGCCAATAGGTTTATAGTAAACCAATGAAAACTATGAATAAAAAGAGTTATTGGCAAAGGCCAATAGGTTTGTAGGAACCCATGAAAATTATATCCGGATTAAGTTATTGATAGAAGTCAATAGGATCCTAGTCAACCCATGAAAACTAGGATATGAGGGAAGTTATTGGAGATACCAATAGGTTCAGGGAGAACCTATGAAACAATGAAGTTATTGGCAAGGTCCAATAGGTTCTTAGTGATCCCATGAAAACTATAAACTGGACATGGAGTCCTTAAGTTTTAAACAGGTTATTAGTAAGCCCATGAAAACTAATAGGTTAATAGTGACCATAGAAATTATAACGGAGACAGATAGTCAAAATGAATAGGGATGGGTAATCTAGAATTAATTTACTTATTTGCATATCATCATAATATTTAGAATTGTTATGTTTTAACCATTGTGGATGCAGGAGCACAATATATGGTTTTATAAAGTTTTGGATAAGATACTAGTGAGGGGAAAATCCGTTCCGCTAAGTAGCGTGGTCTCACTAGATATCCAAATGGTTTGAGATGGTAGATTATTATGCATACCAGGCTTTATGTCTGACTCAAAGTTTATGTTTTCTCCTTATACTCTCGGGTGCTTAATTAAATTTGAGTAGTTTGAGAATTGAGGTTTTCAGGTACTTCTTTAGACTAATAAGCTTTCGGAGACGTGCAAGAGGCATGATAGCTATTTAGAGTCCTTTTCAATTTTGATTCCGCTGTGTTTTGTTGTAAAGGCAAATTTGTTTAATTGCCTAGTTATATACTCTGATCATCCAAGGGGGCATCTTCATATGTCGCTCTTGGTGTATGTTGTAATAATTATATTTTCTCTGAACATGGTTCTCGAATCTGGGATTATGTAATGAATTTGAAATGTTTTAAAATGGAATATGAAAGTTGTATTATGATTTCAAATTTTTTCCATATCCATGTGTTTATGTTATATCAATGTATCTAACATTACTGTATTTTGTCACCGTAGATTAATAACTATGTATGACTGCAGCATCTGTAGCCGTTAGTTTTGGGCCTCCAAGTGGGTGATTTTACAAGTTGGTATCAGAGCATAGGTTTATGAAAACTTAAAATAAATTTAAACCTAAAATATTTTAAAACATAATCCAATGAATCAGAAAATAAGATCGGGGTTTGGGATAACGCTATAGTAACGTACTTGTATTTGATATATATATATATATATATATATATATATATATATATATATATATATATATATAAGTATTACCCTCTCTCTTAGACCGTTCTTCTGTATCTTACTAAGGCTCGTATGCAGATTTATGAGAAAGAAGATATGGAGGCAGGAAATGGAAGAGGAAATCTTGATGGTAGAAGCACCACATCCAACGGAAATGCTCGACCCACCAGGAGGAACCCAGGCCGACAGGCTAATGCTAATCAAAATGCAGATGCCAATGTGGGTGCTGAAAGTCCACCAGTAGATATGGGGACGATGTATCAGTTTTTTGTCAATCTAATGCAAGCTGGAGCAGCTGCTAGAGTTGCTGGGAATGTTGGAGCTGCTAATCCTGTGGCTCTAGTTGGGAATAATTATTCTAAGTTGAGTAGAGACTACACTAGTCATGGTGGGAAGCCGTTTATAGGAACAGAGGATGCCATAGAAGTTGAGAATTGGTGTTGCATTGTGAGAGATTTTTTGCTGATTTGGGTTTAAATGATGAGTAGAAGAGGAGATTAGCCTCTGGCAGTTGCAAGGGGCATCACTTCATTGGTGGAATAATGTTACCGTCGGAGTTCCGGAGGAAGAGTTAACTTGGACAGAGTTTCGAAGGAGATTCGAGCAGATGTTTTTGTCTGAAGTTGCAAAGTCAGCATTGTTGAGAAAGTTTATGGATTTAGTGCAGGGAGAGATGTCGATGATCGAGTATGCTACTAAGTTTGATGAGTTGTCCTGATATAGGCATGCTACCATAAACACCATCATTAGGAGGAATGAGAAGTTTATTCGGGGATTGAGGCCTGAGATTGCTAGGGCGATCTTGACATAGCTCCGTGATCCTCGTAATGTAGTTGTGGAGATGACAATCCGACATGAGTAGAAGCTTGCTATTTGTGCGAGTGAAAAGCAAGTTGAAACCCAGGGTTCTCAAGGAAAGAAGAGAAAGTTCTTTAAGAAGAAGGGAGCCCAGAAGGGAGGGGCTGCCGAGAAGGCAAAGACTGATTTAGTTTGCTTTAAGTGTGACATGAAGGGTCATTATGCTCATGAGTGTCGGTCATACAATGGGAAAAAATCTACATGAAAGAAGAGTGTGAAGTGTTTCAACTATGATCAGGTCGGGCATTTTTAGAACCAGTGTCCAGAGCCAGTCAAGGCGGATAAGGGAAAGGTTTTTACTATTGGACGATCATCCGCTAGGCCAACTGCAGCTGAAAAAGGGAAGACTGTGATTGAAGGTACGCTTTTGATTCAGGGTATACCAGTTAGGGTACTATTTGATACCGGTGCATCACACTCATTTATATCTCAGAATTTGGTTGATGGGTTATGCTTAGAACCCACATACCTTGTTGTTTCCTTAAGGGTTGCGAATCCGATAGGAGGGTATGCAACTCTAGTGATGAGATGTGACCAGTTAGAACTTGATTTGTTAGGTCATAATTTTGCATGCAGTCTGTATGTTTTTGATTTCCTATATTTCGAGATCATCTTAGGTATGGATTGGTTGGGTAAGTATGAGGCCAGGATATTTTTCCAGGATAGGGAAATATCATTGAGAGACCCCAATAGTCATAACCGAGTCATATTCTTAGTGGAGAATTCTGACCGGAGTGTTTGTGCTTTGTTAAGTGCTATGGAAGTAGGAGAAGAGTTAAGCCAGGTTCGTGTAGCAAGAGAGTTTGCAGATCAAGGAATTAAAGGTGCAGCTAGTGGATCTAGAAGGGAGAAATTTTGTTAGGCCAAGCAGTTCACCTTGGGGAGCGGCCACAGTGTTCGTGAAGAAACCAGATGGGTCGTTAAGGATGTGTATCGACTATCGTAAGTTGAACGAGAGGACGATTAAGAATAAGTATCCTTTGCCGAGAATTGATTATCTATTAGATCAGTTGTGTAGAGCCTGAGTGTTTTCCCAATTGGATTTGGCGATAGGTTTCCATCAGTTAAGAGTGGTAGAGGACAATATTCCATTGACAGCATTTCGGACTACGAATGGTTCGTATGAGTGGTTAGTAATGTCATTTAGGTTAACGAATGCACTTGCTTTCTTCGTGGATTTGATGAACCGAGTTTACCGATAGTATTTGGATAGGTTAATGTTGGTGTTTATAGATGACATTTTAGTATAATCTAAGGATGAAAGAGAGCATGAGGATCATCTTAGAGTAGTGCTTGAGAAGTTGAGGCAGCATCAGCTGAAAACGAAGTTTTCCAAGTGTCATTTTTGGAAGAAAGAGTTTAAGTTTCTTGGTCACGTGGATTCAAAGAAGGCTTGTCAGTCGATCCAGATAAGATCAAAGATATTAATAATTGGAATATACCAGAGACGGTGACTAAGATAAGGAGTTTTCTTGGGCTTGCTGGCTATTACCGGAGATTCGTCAAGGGTTTCTCACGGATAGCTGCACCTTTGACTAAGTTAAGCAGGAAGCATGTGAAGTTTGTTTGGTCCGACAAATGTGAGGAATCATTCCTTAAGTTAAAACATTTGTTGACCAATGCACCTGTGTTAGTAGTTCCAGACGGAAACCAAGGGTTAGTGGTGTATACCGATGCATGTGGGACTAGATTGGGCGCTGTGTTGATGCAAAAGGGTAAAGTGATTGCCTACGCTTCACGGTAGCTTAGACCGCATGAAGTGAGATATCCTACTCATGATTTGGAGTTGGATGTGGTGATCTTCACATTGAAGATTTGAAGACATTATCTCTTAGGGGAGAGATTTGATCTATATACAGATAATAATTCTTTAAGGTATTTATTCTCTTAGAAGGAGCTGAATATGAGACATCAGAGGTGGTTGGAGTTTTTAGCTGCTTATGATTTTGGTATAGAGTATACTCTTGGGAAAGGAAATAAAGTAGCAGATGCTCTTAGCAAAAGACATTAGAATGTGGTGTTAACTATGTTGGCAGAATGGAAATATTTAGAAGCTTTGACTACGTGTAGTGTGCAGTTAAGATCGACTGCTAGTTCTAGTCAGAGCACCACCATGTTGTCCTGTTTGGAAGTTCGACCAGTGTTGATCGAAAGGATTATTCTAAACAGAAAGAGGATTTAGTATTAGCTGACAGAATTAGAAGGATTGAGGTAGGATCAGAGATCAATGATCTAAAGGATTTTAGTCTTGACCACAGAGGATGGTCGAGAAAGAAAGGACGGTTGTGTGTTTCGAATTTTGAGGACTTAAGAAAGAAGTTCTTGGAGAATGTCATCATCCCAAATTTATGATTCATCTTGGAGGAACCAAGATGTATGAAGATATGAAGGAGACCTTCTATTAGGAAGGTATGAAGATGGATGTTGGCTTGTGGGTTAGGCAGTGTGCAAACTATCAACAAGTGAAGGCCGAACATCAGAAGCCGAGTGGGTTGCTTGAACGTTTGGAGATACCAGTTTGGAAATGAGATTCGATATCCATGGATTTTATAGACAGGTTGCCAAGGTCAAATAGAGGAAATGAAAGTATATAGGTCATAGTGGACAGGTTGACCAAGAGTGCGCATTTCATTCCAGTTAAGTCAACCAAGACGGCACCTGTTTTAGCTAAGTCCTTCATGAAGAACACAGTTAGACCACATTGAATTCCTAGTAGTATAGTAAGTGACAGAGATGCTTTGTTTACTAGTGAATTTTGGAAGAGTCTATATGAGGTGTTAGGTACCAAGCTTAAGATGTGTACTTCATATCACTGTTAGATGGATGGGCGGACAGAGAGAGTCATTAAGGTACTCAAGGATTTGTTAAGATCTTGTGTATTGGACTTTGGTGGATCTTGGGAAGATCACCTACACTTAGTGGAGTTTTCCTATAATAATAGTTATTAGACTAGTATAGGAATGACACCTTTTGAACCTTTATATGGAAAGCCATGCAAATCACTAGCATGTTGGTTAGGGACTAGAGACAGTTTAGTCTTAGGTCCAGATCTGGTTAGAGAGGCGATAGAGAAGATTGAGTTGATCTGAGAAAGGATGAAGGAAGCTCAGTCCAAATAGAAGAGTTACGCAGCTAAGAGTTGTAAAGACCTAGAATTCTCAGTTGGAGATAAGGTTTTCATTAAAGTATCAGCGATGATGGGTATGGTATGATTTGGAAAGTTAGGGAAACTGGCACGGAGATATGTTGGTCCGTTCCAAGTTAAAGAGAGGATCGAAAAGCTCGCATACAGAGTAGAGTTGCCGAGCAGTATGACAGGTGTCCATAATGTGTTTCATGTGTCTCATCTTTGCAAGTGTGTGCATGATCCAAAGACTACTATTCCTCCAATAGGGTTGGAAGATTTGGTAGTAGTGCCTAATTTGACTTTTGTTAGACAATCAGTTCGAGTTGTAGCGAGGGATGAGAAAAGGTTAAGGAACGAGACAGTCAGGTTGGTGAAAGTTCAGTGGAGCGACAACGAGAAGGACTGTACATAGGAAATTAATAGAAGACATGATTAGAGATACTTATCCTGATCTGCTTTGAGGGTACGTCTATTTTAGATTTATATAGATAGTTGCTAGTCAGGTAGGCTAGTATGGTTGTTAGGAGTGGTTACAGATGATGGCTATGTTTAGTATTTAGTCCTTACTGAATTTCAAGGACGAAATTCTTTAAGGAGAGGAGCCTTTAACACTCCTAATTTTTAAATAACATTATTCATGAGATTTAATTAGATAAATTAAATAGAATATTGTAAATATTTGAGTGATAAGGGGATTGAGATTTGAAAATGTATTTAGAGGCCGAGCTTAATTAAATAAATGGGCTTATGAATGGTTTTATATGTAAATTCATTAACATAAGGGTATATTAGGAATTGCCGCACCTCTTATACTCACGGTTATACTCTCTATTCATGTTCATTATCTCAAAATGCAAAACGTAAATTAAAGAAAGAAAAGCTGGCCATTACTTAGGAAGAAAAGAGGAGATAAATCAATCTAAAGCTTAGCAATCAAGCAAGGGGAATTAATCTCAATCATATCTCAAATTCCTTATCCTAATCAAGGTGAATAATAATCAAAACCATCTCTATTTTTGTTTCTATGATCATTTGATTTTTTGGTTTAAGTTTAAATCCAATATGATAATTTTAGATGATGATATGCTTGGATTTTATGATATGTTTGATTCAAACAAGATTGTTTGATAAATGTTTTATACGATTTTAAGGCAAAAATCGTTTATATTGAATTTCGAATGCCATGAGGAATTTATATGTTATGTAAAACATGATTTTTGAGATGGGTTTTAATTTTTTTATAATTTTCCAAGCTATGGTAAATTTATTATGAATTTTGAAGGAAATATAAATAATTGGGTTTATAAATTAATTTCAGAAATTAAATGAAGAATTTGGGTCTGAAATTTATATGTATTAGACAACATATTAAAAGTGAATTTCTGTGATTTTTGGGGGATTTTTCTTAAGTGATTTACTATGGAAATTAAATTATTTTAGATGGAGGATTTAAATGACTTAATTGTTTTGCTTAATGGAAGGGTTTATTTGTTAAATTAATCTTTGTTTAGATCTGAAATTATGCGGCAGTCTTATTTTAAGAAAGAATTTGAAAAGTTTATGGCAACCAATTAAATGTTTACAAATAGGTAAGTGAGTTGAAAAAACATTTACTGTAAAAGGAATTAAAACATTCTTTACCTAGAAATTATGTTTCGCCTCTTTCAGTAGTACCTTTCGACCTTATGCTTCCGCCTCAGCCAAGTCGAAACTAACCAAGCTTTTTGTCTCACTAGATATCTAGATGGTTTGAGATGGTAGATTATTATTCATACCAGGTTTTATGTCTGACTCGAAGTTTATATTTTCCCCTTAAACTCTTGGGTGCTCAATTAACTTTGAGTAGTTTGAGAGTTGAGGTTCTTAGGTACATCTTTAGATGAATAAGCTTCCGGAGACGTGCATGAGGCATGATAGCTATTTAGAGTCCTTTTCTATTTTGATTCCGCTGTGTTTTGTTGTAAAGGCAAAGTTGTTTAATTCCCTAGTTATATACTATGATCATCCAAGGGGGCACCTTCATATGTCGCTCTTGGCGTATGTTGTAATAATTATATTTTCTCTGAATGTGGTTCTTGAATTTGGGATTATGTAATGAATTTGAAACGTTTTGAAATGGAATGTGAAAGTTGTTTATTGATTTTAATTTTTTTTCTATTTTCATGTGTTTCTGTTATATCACTGTATCTAACATTACCATATGTTTTGGGCCTCCAAGTGGGGGATGTTATAAAAAACTAGTACGGGAGATCTCTGCTGGGTTGGACCTCTAGACCTTGTTGCTGCGAGACTTTGATATTTTGACTTTCTAGCACCCTCTGGAAAAGGGGAAAACACTACCGAGCCTTTGAAGTCCGATCCTAAAGGCTCCTCTTCTCTTCAAGCAGCCGGAGCATCAGGTTCTACCAGCCCGGCACAAGATCTAAGCTATGATCCAGACAAACATGGTTATCAATCTAAGGTGCTAACCCCTATTCTGGAAGTGGGTACTCGGGCAACAACTGAGAGTCAATCGGACGAAGGTATTCCGCTCTATTCTTCACTTTTTGAGAGATTTCGTTCTTCATATCCAATAGTCATGGGCTTATCTTATTGTTTCCACGAGCCTACAGGTCTTTCAGATCCCAGCCAAACTCCAAAAAGTGGTGCCGCCGTGGAGCAACGATCGACATATACTAAGATTCTGGCAGCAACCGACGCTCCAGGAACCGATGCTTAAGTTATCAGAGCACTTGATGATGATAAAGCCGAGGACCCGCCGTTGCCTGATGAGCCAGATGATGTTGTGATTACTTGCACCACTGAACATACCAATGAGCTCAGACTAAAAGAGCGCATCGATAGGGAGGAGTTGTTGAAGAAAAAAGCCAAGGCTGAACCCATTGATACGGGCATTGACGACCCAAATCTAGTTCCATTATAGGTTATCCCACCTTGCAGATCAGTTCCCTAAGAACTCCCTCCAAACTCTGAAAGCTCTCCTGCCAAGGGCGGCAAAGGATCAAGGAAAAGGACAGGCGGAAGCTCAGGTGGTGGCACACCAAAGAGATCCAAAATGGATAAAGGGCAGAAGAAATAGTCATCACTCAGGTTGAGTCTGTATATAGTTTGCATAACTGTTTTTTTCTTTTATTGGCCATGATTATGCCGGTGCGGCCCCCATTCTTGAATAAACTTGTATCACAATTTTTGAAGTTTATTATTTAAATAAAAGTTCTTTATTTTCTATCGAACTCTTATGTGAATTTTTTATTTAAGTAGTCGAGCTATTATTTTCCATTCAATGTACTTGTAATTCGTTGCTCATTGCTTTGGATGATAATTTGTTAATTCTTCCCAAGGCCTCCATGTGGTCGTGGTCTTGAGTCGTACCAAACAAGGGGCTCAAGCCCTAACATTACGCTATCGAATTCAGTGGTTTGAATGATTATACTCCTACTTCGAATCTTGGGTTAGCGGAGTTAAACAATGGATGGTTGAATTCCGTCCTTTGCGAGTTTATACTCCTCATGTCGGTTTCAGGCTAGAGTTCACGATAAAAAGCTTAACACCTCTTATCTGCACTTTGGGTATAAGAGTTAGTTAGCGAGTGGTCGAATCGCACTCAGCTTGTGTTTATACTCCAGTCCACACTCTAGGGGCTTAGAGTTATTTCGAAAAATAGTCAGATCGTACTTTCCTTAATTGATTGATTTGCCCCCAAGCCCGGGGGTTAACTTAGCGAGCGATCGATCATGCCACGATCGCTTTTGACTCAAATTTTTTCCATCATTTGATAGGATTAAGTTATTCATTGGATGGTCGAATCAAATCCATCCCTCGTTAGGCATTCCGTCCATCGGGTTGTGAGCGTGAATCATCAAATGAACGATCAGACCATTCTCATTTCGTTTAGTTCAATCGTGAACTTTTGTAATCGGCTAGCTCCAAACTCGAGGAACCTACTCGGACATGTCAATACTAGTTAGTTCTGTATTGTAACTAATATGTACTGCTATAGCAAACACAAACGTGAAGGAAATTCAAAACTTTATTTGCCATACGGAAAGAAATGACATAATTTGTCTTATTACATATCTTTGAAAATCAAGTACTAAAGCAAACCCTGAAATTAAATGCAACTGAATGAAAAAAAACTAAGTGCAATAGCTTCGTAAATTCTCCTTATTTCGTACTCTTGTGAGTGTGATGCCATCAATAGTCGCTAGCTTGAAAGTTCCCTCTCCATGTCTCTGTTCAATGACATACAGCCATTCCCAAGTAGGATTCATATGCGACGGGGCAGGAAAAAACCCATTTCAAGATGAGATCGCCGATTTCAAAGGTTCTAGGTCAGACTTTAGTGTTGTAGTACCGGCCGACTCGGTGTCGGTGCACATTTGCCCTCAAATCAGCTTCTTCGTGCTTCTCATCTACAAAGTCTAGAGATTCCAAGAGGAGATCTTTATTTGTTCTAGTATTGTAGTAGGTCACTAGATGAGAAGGAACTTCGAGCTCAATAGGAATAACGATTTCGAAACCGTAAGCAAGGGCGAATGGAGTATGGCCAGTCGTAGACTTGTAGGTGGTCCTATAAGCCCATAGTGCTATCGGGAGTACATCCACCCACTTGCCTCTAGCCTTTTCCAAACGCTTCTTCAGAATGGACTTTATGATTTTGTTTACAGCTTCAACTTGCCCATTTGCTTGAGGGTGAGCGACTACTACAAATCTCTTTTCAATATGATGCCGACGGTAGAAGTCTTTGAATTTAGTATTGTCGAACTAAGTCCCATTATCTTTTACAGTAGTTCGTGGAAGACCAAAATGGCAGATGATGTTTCGGACGATGAAGGTGATTACTTTCTTAGTTGTGATCGTGGCTAAAGGTTCCGCTTTGGCCCATTTAGTGAAGTAATCAACTACGATGATGGCGTACTTCAAAGCTAAGGAATTGATAATATCTGTACCCCACATGGAAAATGGCCATGGGCTGACCATTAGTGTAATTTCCATAGGCGGAGCTCTTGGAACTTTTGCATGTCGCATCGCCTTACACAATCAACAGCATCTAGATTAACGGTCGGCCAATAATACAAGTAACGAAGTATTTTCTTTGCTAGAGTTTGTCCCCCAGTGTGATCGCCACATTTCCCTGTATGAACTTCCTTTAGGACTCATTTTATTTCATTATGAACGATACAACGAAGCAGAGGAACGAAAAAATCCTTTCTGTACAAACTCCTTTCTGTATGATATACCGTGAAGCTTTACGTAGGACTTGTCGTTTTTCATTCCTTCGTTTGGAAAGAAGCGCCTATAGCAAATAGTCTTTAATCGGAGTCATCAATGACTACTTCCCAGGCACCGTCTCTAGTACCTAGTTGATTTCCATCAGGGTTATGCTTGGAGTGTTTAATACTTTGACTGGAACCAAGCCCATCTGTTGTGCATCCCTTGTGCTAGAAAACTTTGCCAATGAATCGGCCTCTTTGTTTTGATCTTGAGGAATGTGCATAATATCATAGTACTCAGAGTCAGTCGACGACTCTTGGACTTGGGTAAGGTACGGAGCAAGTCATTGTCTTTAGCTTGGTAATCTCCCCTGACTTGTTATACTACAATTATGAGTCACAAAGATTTCAAGAGACTTTATCCCCAGTTCTCTAGCGAGTTTAAGTCCAGCAATCAGAGCCTCATACTCAACTTCATTGTTTGTTGCAGGGAAATTGAGCTTTAAAGCATAGAAAATTGACCAATCTTTGGGTGTTACAAGCACAATTCCAGCTCCATAACAATGTTCGTTGGATGCTTCATTTGTATATAACTTCCACCGTATGGTAGGGGTTTCACTGCACTTTGTGAAATCATCCAATGCAATAAATTCTACTATAAAATCTGCCAGTGCCTGAGCTTGGATAGCCCTTCGAGGAAGATAAGTGATGTCGAATCGACTAAGTTCAATATTCCACTTGAGTAACCTTCTAGACATCTCAGGTCGTTGCAGAACCTGTCATAACGATTGGTCGGTGTAAACATTGAGAGGATGTGCCTAAAAGTAAGGGCGGAGCTTTCGTGATGCAATCAACAAACAATATGCTAGTTTTTCTATCTTCGGATAATTCCTTTTAGCTCCTGTCAATAGTTTGCTAACATAATAGACCGATCTCTGTATTCGATTCTCTTTGCGAAGCAACATGGCACATATAGCGTGTACCGACATGGCCAAGTAGATATATAAATCTTCATGATCCACCAGCTTTGAAAAAATGGGAGGTCTCTCTAAGTGGTTCACCAAAGCTTGGAATGCGTCTTTACAATCCTGTATCCATTCAAAATTCCTTTTTCCTCTCCCAATCAAGTCAAAGAAAGAATTCATTTACCAGTAGCTCTGGAAATAAATCGGCTTAGGGTGGCAACCTTCCCATTTAGGCTCTATACTTGTTTGATAGTCTTTGGCACTAGGATGTTGCGAATAGCTTAGATCTTCTCGGGATTAGCTTCGATTCCGTGGGCATTAACGATGAAACCAAAGAACTATTCTTATGCTACACCAAAAGAACACTTCAAAGGGTTAATCTTCATTTTGTAGTATCGGAGAATATCGAACATTTCTGCTAAGTCTCTAATATGGTCGCTAGACCGTCGTGGCTTCACGTGCATATCATCCACATATACCTCCATTATTTTTTCGATCCGATCTTTAAAAATTCTATTGACTAGGCGTTGGTAGGTCACTCCTGCATTCTTTAGTCCAAATGGCATTACCACATAGAAATATAATCCAACATCGGTAATGAAATTGGTGTGCTCTTGATCGGGAATGTGCATCTGGATTTGGTTATATCCTGAGTGTGCATCCATAAAAGATAGCAATTCATGTCCAGTGGTTTAGTCTACCGGCCGGTTGATCCTTGGAAGGGGAAAGCTGTCTTTTCGCAACGTCTTGTTCAAGGCCGAATAATCAATGAATGTCCGCCATTTCCTATTCACCTTTCTCATAAATACAAGATTAGATACCCACTTAGAGTAGAGGGCATCACGAATAAACCCATTATCTTTGAGCTTATCGACCTCCTCTTTAAGACTGGCAGATCTCTCCGGATCCATGCCACGCCTTTTTTTTCACCGGGACATGCCTCGGGTCGATATTCAATGCATAGCTCATGATGGCAGGCGAGATCCCACATCTGTCAGAATGAGTCCAAGCGAACACGTCGAGATTCGCTCGGAGAAATCCAGCAAGTTCTTCCATCATCGGGGGACTGAGCTTTGATACGATCTTTAGGACCTATGACGGGTCGTTGTGGCTGGCTGTGATGTCAATCATAAGCCTAGCCAGTGAAGTCATAAGCTCAGCCAGTGCAGCCTTGGGCTCTTTAGGCTCCTCTTCGTCATATCTCGGATCTATGTCTCTAATGAACCGACTATGGTGCCCGAGCCAAGGCTCAGACGCTGGTTGTCAATCTTCAGTGGCTTGGATGTGGCCAGACTTGTCCACACCCTTACCTTTTTCCTTTCATTGAGCATCCCTCAATTCAACTACATAACAGGCACGTCCGATCGCCTGATCACCATGAACAACTCCAACACCATTATTTATCGAGAACTTCAAAGTCAAACACCATGGGGCAAGAGCTGCCCGGAACTTAGCTAGGGCCGGTCGGCCCAGAAAAGCATTGTATGGAGAGACAAAATCCAAAACAATAAATGGCAAAATCCGCACTCTCCTGTGGTCACCTTCTCCCAATTCCACAGACAGTTCAACATAACCTACAGCTTCAGTCGTAGCACGGTTAAAGCCGTGAATGCGGGCTTTAGATGGTTTCAAGTCCTTGGCTTCCATCCTTATCTGATCATAAGCTTTTTTGAAAATTATATTTACAGAACTTCCACAATCAACCAATATCCTTCTCACTAAAGCAGGGCCGATTATGGCCGAAATGACCATTGGGTCGGTCATCGGAGCCTCCACCTTGTCTACATCTCTGTTTCTAGACACAATATCATCTATCATTGTACGTTGTTGTTTTGCTGGAGCTTCATTTTTCGTACTCGAACAAAATTCAAAACTCACTTGCTTAATAATGCTAGCGTAGCGCTCCGTCTCATGCCTACTCTTATCGACCGGATGCAGTTCTTCGACTATTGTATTAACTATCAATCTTCTGCCAGTCAGCGTAGGCTTCTCAGCCCTGTGTGGTGCTTGTCCTCGGTTAGGGTCGGATGTCCCCTGCCCGCCATCCTGTAGTTTTTTACAAATTGCTGTAACTTTCTTTCTCGAATCAGCTTTTCGATAATATCCTGGAGATGCCTGCATTCATTTGTGTTATGTCCATAACATTCGTGAAACCGACAATATTTTCTGGTCTGTTTCCGCTTCTTCGTTGATTCTTTTGGAGATGGCTTCCTAGAATGCATTGTATTTGATAGACAAGTAGATATTCTCTAAAGATGTATTCAGTTGAGTGAAAGTATCATGCTTCGAAATCCTAGGTTTTCCTCTTCTAGAATCGCTCTTTCGTTCTCGGCTCCTATCTCCGCCTTTCTTTTGTTGATTCGGTTTGTTCTGGATATTCACTTGAAATTTTCCAGAGCTATCATCAGATTGCTTTACTGTAATATTACTCTATACTCCCTCTCCACTTGGTCCCGCAACATTCTTCTTCCTAGATCATCTGGCCTCCTCTTTCCTCAAATACTGAGCTGCCTTTGCATAAAAGCGTTCCAACATTGCGGGCGGCTTGCTAGCTAACCAATTGCCAAAATCAGACTCTGGATCAATCCCTCTTGTTATAACCATCTATATTGCATGTTAATTCAGATTAATGATATCTATGACAGCTGTATGGAATCTCTCCAAGTAATTTTTCAGCGATCCTTCCAGAGCTTGGATCACGCTGGATATGGACATTACATCTTTGGGCAAGTTGCGTGCATACGGAACTGCTCCACGAACCTTGTTGCCAAATCATCAAATTTAAAGATCGACCGTGGGGGTAACCTTGTAAACCACATTGTTGCTATGCTAGAGAGAGTTATAGGAAAACATCTACACTTGGTTGCATCATCTGCTCGTGTGGAATCCATCAGCCATTCATATCTCATGATGTGCTGCTTGGGGTCAGTTTTTCCATCGTAGGCAGACATCGACGGCATGTTGAACCTCCTTGGATACTCTACATATAGGACATTGTCAGTGAATGGGGCATGGCTCCTCGAGATTCCCTAGTCATCATTGGTCAAGTCTTGGCTCTCTCTCTCACTAACTATCTAACCATAGCCGACAAGTTTGGCATTTGGATAGTTGGTGCCAAGCGGTGGTCGTGTTCCACCTCAAGTTAATGGTCCAGTCGATGTCTATGGGCTGTTCCATGCCTTCTTGGTTCACCATCCTCCTGGTGTATACCACATACATTCACTTCATCATCATGTCGGGGAAGCAATTGGTTAACATGCAACTGAACTCCATCATCCAGATCAACCGCCACAGCTCCAGCTTGGATCCCAACATGTACAAGTTAGTTCCCTCATCTGATGGAGGGATCGGCACCTATCCCTATGGAGGGATCGGCACCGATCGGTCCTGGCATACCAGGCAGATACGCTTGTTGTCGACCTGTAGTTTTTGTACAGTATCCCTCTATTTTGCAACGCCTGTGTCTATGATACTCATCCAATAAAATAGAACTCTCTGATGTTGAGTAAGGGGTAGGGCCCCTCCTTGCTTTCCCTCGCTGTTGCTGACTGAGTTGGTTCATTAGGATGATATTGGCTTAAATCTACTGATTTAATTGTCGAGGGCTATCCACTGGCTCTCTCATCAAATTCTAGAGTTCAGCTCTTGCAATGGAATTAGCTAGATTTCGGACTTCAACTGGATCAACATTCACATCCATCGGTTGACTGCTCGGGCTACCTTGTTAGATGCTAATATTCTCGTTTCCTTCTGTGGTTTGAGAAGTAGATCTAGTGTTCCTCACCACTACTGATAGCTTTATTTATATTTTTACAAATCTGAATATAAAAAGAAAACTTCTTGAAGATAACTATGGATCTCCTTTAGGGGATTTATGCAATCCAGTAGCAATAATGGGATCCTAATAAGCTGAGAATCAAGGTTCTCAGTGAAAGCACCAAAATGTTTGCACCAAAAATTGGCACAAACAACCAATAGAAGTTTTGAAGAGAAATAAATGAAGAATATAAAATGGAAATAGAGGATAATAACAAAGAAATAGCAGTAAATTGAAAGAATAACACGCACACAACGATTTATAGTGGTTAGGCGTTGTTTGCCTACGTCCACTTTGAACAGATTGCTTTATTAATCACTTTACAAACTGAGTACAATAGGGATTAGACGAAAACCTTTAGTTACAAAAGAATATAAAGCAACTAGCAGCATAAAAGTCCTGAAAATGAACAACCAAGCCTGTATTTATAGACGAAGATGGCCAAATATCTCCCTGAAAATTCGGCAGAAAGTCCTTCAGAACCATATGGACCCACAAGAGGGATCGCATGGCCTAATTCCCAAAGAAGACGGATCGGTACCGATCCCTACTTTAATCGAATTTTGGGGTGCGATCCCTATGGTTGCTTCCTCATGCTAAAATATGCTTAGCCTCCATATTTTATGCCAATTGGATCAGTAGAACTTGAGTTATTCCTTGATCTTTGCTTCAACATGGATTGCTTGCTGATTTCTACCGATCCCTACCAAGGGAAGACCGTCGATCCCTTTAATTTCATCTTCATGAGGTGCGATCCCTAGGGTAGGCTCCCTAGGGTCCCCATATCTTACTCACAAAATTTCATGTGCATTGGACTTGTGAATCTTAAGATATTGATTGTTTTCTATTGAAATGCTCTTACTTCATAAAACATACCGATCCCTATGATGGAAGTCAATTTATGATGATCCCTCCTATATGTTGAACCATATTTCATACTTCGAACATTCTGCCTTGCATATCTATCAACTCCATTCAACCTTGACTTCGTGTTATCATCTATACTTGAATTCTGGGCCCCATAACTGTCACTCTGGACTTATCGGCCTTGGTAACAGTCGATTCTGACTTGTGCAATCAGTTCAAAATAGCCGAGTCAAAATGCCAGATAACACATTGTATCGAAACCGAATTGACATATACGTGCCTAACCACCACCATTTTTTTATCATGACAACAAATGACAAATAACTGAGAACTTGTAACCCTTGTTACAACATAGCCCGAGGTCCATAGTCCTACATCACCGAGATAGAATGTGTCCTATATCTGTGTCAAATAATCGCTCATGCAATAAATATTTTATAAATATCAAATCCCAAGGCCATAGCCAAGGGATACAGACTCACCTTGTACATAATATAACATGGAATCATATCTTATAATACTCTAGTCGTCACGTCTAAAAAATACCAGATGACTCAATAAAAGTCGCCATACAAATCAAAATACATCGCAAGCCTCGTCTACGACCTCCTTGTCATCCAACAACGTTAGTATGCCTACCTGGTCTCCTTTCGATACATTAGTTGTAGAATACATATCAAAGTAGGTCCTACTTGGGCCTTAAATAAAATAATCCCAAAATCCAACGAGAATTTCCTGGATCGGAGCCCTTGAAAAACAATGAACAGTGGTCTAAATAGCGCCTCAATCCGAGTTCATATGCAAAAGTTATCGGCGTCCTGAAGTTTCAACCAAAACCCAAAGAAAACCCAAACATTTCCAATTTGCAGTCAATATGTCAACTAATCCAAACGAATTAGCCAGTAGCCCACCATAGCCACTATAGTTAAACAGTTAGCTGGTCGAGCTCAACTAGTCAACTGACCATCTTGAGAATCGATTGGTTAAAACTAATCAGTCAACTATTTTAGGCCATATTTGGCCTATTTTCTTTCGAACACTCAGCCCTGAACAATCTATTTCGAATATTCGACCGATACCCCTTAGTCGGTCAATTGTTCACCCGTAGAGGTGTGGGATCGAACTTGTATGGGGTAGATTTCTCTTAAAAAAATTGTCCCACTATTTAAACCCCACTCAATCATCGTCACGGCTTCCCTTGCCTCGACACAGTTCCCTATAGCATTGCAATCTTGCCCCCGCCATCTACATCTCGCACCTGAGCTCGTATCATCAATGATTCATTATGGACAAATGCCACTTGAAGGAAATTTGATGAATCTCCCCAGAACTCGAATGCACTACAAACCATATGAATTTAACTACTTGATCAACCACTTTAACTCCATATTTCAATCCTTCAATGATAACTTAAAATTTCAATGAATTGCTACTTACAATCTATATCTGTTATCAAATCAACAACAAATAAACACAATTCAATTCTTACCAAACATCCAAACACTTTAAGTTATATAATTTGCTCTATCAAAACATTTATAAATTGGATTCTCGTCTTTAAAACCAAAAATCAAGTTCATTACTAAAGCCTTAACCAAAGTTTGGACATTTATTATGATTATAACATATCCAGTTATCATAGATAGAAAACAGATACACTAACCAAATCTCCTAGAAATCCAAGCTCTAACGAACCAAATCTGAGGCTCTCCTTTGATTTCTAAAATACAGCTTCTATCTTCTTAAAAATGCAAGGTTGATTGTGATCACCCACTATTTCTAACATCTAAAATCAGTGACAAATGCCATCAAAACACACATGCTCATTAACCTCATGCATTAAAAACAATGGACAGTGAGTTTTATAATTTTAAAATATAAAGTAGATATGGGAAAAAAGAAAAATCTCATAGTGGAATAAAAATATACATATCACATTCTTGACATCATTCTAGATCTAATACATCAAATTACATCTACTCTTTCCAATGCATTAATCATCTTTAAATAAATAGAGAATCTATTCATGATGCAAAAGAAATATACTGAATTAACATCCAGCTTATACGGCCTAATTCTAGACCTTTGCTCCCTTCTTTACTCCAACCTGTAGACTTCAAAAATGTATGGAGAAAAAAAAGTTCAACTGTGTTGGATTTCACCTAAACTTATACACTCTAGCCAAAAGCTCGAGAGCTATTGTATATGAGAAGACTATCTACTTAGCATTTTGGGGATCAAGCCCATGTAGTTCTGTTTCCTACTCTTCTCTTACATTCAAATACTTGTTAGCACATAACAACCATATCATCCATGCATCCAATTCGACGATGCAAGTAAGAAACACAAGTATACTTACATACATATTAATCATCAACTACTAGTAATACATTATCTATTCAAGTATAAATTGGACAAATGTGTACTAACCAATCGACATTAGTAACACAAACATCAATCACCCAATCAATCAAAACCACAATTAAATACCCATTAGCCGGTAGTAATAGTGGTAAAATATCACAAATTCATTAAAATGCGATTTCATCATCATTCTAAACATATGTGATTATTGCATCAACAATCGATCACGTATTGTACAACCTTCTAAAGAATATATTTGTGATCATTATTCTCTTAAGTATAATATCATTATATTATTATTTATTATAAAAACACCTTTATTTATTTCATCTCAAACAATAATAATTCATCAAAAACGATAATACACTCAACGAATCCTTTATTATATTTCTACTTCTTCAAATACCTTAAACATCATATTTTAGTCAAAAATAGTAATTTACATCAAATCACTTTTCAAAACAATAATATTATAACTTTACATCAAAATAATAATAATAATATATTCAAAACCACTTTAATCATTTTCCGAACCAATTTATAAAAATTTATCTCAAGATAATAACATTCTATCTTAAACTCAAAAACTCCTTTTATTGATATTTGTCTCAAAATGGTAATTTAACCAAAACACTTTTGAAAACATATTTTACCACTATTATTATTATTTTGAAAATATCTTTTATTCTATTATCCAAACAATGACGACAACGACAACGATAATATTTTCTTCTATAATCACCATAAAATCAATTATTTTTCATCTACTCAAAATAATATGATCTTTTCAAAAACTATATTACTTTTTATGAAATCATACTTTGTTTTATAATTACTAATAAACTCCCCAATTTTAATTTAAAAATATATCTATCATTATTATTTATGAATTACTCTAAAAATTCATACCTAGTGACTTTTTCAAATTTCTCACATTAATTCAGTTCAATTCGTTAAACCATTATTATTTACAAATATCATCGAAAATTTGTAAATAATCTTATCTTTTATTTATTAATTTGTTTTTCACATTATCACATAATTTTATCCATTTTATTTTAATTAATCATTTTCCCAATCCAAATCCAAAATTAATTATAACTAAACATAAAATAATACAATAATCAATAATAAACAATCCAATCGAGGCATAACACATCTGAAACTTCATAATAACTAAACAATCATTAATATATTATAGCACATATCGAAAAATATAAATTTTCATCGATTGAAGTATATTTAATATTTTTAAAATCAATTAATTAAACTGAATAATATACCAATGTGCTTTTGCAAACAACTCTAAAACTCAACAACCAAGTACCAAATCATCTAGAATTCACCACGAGTACAACTAAACAAACCGCGCGTGAATCAAAGTTCATATGCAAAAGTTATTGAGGTTATAAGTTCTGAATGGCAATATCATAATAAATTTAAGTATACACAATAAAATGTTAAGTAATTTATTAATATCTTTTATACCTTCATGTATGTGATGCATGGATCTGTTGTCCTCCTCCAAACCTAACTTTAGCTAGTCATTGCCACCATCTCATGCATCCATATGATGAATGCTACCTAGCGTTGTGACTAGTGCATCGATGCACACCTTTCCAACCAACCCGGCCACTTAAGGCACCACCTAGCATTGTATCTAGGGTCGGTGCATTTGGATTAGGTCGGCATAGCAAGAAGCGATTGGCATGTTTATAATGGATCAGTGAAGCTACTTCGAGTCGGCATCACACTAACTCCGGGTTGGAAACACTCGAACTTCAGGTCGGCATTATGGAAAGAGGAGATGGATCGGCATAGGCAAGAGAGTGAGATGCTTCGAGTCATGGTCCAATTTGCTTCGAGCCAGAATTAGGGTTGCTTCGGGTCAACACCTAAGAAACCTCAATTCGGCTTTTAGGGGTCGGCATTTCCAGGTCGGCCTTGCTAACTTATCAATATTGGGCTGAGTTCTCTTGGTGATGGGCCTGAGTGACTGAAAAGAAGTTCGAGCTCTGAGATGTCAGGCTGTCTCCATCTATAAATAGAGGGGCAGAGGTCCATTTTTAGGGATCTTTTTCCGAGAACTTAAGAGAGACTCTGCCATTTTTTGTACTCAATTTCTTTTTGCTCCAATTTGCATTCAAGCTTTTTTTGGTGGATTGTATCTGTATTCAAGCAATTGATAAAGCTATAAAGAGTATATTCAAAGTGGACGTAGGCAATTAACGCCGAACCACTATAAATTCTGTTGTTCTTGCTTTTTACTATTCTATTTAGTGTTATATTGTGTTATTCCTCTTTTTCCATTTACTTTCTTCATTTATCTCACTACACAAATCTATTCTGGGGTGTTAGTGATCAAATCTTGTGCTAACAATATCAAACTTAATAATCAATCTTGTTTGAAATAAAAGGTATTTTCTTTCTATTATATACTTGATATAATATATTATATATTAATTAATTTAATTAAAAGTATATTTAATAGAAAATCCGTATAATTTTTTGATAGTAGTTACAATGCGTTGTAACCATGAGTGAGTTATCACAATATAAACACAATGTTTTAAATATTCCTAGTCAAGATGTATCAAGACTAGATATTGATGCATCCGTTGAGACTAGAGTATGTAACACTCTCCAAATGTTGGGCAGTGAATTAGTCATGGTTGTTGGGGAACTAAAGGGTTATGTACTGATAATTATTGGATAACTATGAAATGACTCATTCGGAAGTTTTCTGTTGGTTAATATAACTATGGTCAAAAAGAAAATATTGAGGTGGCAAAATCACATAGTTCTCTTTACTTGAAAATACAGTTGATCTTTAATGTGGAAGCTCCACTTTTATTATAGTTATATCGTGGTACGACATCCATCTCTCAACTATACGTGGGTCGAGTGAAAGTGTAACACCCCATAAAAATTACTTAGAAATAAATAAATTAAAATAACCGTCGAACATATTTAGAAAACCGTCGACGGAAATTCTATCGGTTTAGAAAACCGTCGAATGAATTTAGAAATAAAATAACCGCAAGCGCACGGCGTACACTTGTAGTACGTGGCGAATACGGGTTGATCCGTAGGGAATTGATGATTTTAAAATTATATTCAATCAAATTAAACCAAAGTCGAGTGATTGTTAACTAACTAAAAGAAAGTAAAAACAAACTAAAACTAAGGAGAATAAAAAGATGAGATTAAAGAGCAATTTAGAGGCAAATCCCCTCTCATGATCATATAAATCAACATAATGACATTATGATCTATTTTTGGTCATGTGAGTTTAGTTGATGCATTTATCATAAGCATGGCCTAATTGTGTTATTAATTAACACACTTAAACCATCAAACTTTAAGGCACCCTCTAACCCACTTACTAACTTCAATGAAAATGATATGAAATCAAAAGTAGAATCTATTTTAAGCATGGTTTATTAACTATTGAATTAGAAACATAAACCATCAAATTTTGACTCTAAATCCACTTCCATTACCATGATCATATGTAGATGAAGAGGTAATTAATGATTCATATGACTAAGCATAGCCTATTTGTTTTGAGCAATATAAGCTATCAAACTCAATATTAGACACAAAACCACACAAACATCTACTTTCCATTAAGCACAAAAGAGAAATAAATGAGAAATTATGTTGCATCTACATGATTCAAGAGAGTGGATTTATTCTCTAAATTGTCATTTAACTCTTATATTTGCATCTCTTTTCTTTTAGTTAGTTAGCTAATTTTCTAATTCTCTAGTTTAACTTTCACTCGACTTTGGTTTAATTTGATTGAATAGAGATTTAAAATCAACAATTCCCTGCGGATCGACCCGTATTCGCCACGTACTACAAGTGTACGCCGTGCGCTTGCGGTTAATTTTATTTCTAAATTCGTTCGACGGCTTTCTAAACCGATAGAATTTCCGTCGACGAACAAGTTTTTGGCGCCGTTGCCGGGGAATTTGTTTTAATTTCAATTTTCTATTCTTCGAATTATTTTTTGTTTGATTTTTGGGGAACTAATCCCCGGCAACGGCGCCAAAAACTTGTTCGTCGACGGAAATTCTATCGGTTTAGAAAACCGTCGAACGAATTTAAAATAAAATTTATAACCGCAAGCGCACGGCATACACTTGTAGTACGTGGCGAATACGGGTCGATCC
Source organism: Allium fistulosum (assembly GCA_030737815.1). Classification (NCBI taxonomy): domain Eukaryota; kingdom Viridiplantae; phylum Streptophyta; class Magnoliopsida; order Asparagales; family Amaryllidaceae; genus Allium; species Allium fistulosum. The sequence goes on along the minus strand of CM060903.1, from coordinate 766,909,283 downwards.
GCAGGGAATTGATGATTTTAAAATTCTATTCAATCAAATTAAACCAAAGTCGAGTGAAAGTTAAGCTAGAGAATTAACTAACTAACTAAAAGAAAAGAAATGCAAATATAAGGGTTAAATGACAATTTAGAGAATAAATCCACTCTCTAGATCATGTAGTTCAACACATATGAAATCATGATCTCTCTTTTATGGTCATTAGTGCTTTAATTGATGTGCCTATCATAAGTATGGCATATTTGTGCTATTAGTTAGCCAACATAAGCCATCAAACTTTGACACACCCCTTAAACCACTTACTAACTTTCATGAAACTTGACAATGAAAATGAAAATGAAATCTATTTTAAGTATGGCCTATTAACTATTGATTAGAAACATAGACCATCAAATTTTAATTTCAAATCACTTTCTTATGCCATAATCATATTTTGATGAAGAGGCATTTGTGTTAGTGATTGTTTAAGCATAGCCTATTTGGTGTCAACAATATAGACTATCAAATTCAAAGCAAAAACAACAAATAAAACCACTTCTATCATCATCATTAAGCACAAAAAGAGAGAATGAATTAACAAAATGTTGAAGCTACATTAATTAGAGAGCTTCATTACCCCTAAATTGAAGGGGTTTAGCCTCTCATATTTGTCATTTTATTAACAAATGTAGCTAACAACATGAAAGCAAAATGAAGAGGAAAAAGAGAGCAAAATGAAAAGAGAAGCTAATTAACAAGAATTAAAACTAACTACTTTGCATGAATGTAAATCTACACTACAACATGAAAGGAAATAAACAAGAGATGGAAAATATCATATATTAAATTGCATAAAAAAAAGAAAAGAAAATTACATGAAAATAAAATGGCTAAGTAGCCATGAAAAGAGAAAGAGAAGAGCTTGTTTATTTGTGAGCCTAAACTAAACTAAGAGAGACTAAGGGAGGAGAGACTAAGGTAGCGAGGGGTTACATGAAACATAAGGGGATTTTATACATGTGTTAAACCCTAATTCATATTTTGGGGAATGCCCAAAATACCCTCTTAGGAAGTGTGGAGGCCAAGTAATCATTAGCTTCAAATAATCCTCATTTAAGTGTACATGAAGCCATTAATTCCATAAGCATGTGCATTAGCCTCTACTTTGTACATTAAGGTAGGTGGGTAGGTGGGGTCCTCCATTATCTTCACTTTGAATTATTTCCATCTTCATTTGTTCTCTTCACTCTTGTGCATGCATGTGTCTTCATGAAACCACTCCTATTTGAGATCAAATTCCTACACAAATATATATAAATTTCTAATTAATTTTTCTCAAATTAATATATGCACAAAAAATGACCATTTTGCCCTTGGATGAAGATGAATATGTGATGATTTGAAAATAATATGAATTTTGGTTTAAACAAGTTAAAATGCCCGATATGATCATTTATTTAATTTAAATAGATTAAATATGGTGTTAAAAATATGCACATTTACGTGCACATCAAGGATAAAGATCTAAACTTTGCAAACATCATAATTTGGCCATGAAAGTTACACCATTGTATTTGTGGCAATTTTTTGATCAACTTTTATATATAAAGTTTTGCAATCTGAGCTCAAACGGAAAAGTTATTGACGTTTGAAGTTTTTGAATTTAAAATAATTCAAATGAATTCAAATTTAAAAATTTAGTAAAGTTAACGTTGAAATTAAAAAGGGAAATAAATATTTTAACATTAAGGCAATCTAAACATTTAAACGGATGTGAACATTAGTAGTTAATATATAAAAGAAATAAGCAAATAAACGACAACATATAAATCTCGATGGCAGAAGAAAGTCAGTCGACTGCTAGCGGTTGACTGGTTAGTAGAAGGCGGCTAGGTTTGGTTAGGCTAGGAATGACCTAAATTTTATTATATTAAACCACCTTAAATCCTATGGTCTAGGCGCATCCTAACCACTATAAATAAGAGGCTAGCCCCTCACTTTTATTCACAAGAAAATTACCACACAATGGAAACTCTATCAGTTCTCTTTCTCAATTCTTTGTTAGACTTAAGATTTCAACTATTAGGGAAAAAATCGGGAAGTTATATATATATATATATTTCTTTGTGTGTGTGTGTTTGTATGTATATACATGTAAGTATGTTAGTCTATCTAAGGATATTAGCTATTTATAAATTATTTATGGAACCGAAGCTTGTATGAATATAGAAGTTTGGACATTTTAACAATTAGTGTAAGAAGCAAAAATTTTAGAATATAAATATTTCTACGCACGCTTAGGAATATTTAGTTAGCCTAAAATTTACGTATATATAAACATATTAATATCGTATAAATAGTATCGTATTAATCATACCATGTAGAATAAATAGGTTAATAAATAACAATAATCCTTGTAGGAAGGAAGTTAAGGATAATTATGGAAATTAATACATAATTAAAGGTGAAATAAGGATATGACCTTAATGCATAAATGCGAATGAGTTATTACACACACACACACACACATATATATATGGCAGTATGTTGGAGAGCGAAAATATGACTAAGTTATAGGGATGCGAGGTTGGTCAAAAAACACAAAAAAGCCTGCCTAGTAATTTGGCTACCAGCATTGTGACATTTGGACCAATATGAGACATTGCCTATAATAAGTGCCTACGTTGGACGCGAGGTTAGTCGTAATTCTGCAGGGTAAGTCTGCCCAGCTAATCTAGCTACCGGCACCTACAAATAGTCGGACTAATGTGAGATGTCATGGTTTGGGTTGCAGGTCATAAGGCACATATCCCAGTATAGGCCTACTTCTATGTTGAGGTATTAAGTGGCTAGTACAGGGTCTGCCTCCATTCTTCTCGAAAAGTATTAAATGGTCAGGTTTATCTTTTAGGAATGGTAGTGGGAAATCTCGGGAGGAGGTCCACTTTGGATTTGAGGTATTAAGTGGCTACTATAGGGTCCGCCACTTTCCCATAAAAGAAGTATTAAGTGGCCTTATGGTATTTTTTACGATGTCAGTTACGAAGTACCATAGATGGGTCTGCCTTTGGTTTAGGTATTAAATGACGGAGATCTACCTAGGGTATAGGTATTAAGTAGTTATGAGTCTGCCCAATCCTTATTAAAAATGTATCAAGTGGTTGAGGTGCTTTCTCTTGAATCATTAGGACTTGATTGGCAAAGATTGGTTGTAGTTGTGTTGCACTCACATTAGTGTTATAAAGTTGGACTAGAAAGGGCCTTAGACCTATAGTTAAAGGTACATTATAGAGCTAGACTATAAAAGCCTTTGGGTTACAGTGGAGGTATACTAAGTAGGATAAAGTATAAGATGCGTTAGACATATTGCTCATCTAAATGATACTTCCCAAATCCTATTATGGCAAGGCATGAGATTTTCATTCACTAAACAATGTTGTTCTAACTCCCTCCTTATTACAGCCCACAAGTTAGGAAGAACAATGCTGATGGAGAAGATGGTGGCGATGGAGAAGATCTATGGCAGTTTAGTTATTTATCTATGTTTTTGATGTATTCAAATGTACCCAAATTTCAGACATGTTGATGTTTTATTTTGAGATATTGTATTATGGATATTTTTGGGTAGTGCGATCCCAAGATTTGATTTAGTGATATAGGTACTTATTTTTGTTGTTATATTTTATTCCTTCAGCTATGTGATTATGAAGGAATAGATAAATAGCTCTATGTATTGTTCATTTTATTAATTTTACTAACCAATAGCTAGCTTTGGAATGGACCTAAGGTTCGATGGCCTTTTATTACGTTGAAAATTAAGCCCACTTCAGAGAGGCTCGTCATATTTGGTATCAGAGCTTAGGTTACCTGATCTGCGGGAATAGGCATACATACGAATGCATATTTGTTATTTTTGAAAGTATTTTTCAAAACCCTACTATATATATTATATACTTTTAAGAAACGCAAACACACTAGGAAAATATTTATTTCAACAAATAATATTGTCTTAGGAAGTTGTAACTAAAAGCTCAAACCTATTGATACTTGATCATGGCTAAAACAATTGCTCAGTGGTTGGGAACCCCTCCACCTAAGAAATACCATTTTTGAGGTATGCTATAATGGTTTAAGAAATACCTAAAGCACATTGAGGCAAATTCTCATTCCTCAACAAGCTTCATCAGCGGCACCAGATGCTCCGCTTGCTGAAGTAGTGCTCTGCCCGCTAGACTTCCCCAAATTGTGTAAAGACTTTCAGAGTATGTGAGGGCAGGTATATTCGAGGGCTTAAGATTTTGTTGAAACAAAGGTTTGGATTAACGATTGTGAACAAATATTCTAGGAGCTGGAATTGGATGAGCGGATCAAAAGGAAGATGCTGAATGGAATTTAAAAGAGGAGGTGCTGGACTGGTGGATCACAGTAATCGAAGAAAATCACTACTACAAAACAGGCCATTTGCATCGGTTGTTTACCCCCCTTTTGCATCAGTTCAACAACCGATGCATATGCAACCGATGCAACAGGCTTAACACTTTTGCATCGGTTCTGAAACCAATGCAAAAAGATCCTTTTTGCATCGGTTGTTACTAACAACTGATGCAAAATATCATGGTTGGTTGCTTGAACACAGCCCCCATGTTGCATCGGTTGTAATGAAAACCGATGCAACAAAGGAACTTGTTGCATAGGTTGTTGTTGAAAACCGATGCAAACTAATCCCTCTATTGCATCGGTTTTTTATAACAACCGATGCAAACTAATCCCTCAGAAACCATTATTACAGTACTCAAATAGAATATATATATATATATATATTTTATTGATAATCTTTATATATATAAAAAAAAAGAAAAAAAACATACACAAAAAAGAGAACATTGCATTCATCTTCAGTTTTGTTACAGATTTTCAATTACATTTCAATTCATTGGCACTTTCATCACTGTACATTCTTGATTTCTATAAAAAAACTACACTACACTGTGCACTGTCCTCTCTACCATCAACATTACAACTTACTCAGTCACAGTCCAACCACCTTCTGCTGCCTTCCAACAACCACCTTCACCAGTTGCACACTACTTCAAACAACCTAAAGTCCTGCCACCAACCTGAAGTCTACCCACCAACCTCTAACCATCCTTCACTACACAGTTCAAACTTCACTATACAAACTCTCCAACATCCATACCACAGTTTTACTCCTACCTGAACCAAACTTCTGATTGCACCATAAACAAGATCTCACTCATAGTGGAATACTTCACATCTGGGTAAGTTGAGTCCATCTAAACCAGATGATTCAATGCTAAAATAAGTATTATCACCCTTTATGAAAATAGAATATATGAATATCAACTCCATGTTTGCTAGATATGGCACCTCTATAATACATCAAATTAACAAATGATTACTCACAATCTGAAATAGAGGCTTCTTTGATGATTTCAGCCATTAACTGCTTCACCAAACATGTAGTTATAGAGGTCATGCAACTGCACTTGAATTTAACCCAGTTTACACTTAAACATATAGATAATCACACTGATTATTGAATATATATGGAACTAGAATAACAGTGTAAACGGTTATTGAATATGATCTACCTACTATGATTAAGTGGAGATAAAGCACTTGTGTGGACTAGGAGAGAATTGGTACATGTCCTGGCTTACGATGAAGAATTTTTTGCTTCTTGATACCTCACTTTGCTATTACCTAGCTAACCTTATCCATACTTTTGTTCTTTTCCTTTATAATTTGACTGGATAATCTAAAACCGAGTTTCATGCTTATTCACAGGTACCATTCCTCAGAAAATTTTAATTGATAAATGACTGATATCCATTAACATTCACCTGCATGATCTAGTTTTTAGGAATAAATTACTTTCCCTTACTTTAAAACAACAACATTATTAATGTTTTGCTTGTTAGACATGAAAATACTACCATGAAAAAGCAACCAAAAAAAGGGAGAAAAGAGAAAGAAACATGGAAATAAGTTCACTTTAATGACAAGAAGTAAATGAAAGGAAAGCATATATAGAAAGAGCACCCATAATTTCCTCATTTCTTTTTCACACAAATGTGATGAAAAAAGGACTCTCTTTTGCAGGTCTAATTTCTGAAACAACGCTACTATATCCATGCTTCTTTTTTCTCCCCTTCACTCTTTAATTTCACTGACAAACAAAAGCTACAGATACACATGCTAAATGTGAATCTATTATAGCTAGATTGTAGTGACATATATACATAAGAGAGTGATGACAAGGGCAAGCAAATAATTAAAGAATGATTACTCCATCATATGCAAATAATAAATAAAAATCAATGGGGGCATATGAATACAAATGCATTTATGTTCATATAGCTCGATACTATGAATCTGTAGACTTTATGTAAACTTACTGTGTAAATTTACTTATGGTGGCAGCCAAATACTCAGTAACTTCTCTCTTGCTTCGTCAAAATAGTTTGAAATATTCATGAAGATTTGTAAATCTACACTAGTTCCAACTTTTAACTTTGCTTATTGATCTTCGAAGCTTCAACCTACGCCAATTTCGAATCATAATAGTGCCAAAGTTAGATGCCTAAGTTCAAATTACAAAGAAAGACTGAAACTGGGGTTGGTTGTAAAAGAGCTTGATCAAATTTTAGGTATAAAGATGACACTGACTACAATAGTGGGTGACAGTGCAGCTATAGTTACTCTTGACAGTTGTTTTCTTCCTGATGGTCAAGAAAGAAAGTGTAATTTTGATATATTCTTTACCCTTTTTTTGAGTTTCTGTATAAATTTTGCCTTTTTCTACAAAGCAGATTTTTAGGCCATTGTGTAGCTTTTAACCCTTGTTGTGCATTGTATCATTTTGATCTAATTTTTACAGCTCCATGATATTGAGCAACTCTTTACTCTTGGGATGCATATTACTGATACAAAAAATACTTACCAATTGACTCTAAGCAGTGGATATTATCTCAGCAAGACAATGTTCTTGCATAAAGTAGGAATGAAAACATTTAATGTTGGTCACATTTTGTGTCAATACTGGCAATTAAGTCATATCTTACTTACTTCAGAAAATACATGGAAATTCCATAAACCTTGGTCTTTCATTTGGATAGATCATACTTACTTGGAAATTTTATCAAAATGGGGCACCTTTAAAAACTGATTTCAATTTAAGACCAATTTGAAAGCTATGCAGTGCGGGGGCTTAATTTCTTTTATAGTTACTATTTGGAGTGGTGGACAGAGCATATGCAGTGCAGGGGCTTAATTTCTTTTATTATTTCCACTACTGAATCATTCAAAGTATTACAACCTTTATTTTTCCTCTATTTATTATTATTATTAATCACCCTTTTATAGTAACTACACAAACGTATAAAACACTCATAAATATAGGCAGTGAAGACAAACCTAAAATGTCTGCCATAAGAGCTCAAGTTGGTCCCTGCATATTATTTTGTTAAATTGTTGTTATCAGTTATATCTTAAATTTTTTATATACACTCATAAATAATGTTATGAAATTGAAAATATTGGGCTTACTTGCACTGCGTTGTTGGAAAAATCCAAAACCCAAAAGCCGGAAACAAATATAAGTGCTGCTTTCCAGCAAGAGCCAATGTAAACACTGTAAATGCATTTAATTAGTTTCAGCCAAAGTTGATCTGAAAATGATGGCTGTAAGAAAATGAAAAATATGTGCAATCCTCTTTGGTATCGCCCAATGCATAGCCAAGGTCTAAAGAAAAGGAAATTACGATCACCTAAGGTAAGTTACATTTAGGCACATAAACAAGGAAGTTTGGTTCCAGTAACAGCATCAACAGGATCTCTGATTCCAATAAGTATAAATTACAGATTAATAAGAAATAGTTTTAATGATAATCTATAATCTATCTGCATAAACAGAAGTAAACTAAACGAAAGCTATGGAAGATTAATGAAATAGGCTATTGATTTCATGCTAATTTCAACATATTGCTAAAATACCTTTTATGGTTAATAAGATATTAAAGTGCATAATTTCAAGATTTTGATATTACTTGGATATTTTTCCCTATTTATAGAGAAAAAAACTTGGATATTCAATGCCATTCATCAAGTAAGGTACTAGTCACTAGTAATAAAAATTAAGTACTATATGATTTAGCAAACAAATAAAAACTTAAGAGAAATAAAACCCAAGCATATTTAGGGAACAATTCTTTTTACCAGAAGAAAATCGCATAGGCCACCAGTTGCAAATTATTCGTTATGACCGGTATTAGGCTTACCCGAATCATAGCTGAACTCTATGATTGAATCATCTGGTTCAATGCGCTTGAGAAGGGATGACAAAAAGGAACATTCTGGAATAGCATGAAGCAAAAAAGAGTATAAGCATATGCATTAAGAATTCGGTTTTACTCTACCAGTTTAGAAGCATATATTCCTGGTACAGCTTGTTTTAATGTTCTTCCAATTACATCAGCTTGCATCTTACTCAATCAAGTTATAGTAAGAAATATTAACATGCATTAATCTTCAACCTAATTAACTTCTGAATTATTATTATTTTTGAGTCAAAAATATATGATGATATTGGTCTTAATCGGCATACTCTAACAGCTAGTACAGCACGTACCATTCATGCATATGGCTGTATTGACTAAATTTAACATTTTACATATATATGCAAAAAACTTTAAATTACCTATAAGAAGCTACGAAGCTTAGTGATTTTAAATCACATATTAACATTGTAAGTAGTTGATTTTTTAAGTGTGTATGTGTTGATGCAATCAAAAACTAGTAATATAAAATATACAAGTATCAATATCATCGAGCAGTTGGATGATCCATTATAACTACAATGCCATCAGTGCTACGATCAACATCGTATCCTTCTTCTTACATTTTATAAGTACTATATTTTATTCAATCAATTTGGACACTGTTCATAAACGTCCTTAACTTACGTATATATCTTATTATTAATAATTTTTAACTAAGTCACAGTATGTGCATGTAAAAACATTCAATTTCATTTCAAATAAGTTATTTATAGTAAATTGTTAACATGGTGAGAAGCTACCATCATTGGATTCAAAAACATCTTCTGAGCTCATATGGTGTATCACATATGCATAATATTATAACTACATATAAACATGCAAGTGCATTTTTAGCTGAGTTGTTATATTATACATATAATATTCGAACATTGAAACCTTAAGCTATGCAATTAAATGCCTTAAGTTGTACATATAATATGTATTATGAATTATGATAAGCAGTACAATACTGTGCATAATCAAAAGAAGCAGAACCGGAATATGAAAATCTAAAGCTACAGGAATATTATTAATTAAACTACAGGAATCTAGTACCAAATAGGCAAATTTCTTTTAATCAACCAATTAAAGCCAACTAAATAACCTAGAATATTATTAATTAAATGACATCAATACACCAATATCCTCTGCATGTTCTGTAAGAATCGTTTCATCATTTTTAATCTATAATAAGACATAGCATTCAAACATTTAAAAAACAAAGCTTGTTTAAAAACTTACTTCATCTTGCGAACAAGGATCCCAATCCCATAGAACAAGCATAACCAGATTCATCATGTAACACAGTATAATTGTAACTGCTCACATTTCTGAAGTAACATCCATCCGTGCTCTCGTATTTAAATGACCGGCATGTGAAGAAAAACCATGAATTTATGAATTCTGAAACCAAAGTTTGGAACCAAAGATGGAACTCGATCTGGTCATTATATTCAAATTCATGAATTCATGAAATATGGAGATCATGAAGTCTGGAAATTGTGAAGTTTGGAACTCGAATTCATGAAGTTTGGAACTTTATTTGGCCATCATACTCAAATTCACGAATTCTGAAAGCAACGAATTTCCAATTTCATTGTAAGTGGATTAGGGTTCGGGCTTGGATTCAGAGCTGGGGGAGTGGAGAATGGAGAGGAAGAAAGAGAGGTGGGAAGAGCTCGTGATAGAGGAAATTATTTACGGGGATGAAGCTCGAATTTAGATCAGGTTTTGCCAATTTTGGGAAAGATGAAAAGGGGGAGAGGGATTTAGGGTTTTCGAGTGAAGGACGAAAAGAAGAGGTTCCCAGTGGAAATGAGAGGGAGACGAAATAATTTACCGCTAACTTTTCATCATGGTTTTCAACGTGGAATAGTATTTTTGCATCGGTTGTAAATAAAACTGATGCAACTAACACTATTTGCATCGGTATATTTTCTTCGGCTGTCGATGATAACCGATGCAAATTGTATTTTTTTACTATCTACTGCTTTCCACATACCAAATGCATCGGTTGTTAAAGCGTAATCGATGCAAATACTTCTATTTGCATCGGTTGTTGTAACAACCGATGCAAATGAAGCGAAGCAACATGCGTGTTTTGTAGTAGCGAATGCTGAGGAAGGAATTACTTAGGTTGAATTCAGGGCTTGCTTCGAGTTGTCATTCATGTCCTAATTAATTCCTGAATTACTTTGGTATATAAGCACCCACTTCATAGTGTTTTTCCACGATGTGGGACTATTATTCCCATTTTGAAGGGGTGTTACATTATGGGTTTTAAAGGGTATGGACTGGTTATCTTACTATGAGGTCGTCTTAAATATGATAGGAGGATCTTTTGGTTAAGGAATTGTAAGGAGCGAGATATAAATGCTTGTTGTACATCCTAAAATTCCGTCGATTTAGGCTATTTATATTCTTGTAGCCTATCAAGATTAGCTCCCATCTATGCCCATAGTTTGAGACATTCGAGACGTTTTTGAAGAAATCTCACGTCTCCTACCCGAAGGCAGATCGAGTTTAGGATTGATTTAGAGAAGGATGCTTGACTTGTCATGCTGCCATTAAGGTCTATGGCCCACAAAGAAAGGAGAGTTGGATATGCATATTTCAGAGCTATTGCAAAAAGGATTTATTCATATAGTACTTCAAAATGGGGATCGCCTACTATCTTCTCCACTTAGGTAGATGGCTCTCTATGGGTATGCATTGACTATCGAGAGCTTAACAAGCTGACCAAGAAGAATAGGCACCCTTTACCTAGAACATATGACTTATTTGACCAACTTGCTTTTCTCAGTTTGATTTAACCAATATATTTCATCAATTGAGAATGGCCAAGGAGAGCAAACAAAAGACTACTTTTCACACTCTGAATGGACTATATGAATGGGAAGTAATGCCTTTTGGGTTGACAATTGCCGCTACATACTTTGTAGATTTGATGAGTAGAGTCTTTAGGGGGTAGCCAAATAAGTTCATCATAGTGCTTGTAGACAATATTCTAGTATTTTCTAAGAGTGAAGGCGAGCATGAAAATCACTTAATAGAGGTGCTAGGGACGTTGAGAAGGAACCAACTAAAAGCCAAATTCTCAAAGTGTAGTTTTTGGAAGAAGGAGGTAAGAATATCGGTCATATTGTTTCTGAGAAGGGATTGTCTGTTGATCCTGCAAAGGTGGAAGCTATTCAAGACTGGAAGATTCCAAAGAATGCCATGGAAGTTAAGAGTTTTCTTGGATTGGCCGGTTAATATAAGAAATTCATCAAGGTCTTTGCAAAGATTGCAGTCCCACTTACTCGCTTAACCAAGAAAATTTTAATTTTTGCATGGGATGAGAAATGCATGGAAGTATTTGAGATGCTAAAGGAGTTGTTGAATAGTGCGTCGGTACTTACTTTTTAGGATGGGACAAAGCCTTTCACTATCTACACCGATGCATGTGGTACCCCACTCATGACTTATATAAAAAGGCAAAGTGATAGCCTATGCAAGCAGGAAGTTGAAGGACCATGAGAAAAGGTACCCCACTCTTGACTTAAAGTTGGCGGCTATCGTTATTGCCTTAAAGATGCGGAGGAATCATCTTTGGGAGAAAGGTTTGAGTTATCCACTGACCATAAATCTATTAAATATATGTTTTTCCAAAAAGATTTGAATCTTAGGTAGCAGAGGTGGATGGTGTTTACAGCATCATATGACTTTGAGATACGGTATACCCCCGGAAAAAGGAATGTTATTGTCGATGCCCTTAGCTGGAGTCATGATATCCTTTGTGCTATATATGAATGAAGGCAGCTAGAGTTTTAATTTCCAATCGCTATCAAAACTCAATCTAGGCTTATTGGCAATAATGGAAGTAAAGGCGGTATTAATAGACCGCATTGGGAAAGAACAGAAGAAAGATGAGGCAATAGTAGATATTTTGGGCAAGCTAAATAGAGGATAACATTTTCTCTATGTCGGTATGTATGCAATAGACAAAAGAGGATGTCCAAGGAAGTATGTATGCCTATATGTTCCAATTGTAAAGGACATTTTGGAGGAAGTGTTGGCTAAGTGTCTCCATTCTAGGATGACTATTCACCCTGGTGGAGATAAATGTACAGGGATATGAAGTGAATTTTCTATTGGCCTAGGATGAAAAAAGGGCAGTGGAGTATGTTTCTCGGTGTTCGACATGCCAAAAGATAAAGGCGCAACTAGGGTAGCCCGAAGGACTGTTATTGTCGTTAGAGGTACTGACTTGGAAGTGGGAGCATATATTGATGGACTTTATAGATAGGTTGCCTAAGAGTCAAAAAGGCAATGAAGCTATTTAGGTTATAGTGGATGGACTCACTAAAAGTCCCCACTTTATTCTTTTAAGGTGAAAGAGGATTGTTGCATCTCTAGCTCAAATTTATATCAAGGAAGTAGTACGGTTGCATAGAGTTTCGGTCAGCATTGTCAGTGATAGACACCTTATTCACTAGTGAATTTTGAAGGTGTTTGCAATCTGCTTTAAGAACGACATCGAATCTTAGCACCTCTTACTACTCACAGAGCGAGGGTCAGACCGAAAAGGTGAACATGATTTTGGAAGGTTTGTTGAGAGCTTGCTTCATGGATTGGCGGACATTAGAAGCAGCATTTACCCTTAGTAGATTTTGCATACAATAATAGTTACCAGGCGACAATTGGCATTACACCATTTGAAGCCTTATATAGGAGGCCATGCAAGTCACCTAACTATTGGTGCGAAACTACCAACAAAATCCTACTTGGATCATATTTAATCCGCGAGACTTCAAATAAGACAGAGAAGATTAGGTGGCGAATGAAGGCCTCATGGGACCGTTAGAAGTCCTATGGTGACAGGTGAAGGAAAAATTTGGAGTTTTTAGTTGGAGACATGGTGTTTGTCGAGGTTTCCCCTTTTAGGAAGGTTATGAGGCTGGGTACATCAGGGAAATTGGCAGCAAGGTTTGTTGGGCCTTTCCCAATTTTAGGATGGGTGGGGAAACTTGCATATCGAGTAGAGCTTCCAGATAATTAGAAGAAGTCCATGAAGTCTTTCATGTTTCATATTTGAGGAAATGTCTACACGACACTGCTACTATAGTAGAGACTGATCAGTTAGTAGATAGAAAAACTGAGCTGGTAGCACCCCGTGCTAGTGCACTATAATGGAGAATGGAGTTATGAAGCTTCGTAACAAAGAAATTCGGTTGGTCTAAGTACAATGGGGAGATTATCCAGCGGAAAGCATGTGCGGAGCTGAAGAGAAGATGAAGGCTTCTAATCCTAAGCCTTTCTCTATTAAACATTATCTCTCCAAAATTTAGCATTGTATAGGTTTTGGTTGCATCTTGGTTGCTAGATTGGATGGTAGAGGATGGTTGCCACACTTTTTACTATTATTTTCACACTGATATAGAATTTTATGCATATCTGGGATGCTTGCATACATGCCTATATGTCATAGTTTTGCATTCATGTTAGGATTGTGCTCACCTATAGTATGTTGCATACAAAATCACATTGCATTTTTAGCTAAGTGGATGGTTGTGCAGATAACTTGGTTGTATAACATGGTTGTAGAGTGCACATTACACTATCTGTTCCTAGGGATTTCGGGGATGAAATTCTTTTTAAGGGGGGAGAATGTAACACCCCATAAAAATTAATAAGAAACTAACTAATTAAAATAAGGCTACAAAATGAAAATTTTGCAAACATTAGAACTTGTCCACGAAAATTACAACATTGTGCGTGACGATTTTCTGATCAACTTTCATATACAATTTTACAATCGGAGCTCAAATGAAAAAGTTATCGACGTTTGAAGTATTTGAATTTAAAATAATTCAAAAGAATTAAAAATTAAAAATTTAGTAATGTTAACATTGAAATTAAAAAGGTTAATGAATATTTTTACATTAAGGCAAACCTAATGTTTAAACAAACGTTAACCTTAGTTGTTAATATGGGAAAGAAATAAGCAAACAAACAACAATAAATAAATCTCGGTCGTAGAAGAAGGCCAATCGACTACCTCCACTGGGCCGGTTGATCACTGGCGGTTGAACTCCTAGGGAGGAGCGGTTGGCCAGTTAGTAAATGGCGTCTAGGTTTTGGTTATTTTAGGAACGACTTGGATTTTATTATATTAAACCGACTTAAATCCTACGGACCAAGTGTGTTCTAACCATTATAAATAAGAGGCTAGCCCCCTCATTTTTATTCACAAGAAAACTACAGTGCTAGAGAAACTCTATTAGTTCTCTTCCTCCATCCTTTGTTAGATTCAAGATTTCATCTTTTAGTTAAGGAATCAATTGGTCGGTTATACACACACATGTATACATACGTACATAAGTTTTTCTATTTCTATTCGTCCCTAATCTCTGAATTTCGAATCTAATCTACATACAATTGAATTGTTGTATATTCCAAATTAAGAAAACTGAAGAAGGAATTAGGCAAATGTTTACATTAAAAGTTGGTAAAAACACCCAATGGATTTTATGTAAAGAAATAAAGTGAAGAACTAAAATTAAAATAGAGGAAATAAGCAGAAAAAGAGAACATGCAGTTTTATAGTGGTTTGATGTTGATTGCCTATATCCACTTAGATTAAATTGCTTTATTAATTACTTGATTTTCTGAGTACAAGGGGGATCAGATCGAACTGATCCTCGACAATGGAGTACAAGTAATATAACAGCGTAAGGATCCTTAAAATGCATAATGAACTTTGTATTTATAGGCGTAAGTGATCGAATATCTTTCTGAAATTTCGCCAGCAGGATCTCACGATGTAGACGAGGTCACTCAAAAAATTTCACGGCCCAATTCCTAATTATAGGGGATCGGCCCCAATCAATCCAAACGAAAACATGGTAGCACGCGATTGCTCCGGTGGGTCGTCTTCCATGCTAGCTTCTTGTTTCCAAAATTATTTGCATAGCTGCCTTCATGTTTTTAGAGATATCGATTTCCATTGATTTGAACTGCTGGTTTGTGTTGTTCATTGCCATAGTGATACGATCTAATCCCTTGCCTAGGGGAAGGGTTAAGTACCAATTCCCTACCTAAGGGAGGAATTAATCCATGCTTAGAATATTCCGAAGAGTTTATCTCTTGGTCTCGCTTGATCGTTGCTTCATATTATTGTCTGTTATTGATCTCTTGACTCCACCATCACCTCTCTGGGTTACTGCCTTATCTTCCGTTGATTTTAAATAGTCCAATAGTTTGGATATAGCTGGGTCAAAAGGCTGGATAACACTTGGCCCCCAAAGTACATCTTGTTTCAAACATGACGTGCTTTGAATCAAAGCAAGATAGAGTTGCCAAAAAGGATTCCATTCAATCTCCTAAACAGTCATTATCCTTCCATCGAAGCGTCTTTCCGAAGAGTCGTATCTCTCTCTATTCTTTTCTGATGCTTGGTCGATATTCGCCAGTCTAAAACTAAAGTGTAATCCCCAATCTTTGTTTATGTTCGGTTCCATGGGGCGCTCTCGCAACTATGATCACTTAACGAAATTATCATATTCTCAGCCATCTTATTTTAGGCCCAGTCGTGGTCCAAACTCTGGATGACTGCCTGGCCATGAAAGAGAAGTCTACGATGGAAGGGAGCATCAGGTCAGAAGTCATCAATCCAAGGATTCTTCATCCAGGCACAAGTCAAAATCCTAATCTTCTCATCACAAGGGTGCTGATCCACACCCCATCGTTTATAGTAGTAGCAAGTCATTATCTCATGCCCTATTTCGGCTACACTACCCGAGCAACATTCAATTTCTTCCAGCACTAGGCGATCTTCTGAATGCCAGATTAGCGTAGGAAGTCTTGATACATCTTCTCATAGGTATGGCAAATGGTCACTCTTGGTTCCAACTGCTCTCGATACTACAGCTGCAGAAAAGACAGCCAAGCTCAAGGCCACAATTCCTAAGTAGTGTTTTGATGAGTTCAAATTTGTTCCTGCTTTGCATTTGATTCCTCCAAAGGCCAAGGACACGGTACTCTCTTATGTTAATGATGTCTATGTCCAGCATGGCATAACTCTTCATGTGGCTGAGAGGATATCTGAACCGTTAATTGAAAGGAAGCACGAGATCGCTTGCTTAACTCTCGAAGTAATTCATGATAAATACATCATCAAAACACTTGGATGAAGAAGTCAAGGGTTTGAATACAAAGCTAGCTGATGCTGAGAAAAGAGCCAGCGAATCTTCTAAAGCAGTGGAACGTTTGATAAAAGTGCATCAAGTTGAACTGGACACCAATGTTCGCCGCAATGGCACTTTAGCCCTTGAGAAGGATGTTTTACAGAAGGAAAAGGATGCGTTGAAAAAGATAATGATGCCCTAGCCTTCCATATTCAACAGCTTGAGAAGAAGAAGCAAGAGAAACTTTAGGCTCAACTGGAGTTCCAACAATATTGCATGGAAACCATCGAGGCTTGCTTGACCAAGATTAAGGCTGATAAAAAACTTATGCAAATAGAAACCCTCAAAAAGGAAGCTAGGGAGGCTGGTCGAACAAAGATAAAAGATGATTTTGATCCCTTGTTGATATAATACAATGCAAGTGTCCACATGAACCACAACCTTCGCTTCCTTGGATAGGGGTACCCTAAGTCGCTAATCGAAGCCTGGGACTTTATTGTTGAGCTAAAGAAGAAATCCCTTGGTGGCGTTGAGGTTGATGAAGATCATCTTATGTGCGATGAAGAGCCCAACAAACTCAGGGCTGCTTGACTTAGTTTACTTCATGACCTAGCGATCACCGAGAAGGGGAAGGATGGCGACGAAGCCTCTGGATCTGGCTCTCAAGACCCTCTCACAAGTCAGGAAACTGGTGCCTCACTTCTCATGCCCCTGAAAAGGAGATAGGCTATGATCCAGATCATCCTGAAATCCACAAGTCTTTTAGGCTATTGTCGATTCTTGAAGGCGGCACTCCAGTTTCGATCGAAGGCCAATCCGGGGAAGGTATGTCTCGCACCTCCTCGACATTCCAAAAAGTATACATCTTGCATAGGAAAGTCATAGGCTCACCTATTAAACTTTATGGAATTGTAGGTTTGTCTGCATCTATAAATGCTGCTGGTGGTAAAGTCATCCTAGGACAACAAGCACTGATCATAGAGTCTACAGCGGTCGTCACTTCATAGACGGGTCTGTCGTCCAATCCATTGAGACTCCCGGCTTGGATGCTGAAGTCATAAAGGATTTGAATGAAGAAAAGACCGATGATCAATAGGCCCAGGATGAAACAGATAATGTCATGGTGACTCATGCCTCTGAGAATATGGACAAGCATAGCTTGAAGGAGCGCGTTGAGAAGGAAGAGCTGGATAAGAAATTCAAGAGGGAGTGTGTCGACGTAGATGTCACTCCATTCCAAGTTATACTACCCTGCAGTATTGTCCCTGAAAAGGTTGGCCCTTCCGTATCCCAAAGCGAGACTACTTCCGTTTCTATCTCTAAAAGCATTTCACCTAAGGGTGGCAAGGTGAATGAAGGTCGAAGAGGAGAAGCAAGGGTGAGAGCTCCAATGAGTCAACCCTGAAGAAGCTTAAGAAGGACAAGAAATAGCCGTCGAATCAGCTTGGGTTATGTATAGCTATGCACCTAGTTTCTTTTTGTTGGCCATGATTATATGGGTACGAGCCCAGCTTTTGGTTTCTTGTTCTTGGAAAATACTTGTACTTAGCTTTCCAAGTTTTTGCTTGTGAATAAAAACTTCTTTTGTTTTAGTTTAACTTTTGTGTGGAATAGTTTAAGTGTTCGAGCTATTATGTTTTCCTTTCAATGTATTTGTAATTTGTCGCTCGTCATCTAAGTTGTAATGTCATTCGATCGCCCGTTTCTTAGGACGTTATTCCGATAAGTTCATCTAAATGCCTCCTTTCAGTCGTGGCCTTGAGTGGCATCAAATACAATGCATGAGCCATAGTGTTACATTGTTGTATTCAGTGGTTAAGTGACTATACCCATGCCCCAGTTCTGGGTTGGCAGAGTTAAACCGCAAATGGTCGCATTCCATCCATTGCAAGTTTATACTCCCCATGTCAGGTTCCAGTCAGAGTCGACAAACGAGTGGTCGAATCGCACTCATTCATTTGTTTATACTCTTTTTCATAATCTGGGGATCAGATTTAGTCGATGGGCAATTAAACACATCTGATTGATGTTTATACTCCAGCCCACATTTTGGGGACTAGAGTTATTCTGATAAATGGTCGAATCACATTTTTCTTGGTTAATTCCTTTGCCCCCAACTCAAGGGCAAAATTTGAAGAGTGGGCGCTCCTACCACGTCCACTTATACTTTATTTCTCCGCTGAATTTTGGGATGGAAATTAACTAACGGATGGTCAAGTCACATCCATTCTATGTTTTATACTCAGCCTTTCGAATCGAAAGCGAAAATCAATGGATTAACGGTCGAGTCACATTCATCTTTGGTTGATTCGATTATGGACTCGAGAACTTGGTTGGCACCAAACGCCAAGTACTCTTTGGTTTATATTTAGGCATACGTAGATGTAAGTCAGTCACAAATCACAACCATTATGCTATGCATAAGCAATTCAAATATGGAAAAAACTTTAAGTTTGATTGCCAACTAAAAGGGAAAGCGATAGAGTCTGTCTTATTACATGGCTTCAAACTGAAATGAAAAAGCAAATTCTAAATGGAATATAAATGAATGAAATAAAATTAAGTGAAGTAGCATTATAAATGCTCACTATTACACACTCTACGAAGTGCAATGCCATCGATAGTCATTAGCTTTAAAGTTTCATCTCCATGCTTCTGTTTGATGACATATGGTCCTTTTCATCTCGGACCCATGTTGACAGGGCTAGGAAAGATCCATTTCAAAACAACATCACCAATTTCGAAGGTCCTGGCTTGGACTTTAACATTATAGTATCAGGCGACTCGGTGTGCAGCTGCCCTCAAGTCAGCTTCTTCGTGCTTCTCATCAACCATGTCTAGAGAATCCAATAGGGGATCTTTGTTTGTTCTAGGGTCATAGTTACTCACTCGATGAGAAAGGACTTCATGTTCTATAGGAATCATGGCCTCAAAGCCATAAGCAAGGCCGAATGGAGTGTGGCTTCTCGCAGACTTATGGGTGGTTCTATATGCCCATAGTGCTGACGGGAGTTCATCCACCCACTTGCCTCTGGCCTTTTCCAAACGCTTCTTCAGAATGGACTTTATGATTTTGTTAATAGCTTCGACCTGTCCATTAGCTTGAGGGTGAGAAACTGCCGAAAATCTTTTCTCAATACGATGTTGGCAGTAGAAGTCCTTGAATTCAACACTGTCGAACTAGGTCCCATTATCAGTTATGATTGTTTGGGCGAGACCAAAATGGCAGATGATGTTTCGAACAAACAAGTTGATTACTTTCTTCATAATGATTATGGCCAATAGTTCAGCTTCAGCCCATTTAGTGAAGTAATTGACTGCTACGATAGCGTACTTCACGCCACCTTTGGAAATCAGCAAGGAGCCAGTGATGTCAATGCTCCATGTAGCAAACGGCCATGGATTGACCATCTGAGTAATCTCCGTCAGTGGGGCTCTTAGAATCTTTGCGAATATCTTGCACTTTTCGCATCATCTAGCATTATCGGCTGCGTCTCGATTGACATTTGGCTAGTAATAAGCATATTAAAGTGTCTTCTTCGTCGAGATTTTCCCTCCGGTATGATTGCCACATTCTCCTTCATGGACTTCTCTTAATACTCGCTTGATCTCATCATTGGCATTACATAGTAGGGGAACAGAAAAACCCTTCCATGACTCCTTCTTGAAGGATGTATCGTAAAGCTGTTTGAAGGACCTGTCATTTTTTGTCCTCCATTCAGGAAGGATTCCCTTCTGCAAATAATCTTTGATTGAAGTCATCCATGAACCCTTCTCGAGCTCTGTCTCTAAGACCCAATCATTTCGCATCTAGTCAATACTTGGAGCATTAAGTATTTCAACTGGGACTAGGCCCATCTGCGTGCATCTTTGGAACTGGCCAATTTGCCCAGCAAGTTGGCTTTCTCATTTTGTTCTATGAGGATATGTGTACTAGTGCAATACTCAAAATAGGTTAGTAGCTCTTGGACTCGGTTGAGGTAAGGAGCAAGTCTCGCTCCCTTGGCTTGATATTCACCCTGACATGGCGCACGACTAGCTACGAATCATATAAATTTGCAGAGCTTGTACTCCCAGCTCCTTAGCAAGTTTGAGCCTGACAATCAAGGTCTTATATTCAGCTTCGTTATTTTTCATAGGGAAGTCGAGTTTAAGGGCATGGCAGATCGAGCGTTCCTCAAGAGTAACTAGTATGACTCCGACGCCAGAACACCGATCGTTTGATGCTTCGTCTGTGTACATCTTCCATTAGATGTTAGGTTTTCACTCCTCTCAAGAGAGTCGTCTTGCGCAGTGAATTCAACTATGAAGACTGCCAACACCTGTCCCTGGATGGCTCTCCGTGGGAGATAAGCGATATTGAACTAGCTCAATTTGAGTAACTTTCAAGGCATCTCAGGTCACTGTAGGACCTATCGTAATAGCTGGTCGGGAAAGACATTGATGGGTTAAGCCTGAAAATAAGGGTGGAGCTTCCATGATGCAATCAACAAGCAGTACGTGATCATCTCCAATTTCAGACAATTTCTTTCAACACCTGTCAATCACTTGCAAACATAGTATACTAGCCTCTGGATCTGATTCTCTTCGCGCAGCAGCATGACACTTATGGCATGTATCAACACCACTAAATAGATGTACAAGTTTTCATCATCTAGTGGTTTGGATAAGATGGAGAGTCTCTCTAAGTGGTGTGCCAAAGCTTAAAATGCATCAACACAATCCTGTTGTTTGTACCAAAATTGGGCACAACACTCTTCGGAAGGGTTTGAAGAGATAAAATGAAGAAATTAAATGGAAAAAGAGGATATCTAACAAACACTTCAAAAACAAGTAAGAAAATACGCAGAAACACATAATTTTAGAGTGGTTCGGCGTGTTGCCTACGTCCACTATGAAATTGATGATTTTATTGATGTTTTCTTGATGATTACAACTGATTACAGCGGATTACAGTGATGAATTTCAAGTACAACAGCAGTCTTGTAGCGTAAAAATGTTTTCGGTAGAGTTTGGATGTCAAAGAGCCAAAAGATCCCCTTCCTGTAAGCTCTAGGGTGCTATTTATAGGTGTAGGATGCAAATATCTCGCTCAGGTCTCGGGAGTCCTCTTCTGGCACGTGGGCGGGCCCACGCGATCGATCCTACGTGGTTCCGACTTGATCCGTGATCGATACGAATGAATTTCGCATCAATCAAGATTTGGTCCAATCGGGTCGAAATTTGGCATGGACGTTCTTTGAGTTGTACGTAAGTTCCTGTGAAAATTTCGTAGCATTTGGACTTGTGGATTGCGAGTTATGATCGATACGAATTAGAGATTTCGGTAGGCTGTTCAGTTCGAATCGATGCACTTCGCGTCGACCAGTTCGTATCGATCCAGGCACGTGTCTGAATGTTGGCGTGGCACTAGTTTCCAGGGTCGATCCACATTTCGTGCCGAATCGACCAAGTATTTCCAAGATTTTCGCCTTGTTCGTATCGATAGCCGTTGCCTTATTCATACAGATGGAGGTGGTTCAATTCGTATCGATGTAAGTAGCTCAGTTCGTATCGATGGAAGTGGCTCTGTTCATATCGATCGAAGTGGCTCTGTTCGTATCGATCGAAGTAGTTCTGTTCATATCGATCCAAGTTGCTCAGCTCGTATCGATTGTGTGGCCTTGTTCGTATCGATCGAAGTTGCTCCAACTTGATGGATACAAACAAATGAAGATGTGATGGATACGAACAGATAAAGATGTGATGGATACGAATAGATGAAAATGTGATGGATACGAATAGATGGCGACTCTGCTTGGCTTGATGGATACGAACAGTGGTTTCATGATGGATACGAAGTAATAACTACTTGATGGATTCGAGCAAGGCTCTTCAGCTGATGGATACGAAATGATGCGCTCTGATGGATGCGAATAACATGTTCTCTTGATTTGTATCGATCATATCTTGAGCATACGAACCCGGATTGACTTGAAATTTGGAACGTTGACTTTCATAGCTTCCATAACAGTTGTAGCCTGATCCGGACTTGGACAAAATTCATCGATATCCATAGCAAGCCTGCGTATAACCGATCTTCGGGACGGACTGTCCTTGGCTTCCAGTTAAGTCCCTGGTATCATGGCCTTGCCAAAAGGCGGGATAACACCCGCGTCCATGCGAAAGTCCTCTTCCCTCTTCTGATCAAGTCGAAGAAGGGAATGCACTTATCGGTGGCTCTGGAGATGAACCGACTCAGGGCGGCGACCTTCCCATTTAGGCTTTGCACCTGCTTAATCGTCTTCGGTGTTTGGATATCTCTTATCGCTTGAATCTTCTCGGGATTGGCCCCAATTCCACGAGAGTTAACAATGAAACCCAAGAACTTCCCTGACGCAACAGCGAAGGAGCATTTCAAGGGGTTGAGTTTCATTCCATATTTTTGGAGAACACTGAACATCTCCGATAAATCATCGATGTGGTCATTTGATCGCCATGACTTCACGAGCATATCATCCACATATACTTCCATCAATAGTCTGATCTAATCTTTGACATCTGGTTGACCAATGTCTGATAAGTTACACCAGCATTCTTCAGCCCAATGGCATCACAATGTAGTAGTACAATCCCAAGTTGGCAATGATGTTGGTGTGTTCTTGGTTTGGGACATGCATCGGGATTTGTTTGTATCCGAAGTACACGTCCATAAATGAAAGCAATTCATTTCCAACAGTTGAGTCTACCAACTGGTCGATCCTTGGAAGTGGAAAGCTATCCTTTGAGCACGCTTTGTCCAAATCTGAGTAGTCAACGCACCTCCTTCGCTTTCCATTAGCTTTTCTCATAGGTTCAGGATTAGATATCCATTCTGGGTAGAGAGCTTCGCAGATAAACCCGTAGTTTTTGAGTTTATCGAACCCTTCTTTAAGTGTAGTAGAGGTCTTCATTATTTTTCACCGGGACATGCTTCGGGTCGATATTCAATGCATGGATTGCAATGGTTGGCAAGATCTCACACATGTTAGAATGGGTCCAAGTGAACACATCAAGACTCACCCGGAGAGAGCCAGCTAATTCTTTCATCATTATTGTGCTGAGCTGTGATATGATCTTTAGGACCTACGATGCGTCGTCTTGGTTGACCTTGATGTCAATTGTCAACTCAACAGGTGCAGCCTTGGGTTCTTTGGGCCCCCTCTACTCATCTCTCAGATCTATATCTTTATAGAACCGACTGTGGTGCTCGAACCAAGGCTCGGGCGCTGGTTGCTAAGCTTCATTAGTTTTAATGTAGAGAGACGTCTCCACATCCTTTCCTTTTCCCTTCCACTGAGCATCCCTTAACTCAACAACATAGTAGGCACTGCCAGTCGTCTAATCTCCATGAAAAATTCCCATGCCATTCTTTATTGGGATTTTGAGTGTTAAACACCAAGAGATGACAGCTGTCTTGAATTCAACAAGGGCCGGTCGGCCTAAAAAAACATTGTATGGAGAATTCACATCCATTACAACAAACGGTAGCACTCACACTCTCCTACGGTTGCCGACTCCTAACTCCACTAGTTGCTTGACGCAGCCTACTGCTTCAGTAGCAATACCGTTAAAGCCATGAATATAAACTTTGCATGGTTTTAAGTCTTTGGCCTCCAGTAGCATCTGGTCGTAGGTCTTCCTAAAAATGATATCTATAGAACTTCCGCAGTTAACCAAAATCTTTCACACCAAGGCAGGGCTAATCATGGCCGAGATCACCATTAGGTCTATTGTAGGGGCCTCTACCTGTCTGCATTTCTACTTCAAAACACAATATCATAAGTCATAGTTCTTTTCTGTTTTTCCAAAGCACTGTCCTCCGTGTTCGGGCAGCACTCTATATCAACATGTCTTATAGCACTCACGTAACGCTCCATCTCATTCGAGCTTTTGTCAGCTGGATGTGGTCCTCAACTATAGTGTTAATGACTATCCTTCCTCCCGTCCATCTAGTTTCCTTAGCACTAGCAGAGATTGTCCTCTTTGGGGTTGGATGTCCTTTGGCCGCCATCCTATGGGGCTTTAACAAACTGTTGCAACTTTCTTTCATGAATCAACTTTTCAATGACATCACAGAGGTGGCGACACTCGTCCATGTTATGACCATAACTTTCATGGAATCTACAGTACTTCCCTATTTGTTTATGCTTCTCTATCGGTTCTTTCGGAGGTGGTTTTTTGTACTACATAGTATTACAAGTCGATAGATAGATGTTCTCTAATGACGTGTTCAACAGTGTATAGGTGTCAAATGTCAGGATCCTTGGCTTCCCTCTTCCATAATCCCATCTTCGATCGCGGTTCCTATCATCGCCTCTCTTTTGCTACTTTCTTTATTTTGAACATTAATTTCAGCTTTAGTGGGACTCTCTACAGACTGTTTCACCGCTACTTTACTTTGTACTCCCTCGGCACTCTGGCCTGCAACATCCCTCTTCCTGGTCCGCTTCGCCTCCTCCTTCCTCTGGTATTGAGCCACCTTCGCGTAAAAACGGTCCAACGTAGAAGGAGGCTTTCCCGCCAACCAAATGCCAAAATCAGAATCAGGGTCAACTCCCTTAGTTAGTGCCATCAGTATTGTAGCATCATTTAGATTACTAACTTATGTAACAGCCGTATTAAACCTTTCCAGATAATCTTTCAGTGACTCCCTCGGAGCCTGGATTAAGTTGGAGAGGGACATGACATCTTTGGGACGAGCCACATGCATGTGGAATTGCTCCACAAATGTAACGACCTACCTTTTTGGATGTTTTAAGCAGACACACACGTCAACTCAAACCATTCAAAAGGGCAGATTGTTATGGGGTAAATAAGAAAAAGAGAAAGAAATAAAACAAATACAGAATCTCGCAGCGGAATGACGAAATATAATAATCAAATAACAGTTCATGAAGCTGTTTGCAAATAAATTTGATTATGCTTATACAACATAGAATCAGAGTTACAGATGAAAAGAATAAATAAATAAAATGCAGCAGGATAACATGATGCAGTATAATACATATAATAGGTAATAATAGTACAATCTTCGTCTTCGTCCTCCAGAAATAAGGTCTTCAACCTTGAAATGCTCAGGCTGACCCGAGCGAATTGAAAAGACAAAACACTCGAGTCAGAACTAAAAGATCTTATGTAAGTTAAATCAACGGTAAATATGCCTGTGACGGCGTCAGAGATGTTTACGGGGTTTGACATCTCCTATCCAGTGTATAACGTGAGTGTAGTAACTGTTGGACGAATTCTCATCACCAAACTAAAGCCACTACCAACCCTTCCTCTTTCTCCAAAGTACCTCACCAAACCAGCCCATTCGGCGTCTACCCCTCCTCTCCACCGAATGGAGCTCCCCACCGAACAAAGTCCCACCGAATGAAGCTCCCTACCGGATCAACTCGACTCCACACTACCGGACCATGATACCACCGGATCAACTCGACTCCCCACTACCGGACCATGATACCACCGGATCAACTCGACTCCACACTACCGGACCATGATACCACCGAATCAACTCAACTCCCCACTACCGGACCATGATACCACCGAATCAACTCGACTCCCCACTACCGAACAATGCTCCTTCCAGACCAACAATACCAGGCCAGATCGTGTCAGCCCAGGCCCACCAACAGTTGTATACATCCAAGACCCCTACCCCCAGCCTCACTCTATAAATAGAGGGGCAGGGGTACAACAATGGGGGACAAGTTTTGAGAGCTCAAGCACGGAGAGAACTTTCAAACAACTTTCTTTTACTTGTATTGAAGCTTGTACTTGTAATCTAAACAAGAGAAGAGAAATAACATATAAAGTGGACGTAGGCACATTCTGGCCGAACCACTATAAATCTGCGTGTCTTTTTTACAGTTTAGCCCCTGCTTTTCCTATATTTGCATAAATCCCCAAAATCACTAAGAACAACATAAGATCTACTAAATCATACGACTTTGAGGTGTTTGTCCATTTTTTGTGCAAACATTTTTGGTGCTTTCATTGAGAGCTAGAAGCTCGAAGCTTCAGCTTCATCCACTTAACATTTTTCCTAACAACATCGTTCACCACTTGAAAAACATGCCTCTCAAGCAGAGAAAAGATGTTAACAAAGGAAAAAACATCGCATCCAGCAGTCTTCCAGATCCAGCTGTCACGGATCAAGTAAATCGTCCTCCTCCAGCAGCAGTAACAAATGAAGGACAGGCTAACCCAATCACTCCTGCCACAGAACAGCCCGCAGCAATTACTAGGGCAGATTTGGACAGAGTTGTGGTTGAAGTAACTAACCGCTTCACGTCCCAGCAGGAAGCTTTGGTGGACCATCTCATGTCACGCTTAAGGGATGCTGAAGAGTCCAACCGCAACACCGAATCATGGGGCGAGTCCCAGTCTGGAGGATCTCAGAGGCAACAGAGATCTTCCTTCTTCGAAGGAGCTAATGGCAGGAGTAGCCATGGTAGGAGTCGAGATCGAGCACAGCCCAAAGTTAGGCCTGAGGAAACGCTTGGTACCGAAACCAACAGGGGAGGTACCGGGCAAAGGTCAACTGTAGCTGAGCCTGTCATACTGCCTAACCACGGAAACGCCAATGAACGGGGCCGAGCTAGAGTCCAGCCCGAAGTTGGACCCGAGGAAATGCTTAGATCGGAACCCAGCAGGGGAAGATCAAGGCAAGGGCCAACTGTAGCTGACCCTAGCATGCTCCCAGAAGACCAAAGGCAGCCACTAGAAAATATGAGGAATGATAGACGATACCATCCCTACAGGTCATCTGGACGGAATCAATCCCACAGAACAGAACCAAACTCGTTTCTATCTGCTCCAAATTCTGATGAAAGGATGGCACGCTTATTCAGGGAATGCGTCCAACGAGAGCAAAGAGATCGAGGGATAGGCACTAGGGTAACTAGCCCTTTCGCCCGCAACATCGAAATAGCTATAACCCCCCGAGAATGGAAGATGCCAACAATGAAACCTTACAAGGGAACCTCCGATCCCATCATACACTTACAAAGATACACACAGCATATGCTCATGAGTGGAGCAACAGAGGGAGTACTGTGCAAATGCTTTCCACTATTCTTAGCAGATCTCGCTACCTCCTGGTTTTGTCATTTACCCCAGGGATCCATCAGCTCATGGGAAATGTTGAAAGAAAAGTTTATCAGTCAGTTCCGTATTCATATGGAACAACCTAAGGACGCTTATTCCTTGTCCAACATCAAACAGAAACCCGGAGAGAAACTGCAGCAATACATAACCCGACTCAATGCCGCAGCGGCCGCAGTCCAAGCTGCCGATGAGAAGCTTATTCTAATGGCCCTCTGTAGTGGTGTGCATCCGGACACTAAATTTGCTAGACTGTTGACAAAAGAGAAACCAGCTACTTTACCCGATTTCTTCCATGAAGCCGGGAAATATATGAGGCTCGAGGATGTTGCCGTTGAGGGGCAGTCAGGACAGCAAAATAAGGCAACTCACGGCAACGCCCCTGCTGTGGCAAGGGACGTTCGAAGAAATGATTCCAGAGACAATGCTGGGGGCAAGAAGGGAGAAAAGCGCCTATATCGGCCTGGACCAAGATTTGACACTTACACTCCTTTGAACGAGACCGTCGAAAATATCTTCCTTGCCACCCAAGGCGAAGTTAGATACAAACGCCCACCATACAAGAAGGAATCAGATAACGCGCAAAAGTCTGGAAAGTTCTGCCGCTTCCACGAATCTCACGGGCATGATACCAATGAGTGCCATCATCTCCGAGATTTGATTGAGGAACACATCAGAAGGAAGAAACTGGAACGCTACGTAAAAGGTCAGGATAGGACCCCAGCTCCTGCCAATGAAAACCCAAGCCTACCCTCACCGGGGACCGACAGAGGAAACCGCAATGCTAGCAGCTCTAGTCAAGAGAAGATAGTGGTCCATACCATCTCAGGAGGACCGCACATCGCAGACAGAAGCTGGAAAGAGATGGAGAGATATGGAAAGTCGCTTAGAGACAATAAAGACTGTGTCAATTCGGTTATAGAAGAGCGCCACCCGAAGCGGAAAGAAAGTGATGACATCACATTCGGTAAGCGTGACCTAGAAGGAAGGCAGTACCCTCACATGGATCCCATGGTTATCTCTGCCCGACTCGGTCCCGCCGAAGTTTACCGAATCCTGGTAGACACTGGGAGCTCAGTAAACATCCTGTTCAAACACGCATTCGACAAAATGAAGCTATCAATGAAGGATATATCTCCCTGCGATAAACCACTACACGGTTTCACTAGGGTTGCAAAGATGCCCTTCGGGCAACTGGACCTCTTTGTTGAGATTGGAAGCCATCCCCGCTCCGTTGTACGGAAGCAGAAGTTCGTGCTAATAGAAAACCCTTCGGCCTACAACGCCTTCTTAGGAAGGTCGGCCTTGTCTGACTTCCAAATTGTCCTAGCCCCATGGTGCTTAAAGATGAAATTTCCAACGGACAATGGAATAGGGGAAGTAGAAGGAGAGCAGGACGTTGCTCGAGACTGCTATGTGACTGAACTTCGCAACAACCACAGGAAGGATAAAGGGAAGGGTGTAGAGGTTGCCCTCTGCACGAAAAGTCTAGAAGCATACCAACTAAAGAAAGCCCCTCCTCTTCGATATACCAGCGACCCTTTCAATGAATTGGACCCCAGGGACAGAGAGGAGGAGGCCACCGCCGAGCCTGCAGAGGCTATGGATTTTGTATCTGTAGACAAACACGACTCGAGTAGACTATTGAAAATTGGATCCCAACTAAAGGCAGAGTTGAAGGAGCAACTCATCGACTTTCTCCGCCACAACTTGGATGTATTCGCATGGTCACACGCTGACATGACCGGAATCTCCCCCGACGTAGCATGCCACGTACTAAACATTGATCCTACCAAGGCGCCCGTAAAACAAAGAAAGAGAAGTATGGGGGCAGAGCGATCAGCAGCCCTCGATGAAGAAGTAAAGAATCTACTCGCCAATGACTTCATACGAGAAGCCATCTACCCGGAATGGATCGCTAACCCGGTGCTGGTAAAGAAGGCTAATGGGAAGTGGCGAACCTGCATTGATTTTTCCAACCTAAACGACGCCTGCCCAAAGGATTGCTTCCCACTTCCCCGAATCGACCAACTTGTAGACAGCACAGCTGGGCACGAGCTCCTATCTTTTATGGACACATATTCAGGATACAACCAAATTCCTATGCATGCTCCCGACCAAGACCACACTAGTTTTATCACCGACCGGGGTTTATACTGCTATAAGGTAATGCCTTTCGGACTTAAAAATGCAGGAGCCACCTACCAGCGCCTCGTCAACAAGATGTTTGCAGGGCTAATAGGAAAAACTATGGAAGTATATGTGGATGACATGTTGGTAAAGTCAAGGAAAGCCAAAGATCACGTAAGCCACCTAGGCGAGATGTTCCAGGTACTTCGACAGTATGGAATGAAGTTGAATCCACTAAAGTGCTCCTTCGGAGTGTCATCAGGAAAGTTCTTAGGATTCATCGTCCATGCCAGAGGGATTGAAGCAAACCCTGAACAAGTCCGAGCGCTAAGGGATATCAAGATACCTTCCACTCGGAAGGAAATGCAAAGTTTGAATGGAAAAGTGGCCGCCCTAAGCCGATTCATCTCCAAGGCAACAGACAAAAACCACTGGTACTCTCGACTCCAAGCGAAGGCGAAGAATTATACCTATACCTAGCTGTGTCATCTCACGCCCTAAGCGCTGCCTTGGTAAGGGAAGACAACCGCACGCAGCGGCCAGTTTACTTCGTCAGCAAGACGTTTACTGGGGCAGAATCAGATATCCTAAACTTGAGAAGCTAGCATACTGTTTACTAATCACATCACGGAAACTGCGTCACTACTTCCAGTCCCATTCCATCAAAGTTCTGACCGATCAACCACTGAGGCAGGTACTCCATCGTCCCGACACTTCTGGGCGACTACTTAAATGGTGCATTGAACTAAGTCAGTATGATATCACCTATCACCCTCGCACCGCCATCAAGGGACAAGCTATGGCCGATTTCATTGCAGAATTCACTACCAACGAAGATAAGGAGCAATTGGAAATAGCAGAAGATATTAAGTGGAATCTCTTTGTGGATGGTGCATCAAACGAACAAGGTTCGGGGGCAGGTGTGGTAATAATCACTCCCAGGGGAAACAAATTGCACTATGCTATAAGATTGGAGTTCGCTGCCACCAACAATGATGCAGAATATGAAGCAGTAATAGCCGGACTAGAACTTGCTATAGAAATCGGAGCCAATTCTTTGTGTCTTCACAGCGATTCTCAACTTATTGTTAATCAGATACTAGGAGAATTCCAAGCTCGAGAAGAACGACTCATAGCATATTTAAAGAAGACCAAGTTACTTCTCAGCCGATTGGACCATTACTTAGTCAAACAGATCCCTCGGGAAGAGAACCAAGAGGCCGACGAATTGGCAAAGCAAGCGAGTGTAAGAGACGTCGCCATCTTTGGGGCAGTAGCCATCTCAAAGCAACTAACCCCAAGTTTTAAGCAAGTGAATCTGATAGCTGCAACCGAGGAAGCAACTTGGATGACTCCCATCCGAGACTACCTACAAAGCGGCACGCTACCCAACGGGCGTAACGAAGTCAAGAAAATCTTGAGGAAAGCATCCCGCTACACAATACAAGAAGACATCCTCTATCGGCACGGATTCTCTAACCCGTTATTAAGGTGTGTCGCTGGGAGGGAAGCCAAGGAAATCTTATCTAACATCCATCAGGGAAGCTGCGGAGATCACACCGGAGGGCAAACTTTAGCAAAGAAGATACTCCGATATGGTTATTTCTGGCCTACCTTAAGCAAGGACGCCTTAGATTTCGTCAAAAAATGTGACAGATGCCAGAAGTTTGGTAAGATTTCGCGGCTACCAACAACCGAGATTACTCAAATGACCAGCCCTTGGCCCTTCGCAATATGGGGAATCGACTTAAACGGCGAACTGCCAATGGGCCGAGGCGGGGCCAAATATGCTATAGTGGCAGTCGACTATTTCACCAAATGGGTGGAAGCGGAACCTCTGAATAAAGTATCTTCAGCAAAAGTTATTAACTTCTTGATCAAAAATGTCCTGTGCAGGTACGGAGTCCCACTCAAAATCATATCAGACAATGGACTTCAGTTTGACAGCGAGGAATTCGCCAACTGGTGCCGAGAGCATGGAATTCATAAAAGCTTCTCATCCGTAGCATATCCCCAGGCAAACGGACAAGTCGAAGCCGTCAACAAAATTCTGAAAACTATAATAAAAAAGAAACTCGAAAAGTCAAAGGGCGCTTGGGTGGATGAACTCCCTACGGCACTATGGGCCTATCGCACATCTTTCAGAACATCAACAGGGCATACTCCTTTCTCTTTGGCATACGGATCAGAGGCTATGCTCCCAGTTGAAACCATTGTGCCTTCCCACCGTAGGATCCACTATAACCCAGAAGAGAACGAAGAACTCCTTCACATGTCTTTGGATCTAGTGGAGGAGAGAAGAAATGATGCAATCCTTAAAGCAGCGGCCCACAAGCAAAAAGTGGCAGCACAATACAACTCCAAAGTCAAGCATCGTACCTTACAAGAAGGGGACCTTGAATCTTCCCCCGCCCCAGAGCACTAGATCCAATCTGGGATGGACCATATGTAATTCATAAAGATCTCCACAATGGAGCTTATATTTTGTCAACAGTGGACGGAGAGGTGTTCCAGAGGGCATGGAACATCCAACACCTCCGTCGATACTTTTCTTAACTTGTACTGCCCATATGAAGTGAATTAACAAAGAGAATCAGTGGACATAGGCCTTTTCGTGCCGAACCACTCTAAAAAACCTTGTCTCTTTTTTAACTTGTTCCTTTATATCTTGGCTGCTTGTTAACTTTATCCTTTTCTGTTGAACAAAATCCTATGCAAGGCACTCCACAGCGCAACTTCACCTGGACAAGACCTAACAGGTACTACGCGAATCTATGCCCTCGCCAATGAGACACTTTTGCTCCAGCATCCCTCTGCTGCGGGTTAACTCATTGCTCGCGACGGCCCTTAAAGCCAACTGTAATGAGCCAATTATAAGCCACCGAGAAGGCCGACTATAGCCGAGGCAGCTCATTACGGCGTTTGGCTCGCCGGCAACTGTGAACCGACTATAAGCCCCAACATAAGGTGTGGCCAGCCAGGGGCAGTTCACGGTTGACGATCGGCACCCACGCTAGCCGGCCATAGTAAATCGAATAATACCCACGATTACGGGCCATAATGGCCCGGGTAGTTACTATGTGCGATCTCGGCTCCGATGTGTCTTAAGTGCGGCTGTGGTAAAAAAGAATTAACTCCCCGCGGAGGCGTAAGATGGGTGACAAATGTCTCCAAGACCCACAGCTAGGGAAAGTGACTACAAAGCTCGTTTGCCACGAACTTAAGCACATCGAAGGCCTTCCATGATTGGAAGTTTTACTTTTTCACATATTTCAATTTTACTTAAAAAGCTTTCCTCCTATCCTCTATAACAATCCCTAAAGAACATGATACAGAATAGGAGATACTCGCCAATGGGTGTAGGGACTCACAATTGGATGGCAGGGCATTCAACTGCATTCCATGCCCGGTCATACAAGATATTCAAAACTGCCATCTACAATTAGAACGTGAAAGGCGGTATTTTCTTCTTTTTTGTACAAATACATGACTATAATTTGTTCACACCTCACGCTAACATTGCAAGTCATGAAATTATGTTTCAAAAACAAGAACCTGACACCGAACACAATTTAATTACAAGAATATGCATAGCTATATTTCTTATGCAACATGTCAAAATAGCAAAAACATTCAAAAGACGAAAAAATCAGCTTAAGTTAAAAAATTACACACCAAGAATAGAGCTATTTATTACAAGTAGCAAGAATTACAACCTAAAAGTTACTCTACTATTTTAAGACTAACATATACAGCCATGTCAAGTCCACAAAAAGATTTTTTCTAGGTCTAATCAGGGAGCCGGCTGCGTCGGAGTCTTGTCCTTGTCCTGTTGCCCACCTATCCGGTCAAAAAAAGAAATCATCAGTGATAAGCAACAGAGTTAACAAAAGAAGAAGCTAATGAAGAAGTGGTTACCAGCAATTTTCCCTTGATCGTCTTGGTCGTCATCCCCTACTTCCACACCTGCCTCCTCGACCGCGAACAACCGCATCCCCTCCTTCACCGCCGTCTTCTCCTCCTTGGTAAACTGAGCGGTGACCACATCCATCCTAAAGGCCGCTCCACCCTCCTTATCCGCCTCAGCCTTGGCCTCCTCTAGAGCCCTGAGGTAAATCCTAGCCATAACTCGGGGGTAGTCGTCCATCCAAGATAAGCCGCCCTGCTTCCAAGTGCGAAAATACATGTCCTGCAACATATCACCCATCATCCCCTCATTTTCCTCAAACTCCCTCATACGAGCCTCAGAAACCGATAGCCTTGCAATGGCAGCATCCCTTTCCAGTCGGTATCGCGAGCAGTCAGCCTGAAGGGACCTTCTCATCACCTCCATCTCCTCCGTTAGCCTGACCTGAGTAAGCTCTGCGGCTTCAAGCTTCCCCGACAGCTCCTCTACCTGCTCAAGATCCGCCTTTCGAACCTCGTCCACTGTCGAGATGGCCATATTTATCTGCTCCTTGCAAGCAGCCTCCATCTTCCGTAGTTCCGCCTTACTAGCCTCCTCCATAGTCTTCCTCAACCGCCCGGAGGCAGCCTCATGCTGAGAAATCTGAATGGACTGATCAGCAAGCTGTTTGGCCTGATCTGAAACCATCAATCGTAGTCTGATGTTGGCACTCCCAATCTCCTCTCCAGCCTTAACCAGTCGGGCATGATGCCCATCAGCTTCCTAGTCTCCTCCGCCACCCGATCAATATTAGCCTTGGCCTCGTCTCCCATGGTAACTATCCGAGTGGTAAGTAAATCGAGATCTAAGGACTTAGCCTCATCAAGCACCCGTACCATGGGATTGCGGGGAAGAAGGTGCTCACCGGTGACCTCGTCAAAGGTAATATCATGGGAACTTGGATCCAGATCAGGATGACCCGCAAATGGATTTCGAGCTAAGTCAGGACGATCAATCTGAGTAACGGTAGGATTTTCAGACGGGTGCGGAGAGAGTGCGAATTCAGTATCCTCCTCCTTGATATCATGAAGGGGCTGAGCTGGGGGCTGAGGACCAAGTGAAGGTTCGGATAAGGGATGACTCCTCTTTCTCTTTTGAATACCCTCTTCAATAACCCCGAGAAGAGGACGGTAGCCGACTACATCCCCGTAACGATGGGCCGAAGGCTTCGGCTTGGCGGAAGCTTTAGAGAGCTTGTATTGTTCCCGCCTGTGCCGAAGATCCGAGGCCTTGGCCGTTTTACCTGCTCCTGATATGAAGAACAAGTGTCACAAGCTTACACTGATCCATGATTCAAGAAACACGGTAAATTAAAAGTTAAAAGAAGAAAGGAAACACATATGTTATACAAACCCTGGGGAGGAGTAGGATACTGCAATGAGTCCTGGAATTCATTCCAGGACGGGAGCGAATCATAAAATATTTCTAAGTCCCTTTCATAAATGGAGCCTGCAGGAGTCAAAAGTTCACCTTGAGTCGTCAGAGCCACCTTGGCTGGAATAGTCTGAGAAGATTCACTTGTACCGGTCCCGACCTTGTCGGCTTTCCCGGATTTCTCTACCAAAGCCGTTTCTTCGTCTAGCCCTTCGAAAGCTTGGTGGAATGCATCATCCGTCCACTCCTGAATCTCGCCCGCTTGCCCAGGAAGCAAGGCCCCGATACCATCGCCACCGTCACCACCTTCCCGGTCATCTCCACTCTTACCTCTCTCCTCCTCTACGTCTTCCTCCCCCTGGGTAAATGGACAATTGCTGGGGGAAGGACCGTCCGACTTCTTAAGTTTCTTGCCTCCGACAGCTGGAGGTTTTGTTAAAGGTTTCCTCTTGCCACTCTCTACTGTGACACCTCCCTTAGCTTGAGCAGCCGCCCTCTACTCCGTCGTTTCCCTCTGCTTGACCACTGACTGCTATGGAAGGATCAAGTTATACTCCAGAAAGGTCGCATTCCTGATCAGGTAGGCAGCTGATCTATCACTACAACAAAATGTATCATCTATAGCACTGTTCTAAAGCGTTTCTACTTTGTATGCTATTAAACGCATACGAAATAAATAAATGTATAATTTTCAACGCTATGCACGGTAAAAGGCGGGAACAAATTATTTAGGTGGTGGCCTCGCGTTTTTTTCGTTTCCCTCTTCCTCTTTTCACTTCGTCTCCTCAAAACAAAAAACGAGCAGCCGCAAAACAAAAAAACCTAGCTTCTCTTAAAAAATGCTAAATCACACTGCTTTATCTCCTTATTTTATAACCCTAAATCACATCATCTCCCTAATTCAAGAATAATAGATCCAATGACTCTTCAATTTGAATCGCTCAACAGAGGTACTGCGATTTTGTGCCACATTTTAAATTTTAAGCATCTATTTTGTCATCATTGATTGTATTACTTCGTTTTCTAGTAGATAATGATTTATCTATATCCTTATGGATATAAAAAATTAAATTTTTGTTCATATTTGGACCCGACTATGGTTATTTATCAAAGTTGAATTTTAGGTGAAAGCAGTATATTCATTGTAGGTGAAAGCAGTATATTTGCAGGTAAATCAAACAAACCTCGGTGATAACTTTATTTTAATATATAAGTTCATAATGTCAGTAAAGTGCAATTTTAGGAATTTTAAGTTTCTTTTCTAGAAAAAACCACGTTATACCTGAAGAACTAGATATAAAAATAAGAAGTTAGGTAAGAAGGGCTTTAAATTGATACCTTTGAGTTTGCTTGACAGAGATTAGAATAAATATGGGGTTTGACTGCTAATTTTGGTTATTATTCTAGGGAGGTACTGAAAGAATAAGAAAGTCATATTGGCCATGTTACATGCAAAATAATATGGAAAGATACATGACATGGAGTTAGAAATCTTTTTTTGGATGTGTGTGTACAAACACACACATATACAAGTTACATATCATATATCATTAATGAAACGTTTTATTTTTCAATGTAAAAAGTGTTAATGTGAATAATTATTGAAATATTCACATGCATATGGAGTTTTCTAACTATTAAGATTATATCTTTAAAAGATAGAGCTTTATATCAAATCTTTGTTAGTATTTAATGAAGTATTCAATATGCTTTCTCAGGTCACACCTAAAAATAAATAGGATTTGTTGATTTTCTAGTATATATATTTTAGCATTTTTGTTTTTCCTAAATTATGATAGGTCAATAGATTGGGAGATGGGGCATTTAAGACTCTTGCTAAAGTTAAGGCAAAATCTACTACCTACTTATGCTAAAAGCCAAGCTGTGACAACCAAGAGTGCACTGAAAGCTCAGATTAATGGAGATGGTAACTTTATAGATGGTAAGTTCAAATTTTGAAAAACATATGAGTTTTGTTATGTACTTGATAAATATTTTTTAATATAGCTATTTTTTTTATTCCTTACTAGTCAAAATGTGGAAGGTTATTCTGTTCATATCAAAAATCTTGATTTGCCTATAACTGCTGCACAAGTCTACAAGGAACTAGAGAAAATTAGGACCATGTGATATGATCCTTACGGTAAAAAGCAATTGCAAACATTATATTAATGATTTAGTCTATGATATTGCACTGGTTTTGAATAACAGTTGGTCGTTATAGCTGTAAGTTGATAAATTCACGAGTTTTCATAATTCATCTCGACTTGCCTTTCATATTTTCGCACAATACTCGTTATTCTGGAGAGTATCGTGTATCATATTTTCGCATAAGCAAAACTGTAATTAGGACAGAATATCACGTATTAATTAGCATGAAAGTTTTAGGCTTTTCATTGTTATTAATAGATTCAAATACAAAGCCAGATGCATTAAAAATCTTGTTTATCAGATGACGTGAAATGTTTGCAATCTTGCATATGAAAGGCTCCAATCTAATCATTTATTTACATTTATGTAGGCAATTTTAGTTTTGTATTCCGCTAGACACACTTCTGGAATAGTTGTTAGTATTGGTTTTCATGTCACGCCATTGTCTAAAGTGAGTTAATCAATATGATTTAGTACAAAATTCCTAAATTATGTATGCATCCATCATTATTTGTTGTTGTTTAATCATAATCATATCAAAATCCACTGTCAAATATTGCTTAAGTATGCTTAGTCATGTGCCCAATCATTATTTATTTCCTCTATTTTCTCCGAGGCATGTTATATCTTGAGCAAGGCCAATTGGTAGTCAAACAAATTTAATCCAATGTATTTGCACTGACACGGTATTTAGTTGGGGTAAGCTTACCCTTAAAACGTTAATAAATTACCATGTATGTGATAATTGTTAGTAGAAAAGGCTTAAGGTGGTTTTCTACTTAGAAAAGTGTTTTGGGTCCGACCAAAAGTACAAGGGTTGTAAATGGTAGTTGACCAGCTTATTGGAGAAAAAGGCTATCTTGTTAGCTAATAGAGTTAGCAGAGCCTTTAATCAGTATAAAATATGAATAATACCACTTTACCGATGATTTGTGGTGTTAAATAATTATGTGGTGTTAAATAATTATAGTGCATTCGACAAAATTGATAGATCTATAATGGATAATTTTCAATTCAATCTCTCACAGTTATCAGTATTGGCGGTTACAGAATCGATGTTGACTGTTAATGTTTTGAACCAATGGTACATTGGGTTTCCTTTTAAAGTTAAGGTAACTTAGGTTGCATACATGGGTGTAATGCATGATGTGAGCCATAGCCTTCTTAAATGAGAGTAATCAACTTAGGGAAACAAAAGAAAATGGGCAATAGAAATGCCTATAGTTAAGACGTTGAAATATCTAATCATCACCCTAAACTATTCATGATAACAAAAGTAAAAAAGAACTTCAACATCTTATTATTTTTATGTCTGTCCGTATCAAATAGGTAATCCGTTATTCCTTTCTATATATAAATATGCAATAAATAAAATTTAGTTTACGATATCTTAATATTTTGATATAGAATGTAAAGATTATGTGTATTGAAACCATTGCATATTGTTCATGCATATACATGTCTGCCTTAATTCACATGCTTGGATTTTCAAGGTAATATTGATAGTTAAAATTATATTATATATTATACACACATATTTAAATAAATTTTATTCGGATGTTGGAGTACCTGTGAGATACTAACGTTGGTCATTGGATTCTTCTTGCTTTCAATTAAACTATACTTATGTTTATTAGTAAATATTTCTAATTGGTGAACCCGTACTTTTTGACTGATTAAAGAAAAAAATGTTGGTACTATCCTTGCTGTCGATTATACCAAGCTCATGTGTTATGTGATGCATGCTCAGCTTTAAAATGCAACTAATGGCATCTGTTTTCAGTCTATAGTGTTCGATGATAGCCAGTATTTTAAGTGTTTTTAGGTACAGTCATTGATTAATCTACATAGGATATAAATCAAGTTGGTTTATATGTATTTGGAGACTGTACTAAGTACTTTTTTTGTGAATAACCAAAGGGAAACAAATCTACTAAACCTTGTATGCAGCATGTCGAGTCTTTGTGATTAGTTGGCTGGATTATGATCTTCCAAATTCTAATGCATGGGATTTATTTTATTCAAATCTTTTACTATCATTACTTTCATATATGAATTTATGTTATAACCTAGAGTGCATATTTATTCATACCAGTTTATTCCTATACCATAAGTAGAACGTTACCAAGGGCAGGCAATCAAAGCACTTGAAGAACTTATCGACGATTTAGAAGAGTTAACTCACACTACAAGAAAAGTTGTCAATTATAGCACTAAAATATCGTTAAATATAGTGTTTCAATGCTATATGCTATTTTTAATCATTTTCTAAAAAAGAACAAAATAAGTAAACGCTATTTTTAATCTACTACTTATATAGTCATGTTCATGTTAAAATGAAGATTTTACATGATACACTTAGTATTACTAGTAATATTTTATGGTTCTTGTAGCATAATATATTGTTAACTTTCTTACTTACTGTTATTGATTCATTATATTGATAAACTGTTTGTGTTTAATATACAAGTATAGTCTAAACTTTTGTTTTGTTTGAATTGTATCATACAGCAATATTATCTGAATGATAACGCTTAGTCATTTATTTAGTGAATGAAATAAATAAAGTTGTTACTGTCATGTAGGAGCAATGTTAATAAAATGTATAGTTGTATATTTGGTTAGATGACATTGCTTTTATCAAACTGAGTGGAAATATACAGTTGCATATTTGGTTAAATGTAATTATCTGGGTTAAAATGTAATTATTTGGTTAGATGACATTGCTTTTATCAAAATGAGTGAATGTAAACGAATTCAAAGCTTTTTCCAGCAGGAAGCGAATTGAGCAACGCTGGAAATCCATACCCATTTCCAGATTTGTTTAGCCCCCATATTGGACCATATAGTTTAGATATGGCAATGTCCAAATTCTTCACTGTTTTCATTGACTTGTTAGTAACTGTAACTGAATATCGATAGTATGTCTTCCCTTTCGAAGTCCATGATGGTGTTGTGGTTTGCTGGACTGTGAAGGGCGATGATGATTTGGTAACTGCATATCATTTGCACATTTGATGTGCAAGTAATTTAGATAATTAAAAATATCAAAGTTCTGTAGTTTTGACTAATATTATATAAAAAATACCTGGTGCAGGAGTTGGCTTGACCTGAGGAGCCAAGTTTGGAGATTCAATGATGGGTTGATCGGGCAAAGGAACAACCCCAGAAAGCAACTGACTGAAAGAGCTCCGCCCTCTGTTAAGTCGGGCCAGAACACCCAAAAGAGGGGCATTATTATGTAGCAGGTTCAGTTTGTTGGTAATTATCTCTTTCATCAGCAAAGTTATCGTAGGCATCGGGTCCACCAACAATGGCTCCATCTAATAGGTTGGGGTCACTAGCCTTTCGACTGAACCACGTTGCATAACCTACTCTGCATGTTACGAACAAAGGATTCACTTTAATGGACACGATTGATGAGCAACGGTGGTGCACTTGTTGGGGCCAAGGTTGACCCGTACCCTACCATGTAGCTTGTTTCTCTTGGGTTGTCCCTTAAAATATAGTCCACCTATTTAACAGTATACAAATTAGATCTTTGGTTAAATGATCCATAACACTAAACATGCAGTTATCAAATAATGAAGATAGGCAATTTGCCTGAGATTTGGCAGCATCAAGAAGCTCAGAAGGAGTAGCTATGCCAAAATCACAGCGAGTATTTTTTCCAGCAGACTGAAGGTAATCAGAGTAGACGGTGAGAAGGAATGAAGCACTTGTAGCGAACCGATGGTTGTTCCATTTCTGCTTATAGATCAAGCCGCCAGGGGTCTTTTGGACATTTCTGTTACCCTTTCCAATGCATGAACACATGAAGTTTTCTGCCTTTGCCTAGTATCTTCAAATACAAGAGAATGTTGGGATGCTTTGCCTTGTAGAAGAAACTGGGTGTAGAAGGGAAAACATTAGAGGTAAACAACATAACTTGTTTATTTCAAATTTTTGTTCGTAAGACTAAAGCTGCATACCTTATCCTACCTCTTCCCTAAAAGAAAAGAAGTAAAGAAAGACATAAGGTAATTATACAAACAAGAAACACAAATAAATTGGAAGAATGCAATATATCATTATACATTTTTTGTTTAGGTTACATTAAAAATGAGCTTGCTAATGGATTGCCTTTCAAAGTAAAAGTGAAAGCATTGCATAATTCTCTATAAGGGAAAGATAAAAGGACTCACTTGTAGATTTAGTACTTGCATCTCTTCTTAGAGGAGTTGTCATGGCACTAACACGCCCATCCAGCTAACCAAAAAGAATGTTTGTGGAAAATGCTACAGCCATAACACTTAGGCTACTGCTATATTGTTTACTTGCTTAACCTTTTATTCTCAAACCAAATCACATTGCTGCATAAGAACCTAGAAGCAAGGTATTAAAACCCAAGTGAGGATATCAATAACCATTGCTGCATATATACCCATAGCTATAAACATAGATGAAATTTCCTTATTTTTCTTATGTTTATGTGTATGTGCTAGGAGCATAATATTTAAGTAGAATTGTATTAAGAAAGGCATCAATCACATTATATTTGAGTTTAGAGATTAATGAATGTTAATCCTCGAAATCGTTAGACAGTTAGCTTTTGGTG
The DNA here is from genome assembly GCA_030737815.1 of Allium fistulosum. Classification (NCBI taxonomy): domain Eukaryota; kingdom Viridiplantae; phylum Streptophyta; class Magnoliopsida; order Asparagales; family Amaryllidaceae; genus Allium; species Allium fistulosum. The sequence continues at coordinate 766,867,475 of CM060903.1, read as the reverse complement.
CATATATTATAATCTAACGGTATTTTCCCTTAGAGTGTCTTTTTCTTAGTTTTTCATTTAGGTTTGGAACAAGAAAAAGAATAACTGGTTATTCTATTATTCTGTCTTATATCAAGCAAACCATGATATTTCTACATTATTTTTTATGTCCTAATTGCTTATTTGATTATTGCAGATGTTAGAAGAAAATATCAAAAGCAAAGCAAGATGAACTCAATTGTTTGACTGGCCATAGCTATAAGTAAGTTGTTGATACAAATATATATGAAATATATGTATGGACATTAGAAAAGTAGCTCGAACGATATGTATGAAATACTATGTATGGATATGGGAAAAATTGTTCGAATGATATGTATGAACTACTGTATGAACATGCCAAAAGTTCTTTGAATGATATGTATGAAATATTGTGCTTTAATTCATATATTTTTTGTCAGTGAAAATCTTTTATGCTTATACGCAAAGAAAAAATGGGTAAATTGATATTATATATGGGACAAATTGAAACAGCAATAGATAAAATCTATAAATTAATATTACATTTAATAGCGTTTAAAAAACGCTATAACCATAGGAATATGAATAACAAACGCTATAATATAACTAAAAAACGCTATAGTAATATGCAAAAAAACGCTATAGAAATATGTAAACCAGTGCTAAAAAATGCATACCAAACGCTATAAAATATGTAAGGAAAACGCTATAGAAATGTGCAGTTTAAACGCTATAGGAAGTAACATGAGATAATATTTTCTATAGCGTTTTTGCTTAATAGCACTGAGAAAACGCTATAGAAAATTTATTTTGCATAGCGTTTTCATTCATGCTATTTAAGGTTTATGGTCTACCATAGCATGTCGTTCCAGAGCGTTCTCTGAAACGCTATGGTAAACTATAATAGCGTTTTTCAAACGCTATAGAAGCCCCAGTTTGTTGTAGTGTATCTCTCCCAGGAACAGCTTCTATCTCAGCCGCCGTCTGAACCAGGCGATCAGTCTCCACAACCGCAAAGCCACCTGTCGCTAGCAAAAATGGAAACGTATGAGAAGAAGCATCGCAACCAGAATGGAAGTTATAAATAAAGCATCGACTTACATCCAGAGGTAAAACGCCGAATCGAAACAGAGTCGTCCCTGACGAAGAACCACTCCTTCTTGAACATGCTGTACTTAGAATACAGATCCAAGACCGGCTTAAAGGTTACAGCTGACTCCAAGCTGATGTATGGGGACCCCTTCTTATAGCCTCTCAGATTATATAAGTACCGGATCTCCCGGTTGGAAGGAGCACGCCCATACTTCCTCTGGAAGATGACGAAGAGGCTCACCAATATAGTATAGGAGTTAGGTTGAAGCTGGAATGGGGCCACCTTTAGATATGTAAGGAAGCTGGCTACCCAAGCATTAAGAGGCGGGATGGCACCACACATGCAGTGGTATCTGCTGTAGGCAAAGTACCCTTCGGGAGGGTCGTATGGCATAACTTCTCTCCCTGGCAACCGCATGCGCGCCCTATCAATTCTGAAAGAACGAGAGATGACATCGAGCTGCTCCTCCTTGAGGGAGCTGGGAAAGCAATCGGCCAGGGAGTTCAGAAGCTCCTAAGGACCGTACCCGTCCACTAGCGATCTCGGGGCAGGTCCGTGACATTCTGGTCCTAAATGAGCAGGGGGCACTGCAGAAGATTCTCCTTCGTCCTTGGATTTCTTTTTATCTGATCGAGTTTCTGCTTTTCGAGACATTTATCTGCAACACAAAAGCACGTTGTTAAAACAAAGGATGTAGAAGTATAAAACAAACACGTAAAGTTTTCAAGTTCATCCGGTACTAAGTTCATTCGGCACTCATAGAGTACACAAGTTCATTCGGTGCTCATAACACTGAAGCTCGTTCGGTAGTACGACATAAAAATTCATTCGGCGGCAAAAAGATCTCACCTGGTTTGAATAACACTTTGGTTCGGCAAGAATAACACTTCGGTTGGGCAAAGATAACACTTTGGTTCGGCAAGACAACACTTTGGTTCGGCTAATACCTTGGTTCGGCAAGAACAACACTTCGGTTCGGCAAAGACAACACTTTGGTTCGGCTAATACCTTGGTTCGGCAAGAACAACACTTCGGTTCGGCAGAGACAACACTTTGGTTCGGCTAATACCTTGGTTCGGCAAATAACAAAGGAGTGGTTCGGTTGATAAAGAAAAAAACAATGGCATAAGCCCCATACTTAGAGGCAAGCACGAAGTGACCGGACCAGACGGCTCCTTCCGGACCGAATGGGACTGTCCAAGTAACAAAGCGTGGCATACGCTGGCATATGCCCCACTTTGGGGGGCAAGTGTTGGACGAATTCTCATCACCAAACTAAAGCCACTACCAACCCTTCCTCTTTCTCCAAAGTACCTCACCAAACCAGCCCATTCGGCGTCTACCCCTCCTCTCCACCGAATGGAGCTCCCCACCGAACAAAGTCCCACCGAATGAAGCTCCCTACCGGATCAACTCGACTCCACACTACCGGACCATGATACCACCGGATCAACTCGACTCCCCACTACCGGACCATGATACCACCGGATCAACTCGACTCCACACTACCGGACCATGATACCACCGAATCAACTCGACTCCCCACTACCAGACAATGCTCCTTCCGGACCAACAATACCAGGCCAGATCGCGTCAGCCCAGGCCCACCAACAGTTGTATACATCCAAGACCCCTACCCCCAGCCTCACTCTATAAATAGAGGGGCAGGGGTACAACAATGGGGGACAAGTTTTGAGAGCTCAAGCACGGAGAGAACTTTCAAACAACTTTCTTTTACTTGTATCGAAGCTTGTACTTGTAATCTAAACAAGAGAAGAGAAATAACATATAAAGTGGACGTAGGCACATTCTGGCCGAACCACTATAAATCTGCGTGTCTTTTTACAGTTTAGCCCCTGCTTTTCCTATATTTGCATAAATCCCCAAAATCACTAAGAACAACATAAGGTCTACTAAATCATACGACTTTGAGGTGTTTGTCCATTTTTTGTGCAAACAGTAACTTAAGAGATGTTTGGGATTACCATCTCCTAAGGATCCGTTAAACTATCTACTATGTAGTACAATACGCTATTATAATATATCTATAGTAAAGTAAAAGTATTAAAATAGCGTTAAGGCGTTACCCATATCCCCCTTAACACATTTTATATATTCCCATAGTCTATATAGTACTGTAAGCTCCTCCGTAAACTGGAGGTTTACGCAAAGGGCACCCCATAGGTATGATACAAAACAAACTCGTAGAAGGCGCTTTAGGGCATGTGAACATGGCACTCGAGGCAATGTCAGGGTAGATATACCAATTGCGGATCCGGACTGGTGGTAACGCATAGCAGCTACTACCGCACACCTCGGACACACTCCCATAATCAGAATCAAGGGTGGCCACCAAATCAATCACAAAGTAATAGAATGGTATCGAAGAAATGTGTAACATCTCGCCCTTTTGTACGTTTTAAGCAGACACACGTGCCGACTCAAACCACACAGAAGGGCGGATTGTTATGGGGTAAAAAAGAAAAAAATAGAGAGAGAGAAAAAAACAAAATAGAATCTCGCAGCGGAATGACAAAATATAATAATCAAATAACAGTTCATGAAGCTGTATACAAAACATTTGATTATACTTATACAATAAAAAATCAGAGTTTCACATATCAGAGATAAACAAATAATGCAGCGGAACAGTATGAATGCAGTGGAATAAATATAGTAAATAATAGTAGTACAAATCTTTGTCTTCGTCCCCCAGAAATAAGGTCTTCAAATCCTGAAATGCTCAGGCTGACCCGAGCGAATTGAAAAGACAAAACACTCGAGTCAGAACTAAAAGATCTTATGTGAGTTAAGTCAATGGTAAATAACTATGAGTGGAATGGCGTCAGAGATGTTTACGGGGTTTGACATCTCCTATCCAGTGTCTAACGTGAGTGTAGTAACTTAGGAGATGTTCGGGATTCACATCTCCTAAGGATCCGTTAAACTATTTACTATGTAGTACAATACGCTATTATAATATGTCTACAGTAAGATAAACTATTAAAATAGCGTTAAGGCGTTACCCATTTCCCCCTTAACACATTTTTATATATTCCCACAGTCAATACAGTACTGTAATCCCGTCCGTACTGGATGTCGTCAGAGGGCACTCCATAGGTATGGTACAAAACAAAGTCATAGTGGTCTCGATAGGGTAGGTGACACGGCACAAATAGGCAATGCCAGGGTAGATATACCAATTACACTTCCAGACTGGTGGTAATGCATAGCAGCTACTACCGCCCATCTCGGAACACACTCGCAAATCAAAAATCAAGGGTGGCCACCAAATCAATCACAAAGTCGGAATATAGTATCGAAGGAATGTGCCTGATCGGAGGAATGACCTCACTTGGCCCGTCAATTGCTCCTGTTTTAGGCACCTTAAGCTAACTCATGGGAGTCAGGTCCACGTACATACCTCATATAGGATCGTCGCCAACCATCCCACTTCATTCTGGAATCTCCACCGCGTACACAGTTGTCAAAGTGGTTTTCGGTATTGGCAGAGAGTATGACAATATCTGATCCCGGTCTCTTTAACAACCAATCGCTTATTACACACCGAAAGGTTCTTTTACATTTCCAAAATCATTTCGTAATTGATATCAAAATATCATATTCAATTCAAATCATATCATTTTCGAAATCATTACTTACTTTCGAAATCATATTCACCTTTGAAATCATATCACATTTGAAATCATATTTCGAAATTATATTTCCTTTCAAAAGTCATATTTCCAAAATAGGCTAAACTCTCATTTCAAAATATCATATTAAACCAAATATGTTATTTAATTCCCAACTTAGGTTATAACATCATTAACCATATTCACTAAAAAATCGAGAATTTGAATATAAACCCATCTGTTTTACTTAGTATGAAATTTAGAAGAAAATAGTTTTAAATAGTTATAAATAGTTATAAATAGCTAATATAGATTTAAAATAGATTAAATATAATTAAAATAGGTTAAATAGCTTTAAAATAGATTAATTAGATTTAAAATAAGTTAAAATAGGTTAATTAGTTTAAATAAATTAAATGGTTTAAAATTGGTTAAAATGATTTAATATAATTAATACAAGTTAAAATAGTTTAATACTTTGAAATCTTAATAATTAGAAATTTTGAAATAATATATTTTTAAAACAGATTATATTAAAACATGAATTTGGAATTTATATCAAATTAAACTATTCATTTCATTTCAATGCATTTGGACCATTTTCAATTTCCAAGTCAACAAACCAAATTCCAAACCTTTCAATTTAACATTTCAATAAACTATTGAATTTCATATCATTTCAATCCATGTTCAAATATCAATTCAGATTACTCCAATTTCAAAGTTATTTCCAAACAACTTCAATAACTTAATTTCGATAGAATTTCATTTATATTTAAAAGTTTAACTTTAAACTTCCAATTTAATTTCTTAAAGCAATTCCTTTTTAAACAAATTCACATTTCAACCCAAAACTTGATTTTCCAATAATACTTCAATTTATATACATCAAATTTTTTTCAAGATATTATTTTTATTAATTCAAAAATTTAGAAGTTCAAAATCATTAAATTTAACCAATCCGGTGTCTGTATATAATTTTCTACCCTAGGGTCAAGTGATACGGATATTTATCATTTCAATTCACAATTTAAAATGTTATGGTTATATATCATTTCAAACCGCAATCCCAAATTAATAATAAAATCCATAAAATCGCTCGAGTCTACCATTTCAGCCCATAACGATTTTTCCCTAATCTATAGATCGTTCGGGTATGTATCATTTTAACCCATAGTGAACTTGCAGTTTATAACGATATAAAATAGAACATCCAATATCAACAATCAAACATCCATTACAATCATCATCCAAATCAGTCAATAAACATCAATATAGAACTGATAATCAATAACGGGTATCCAACTGGCAATTTATATTCAATAATAAATTAAATAACGATTTAATTCAAATAAATTCAAATTAACGGAGAGGATGATTTAAAATATACCAACCAGTCATAAATAAATTTCTAATCACATCATAAATTTAATTTAACAAACATAAGAAATTTTAGAAGTTGTGAGTGGGTTAAAACACTCACCTTTGAATTTAAATCCAATTTAAGCCCAAAATTTAAATGGCCTTAGAATTCGTCCAAACCACCGTCAAAATATCCGGAATTTCGATACGATCCCAGTGGATTAAACCGCGCGTGAAACGGACCTTGTACGTAAAAGTTATGACAGTTAGAACATATACGATAAAAAAAATTCAAATTAAAACAAAAATAAAATAAGTTTACTCGTACATCCACGTCACTAGAGCTACAGCTTCGTTCGAACCCAAAGTTTCACGACCCAGCTCGATCAATTCATCTGCGCTGCCGCCTATCGACCACCACCGCTATCACCTAGGCCAGCCGTGGCCATGCCCAGAGAAGTCGCCGACCCCTGCTACTCCCCCACGACCTCGCGAAGGCTGTGCGGCCTCCAATGTAACCGTGATAAGCTCCGGCCACCACTAGAGTCAAAAACCTAATCGAATTGCGCAGCACAATCCACCCATCAAACAACCAAACGAACTGCTCTGATGCATTTCACTCGTCAATCTCTTCAACACGGTGCCGATGATTCGACGATCAGACCAAGTTGATCGCGACTTGATGAACGACCGCAATTTGTTCTTCAATTTCTGGACAAATAGTGGTTCAAATTGGAAAATGAATTACAGATCTAAGATGCGCTTGTTGAGGGCTTCAAATCGATATATAATTCGATATAGTTTGAGGAGTTAGATTTTCAATTTGATTTTTGATTTGGATTTGCAATTGGGAATTTGTTTGATTTGTCTGCCATTGGAATGAGGAGTTGAGAAGGAAATGTACGTACAGACAAATAAGAATGAGAAGTAGCTAGGGTTTATAATGATCTATTTATAGGTAGAGCAGAAAATAGATGAATGGACACGATTGATTCGAAGGTTAAGCGATAAACGACTCGAAAAACCCGTTCTGCCTCCGGAACGAAAATGGGTCATCCCATATATCAAAACAGATGTTTTACATATATTTAAAGTCAATGGAACAGGTTTCAAGTCCTAATTCCATTGTATGAAGAAGTTATGTTAAAATCAGCTTATTTCAAATTGATTTCAATTGATTTCAATTAAATTGATTTCTAGGCGTTTCGAGTCCGTACGATCAAACGACAAGTCCGGTCGCTATGAAACTTGAAATCCTACAATAATTCACGGTTACGGATCCGATGAAACTAGTTTCATCAAAATCCGAGTTAGTGGCCAAAATGGCTATTTTCACATTAATTTAATTAATTAATAATTAAATCAATTAAATCACATTTTTATTTCAAAGTTAATAACTAACAGTTTTCACCATTTTTGATTGTTTAGACATTTAAAATAAAATAAAATAAGTTTACATATCAATTCGGCGTTAATTATTTCAATACTTATAGTGTTTAATTTCAACTGCCATAAATCCTATTAAATATAATTTAATTTCAAATAAATTATTTTGATTAAATTTCAGACTTTATATTCAATCAATTATTACTGAAATAGCATAGTTAATGTTTGTTTTACATTTCATTACATTAATATACTCCAATTTCCATCTTCTATTTGTATTGACCACTATACTTTCAATTTTTATTGGATTTTGTAAATTTCACACATTAATAATAATTTAAAATCCCAATTAATTATTTTATCTTAGTTTCATCCTTTTTATTACATCAATTATCATATTATGAATAGAATTTACATTGGTTACATCTTATTGAATTTACATTCTTCACTTACCAATTAATCTACATTAACTGCAACAATTAAGTGAATTAATTGCAATTGATTCCCAATTAAATTTAATACATTAAATAAATAGGTAACCTATAACACTTGTCACCATTTACCTTAAATCACATTTATAACACCCTTAAGTTTATTATTGCAAACAAATGTTACAACTTACCTATATAGCACTAATTTTATTCAGTTACCATTAACTGTATATTATTTCCTTAACTAGTTTAGTATTTACATTTGTTTTCTTAATTTCATTTTATAACCAAGTTATATCATTTACTTTATTTCAATCAATTGGAATTCCATAGGAATTGTTAAATTTTAACTTACACTACTATTGTTACAATTCATTCTAGTTATTATTTCATTATTAAATTATAATTTTTTTTATTTCTCTCAACTCTAAATTACAAAATCTTATTAAATGAACAATTTAAATTATCGAAATTTTACGGGTCGTTACACTCTCCATCACTCAAGACTTTTCGTCCTCGAAAAGGGAAAAAAGGGAAAAGAAAGAATTTAGAAATCAATATATCTTATTCAAAATATTAAATTTATAAACAAATAAATTTACAAAATTAATTAGTTTAAATAAAATGTATCAATTTATAACAATTAAATCCTTTTATACTCAAATTAATAAAGTTTGGAAAACATTTCTCAAAATTTTCTAAGTCCAAAATTCATGAAAAATTTCGGCAGAGTCTCCTTTGTACGGTGAGGCCTGGGAGAAATAGTAATATCAATAATAATAAAATGTCAAAATTTTCAAAATAATATATCCCAACAGCGGGAAAAACAATATAATATCGCTAGAAAACCGTAATCCGAGAATGTACCTATTTGTCGGGCAAACAACGCTTAATTATGAAACCAAAAGCAGTGGCAATTGCTTCCATAACCTGTATTTCCCTTATATAATCCAAAAAGAGTTAATAATTATATAAAATGAAATATTTAAAGTTGTTTCAACCACTAACAAACAAATCAATATAAACAACAATCTCTTGCAATCACAACATACAATCATCATATGAAATCAATATAATCAACCATCCATCCATAGCAAACAAACAAATGGTTTGTTCGGGTTCAGAAATTTTAACCGCCTAGAATGACAAATAAACTACTAAGTGCACCATTTACTCAACTGTCTTAGATGAACTCAATAGATTGTTCATACATCTTAAACATTTAGAAGTATCCTATCCCAAACAACCCATAAACCAAAACAAACAATAATTTACAATGTACTTGAGTTATTCTTATTAAATTTCTTTCACAACATTTACAGTTTTTATTTTTTCTTTTCATTCATACAAGGATTATTTCTTTAACTTACATTAATCTCTTACAAAATTTTATTCCCATTCATTCATTCAGTGTTTATTTCATTTATTTTCCTTTATTACTTATAAAAATTCATTTCCATTTATTCATATCATGTCAATTTCTTTTATTGCATTACGTTCATTTTATTATTTACTTTAATTATAAATAGTTTCAATATTAACTTAAGTTCAAAATCCTTTACTTACAGTACTCATTTTCTACTTCATTTAATTAGTAGTATTACAATTTTAACTCAAGTTTATAACTATTTTCATATCAAATTTCTTATTTATAAAAGTAAATTTCATTGAACACTTCCATTACATAAGTTTTACTTGTAAAAATTTCCATTACATATTCTTTTAACATTTCCACTTTTATAATTGGTAAGTTATATATATGTCTTTAAGAAAGCAATTGAAAGTTACACAAGCTTATCTTATTTCATTTTAGTAAATACATGTCGAATAGTTACCATTTCTTATATTTTATATTCTATTTATTTATAGGTTATCAGTTTCAAATTTCTCATATGCTTCATTCATAACTTTAGCATTTAATTTCTTATTTTCATTTAGAAATTCCAATTATTGAATAGTTAAATTCCATTTCATTCTCAATAATTAAAACTTCTAATTTATAGAAATATAAGAACTAAATGCCGGGTTCCATTTCAAATCATTTAAAATAATATATACATACATACATATATATATAGTACATATACTCATAACTTTTATATCCAATCATATTTAAACTTTAAAAAAATTATTTGTTTATCAAAATAGATTTGTAGTAAAACTACTACAATGGCCTTCCTACTTGAAACTCGAAAATGAATGTCGATGATGCGTGCACTCATCACCGAAATTATTTTCCAACGACAGAGAGGGGAGTACAGAACTTATTTCTTTCCAAAATTCCATTAAAACAATTCTTTCAAATTATATTGAAATATTTATATCAGAAAATACTTCTAATACTATTATTATTATATCCCAAAATCATTCGAAAGAAATTTTCAAAAACCCCGGAACTTAAGTTCTAAATTTCCAAATTTCATTTATCTTATTTTCAAATCTTATTTTCAACCTATATTTATAAATTTCACTACCTAACAACCAATATATTACAACCAAATATATAATTTATAAATCACTATTTTATATATAAAATATACAATAGGCAAAATTATTTTATTTACCTATATTTCAAAACAATTATTGTGTCGGTCTGTCCTATTAAGTGTTTAGAAATCCCTACCGATGTCATAGCGTCCTATGCACCAACCATAATTTATAAATAAAAATGGGACAAATTAACACAATATAAAAACCCTTTTATAACACTAACAAATACGCTCTCTCATATATATACTCTCAATGACTCATTCTAGGGTATTACTACCCTATTTTTAAAGAGTTAGATCCCACAAAGCTAAGGTTATCGCTAAACCAAAGCTCTGATACCAACTATAACATCCCGCCTTTTTGTACGTTTTAAGCAGACACACGTGCCGACTCAAACCATACAAAAGGGCGGATTGTTATGTGGTAAACAAGAAAAAAAAGTGAAAGAGAAAAAACAAAATAGAATCTCGCAGCGGAATGACAAAATATAATAATCAAATAACAGTTCATGAAGCTGTATACAAAACATTTGATTATACTTATACAATACAAAATCAGAGTTACACATATCAGAGATAAAAAAATAATCCAACGGAACAGTATGAATGCAGTGGAATAAATATAGTAAATAATAGTAGTACAAATCTTCGTCTTCGTCCTCCAGAAATAAGGTCTTCAAATCCTGAAATGCTCAGGCTGACCCGAGCGAATTGAAAAGACAAAACACTCGAGTCAGAACTAAAAGATTTTATGCGAGTTAAGTCAACGGTAAATAACTATGAGTGGAATGGCGTCAGAGATGTTTACGGGTTTGACAACTCTTATCCAGTGTCTAACGTGAGTGCAGTAACTTAAGAGATGTTCGGGATTCACATCTCCTAAGGTTCCGTTAAACTATCTACTATGTAGTACAGTATGCTATTATAATATGTCTACAGTAAGATAAACTTTTAAAATAGCATTAAGGCGTTACCCATTTCCACTTTAACACATTTTTATATATTCTCATAGTCTATACAGTACCGTAATCCCGTCCATACTAGACGTCGTCAGAGGGCACTCTATAGGTATGGTACAAAACAAATTCGTAGTGGTCTCGATAGGGTAGGTGACACGGCACAACTAGGCAATGCCAGGGTAGATAAACCAATTACACTTCTGGACTGGTGGTAACGCATAGCAGCTACTACCGCCCACCTCGGAACACACTCCCAAAATAAAAATCAAGGATGGCCACCAAATCAATCGCAAAGTCGGAATATAGTATCGAAGGAATGTGCCCGATCGGAGGAATGACCTCACTTGGCCCGTCAATTGCTCCTATTTTAGCCACCTTAAGCTAACTCATGGGAGTCAGGTCCACGTACATACCTCATATAGGATCGTCGCCAACCATCCTACTTCATTCTGGAATCTCCACCGCGTTCACAGTTGTCAAAGTGGTTTTCGGTATTGGAAGAGAGTATGACGATATCCAATCCCAGTCTCTTTAACAACCAATCGCTTATTACACACCGGATGGTTCTTTTACATTTCCAAAATCTTTTCGTAATTGATATCAAAATATCATATTCAATTCAAATCATATCATTTTTGAAATCATTACTTACTTTCGAAATCATATTCACCTTTGAAATCATATCACATTTGAAATCATAGTTCGAAATTATATTTCCTTTCAAAAGTCATATTTCCGAAATAGGCTAAACTCCCATTTCAAAATATCATATTAAACCAAATATGTTATTTAATTCCCAACTTAGGTTATAACATAATTAACCATATTCACTAAAAAAATTGAGAATTTGAATATAAACCCATCCATTTTACATAGTTTGGAATTTAGAAGAAAATAGCATTAAATAGTTATAAATAGTTATAAATAGTTCAGATAGATTTAAAATAGATTAAATATAATTTAAATAGATTAAATAGCTATAAAATAGATTAATTAGATTTAAAATAAGTTAAAACAGGTTAATTAGTTTAAATAAATGAAATGGTTTAAAATAGGTTAAAATGATTTAATATAATTAATAAAGGTTAAAATAGTTTAATACTTTGAAATCTTAATAATTAGAAATTTTAAAATAATATATTTTTAAAACAGTTTATATTAAAACATGAATTTGGAATTTATATCAAACTAAACTATTCATTTCATTTCAACGCATTTGGACCATTTTCAATTTCCAAGTGAACAAACCTAATTCCAAACCTTTCAATTTAACATTTCAATAAACTATTGAATTTCATATCGTTTCAATCCATGTTCAAATATCAATTCGAATTACTCCAATTTCAAAATATTTCAAAGTTATTTCCAAATAACTTCAATAACTTAATTTCGATAGAATTTCATTTATACTTAAAAGTTTAACTTTAAACTTCCAATTTAATTTCTTAAAGCAATTCCTTTTTAAACCAATTAACATTTCAACCCAAAACTTGATTTTCCAATAATACTTCAATTTATATACATCAAATTTTTTTCAAGATATTATTTTTATTAGTTCAAAATTTTAGAAGTTCAAAATCATTAAATTTAACCAATCCGGTGTTTGTATATAGTTTTCTACCCTAGGGTCAAGTGATATGGATATTTATCATTTCAATCCGCAATTTAAAATGTTACGGTTATATATCATTTCAAACCGCAATCCCGAATTAATAATAAAATCCCTAAAATCGCTCGAGTCTATCATTTCAACCCATAACGATTTTTCCCTAATCTATAGATCGTTCGGGTATGTATCATTTCAACCCATAGTGAACTTGCAATTTATAACGATATAAAATAGAAGATCCAATATCAACAATCAAACATCCATCACAATCATCATCCAAATCAGTCAATAAACATCAATATAGAACTTATAATTGATAATGGGTATTCAAAGGCAATTTATATTCAATAATAAATTAAATAACGATTTAATTCAAATAAATTCAAATTAACGGAGATGATGATTTAAAATATAGCAAACATTCATAAATAAATTTCTAATCACTTCATAAATTTAATTTAACAAACATAAGAAATTTTAGAAGTTGTGAGTGGGTTAAAACACCCACCTTTAAATTTAAATCGAATTTAAATCCAATTTAAACCCAAAATTTGAACAGCCTCAGAATTCGTCCAAACTAGCGTCAAAATGTTCGGAATTTCGATACGATCCTAACGGAACAAACCGCTCGTGAAATGGACCTCGTACGTAAAAGTTATGACAGTTAGAACATATACGATAAAAAAATTCAAATTAAAACAAAAATGAAATAAGTTTACTCGTACAGCCACGTCATTAGAGCTACAGCTTCGTTCGAACCCAAAGTTTCACGACCTAGCTCGATCAATTCCTCTGCACTGCCGCCTATCGACCACTACCGCTATCACCTAGGCCAGCCGCGTCCATGCCCAGAGAAGCCGCCGACCCGTACTACTCCTCTAGGACCTTGCGAAGGCTGCGCGGCCTCCAATGTAACCGTGATAAGCTCCGTCCGCCACTAGAGTCAAAACTCTAATCAAATTGCGCAGCCCGATCCACCCTTCAAACAACCAATGAACTGCTCCGATGCGTCCCACTCGTCAATCTCTTCAACACGGTGCCGATGATTCGACGATCAGACCAAGTTGATCGCGACTCGATGAACGACCACGATTTGTTCTTCAATTTCTGTACAAATAGTGATTCAAATTGGAAAACGAATTACAGATCTGAGATGCGCTTGTCGAGAGCTTTAAATTGGTATATAATTCGATATAGTTTGAGGAGTTAGATTTTCAATTGGATTTTTGATTTGGATTTGCAATTGGTAATTTGTTTGATTTGTCTGCCATTAGGATGAGGAGTTGAGAAGGAAATGTATGTACAGACAAATAAGAATGAGAAGTAGCTAGGGTTTATAACGATCTATTTATAGGTAGAGCAGAAAATAGATGAATGGACACGATTGATTTGAAGGTTAAGCGATAAACGACCCGAAAAGCCCGTTCTGCCTCCGGAACGAAAATGGGTCATCCCATGTATCAAAACAGATGTTTTACATATATATAAAGTCAAACAGGTTTCAAATCCTAATTCCATTGTATGAAGAAGTTATGTTAAAATCAGATTATTTCAAATTCATTTCAATTGATTTCAATTAAATTGATTTCTAGGCGTTTCGACCCCAACGCAACAAACCATGCATGAATTGGACCTCGTATGCGAAAGTTACATAAGTTAGAACGTTTGAATTAGAAATTCAAATTTAAACAAAGTAAAATAAATAACCAATTACCGTAAGACACGTCACCACTCTCAATCTCCTACCCGAGCCTATAGGCATTCTATAACTGCTCGCATATGAACGGAGCTGCCACAATCCTCTTCGCTACGCCGCGCCTGACACGAACGCGACCACTCCCGGCCTCGCTACGACTCCGCCTGACCCCCTCCACCATCGCCGACTTCGCCGATAACGCCTATCCATGCGAAAATCCCCAACTGTTGCAAGCAGTTTTAAACCCTAATGAATTACTACGCTCGTTCCAGCCGTTAACTTCATGAACAACTTATTCTAATGGACTACGCTCACCGCCCTCTACAACCCAGTGCCCCTGATTCGTCGATCGGATGACGATTATCGAACGCCAATGAACGACCGAAATTAAATCGCTCAATTATGGCCACATAGAAGACCAAATTGGAAAACAGACAGCAAATTTGACTTGCACTCATCGAGAGCTTCAAATTGATATATAAATTGCTAGGGTTTGGAGGAGTTTGGTTTTGGAATTGAATTTGAAATTTTGGGAATTAGGGTTTGTCTGCCATTGAGAAGAAGAAGCCATAGAGAATTGTACGTACAAAATAATGAAAATAAGAAGTAGCTAGGGTTTATAACGGGCTATTTATAGGCAGATCATAAAAATAGAAATGAATGGATCAAATTTGATTTGGAAGTTGAACGATAAACGACCCGAAAAGCCCGTTTCGTTTCCGAAACGAAAATGGGTCATCCCATATATCAAAATAGATGTTTTCAATATTTTTAAACTCAATGGAACAGGTTTCAAGTCCTAATTCCATCGTATGAAGAAGTTATGTTACAATCATCTTATTTCAAATTGATTTCAATTGATTTTAATTGAATTGATTTCTAGGCGTTTCGGGCCCGTACGATCAAACGACAAGTCCGATCACTACGAAACTTAAAATTCTACAATAATTCACTGTTATGGATCTGATGAAACTAGTTTCGTCAAAATCCGAGTCAGTGGCCAAAATGGCTATTTTCACATAAATTAAATAAATTAATAATTAATTAATTAATCTCTTTTTATATCCAAATTAATTAACTAAACGATTTTTTATCATTTTTGATTGCATAGACATTTATAATAAATTAAAATAAGTTTACATATCAATTTAGTGTTAATTATTTCAATAGTTACAGTGTTCAATTTCAACTGCAATTAATCCAATTAATTGCAATTTAATTCCAATAAATTGATTTTTATTTGATTTCAATCTTTATATTAAATCCATCATTACTCTATAAGCATAGTTAACATTTGTTTTACATTACATTACATTAATATACTCCAATTTCCATCTTTTATTTATATCAACTACTATATTTCCATTTTATTGAATTTTTGTCAATTTTACACATTAATTATAATTTAAATTCCCAATTAAATTTTTTTTAATCTTGGTTTCATTCTTTTAATTTCATTAGTTATTGTCATGTAAATATAATTAACATTCCCATACATTTTATTATATTCAAAATTTTGCAGTTATCGTATTAACTTACATTACTATAACATTTATTTACATTTTATTGCAATTGATTAATTAAATTGGTAACAAATAACAATTGTCACCTTTTCACCTTCCAATAACATTTGTAGGTTTATTAATTACGAGCAAATGTTATAACCACCCTCATTGCACAATTTTATTCAATTTCCATTTATTACACAATATCCTATTAATTAATCAATAATTAATTTATTAATTGCTCTTTTAATCCAATTCCCATTAATACATACATTACTATCATTTATTTACAATATATCAATTGTAACCTTTTAATCCTTTCAATCAATTAAAATTTCCATTTAAAGCAGTTACCAACTACCTTAACTAATAGTATTACACTTTTATTCCAGTTATATTCTTATTATTATCACAGATTTTTATTTCTTCCCACTTTAAATCACAATATCTTATTAAATTAACAATTTTTAATTATCGAAAAATACGGGCCGTTACAACGAACTTCCTTGCTAATTCATCGAATGAAGGAATTGACCGCGGTGATAGCTTGGTGAACCACATGGTCGCAGCCCCTTCCAGAAAAATGGGAAAACATCTGCACTTGACTGCATCGGTGGCTCATGCGGAGTCCACGTGCCACTTTTACTTCATGAGATGCTGTCTAGGGTCGGATTTTCCGCATAAGCAGGATTCGTAGGCATATTAAACTTTTATGGATACTTCGCGTGTAGGATGTTGTCAGTGAATGGAGTATAACTCCTGGAGAGTCCCTAATCATCGTTGGTCAAGCTTTGACTCTCTTTCACAAGCTGTCTCACCATAGTTGTTAAGTGCGGTGTCTGGAGAGGCGGTGCCTGGTAGTGGTCATGTTCCACCTCACATGAACGACCCATTCCTTGCCTTCAGGCTACACCACGTTGCCTTAGCCCAATGTTCTTTTGATGTTCCTCCTGAGCAACGGTCCTATCATCATCTCTTAGCTGAGGTTCATTCACATTCACCTGAGCTCCATGCCTTGGTCGATCGTGGTGCCTCTGGAGTTAGCTCCTCCAACAGCATGATGACTACCTCCCAAGTTTAAGGGTTCGACGTCGATCCTCCTGGGGGGGTTCAGTACCGACTCCGTGTTATCTGACAATAATCAACTGCGTAGTTCCCGTTCGAGGTTCCACCTTCATGTGCATCTTTCTTGCGTCATCTGCTCCTATGATAGTCGTTAGATGAAGAGGAGTTCTCTGACCCAGAGTATGGAGAGGGCTCACTCCTTGTCTTTCCACGTTGGTCTTTCAACCGGTTCATCAGGTCAATATTAGCCTGGATTTACTGATTGAGCTGCGCGGCTATCAAGAAGTTCCATCATCAAGAGTTCATAGTTGGCTATGGTGACATAATCAGGAGGATTTAGGGCATCAGCAACCACCGGTTGTACATTCTGGTCAACTTGTTGAATGCTGGTATCTTCATTGCCTTCAACAACATGGAAAGTAGTAGACTTTCCTTTGGCCATAAATAATAGCTTCCTTTTAGATCTTCTTCAAATCTAAGTAGAAACAGAAACTTTTCGATAGAAATCTGGATCTATCTCGTGAATATGGGAATCCACAAGTAGATGATGAGATCTGATCAGACTAAGATTTCTTTCTTAGTGAAAGCACCAAAATATTTACACTAAAATTTGGCACAAACACCCAATAGATTTTATGTAGAGAAATAAAGTGAAGAACTAGAATTAAAATAGAGGAAACAAGCAAAAAATAAGAACATGCAGATTTATAGTGGTTCGCCATTGATTGCCTATGTCCGCTTTGATAAAATTGCTTTATGGATCACTTGTTTTTTTGAGTATAGAGGGTCGGATCAGATTGATCCTTGAATACAATGGAGTATAAGTAATACAGCAGTGTAAGGATCCCTAAAATGAACAATGAACTCTATATTTATAGGGGTAGCCGACCGAATATCTTTTTGAAAATTTTCCAGCAAGACTGACGATGTACACGAGATCATCCAAAAAATTTCACGGCACAATTCCCAATTATAAGGGATCGGCTCCGATCAGTCCCCCTCCATGCTAGCTTCTTATTTCCAAATTATTTGCATAGTTACCTTCATGTTTTTAGAGATATCAAATGATTTCCATTAAGGTGAACTGCTGGTTTGTGTTGTTCATTGCCATAGTGATATGATCTGATCCCTTGCCTAGGGGAAGGGATATGTGTCGATCCCCTGCCTATAGGGAGGCACTAATCCATACTTAGAATATTCCGAAAAGTCTATCTCTTGGCCTCGCTTGATCGTTGCTTAATATTGTTGTCAGTGCTTAACCTCTGGACTCCACGATCACCTCTCTAGACTACTTGCCTTATCTATCGTTGAGTCCAATAGTCTGGATATAGCCGGGTCAAAAGGCCGGATAATAGCAAAGGCGTGAAATCGAATCCAACAAGAATCGGGAAAAGCTATCCATGAGTGGAAATCTTAGTTTATCACATTTTAGAAATTTGTATAGTAAAGTTTGGATTTGTTTATGCTTTAGGGAATTTTGTATACAAAAATCCTAAATTCTAAAAACTTAAAATTCCTTTAAATAAAATATCAAATATTGGATAGTTGGAATCTCAATTGTTTTATGTTAATACTGTACAATTTATTTGTTGTTTGCAATTTAAATAATTTACATCTTATTCAACTTCCACTTCTAATTTTTGTTGTCGCGGTAAAGGGTTCAAAAGGAAGATTGTTAGAAAATGGTGTGCAATGCACTACCTATTTCAGTAATTTAGACAATTATGAATCCTTTTTTCCGCTTCAATTTTGTATATGTAATAGTTGAATAGAATATAATGGGTTTAAATTCTAAAGTTTTGTTCCCTTGAAATAGAGACGTTTATTTTATTATATTAATGTAAATTAAGTTTGGTATTTTGATCCATTTTTGAATATATATATATATATAAAAACATAAAAAATTCAATTTGGCCTGGCTTAGAAAGGAATATGTATGTTAATACACACACTAGTTTAAATAGTAATGTATAAATCGTATTGTGTAGAATAAATACGTTAATAAATAGCATTAAACCCTATAGGAAGAATTATGGAAATCCATAATTAAAGGCAAAATAAGGAATTTTCCTTATATGGCCTTAATGCGTAAATACGGGTGAGGTATAATATATATATGGCAATATATTCGAAGAGTGGAAATATGACTAAGTTATAGAGATGCGAGGTCAGTTAAAAGCACATAGAAGTTTGCCCAGCTAATCTGGCTACCAACATTGCGACTTTTGGACTGATATGAGACATCGCCTATAATATTTACCCACGGTAGATGGAAGGTTAGTCCTAATTCTGTTGGGTAAGTCTACCCAACTAATCTAGCTATCAGCATCTACGAATAGTTAGACTAATGTAGGATGGCATGGTTTGGGCTATGGGTCACAAGACAAATATTCCAATACAGGTCTACTTATGGGTTGGAGGTATTAAGTGGTTGTTGAAGAGTCTGCTTCCTTTCAGCTCAAGAAGTATTAAATTGCCAGGATTGTCTTTTAGGTACGGTAGTGAGAAATTTCTAGAGGAGGTTTGCTTCGGGTTTGAGGTATTAAGTGGCTATTGTAGGGTCCACCTCTTTCCCATAAAAGAAGTTTTAAGTGGCCGTATGGAATTTCATGCGATGTCAGGAAGGAAGTACCAAAGAGGCATCTACCATGGGTTCAAGTATTAAATGATGGGGATCTACCTAAGTATAGGTATTAAATGATTATAGTCTTCTCAATTTACATTAAAAGGAATTAAGTGGCTCGGGTGCTTTCTCTCGCATCGTTAGACATGATTGGCAGAGATGGGTCGTTAGATCCCGTAGTCGCGTTTCACCCACATTAGAGTTATAAAATTTGATTGGAAAGGGCCCTAGGCCTACCGTTAAAGGTACGTTATGGAGCTGGACTGGAAAAACTTTTGGCTTACAGTGGATGTATACTTAGTAGGATAAAGTATAAGATTCGTAAGACATATTACCCATCTAAATTATATTGTTTAAATACTATTATTGTAAGACATGAGATTTTCATTCACTAGGCAATTTTGTTCTGACTCCATTCTCATTACAACCCACAAGTTAGAGGGAACGATGCTGATAGAGAAGATGGCAGTTTAGTTATTTATCTATGTTTCAAACGTATACAGATGTACCCAGATTTCAGACATGTTGATGTTTTATTTTGAGATATTGTATTATGGATATTTTGGGATAATGCGATTCTAAGATTTGGTTTTTATGGTATTGGTACTTATTTTTATCATTATATTTTATTCCTTCCATTGTGAGATTCTGAAAGCCTAGATAGCTTTGTGTATTGTGCGTTGTATCAATATGACCAACCAAAAGCCAGCTTTGGAATGGACCTAAGGTTCGATAGGGTTTTATTGGGTCGAAAATTAGACCCGTTACGGAGAGAGTCATTACAGGAAGCATTGGAAGTGAAACACAAGAGAGGATT
This sequence comes from Allium fistulosum, assembly GCA_030737815.1. Taxonomy (NCBI): domain Eukaryota; kingdom Viridiplantae; phylum Streptophyta; class Magnoliopsida; order Asparagales; family Amaryllidaceae; genus Allium; species Allium fistulosum. Next base: position 766,846,805 of record CM060903.1, on the reverse strand, counting down.
TGTCTTCTCAGTTATATGAGGTTAGTATTTTGATCAACTTAAGTTAACTAAATGTCAAAGTCTCTAGCCAGAGCAGTTTGATTAATAATAATCGTTATTATTGAACCAAAGACTTTGTGTTTCGACCAAAAAGTTGAATATGGACGATAGTGAAATTTTGACCATTACCAAATTTCATGAGTCCAATGTGATATAGTTTTGATGATGAGAATTGGTGCAAATAATTGTCACTATCGGTAATGCTTAACAAAGTAAAATTGGATTTTACTAAAACCAAGTAAGCAATAAATTTGACCAAAATGTCAAACCACCTATTACGTGACATGTGAACATTAAATCGAATTGTTTGATATTAATCACTGACCAAATTTGCACCTAAGAGTCATATAACTAAAACGATGAATACTCCTTTTATCACCTGATTTAATTAATTTGTAATTGTTATAAATTAATTAAAATAATTATAATTTATGAAATATTAATTATAAAATTTTATATTTGATGTGTTGAACAATGTTAAACAATGCATTTATAATAGTGATAAATATATTAATCGATATACGATAACGGCACCCGTTTAAATTTAGATTTAAATGCAACAGACATTGTTCGAGTTGGAATTGGCTTTGAGGCCCATATGGGGCATGCAAATTTCAGCTAAAATAGTTTGGATAGACCAACCAAATGTTGAAAAAAGAGGGAGGCTTTTGAATGATTTAAAAGAGTGGTACTGGTAAGAGAGATATAAGGATAAGATCTACTTTTCTCTCCATTTGACTTCCTATTTATATGCTACTCTCCACACTATTTTTTGATACTTTTTCTCTCTTCTCCCTCTATAAATTTTGACCAATAAACCCTATTTAAACCCAAAAAAATCCAAGCTCAAATCATATTAAAATTCTTCGATTCGATGGTCGGTGATAAAACAGTTTTGGAGCTAGCAAACATTAGAACTTAAAATTTGATTCAAGGAGCCATTTCATCATTTCGAAGTGAGATCTCTAGACCTTGATGAAAGGTGTTCAACATGTTTACTAATTCATTTAATATTATTATATATTATTGTAATATATTGTAGGTTATTAGACTATATTATGAATCTGGTATATCGATGTTCTATCACATATTGGATGGTTGGATATATTGGTGCATCTATATATATGTTAATTAAAAAAATTATATACATATTAGCATTAAACTCAAGGCCTAAAATAAAATATATATTTTTAATTAAATAATATTATATATATTTATTAATTAATACATTATATCTTAAAGATAAAAATCATATAATAAACGTTTTAAAATTTATAAAAAAAAATTTGTATAATATAAGTTCAACAGTAATGAATGTTCAATTTTAATATATGTTTATATATATATTAATATTTAACTAACGATGTAACTATTTATTTAACTTGAAATTGATTATGTATATACAAATATATATATAGTTTAAATTAAGTATAAAATTTTACATTAAAATTTTACATAATTTTCAAATGTAAGAAATGAATTTTTTTATAATTTTAGTTGGTTTAATTAAATCAGTTTTAAAATTATTTTATAATTATTTAATTAAAAATCATTTTAAAGTTCAAATTTTTTTTAATTTTTCTGCTGGTTAAATTAAGGTATTATTAAAATTATATATATATATATATATATATTTATGTTTGTGCACATGTGTATGTATATTTATAAATATTTGTAATTAACTATGTAAAAATGTGATTTTGTACACAACTTCACAAAAACAATCCAAATAACAAAATCTAAAATTATTGTATATTAATTATGTAATGAGTTTTTATTTAATATTTATTCAAATATTTATTTAAATAATATATAAAAATTATTTTAATTATTATTTCCACATATTTGTACATATATATGATTATATTTTACATAAGTGTAATTTTACATAAATATATATAATTTTCAATGCATATATATATATATATATATATGTATGTATGTATGTATTCATTTAGACAACACATAGAATACTAGAGGGGCTAATATGTTTGTTGCAGCGCAAATCCAAACACATATACATGGACATGTCAAACCATGTACATTGTATTATGTTGCATGTACATGCACATGTGTGTATGATACTCATATTCAAATATAATACAAAATAATATAAATAAATTTTTTATTAATAAAATACAATAATGATTTTACTTAAAATAAATTTGGAAAGTTCACAATGAATTAAACTTCATAGGCCCTATAAAGATCCAAAATGTCAATTTTTTGAAATTCACCCATTTACCTCGCTACATGCTGGTCCAGTTCCTACAGTGGTATCAGAGGCCAATAGCCTATGCGGTCTAAAGTAGTCATGTTATGGTTAACTAATTAAGCTTACATATATAGTAGGATGTCTAGAAAAGTAATGTTTAAGGCTGGGTTTGGGTAATCAAGTACTCTACCCTACTTGGCTACTGGCCTAGCCTGAAAGGATAAGGTAAGCCCGAAGGTTATCCCTAATAAAAAAGACCCAATTTTAATTGGGCCTTGGGTTAAAATTTAAAATTATTTTCAAATTAAAATAAAAGTATTGAATTTAAAAGTTAAATTTAAAATAAGAAAAATATTATATATGTTGTAATATAGTTACATATTGTTTTGAAAATTAAGATAAAAGATTTAATTTAAAAGTTAAATTTAAAATAAAACGCATATTAAAGTTATAATAAAAATTTTCGAAATGTTTTAGAATGTTATAAAATTAATTTCAAAAATATTATTTATAAATAATATTAATAAAATAAATAAATGAATTAAATAAGTTAATTAATTAAATGTATATACTATATAATATATATAATGATATATGTTATGTTGTCTTGAATTGTTTAAGACAACAAGAGTATACATGCTTGTATAAAAGAATTTTTGAAGTTAATAAAATTTAATTAAAATTGTTTATTTAAATAAATTAATTAAAAGTTAATTAATAAAAATACTATAAAGGTTATAGTATATATATTCATTATAATATGTTATAATTGAATAATATAATAATGTTAATTAATTAAATGAATTAAATAATATTTAATTAATATAATGTTATAAATAAAATATTATATAAGTTAAATAAAGTACAAAAGTTATATAATAATAAAACTAATACAATATAAATGTATAAACTAAAGGTGGAACATTGAAGAAACCCTAAATAGACTTAAAGAATAAATATATATGTATAGTACATATATCGTGATTTATGATGTGTCCGACACTTGAATCACGAGTGTAACAACCCTGTATTTTGTGATTATTTTAATTATTTTAAATTAAATTTCCTGATTTGAAAACTTTATTTTATTTATTAAAATGGATAAATTTTGTTATTTTAAATATAAATTTTGATTTCTTTGTGAATTATAATTTCAAACATGATTAAATAAGATATTTTCCAAAAATGTGAATCTTGGTCAATATGGTCAAACTTTGACTTTTAATTTAAAAAATTAAAAGTTGAATTTTTGAAATCTATCTTTATTTTATGAAAGTAAATAAAATTTTAAGAATAATGCTTTTCGTTTCGTTAAAATCTGATTAATATTGTGAAAGTTATGCCTTTTTAACTATTGAGTGTAATTTGCTGTATTTAACAAAATTGTTTATTTTAAATTATATAAATAATATTTTATTTGGTCATGTAATGTTCTAATTTATATTTATATGGGTAAAATAACATTTTATGTATATATTTTGGTTTTAAAACATTTTTCAAAGTGTAATTGACATTTTCCAATGTCAGTTGTATTCTGTTTATAATTTCTAATTTCCAGTTTCATTTAATTAAAGAAATTCATTGTTTATTTTCTATTTTCTTAAGACTTTATTTTATTTTCATTTACACTTCATTTTGTTCAGCATTTATTTTTTTTACTTGACTTTTTTTTTGGTTTAGAAGTAAAGTTATAATTTTTCTAAATCTAGTGATATTCTATTTGCAATTTTTAAGTCCTATTTTGAATTTTTAAACAATTTCTTTAGTTCTTTTTCTAATTTCTCTAAATTTAATTATTTATTCCATTTTGAAAATATAAATGAATTATTTTACTTCACATTTTTGTTTTAAAATATTTTTAAAATGAAGTAGATATTTTTCTAAAGCTAGTAATGATTTATTTGTAATTTTTGAACCCTGTTTCCAATTTTTAAGCAATTTCTTTAATTCTTTTTCTATTTTCTTTAAATTTAATTATTTATTTTCATTTTATTTTTACTTTGTTTCAGTTTTAAAACTCATTTACTAAATTTTCATTGGTCTTTATTTAATTAAAAAGAACGGAAAATTGAAGAGACAAAAAGCTTTAACCTAAGACCTTTCATTTGCCTAAAACATTTCAATTTCCATAACTCTTCATTAATTCTTTGTTTGGCCGTGCATTTTGTTTGTTGCTGTGTATTCCTCATTTTCTTTTCACGAAAATAATCGCCATCTCATTTTCATTCACGGCTTCAAACATTTTGGTAATGTCTTCCTCCTTCTTTTTCTTCTTTTCTTCATTTTTCATGTATTTTGCCTTGTTTCTCCCTTAGTTTTGCTTGGCCTCCTCTTGATTGTCACGGCCATCACCTCCACCTAGACCCGTCAAACAGGTCGGGTCGGGTCAAGATGGGTCGGGTCAAAATTGACCCGACCCATTTTAAAACCCAACCCTTTTAATACATTTACTAAAAGGGTCAATATGACCCAACCCGTTTCATATATGGGTCAACCCGTTTAACCCGTTTAAAAAACATCAAAAAGTAAAAAATAAAAGACAAAAAACATCCAATACATAATAAAAACCACATACACAAAACATAAAATTGCACATAAACTACATGAACTAACTGATACATTGATGTTTGTTTAACCCAAAACACTGTTGCATAACATGAAATTTGCACTAAATATCATAAAACAACACCAAATAACAAAGACTGCAACAAATAACGCTGAAACTGCATCAAATAAGTTTTAAATCTGCATACATAAAACTAAGACAATAAAAAAAAGTAATTCAATTAAAAATTGTGACATTTCCAAGAACGGCAGGATTCTTTTTACAACACGTTGATCTTGACACTTTCTTCAGCCTAATTTCAATCAGACCTGCATTTTCTAGTTTACCTGCTTTGCCAGCTTCCCTTGACTCATCTTTTCACCAGTCTTCCTAGTGATACATTAGCATGCTGATCATGATATGTGAGGTTTCATTATAACCAAGTACAAGCACTTGCACATAATTACAAGCATTCATGAACAGTACGAATTTGCTTTAAACAGATTCCTAATAGGAAAACATACACAAAATGTATATGCACTAAAAATCCAACTGACAAAAATTTGTTATATGCATATGTACGCACGTGTGGAGAGAGAGAGACACACACATGTATATGTATGTATGTATGTATAGTATAGTATAATATAGTATTCCAACTACAGTACGAATCATCTCAACTTAAACCATGGATTGAAAGCTAATTTCATACAATAAAATGGAAAATCTCTCTGATTTCTGATGTAAATGACCTGTAACACTTCTCATTTCATGAATCAGTATAAAGACAAAAATGACATGTTTCCATTATGTGGAGCAACTGAATTTATACTTAATTTTAAAGAACTATTAGTTCAGGATGTTAATCAGTTGTTATGTTTATGCCTCCAAATGCTGATCCTTTTAAGTTTTAGACATAATATAAAACTGAATTTATACATATTATAAAACGTTGATTAGTTTAAGTCTCATTTCAAATATATAACTGAAAAATACAATAAACTTATTTAATCAACAGTAAAGAAAAAGTAATGCATCAAACATGAAAAGTGTACAAAAAGGTAGAAGTAATGCATCAAATATGAAAAGTGTACAAAAAGGTAGAAGTTGGTTTTTTTTCCCTGAATAGAAACGAATTAGACTAACTATGAGAGCCTATTTTTCATTAATTTCGCTGAAAAAGGAAAAATGACAGCATCATATTGTGTATTTTCCAAGGTAAATCAGAAGGCTGAAATGAAATAGACGAACCTTTTACAGAGAGCTTTTACCAATGACTACGAAGGACATCAGATCCAAGAATAATGACCAAAACTATATATTTCAACACGTTGATCTTGATACTTTCTTCAGCCTAATTTCAATCAGACCTGCATTGTAAAATAGTAGAACAAGTGCAACAACACTTATATTTGAAATTACATGGAAATAAACAGTTAGTATAGAATAAACAGTGTCTAACAACAGGTTAAATGAGAATAAAACAAAGTTGCAAGGACACAAGTTTATAGAAAAATATGGGGGTACAAGTGCAATGCAAGTTTGGAATTTATTCCATTAAAGAATAAACAGAAAATGCCGTTAAGCTCTCAGGTTCAAGCAACTTGGTTCTAGAGAACAAAACTAACAGTAAAACAGAACTGAGCATAATAATGTTCACAAAAAAATGTTCACATTCCATGACATATTAGTAGAATTCAGAATATACATATCTGATTATAATAATCTAAAAATCATACCTGACACTATGCATTAATGTCTCTTCTTCTTGAGAATGGAACTTTGTAATATCTTCGGTAAGATCCTCGATTGTTTGCACAACCGTACCGCCATACAACCAATCTCTTGTACATAACAATGCTTCGACAACATCTTCTTTTAGTGAACTACGGTACTCATCAAGTACTCTACCACTAATGCTCAAAGCACATTCTGAAGCCACGGTAGTTACCGGTACGGCCAGTATATCTTTTGCCATAAGGGATAAAATAGGATATTGATATTGCTGTGATTTCCAAAATGAAAGTACATCAAACTCTATTTTGCGATCGACCAACCCATCATTTAAATATGAATAAAGTTCTGATCTAGTAGAATTGCCAGCAAATTTTGAATCTTGATAAGAGTCAAATTGTTCCAACATATCTTCACGTTCTTGTGAATAAGGGCTCGTAAATGAACATGGAGATTCCGTGCCTTTTGTAGCATTTGTTTCAATAGGCGACTCCTCTTGCAATTTCTTTGAATATTCAAAGAACAACTCTTCCAATTTTCTTTTTACTTTTTCAAATTCTATGTTACTTCCATATAACCTTTCATAAGAAATTCGAACAAAATTTACTTTGTAACGTGGATCGAAAATACAAGCAATAGAAAGAAACGCATTAAACTCTTTCCAATATTTATCAAACTTTTTAAGCATATCGTGTGCCATGGAAGACATAAAATCATCATCCTCTATAGTCTTTTTTAAAGTTAAATGAACTAAGAAAATTTCTGGAAAGAACAAATTAGCCGTCGGATAATTTGTTCCTGAAAACAAGCAGGTGGCATTGTAGAAAACTTCCAAAAAACGTGTGATTTTCTTTGCTTTCTCCCATTCTTCAAATGATGGACAATAAGTATAACTAGAATCCACATGTTTCAAGCGATAAAGAGCTTGCTCATAATATATTGCACTTTTAAGCATAATAAATGTGGAATTCCATCTCGTGGGAACATCTTGACGTAATCCCTTTTTAGTCTTATCCAAAGAAAAACTAGATATGCATTCAACGAAACTTTTTTTTCTAGATTGAGAGCCCCTAATATATTTTATGCTTTCCCGTATGTTGCTCAAACAAATAGTAATAGATTTCAGGCCATCTTGCACTATCAAATTCAATATATGTGTAGCACACCTAACGTGTAAATATTGGCCATCCGCAACCAATGATCTCCTATAATTGAGATGTGATCCTAACAATTCAATAAACTTATCATTGGAAGATGCGTTATCCAATGTACATGAAAATATTTTATCAACTATTCCCCAACTAAGCAACAAACTTGATATCTTTCCAAATATGGCTGACCCAGAATGAGGAGGCGGCAACAAACAAAAACTAAGCAATCTTTTTTGCAAATTCCATTCATTATCAATAAAATGTGCAGTCAAAGTGATGTATCCATTCGTATTGATTGAAGTCCACAAATCAGATGTTATATTCACTCTCTCGCTACATGAATCTAATACAGCTTTAAGTTTTACTTTCTCATTCTCATAAAGTTTTATAACATCTGAGCGTGAAGTGTTTCTGGATAAATGTACCACTTCATCATTTAAATAAGAAACCAATTCACGAATACTTTCATATTGCACAAAATTAAACGGTAAATTATGTCGAATAATTGCTTTAGTCATTAAATCTCTATACTTCGTTTGACTAAAGTTTCCTTTATTGATTTCTTCCACATTTATAACGTGGCATTTCTTAACAGGTCTCCTTAAATTATTTGTCCCATAATTATCACCACATATATATTCTCTTTTACATTTTTTGCGAAAACATGTACGCTTTTCACCACTAACAATTTCCTTCTTTTCGAAATATTTCCAAACATCAGAATAAGTATTTCTTTTTTGTTTACTTCCCACGGAACTACCTACTGAATCAAGATCAACTTCCAATTCTACCATATCTCTTGTTTGACTATCATGTTCACCGATATTCATATTCTACAAAAAATATGTAAAATTCATCAAGACTTTATCGTCATGACATATAATATGTTTGTCAGATAACAAAATTTGGACATATAATTTTAAAAATCGACTACTGATTCTAAATTAGAAAATAACAAAATAAATAGCACACTCAAAGATCACGACTTAGACTAGTGATAAGAATGTAATATGGAGGAGAATGCCGAAGCTCGTTTGGCTAATGACATAAGCAGAGGCCATAATTTGATAGTGTTGGCAATGGCCTAACGAATTGCATACTTATTCTGTCATGAACATGGTAACTATTTTAGTAGGAAACAAAACCAACCTAAGAGACATGCATGAATTATCATCAACTAGAGGCAATGCTTAGACTGCTCTAGTGTAGCAGTTCTTTTTTTCAAACAAAGTCAAAATTCTTTATTAAGCAACTAAATGTGTCTGTACAAATCAAGTGAAAGGAACATGCACTTGAGGAAAATATACAAATACACCCCAATTAAAAAATAAAATGGAAAGCCCGCATTAGTTTCTTCAAGACCAAAGCCTACTTATAATTCACTGATTTAAGAAATGTAAATTTTAGTTACGTTGATTACGAAGCCACTTCATTCATTTGCTCCACTTTCCTCTTATTAAAAATAATGGAGGAAGACACTTCACACCAAAATAATGCTAAAAATTGCTAAAAAAGACGGCAGATATTCCATCGTGGTCTCTATTTATAAAATGCATCTTGCCATCTTGCTCATGTTCAATTTATAATTTTATATTGCCTTGGTTCTTTTTTCTTTCTTCTCCTTTACATATGTAGATACTTATTTTTCTGGGTCTCAAATCATTTGACACATTCAAAAGTAAAAATAAATAAATTTTAATAAACTATAAACAGAGAGTTATAATGTTAAAATCTGAGAATTAGTAAGTGGTTAAAAGTGGAAAATTTTGACAAGGAAAAGAAAAAAACAAGTCTCTATTGATTTTGCGTTTTTAATTAGTTTAGGAGGCTTAAAAGTTAACAATCTATGCATGATATTTTGTTGTATATATATGAAGCAGGAGAAAGAACTAGCAGTGGCTGCAGAGAAGCTAGCAGAATGCCAGAAGACAATATCATCTCTGAGTCAGCAACTAAAATCATTAACAACTTTAGATGACATAATTCTTGAATCCGAGAACTAATATCACCACAACATTTTACTTTGACGATTTTTAGAACGAAAAATAGGGATTTTTAAGAGATGAAAAATAGGGATTTTTAAGAGACGAAAAATAGTACCTTTGATCTGTTATAGCTTCAACTTTGAAGGTTAAGAGATGGATCCACACAATTTCGAGTGAAGGCGAGAGCAATTGTTTGAAGGGAATCGAGCGGATTGTGAATTATGGATTCAGAGATGCCGTCACCTTATTTTAGAAACGATAATTTGAAAATTTAGGGATTTGGATGGGTAAGTGGGTATACAGGGTTATATTGTTTTTAAATGGGCTGAATGGGTATTTGACCCAAGGCAAAGTATAATTCAATTAGTTTAACCCAACCCAGTTACAAATGGGTTAAAAGGGTTGGGTTAAAGGGTTGCCTTAAATTTTGACAGCCCTACCTCCACCATAACTTCCTTCCCACCACCACTACCTACCCATCAGGTCTTGACCATGGCTGAGATTCCCATGAACCAAAAATCCACAAAAATCCAACCTATGTTTTAAAACTATGCTAATTTGAGCCTTGTTGCTTCATCACTCCTTTGTTCACCACCACCACCACCTTAGGCCGCCACCACCATCATTGTCCAGACCTCCTCTCATCACTCCAGCCCCTGACCTGACCCATACTCCACTGGCCGACCCCTAACCACCCATGGCCGAGCCTAAAGTTTGACCAAATATCCACTAGTTTGCCTAGAAACCCCTTCACCTTCTCTAGTTGTAACTTCCACCACTTGTTTAGCCTTGTAGCCTTACCTTTTCCAGACCCATACCTGATCCAAACCAAGTACAAACCTGACCTAATTGATCCCCTAGGCCATGCAAACAAGTAGAGAGAGCAAGGAAAAAAGTTTCATATTCAAATCGCTTTTTGCTTCAAAGTTATTCAAATTCAATCGTATTGATTTTTAACTATTATTTTGGTTTTGTTTTTGGGTTGTAACACAAGATCTATAACTTGGATCTCGCTCTCCACTCAAGTTCGTAGCTTTGTCATTATGTTCTGGTTTTGTTGTGTCATTTGAACTTACGTCTCCAGCAAAAGAGGCGAGTAAATCTCACTAGACATTTATACTTATGCAATTGTGAAACGACAACAATTGAATGTGTAGAATTTTATATGATGTTATAACTGTCTGTGATGATTTATTTATATGATGTTAAACCTGTTATTTTACCTGCAATATTATCTATTACTGTTATTTATTGTTAAACTATTCATTTGTACCTGTTTATCACACTGCAAGTTCCCTGTAGATTAGATTCACTATGGGTTGAAATGATACATACCCGAACGGACTTTAGAATAAGGAAAGATCGTTATGGGCTGAAATGATAAGCCTGAGCGACTTTTTATTTATTTTATTTGACTTGGGATTGCGGGTTTGAAATGATAAAACCCGGATTTTTGCTTTTTAAACTGCGGATTGAAATGATACCTATCTGTATCACTTGACCTAGGTTAGAAAACTATATACATGCCCGTGGTTATTTTTTTTAAAGTTTTTGAAAATGTTTAAATAAATTTTAAAAAGTATAAAAATATGAAAATTTGATTTTAATTGAATTTTTATATGTTTAAATAGTGAAACTTGGAATTTTCTATAAGTTAAAAATGTTGAAAAAAAGAATAGAAATGGAATTTTTGAAAATATAACTTAAGTTAGAAAAGTTTGGAATTTTGGTTAAAATGAGAAAATAAGTTATATAAACAAAAATGAAAATGAAAATGGAAATTTATTGGAGAATGGAAATAAAATTTAAGTGTTAAGTTTATTTATTAAAAATGTGAAGAAAAGAAATTTACACTTGAATTTGTTAAATAATTCATTGGAATTTGATTTAACTATAACGGATTTATTTAATAAAAACCATGTGTTAAATGATATATTATATAAACATTTTTAAATGTTAAAACATGATTTTTATAATGTTAAGAGGGTTTTAAAATGAATTTTATTATTGGCTGGAAATACACTAAAATCTGAAGAAAAAAAATACTTTTAATAGCATTCAAAATGCTATGATTTCAGAACTGAACTAAAACATAGTAAAAAGAGGCTATTACAACATTTCTGAAATGCTGTAGTTGCTGTAGTAAATGTAAAGGCTAAAGAACTTAATAAAGGGCTATTACAGCAGTTCTGTAAACTACTGTAGCTACCTGCTATCTTTGCTGAAATTAAGTAAAACCTTTGTTTTTGAACCTGAGCTATTACAGCATTTCTGGAAATGCTGTCTTTGCTGTTTTAAACTAAATTTCAACTAAAATGAGATATAACAGCAGTTCTAAAGTGCTGTCTTTGCTGAAATAAAATGTTTTCAAATATAACTTATAACAGCTTTTTCTAAATGCTGTGAAAGGCTGAAATTTTCAATGTTTATGGATTTTGACCTAGTAAATGAACTCAGAATGATTTGAAACTTTGGAAATTGAATACTTGACTTGAAAGAATAATAATTTCACTTTTAAATGGTTTAAATGGAAAACTATTTAAAGGGTGATTTGATAAGATAATAAATGAATGATATTTTGGAATTTTGATGGGTATAAAATTTGATAATTGAATTTGAATTCAAATAATGATTTGAAAGGAAGTTTTGAAAGGATATGATATTGTAATATATTGAAATGGTTTGTAAATGATTTAATCTTTATTTTGATAAATATTTAGATATGAAATGATATTAAATTTTTGAAATATAAAATATTATTTTGAAATACTATAACTACGGGTATACTTCTTTGTATGTCATTTGATTTCCTGATGATGGCTGTGATGCACATGAACACTATTAGTTGCATGGTTTATTTCGATATGGACATTTTTGTGATATTGATATTACTGTTTAATTGATGGTTTTATGGATCCTTAAAGGATGGGCGATCCCAAGCATACTCTAAGTTATTATGCATTGTTATTACAGTTCACTTGAGTTGGTTTACATTGTATAAGTATACATGTCCTAACTCGAGTGTTTTGTGTTTTACTTTACGCTCGGGTCAGCCTGAGAATCACAGCTTTGGATTCATCTTCTAGAGCTAGAGATTTGCTGAAGCTTATCTGTCCATCTGTTATTTCTTACCTTCTAATCCAGTTATTTACTATTCGATATTGCTTCTGCATTAGTGATTTATGTATCCTGACTTCTATTGTATCCATTTTTAAACTATGATATTTTGTATATGTTTTGAGAGTTTGTATATAGTAGCTTCATGAACTACTATGGTATTTTATTTCAGCTGCGAGTTATTCTGATATTCTGTGTCTTTGATTCTGTATTTGATTTTATTTGCTTAAAATTTTATTACAATCTATTATTTTGAATTATTCAAGTCAGACATGTGTGGATTATTGTCGATTTGAATGGTCCAAAATAGTGGGTCGTTACATTTGGTATCAGAGCTTTGGTTTTAGGCAGAGCTTAGCCTGCGGAGCAAAAACTCATTAGAGATAGGGTAGAAATACCATAGAATGAGTGAAATCAATCTCAGAATCATTCCTTTGTGAGAGAACGTATTTTCGAAGTATAAAATGATTTTCAAATGATTTTAAAGGATTTTTAAAGATTATTTTGATATAAAATTTTCTTGTTTTGAAAGAAAATTTTCTGGACTTTATCCCTTTCGTATCCACCTCGTTAGTAATTTCTTTGATTAGGATTTCCATAAAATTCCGAACTTCTATCTTAGTTGGGATTTCTTCAATTAGGATTCCTTTGAATTTTGGAACGCTACCACTTGTTCTGAAATCCATTCCTGTCTCCCCTAATTGTATTCTTTTGATTTTTGGAGCATTCCATAACTCCACTTTGAATGACCTCTATAAAGATCAATGATTCCGCCAATCTTTGAATGATTTGTAAAAGGGTGAAACTCCCTTATAATTGGCGTTGATTCACCGGAGATTTCTGTATCCTTGGTTTACGATGTTTTCTATCTTCTGCTATATTTAGATTCTATCTCTGGCGATCGAAGGTCGATTTGCCTTAGATTTTCGCATCGATTATATTCCTGAAGTCACGGTTGACTGGTTAAGGTCGCCCGCGATTCATATAGGCTTATCCATATTCTATTTGGTAATTTAATTATCTTATCTTCGTTTGAGCCTATCTTTGAATCAGAATTCTATTTGATTAGAGTCCCTCTAAATTTGAATCTCTGTTTTGTTTTGAAATCCATCCTTGAATCATCCCTTGAAAAATTTGAGGTTGATTGTATTTTGGAATTTGTGTATACATCGAAATTGTTATTTTGATAAGGGTGACCATATTTTATATATATAAGTGAAATGTTTTCGATAAAGATTATATACCCTTTTAAAATGAGAATTTGAAGTTTCGAAAGGATTTGAAATTGTGAAAATTTTATAAGAAATGGTTCCATATAAAATGATTTATAACTAAAGGTTTTGAATCTGAATTTAAGTGATTGAACTCTGGCATTTTGGAACTGGTTTTAAGATTTTGAAATAATAAATAATATGATTTGAAAGTATTTTCCGAATATGAAATGTTTCAAATGATTTTAATAAGATTCAAATGATTTTGAAGAAATCTCAAAAGAAGTTTGAGAAAATAGAAGTCCAGAACCCACTTATGTCGCTGGAAAATAATTTCGGTGATGAATGCATGCATCATCGACATTAATTTTCGAGTTTCTGAGTGGGGAGAGGCCACTTAGGTAGCTTTGCTATGCGATTGATGTGTGAAACCAATTTTGATTTCAAATTCCGAAGTGTGATGTGATATTCGAAAGATATATGTATATATATTTGAACAATTTGAAATGAGCCGATGTTCAGTCCTTGAGTTTTGGATTTGATTTGATATAATCCTATCTTTTGGAATTGATTTACTGATTTGTTGGTGATTTCCAACTCTTGGATTGAAATATTATTTCTTCGATTATTTTGAAGGTTCGAGCACTTCCAAATCAAGGTTAACTTTTCAAAGCTAAGTAATTTTGAAAAGTATAAAGTATATAAGTTTGGTATGTATGTTTAAAGTATGTAGTAATATGATTTAAATAAGTTGAAACTGCTTTGTTAAGTAAATGAATAGGGCTATTTTGAAATTTTCTAATATGAAATTTAGATTTGAAATGTTTTGAAAAGAATTTGGTCAATATTAAAATTATATTTAAACCTTAATTAAGAAGCTTTAAGTTGGAAATCTTCCAAATAAAACATCATGGCTAATTCAACGAAAAGGCTAATTACATCGTCTTTAATAACGCCACGATAAAGGCAATGTATAAACATAAATGCATAAATTTATAACTAAGCTAGGGTGATTCCAAGTATTAAGAATACTAATCATTGTCATATTGTTAGTGGAAAAAATGGCTACCAACACCAAATAATGTGAAAGCACCACCAATCCAATAATAATACCAACCAGAGAATAATATAAGTTCACATGTCACAGATTCAGTGCGGAAAAGTAAATGAACATGCAAATTTTATAGTGGTTCGGCAAACTTTGGCTTATGTCCACTCTAGTAATCTTATTATTTATATTGTAATATTACAAGTACAGTGGTTCTTGCCTTAGAAAATTTATGAAGGAAGAGAAAAGAGTGATGAAGAATAGCCAGCCCAAAAGATCTTTCAATGAATGCCAAGCCTGCTATATTTATAGGAGAAGACGTGCAAATGTCTTGCTCAAAATCCGAATCTGGAATCTCCAAGCCAAGATGACCCTACCCACAAAATCCAGACCGATCGCGCCCCTATAGAGGGATCCGCCTTAACCCCTCCTCCATGCCACGTGGTGGCATGCGATCCCTCCTAAGGGTCCCCCATGTTGCTTACTTCTTGCTTCCAAAGTTAATTCCTGAGTTGATGTGTTGTTCATTGAGTTATTGAGCGATTATCATTGAGTTGTGCTACCAATCCGAGCGATCCATAGCCATATTAATCCGCTCTGATCCCTTGCTTAGCGGAAATGTCAATTCCATACTTAGCCAATTCCAAAGTGTCATTCATCCAAATCCGCTCGACCATCATCCATAGCCTTATTTATAACCGATCTCCGAGCCTGATAATCATTTCTCCAGGCTTCCTCCCTTGATGATTACAAAATCTATTTGGTTAAATCAACTATTCGGTCCCTCTACAATTTAAAACTAAGCTAGGGGTGATTCTAAATATTAAGAATACTAATCATTGTTATATAATAACAATGTAATAATAAGAGCTCACTAGTGGTTGAGAAACATACTCTAAATAGTTCCACATGATAAAGTGGTTTATCAGCATCAGAGAGAGTTTATCGACATAGTAGATAATTAAACAACATAACAAATCCATTCACGTAGGGTCTAACTTGACCACTTCTCATCAAACTTATTAAAGAGATAGGATTGAGATTCCATAATTGGCCTAAAGTGCAAGTGGGAAATTGATAGAGTTAGGGATATGTCGTTAGGTCAATTATGTAGTTGTTACATATCAAACTCAATAATCTATCTTGTTCGAAATAAAAGGTATTTTCGTCTATTATATACTTGATATAATGTGTTATATATTAATTCGTTAATTTAATTAAAAGTATATTTATTAGAAAATCCATAAAATGGTACGTTTTGTGACCGTAGTTATAATGCGTTGTAACCATGAGTGAGTTATCATAATAAAATAAATATACCATTTTAAATATTCATAGTCAAGATGAATCGAGCCAGATATCAATGCATTTTTTGAAACTTGAGTACGTAACACTCTGAAAATGTTGGGTGAT
This sequence comes from Allium fistulosum, assembly GCA_030737815.1. NCBI lineage: Eukaryota > Viridiplantae > Streptophyta > Magnoliopsida > Asparagales > Amaryllidaceae > Allium > Allium fistulosum. Next base: position 766,830,347 of record CM060903.1, on the reverse strand, counting down.
GTAATACTCATGGCTGGTGGGGGCATCAAGGGGTCACCTACTGATAGTTATGGGATAACTATGGAATGACTCACTCGATAGTTTTTTATTGGTTAATATAAATAAGGTCAAACAAAAAATATCAATGTGACAAAATTACATAGTTCTCTTGACTTGAGAATACTATTAATCTTCAATATGAAAGCTCCGCTTTGATTAAAGTTAAAACATGGCATGGCGTTCATCAAATGACTATAGTTGGGTGGAGTGGTAGTATTGGAAGTGAAATGCTATTCAAGAGAAGGTTCGTCTCATCAGTTATATGAGATTTGTATCACGGTCAACTGAAGTCAACTCAAAGTCAAATTCTCTTGCCAAGGCAGTTCAGTTAAAAATAACTATTATTATTGAACCAAGGACTTTGTGTTTGGAATAAAGAGTCAAATATGGACGATACTGAACAAATTTTCATTACCAAATTCCTTAGTCCAAAGTGGTGTAGTTTTGATTAAAAGAATTAGTATAAATAATCCTCATTACTGGGAACGCTTAATAATGTAATATTGGATTTCAAAGTAAGCGATAAGTTTGGCCAATTTGTCGCACCACATGCTAAGTGACGTGTGAACATTAATGTTCGAATTGTTTGATATTAATTGCTGACCAAATTTACACCTAAGAGTCACACAACCGAAGCGATGAATACTCCTTTTATCGCCCGATTTAATTAATTTGTAATTGTTATAAATTAATTAATATTTATGAAATATTAATTACAAAATTTTGTATTTGATGTGTTGAACAATATTAAACAATGCATTTATAATAGTTATAAATATATTAATTGATATACAATATCGATACACGTTTAAATTTAGATATAAATACAACGAACATTGTTCGGGATGGAACTGGCTTTAAGGCCCATATGGGGCATGTAAATTTATGCCAAAATAGTCTGGATAGTAAGCCAAATATTGGCAAAAGAGGGATGCTTTTGAATGGTTTAAAAGAGTGAAATTGGTAAGAGAGACAAAAATAAGATCCACTTTCTCTCCTTCTGACTTCATATTTGTATGCCACTCTCTATACTTTTTTATACTTTTTCTCTCTTCTCCCTTTACAAATTTCAATCAGCAAACCCCATTTAAACCCAAAATAAATCGAAGCTCAAATCATATCAAAATTCTTCGATTCGACCGTCGGTGGTAAAGCAGTTCAGAAGCCAGCAGCTCTAGAACTTGGAATTTGATTCAAAGTGTCATTTCATCATTTTAAAGTGAGATCTCTAAGCCTTAGTGAAAGATATTCAACATGTTTACTAATTCATTTAATTTTATATGTATTCTTGTAATAAATTGTAAGTTATTAGATTATATTACAAATCTACTTTATCGATATTCTATCACATATTGGATGGTTGAATATATTGGTGCACACATACATACATACATATATGTATGTATGTAAATTAAAAAAAATTAGTGTATATACTAGCATTAAATTCATAGCCTAAAATAAAAAATCATTTTTTAATTCATTAATATTATATATATGATTTTATTAATTAACATATTATATGTTAAAGTTAAAAAATCATATAATAAACATTTTAAATTTTATAATTTTTTTGTATAATATTAATTTAGCAGCAATGAAATTTCAATTCTAATATATATTTATATTTAACTAATGATATAACTATTTATTTAACAAGAAATTGATTATGTGTACACACACACACATAGATACACACACACACATACGTATACATATACGTATACATACACATACACATACACACACATACACATATAATATAGTTTGAAATTAAGTATTAAATTTACATAAAAATATTGCAGATTTTTCAGACCTTATAAATGATTTTTTTATGATTTTAATTAATTTAATTAATCGGTTTTAAAATTATTTTATAATTATTTAATTAAAAATCATCTTAAAATTCAAAAAAAGTTAACTTTTTTACCATGTGCTTAAAGTCGGGTATTATTAAATAAATTATATATATATATGTATATGTATTTATATTTATGTATGTGCTTGTGCATATATATATTTATAAATATTTATAATAAATATAAAAAAATTTGATTTTGTACACAACTTTGCAGTAGCAATTCAAATAAAAAATTTAATATTAACTATTAAATGATTTGTTATTTAATATAAACAAAATTTGTTCAAATAAATTTTAAGATATTATTTGTAAACTATTAGAATTATTATTTCCACATATTTTACCATATATATGATTATATTTTACATAACTTTTCATAAATATATGTTTAATTTTCGATGCACATATAGATATTCATTTAGACAGCACATAGAATACTAGATGGGCTAACATGCCGTTGTAGTGTACATCCCAACACCTATATACGGACATGTCAAACCATATAAGCTTTATTATGTTTCACATGCACGTTCGTGCATATGTGTATATGATACACATATTCAAATATAATGCAAAATAATATAAAGAAAAACTTTATTAATAAAATAAAATAATGATTTTATTTAAAAGAACTTTTAGAAGGTTCTAAATGAATCAGACTTCATATGCCCAATAATGATCCAAAATGTTAATTTTTTTAATATTCACCTATTTATCCTGCTGCATAATGGCCCGGTTTGAATAAATAGAACTACCCATAACAGTTCTAGCTTGAGTTTGCTCAACAACTGGTGCATATGCAAGTAATCTATGAAAATATATATAAATGATAGAGGGAAAATATATTAAGGATTTATAATCTTTAATATACTTTGAGTGATAATGATTTAAGGAATAATGTATTTCTTACAAAATACCCTCGTTATCCAAATGTCGGACACTATTGCTCGGGTTTCTTGCAAGTATGATCAGTATTTCCCATATTGTCCAATTAGCCCATGTGATTACACACATATTCATCTTAGCCCGTGTATCTCCGAGACCTGATGCCTTCGTGCACCCACTATGCATCACCCACCCTAAATCGAGGCAATAAGGCTCAACTTACGAGTAGACCGTCCAGCTCAAGTACAAATTGCTCAACATCGCCAGCTCGAGTAACAATGGGTGAGAGAACAACAAATTGCAGCTTGGCATATGATGCGCCCCTCGGCGGTCAACCAACCTAACCTTCATCCAAGTGAGTGGTCAGGTCTCCATAGTCAGGACAGCTTCTAACGGTTATGATTGAACAATGCTAATAGATGGTCGTTCAATATGCAACATTCCTCCTACTTATCGAATGGCCTGGCAAAGCAACCTACTCCTCATCCTGGTCCCCTACTTGCTATCCTCTTCGACCACCCGTACCCTCTAAGGCTTCCACATCTTATCTCGATAGGCTTCGGTTACCAATGTCTTGGTGCCCTACAAAAGGAAACTTCACCTGCTTTGTGCTTCTGTAGAGTCAAACAAATGGCGTCGTTCATTTGAAAATGTGCGGTAACCACTCCATGTCCTTTACTACCACCAAAACAACTCTATATCAACCACTCTCTAAACCCGCGCCATATGCTCCTGCACAAAGTATGCTCGAGGTATTGGCTATCAGTTGGCATCTCAACCACACACTCCAACTGTCCTCCTAGCTAGCGTGCACGTCAACTGTGCAACAACATCAATGGTTTCGAGCAATTTCTGAGTCTTTACTATGCAATCTTAGCCACTCAACACAATTTCCAATAGCTATAAATACATCAAGGCATACATCTCGACAAAGGTTGAACAATATAAGCTCCCAAGGATAGTGTTGACTAAAATGTTAGCCAACCTTGGAATTAGACTAAGACATTTGTATTAGCGAAGGTTACTCACTACTACTAGAATTAAAAATGTAAAATGAGGAATAAAGAGAGTAAAAAATGTAAATGTCAAAGATGTAGAGTGGTTCAGCAAAGATTTGCCTACGTCCACTATGAAGATCTCTTATTATGTTTATCTCTTACATTGCAAGGAATTACAATACAATAATAAGACTTTAGCCCTTAGGCTTACGATAGTACTAAACTTAAGAACATGATAAGAGTTCGTTGCTATGAGTAAGTAATTCTACATTCAGAAATAATAAGAATTTAACTAAATTCTAACCCCTTTGATGTTGTGTAGTAAGGGTTATTTATAGAAGCTGGTATGGGTAATGGATGGCTAAGATTACAATGTAAATAGAAGAGAAATGCTTTCGATCATTGATTTGGTTTCTTAGGTGGATGGAAGATAGATGGAAAGATAGTTGGAATATGTGGCTGAGAAGTAAGCAGCCAGCTGTAATTCCGTATAGGACGTGCACTTTGTGCTGAGAAAGGTGGCATACTACAGAATTTGGTACACTTTTGGCAAACATGTTGCAGTAGTAGGTGTACTAAGTCATACTGGGCAGTATCTTTTGGAATCTAGCATACTTCTCTAGGAAACAAGGCTAGAGAGAAGCTTCTTGCATAGTGATGGCCGATTAATTATGGTAGAAGCTTGCCGAGAATAGCTAAAAATGCTAAGGTTAGATCATAAATAGATAGACCAAGGCATAGTGATGAGATGGGCTTCTTGGGATCGGTCATAAGCATACTTAGAGAGTCGGGACATCGTCGGGTCACTTTGAGTCAGGTTAAGTCATATGACATGGTCGTGTTGAATCATGTTAGGCCAGGCCAGGCATAATAATCTAGGTCAGCCAACTAGTGACTTGCTTATTGGATTTACTGAGATGGAGCTAGGTTGAATATGGGCCTGCTCGAACTGGGCCTAGCAAAAAAGTGATAGCCACATGGATTTGGGTCGGGCTTAGAACAACTGGTTGATTTAATTATACTTGCGAGAAATTTGGCAACATTCCTTCCCCCCAAAGCCCATCTCTGTAAGCAAGGGTGGGCTTTTCAAATCATAAAGGTCTTGCCAATCGACTCTTCTACTTTGCATTTAATATGTGCCACATGTGACGACACGCCATTGACTGAGACGGTTCACTTTTCTAGACATAGTAGGGGCTCAAATTTCAACGTATGTGATGTGATAATAACATAAGTATACCTAGACGGTTGAGATCTGATGGCCTTTCAAATCCAATGGTTGATATTAAAAAGGAAGGCATATAAATACCCTCATCTTCTCCACCTTCACTTTTTACCAAAGCTAAAGATATTTCAACATTAAATAAATCTCCGAACTCTCAAAAAACCTTTAAAGCTTTTAGAGATATTTTTCTTTAAAAAAAAGTAGGCGCTTTTTCTTTGATTCCTCTTCGTCTTTTTGAAAGAATGTGGAGCTCTGGCCATGGAAAATAATTTTTTTGTTATCCTCTGTTGTTCCTTTTGTTCGCTGTTTGAAACATTGCTTTGATTTGTGATTCCATGTTGTTGCTTGGCTAGAATCCATGCTTTTCTGGTTGTCTTTTGGATGTTGATCGACCATCGCTGCTTTGTCAGCAGTAATCGTCGACATTGGTGAACTTTCCAGTTGTTTACGCCAAAAGTTGGCACAAACACCCAATGGAATAACAAATATGAAAATTTCAAGAAAAGGCAAGAAATAGAAGAGCACAAAATTTTTAGTGGTTCAACAAATACATAGGCCTACGTCCACTTAAACTTTGTTATCTGATCTTTGTCGAGTTTTTACAAAGTTGTTCTTATGGATCGGTGATGATCATTGAGATTGTAGAAGAAGTAAATAAATTTGTTAGAAGAGCAAAAAGGTCCTAAAAACAATTCCCCTCCTCCTCTATTTTTAGCTACAGGTCACCAGAAATCTCTCACCTATATTATTTCCCATGTTCTCTATGTCCTAATGAAGTTGCTTGGAGAAGATCGTAGCTACCTAAGCAAAATTAAGGGATATGTACTGGTCCATGCCCTAGAGATCGATACCGATCCATAAGATAGGTCATAAGGCCTTCTTTGATTCTTGGGAATTGCTTAGTTGACTTGCATTCCTGACTTTGGCATTTGATTGCATTGATGTGAGCTCAAACTTTAGTGAATTCTATGGTTCGGAGGTTGAGCAAAGGCACCCGACTTATCTACTGATTGCTTGGGCCAAGAACAAAGAGTAAACCATCTCTATTAGCTTATATTGACAAGCAATCACCTTGGCTTCCTACAACATAAACCATGTGGTAATTTGGCCAAAGATCAGGGATCGGTACCAATCCTTGGTTATGGATCGATATCAATCCATGACTTTGCTTGAATCTTGGATTCTTGGCTTTTGAGCAACATGTTGGCTATTTCGGGGAGCTTGACATGTTTTACTGCTTCATCTATCATCTCTACTTGATATCTGAGTTTGGCAGTTATCATGCTAGATTCATGCTTCGTAATTTTTCTATTTGATTGTTCTGACTTGTCCAAATATGGTTTGGTCACAAAGCCGGAGTACACCAGTCATCTGTGATTTTTTGAAAAATTTATTAGTTTTGGGATATAGATTTAAGCCCAAATTGATAGCCTTAGGATTTGATTAGAAAATAGAACAATATATGGGCCAAAAGGCTTGCAATTTGGCTTAGAAGCTTCCAAGTCATGAGCCGGCCGGCATGGGGTACCCAGCCACGGCCGTCATGGGGTGCCCAGCCGTGACATGCTACGAAGATGGTTATTTAGCTTTCTCCCAAGGCATTTCCTATATGTCTTGCTAGCCTTAGATGTTTGGGACTTGTTCAACTTAGGCCGCTTATGTTTAAGATGGAAACTTCAGGTTCTACCTTGACCGGTGTTTTTGGCCTCAAAGCTTCTGATTTTGCAGATGGAAAGGTAAACTTGGCCAAGAGTCTTGCTGGTCGTACATATGATATCAAGATGGTGTATATTCTATGGCTGCCGACCGATCAGACTACTCTTCTTCGGGAATCTTCGCATTTTTTCTTGGCTGCTTTAAGGTAGGAGTCATGCTACCTCTCCACCCCTACTTTGTCTCCATCCTTAATTCTTTCGGGATTTCCCTCGATTTACTTAATCCAAATAGCTTACGGTTTCTATATGGGCTCTACGTCACCTGTGCCAACCTCAATTTTCCCGAGCTGACCGCTCAATTAGTCAACATGCTTTTCCAGTTGCAAAAGAAAACCGATTATCCAGTCAGCGCTTATTTCCATTCCCATGCAAACACTAAGGCTGCTATCTTCTTGGGCATTTTGAACAAGGCTGGCATGTGCTGGATGAGGAAATACTTCTTCGGTCCTCACGGGGTCAGCCCTAAGCTGAGTAACATAGAGTTCCAAGTCCCAAGTAAGTTTCCTTTACTGATCTCTTTCTTTCATATTTGTCTCATTTCCTTCGCTTAACTTATCCTTTGATAGGCGCTTCCGTTGATCTTACCAAATTCAATGTCAGAATGCTAAGTGAATATGTCCAACAATTAAAGAAGACCACTGCTAATGTCTAAGATTTGAAGTTCTTGATGATTAGCAACAACCATCACTGGGTCGGATTAATATAGGGAATTCAGACCATGGTTGCTAAGCGTGTTGTCCTGACCAAGAAAACGACCAAGGTGAAGTGCGATTATTCAAAGATCAAATCCCATAACCCCTGGTCAAGCTGAACATGGATGAGAACTGAGGATATAACGATGCTATCCAAGGTGAGGGTCCAAGCAAGTGGCAACAAGTTGATTATGAGAAGCTGAATTATGTAGCACCGATGCCACAGTGGGAATCTTTCGACCCACAATAACTAGTTGACGTCCCAGTTCTACAGCATGGGACACTAGTCATTGATTGCATACCGAGGAGAGCTCTACGGAAAGTAGTGTAGGGGAAGGGGAAACAATAGGGACGTAGGTCCCTTCTCTGAGCCATATCCTGCTTATGATCCCTTTATCCCGGATACGATGATGTGCTATCGGGAGAGTCCTATGTTAGGACAGATCAATCTGGTGTTGGTAGTTCAGCCTCATCATGCCCATCCCTTTTCAAATGGCATGGCTAAGCAGGTTCAAATGGTAGTTATTTTACTAGCACTTGTCTTCTTTTTCCTTGCATTTTGACTAATTTTATATATTGTTGTTGTAGTGGACGACAAGCTTACCTTCGATGCTTTTGACAACCTCGACTACACTACCTAGCTCTCGTGCCCAATTCCCTCGAGGCAGGCAAAGAGAACATTGAGCTTCTCCCAAGCACCATGCAAGAGCAACCACATTCCACCAACAATAGGAGAATGATAAGGGTAGGGAAAGCAGTTCCTTAAGGCTAGCACTCCTTTTCTTAGGTAGGCGCCCTTTTATAACGGAGATAGGATAGCCCAAGGGGAGAGGGGGTGTCGATGGGGCATTTGCCTCTGGAGATTGACCAGACTACGGACTATGATGACTTTCCAGACTACGGACTATGACGACTTAGGGCAGCTGCTAAGGTTGCTCCAACTTATGTCCATAAAGATCCTATCATCCACCCCCCGGCCCTGGTTTTGGAGAGAGCTAGCACTCCAAGAAGTCTGTGATTGATGAACATACAATGGATGCTCTTCTCATAAGCTTCTAAACTTGACTTCTCTTGCTTGCCTTATGGAATCACTTCCACCACTATTTGATTTTTTATAGGCCATCCACCACTCCATCCGCATTTAGTGACTTTATAGAGCTGGAAGATGAGATTTGAAAAAATAGGCAGCTTCTAAAGGAGGCCATCAAGGTGATAGTGGTAGTCAAGAAGGCAACAAAGGAGGTGGTTGAGACAAGGGTCGGGTGGGAAGGCAGCTTAGGATCTTACGGTGAAGCTAGTGAAGGCCGAGAAGGAGGTCAAAGCATGGTAAAACAACCTTGCCTAACATACCACTATGTGTCGGTTGACTATTGATGTGGAGGCTGCACGACTAGCAGAGGAGAACTTATGGAAGAATCAGTTGAAGACTGTGGTTTAGGCCCTTCTCAGGGAAAACTATCACTTGTTGATCTCTATCTGTAAATTCGATGTCGAGCCCTTTGCAGTAACCCATCAGAGGTTGTCCTGAGATGGAAGTAGCGAGGGTGGTTGTGCTAGCCATTTTGACATAGGAGTAGATTGACTCCCTAGCCTGGCCGGTAGGAACTTGCTTTGTGAATATCGTTCTATAATTTCTTCAATCTTCTTTGTAAGCCGAGCGAGGCGGGCGTTATGCTTACACTTTTGATATGAATGAATAAATACTTTGGTCTGATGAAATTTTTCTAAGCATTTGATTATCTTTTCTTGCTTATCTGTGCCTGAATAGTATGGTAGGTACTTTGAGTAGTCAGCATAGACCTTGTGTTATCGAGACTTAACATTTTTACAAGATAGATAAAATAGTGGTGTATGGTAATGAGACAGGCGGTGATTGCGGCCCATTCATGTGAACCATGTTAATTAATTTTATGTAGAACTTATCTTGATGATAGGCTGACTATGGTTGGTTGGAAGGCTCGGTCATCGTTGAATATGGAGGCGAGCGCATGATGGTTGAGCCTGTTTGTTTTCTTGTCGGCGGTCCCAGCATGAATCAGAGCGCTGAGTGGCTCAAGGGTTCTCTTGTATGACATGCAATAATTTTATAGGTTGGGTGGTCCCAGCACGGATAGGAACACCGAGTGGCTCGAAAGTTCTCTTGGGTGACACATGACAAGACTGAGTGGCAGACGGTCTCAGCATGAACCGAAGCACCGAGTGGCTCGAGGTTCCTCCTAGATGACACATGCCTAGTTGATAAGTTAGGGCGATCCTAGCACAAACCAAAGTGCCGAAGGACTCGAGGGTTCTCTTGGTTGACACATCGATAGTTTGGAAGTACCCACACAAGGAAAAGAATGCACGATAATTCATTCTCATTAGATAGCCGGCTGGCAAGGAGGGAAGCAGGGCTCTCACAGTCCTTGGCGGTAAAGGTCGATAGTCCCTAAGTAAGGAAGTGAGCACATAACAACTCACTATTTACCGGATAGCCTATAGTAGAGGTGGCAGTCCTCAAACGAGGAAGTAAATGCACAATAATTCACTCTTGTTGGATAGCCAACCGACAAAGAGGGTAGCATGGCTCACATTGTCCTTAGCAGCAGAGATCGACAATCTCCAAGCAAGTAAGCAAGCATATAATTACTCACCCAAAATGGGATAACATTGGTTGACAAAAGATATTTGCAATAGCCTTATAATTGTGGCTCATATATGATATGCCCAAAGATGCATTAGATTCCAAGTGTGGGATATGAGTGTTCCATCTAGGCAAGAGAGGTGGTAAGCACCATTTGGTAAGACAACATTAATGATATACGGTCCCTCACAATTTGGTCGAGCACTCCTTCAGCCAGTTTCTTTATGTTAAGAACACCCGTCGTAGTACTAAATCATTAATAATGAATTGTCAGAGATTAACTTTAGAGTTGTGCTTGGCTATCATCTTTTTGTAGGTTTCGGTTCAGAGTTCGGCTTTGACTCATCATTCTTTAATGGAGTCAAGCCTGAGTTTATGTAACTCATCAAATTATTTGGGCTCGTATGTGAGAAGTCGTGGTGAGGAGACGTCCATTTCAAAGGGGTGCATTGCTTCATACCCATAGAAAAGTGAGAAGGGAGTATAGCTAGTTGATGTACGGTTGGAGGTGCGATGGGACTAGAGGACGAGCGGTAGTTCCTCGGCCTAGTTTCCCTTAACTTCTACGAGGAGCTTCTTGAGTGTTGATTTGATGGTTTTGTTGATAACCTATACTTGTCCATTTGCTTAGAGAAGAGCAATGGAAGAGATGCACTTCTCGATCCCATTTCTTGCATAGAATTTCTAGAAGAGGCCGCTATCGAATTGAGCGCCGTTGGTGGAGGCGATCTTCTTTGCCAGGCCAAGCCGGCAGGCGACGTTCTTGATGAAGAAGTTCATTATTTTAGGGTTGGTGACCCCAATGTGGGGCTTGGCCTTGACCCTTTTGGTGAAGTAGCCAGTGGTGACTATGTCATGGTTGTATCCTCCCTTAGGATTTAACAGCTTTCCTATCAAGTCAGTTCCTCAAATGTCAAACGACCAAGGGGAAGTCATCGAAGTGAGGTGGGTAGGAGTGGCTCTGGGGGTCTTGGTGAACTATTAACACATGTCGCACTTCTTGACGTAGCCCGTTGAATTCTTGATCATAGTGGGCCAATAATATGCTTACCGAGCAGCCTTCTTAGCTAAGCTCTACCATAGCATGATCCTATAGAATTCTTCATGTAGCTCTTTCAGTATCAAGTCGGCTTCATCTTCAAACACGCACCACTAAAGTGGTGTTGAGTACCCTTGTTTGTAGAGCTTCCTTTCCATGATTGTGTAACAAGGAGCTCAGTAGAGGACTTTTTAGGCGGTTCGAAGCTCTTCGTCTACCAAGCTTGATCTAGGGAGCTATCCAGTTGTTCGTAGATGGCATATCAATTTCCATTGTTGTTTCCCCCTATTCATAGCAAGGGCATCTTGGACTTTTAATGGAACCTAAGGAGTGGCTTCTTCTGGATTGCTTGATACCTTGGACAACTGATCAACTTTGGCATTTTGCTCCTTGGGCATCTGTTCTAGCTTGACCATGGTGAATGTGAAGATTATCCTCTTGGTTACTGCTACATATAAGGTTAGTGTTTTGCCTTTGACTTGGAAGCAATCGCCAATTTGATTGAGGACTTGAGATGAGTCATTGAACATATGAATAGAGTCCATGCACAAAACCTTTACCATTATGAGACCGCCCAGGACAACTTCATACATAACTTCATTATTGGTCGCCTTGATGGTAGGGAGAACCACAAAACAAGTTCTCTCCCTTTGGCGTTGAGAGGGACCATGCCGGCCCCTATCCTTTCTTATTTGATGCCCCATCCACATACATGCACCAAGCTTGCTGACTAGTGACAATCTCTTCTATGCCATTGTCCAGGCTTGAGCACTCGATAATGAAATTTGCAATGGTCTGGCTTTTGATGGAAGTGCAAGGTTGGAAAGAGATGTGATGTTGCCTAAACTTGACAGACCACTTCATTAGTCATCCCGCCTTATCGGGTCAGCTGATAATTTGCTTCGAAGGTTGGTTGGTCAAGACTCTGATGGGATGAGCGTGGAAATGCTATTGGAGTTTCTTGGTGGCCTTGTAGAGGCAAAATGCTAGCTTTTTCAATCATGTCTATCTTATCTCGGGGCCTGACAACTTTTTTTCTAACATAATAGATCGGCCATTGAATCTTCTCATCATCTCTGGTCTCGCGGTCAGACACTACAAAGTAAAGGTATATATGCCCCCTGTTAATGAGCTTCGACAGTTTCAGAGGTGTTTCTAAGTGCTGCTTTAGTTCTACAAATGCCTTGGTGCACTCATAATTCCAAGCAAATGATTTTCCCTTCTCAATAAGGTCGAAGAAGCGAAGATGCTGATCAGTTTCTTTAGACACGAACTGAGCTGCAACCATCCCGTTCAGGCTTTGTACATGCTTTACAGTTCTCAAGACTTGCATATCTTAGATGACTTGGATTTTTCAGGGTTAGCTTGAATTCCCTTGGCACTCATAATATAGCAAAGAAACTTTCATGATCAGACTACAAATGAACACTTCTTTAGATCTAGCTTCATATTATACTGATGTAGGATGTTGAAAGTCTCAGCCAGGTTTTGTATATGCACATCGACCCTTTGTAACATTACCATCATGTCATCTATGTATACCTTCAAAGACCGACCAATCTATTCTGAGAACATGTGATTGACGAGCTGCTGGTAGGTAGTGCCCGCATTTATTAACCTAAATGGAATGGCATAGTAACAATATAAACTGACATTAGTGATGATGAAAATGTGGTCTGGTCATGCATGGCAATTTAATTATACTTAGAATTTTCATTCGTGAAGGTAAGGAGCTCATATCCACTGGTTGCATCCATTAGCTATCGATATAAGGAAATGGAAAGTTGTTTTTGGGCTAAGATTTCTTAAAGTTGGAGAAGTTACTGCAAGTTATCCAGAACCTATCTAGTTTTCTAACCAGTACTGAGCTGGCTACCCAGACCAGATATTCTACTTCCCAGATGAAGCCATTAGCTAATAGATTCTTTACCTCCTCTTTAAGAGCTTAGTACCTTTCTAAGTTGACTATTCTACATATTTGATGGACAAGGTTTCCATTGGATTGATGTTTAATGCATGTCAAATGATTCTAGGATTGATGTCGGTCATGTCATCGTTCCCCTAAATGAAGTCATCTTTGCTTTGTTTCAATAATTTGATCGGCTCATCTTTGATCTTCAGGCTGAGTTCGATACCATTTCGAACGACCTTCCAATGGTCGACACTGTCTATAGATATCAACTCGAGAGGAATGACCGACCTGCCTTCAATATTTGAGTCTCCCATGCTGAGGTCAAGTGGGTCATCATCCAAATTAGGGTCGGTTTCTAAGTTGCATTGGTCCAACACGTAAATCATGCAGTATATGACATCCTCGGGTATGACAGATGTCTATGCTTGATCGAGGGGTTGAGGTTTCCCTTGACTCTCATATATGAGTTTACTGGCATTGAGAGGGTTGGAGCTGCTGTATTAGATGTCCCCGCTTACCAATTAGCTCGACTTTCTCGTTCCAAAACTGTGATGAGCTCTCCGTTCTTTAGGGAGTGGCCAAGGAAATGGGATACAAGAATACCGACCTTAGATATGGCGGGAAGTCCCAGCACGATATAAGAGCGCTGATAGGCTCGTGTTTACTCCTGAGTGACACAACATTTGTAGTAGTTTCTTCATGGCTAAGGACGTTCCCGACATGAGTGTGAGCGTTGAATAACTTAACCACTCTCCTAGATAACAAGTTTCCGATTGTAGTTTCTTTGAGCATTAGGAAAATCTGATAGGCATGAGTTTAATAAAGGGAGCTATTGATGTGGATGTCTTCACTTCAGTGCTGGGGATGATCTTAGCATGAACTTGAGCACTGATCATCTTAAAGGTTCTCTCGAGTGACTCACCACTGGTTGTTGCAAATTCTTGTTGAAGCATGAGGATGCCTTTTTTCACTTATATGAGGGAGGTCTTGTAACACCACTAGCTTTCTATTGGTTTCCTCGGATTTTGCCAACCCACCTTGGATTGGCAACTTCACGACAAGCCGGTTGTAAGACACAATTGCGTCAAGTTCTACGAGTGTACTATCAAGAGATTATAAGCAAACGGGGAATGAACTACTACAAATTCACACGTATCTTTACAATAGGTGGCTATTTTCCAAATGTGGTCATGATAAAGGTCGTCCCTATTAAAACAATGCGAACACCCACAAAACCGTAGATGGGTAAGGCGCATGGGCTGAGGCTGGACGCAGGAAGCTTGAGTGCCTTAAAGACATGTTTGAACATGACATTGACTGAGCTACCCCCATCCACGGAGGCTCGATGTACATTTTTGTTGGCCATTGCAAGGATGATTATTGACGCCAAAAATGGTACCAACACTCAAATATCAGATGAAAGCACCAAAAATGTAGAAATTCAAATCAAACAGGCAAAAACAGGAAAAAAACAAGATCACATAAACACTTTTTACAGTGATTTGGCAAATATTCTGGCCTACGTCCACTTTAATCTAATTATTGATTGTTTTCTCTTTAGATTACAATGATTTCAATTAGATCCTACCACAATCTAGTGGATCTTGGATTTAGGAATGTTTAGAGTAGTTGAGGAAGAAGAAGATGAAGGAGAAATGTCAAAAGTCAAAGAAGGTCCTTCTTTGGTTGCCATAGGGCTAATATTTATATGGGAAACTGCTTTATAGATCCAAAAGCCTGCATAGTATGAAGTCTAGATGCAAGCCCACTGGTAGAGGAGAGTGGATATCGGCCCAATTTCTAATATGGACCTTTCGGTACTGAGAGGTTTGTGTTGGTGAAAACTTATCCTTCTTATTTGCTTTGCTTTCCAATCTCTAATTCGATGTATTTAAAACTCTTTTCCATGAAGGTTGAATAATTCCTAATGATTTCCTTGATTATTCTTATCTCATCCTATTTCCTCTGCTCTCTTCTTATAGATCCTTGAGGTTATTAATCTATTCTTTGAAGAAAGTACTTCACAACAATTGCTAGAAGTAGTGCTTTAAGTACAAGCAGTTCAGGAGATCTATGTTGGAGAAGAATCCTCTCGGTACCGAGCGGTCCATTTTACTTCATTTTCCTTTAAGCTTTTAGATCATCATCCTTTTGTCCTTCAAACCATGTTTCCATGTTCATGAGTTGTTCCATCTTCATTTTGGCCTTTTAATTCTAGTTAAATCTGCTTGGTTAAAAAATAGGTTAATAGCGATGACCATAGGGTCATGATATAGGTAGCAGATGGCATCTTTATCTTTAGTCGTAAAGGCGATGGGCTGATCTACCTCCAATCTAAGAGCTTTGGACATGTGGTGCTCTAATAGATAAATTTGGCCGGCTAAATACACTTCTCTCTGGTGCTAGGATTGTACTCCCTAGCTGCTTTCAACCACATATGGACCTTCGTAGATAGTCAGAATGTTGGTTATGGCCACGACATTATTGTTGGGTTGCTGAGGTTGAGCCGACTAATTATTAAGAGAAATTATTTGATATACTCAATACTGAAGAACTCTATGAGCACTCCTTCCCAGATCAGTCTTTCTATCTCGTCCTTTGGTATACGACACTCATTGATGGAGTAGTCATTGACTAGATGGAACTTATAATATTTTCCATAGCTACGTAGTTCTTTCCTTTTCCCGGATCTTGTGGTGGATGGTCTTTGGAATTGTACGTGTTCCCTGGTTGTAAGATATATGGATTTCATATCTCGAGTCAAGGTGGCATAATGAGCATATCTGAGCTTGTACTGGGTGCCATCTTCTGTAAATCTTTTGTTGTTGTTCTACCGACCATTACTTTGATGGTCAGTTGTCTCACTAGGTGCAGCTTTATTTAAACGTCGGACTTTATTTCTCTGTCTGAAAGGTCAGCGTCCTCCATTCTCATGATGTTGTTCATGAATTGATGGAAGTCAGTTAAGGATGTAGTAATTGTTTCTATAATCATTCCACATTCTGGATTTGTATCTGACCCCCGAGCAAAGGGCCACAATCAGGCTATTTTTGTCGATACCCTTAGCTTAGGTGGACTCTTTGCTGAAATGATTACTATAAGGCCGAAGATTCTCAATTGACCCCTGCCTGATGGTACCTAGTTTATTAGCCATCGTAACATGGGCCTTGGAAGCAAAGAACCTAGTTTTGAAATCTATGCAGAGTTGGGCCTAAGAGTGGATGCTACTCGGTTGCAGATGTAAGAACCAACGAGAGGTCAGTCATGTGAGGGTGGAAGGAAAGAGCAAGGACATTGTAGGGTCGGAAAGCCGGCCAATCCGAGTAATGGAGTTGAAGGTAGTGATGCTAATGGGTCAATACCCCCGTCATATTTGCCAATGGAAGATAAGGCACAGTTAGTGGATGTATGTGGTCAATATTTCCTCAAAAAATGGTACCCCATTCTCATCACCAAATAGAGCTTTACCTCCAACATTTCGGGTTTGCATTCTATTAAGTTGCTGGCGAAGACGATTCATTTCCTCCCAAAGGATAGCATCGGGCCGCTGTGCGAGTGTTTGGCCGATAACTAGCACTAGGCTTAGCCGCCATCTCTGTAAAGTGGGAGATCAGCGGCCATAATATGCTAGAGAGTGATGGTGATGACCTGGAGATGGCTTCCTTCTCTCCCTATGCATAGAGGGTGACCATGAATGATCGGTCCACCACTATCTTAATCCTGGCCTAGCTACACCTCTATGGGATCGGGAGTGTATTAGGGGCCCTTTATTCTCCATCGATGGCATGGGAACCATCGCTTAGATGCTTGAACCTCAAATCTTAGGCTTCATTTGCTGTCTGGAGGAGCTCTGATGTGCACGTAAATGTGCATATTTTTACCACCATATTTAATCTATTTAAATTAAATAAATGATCGTATCGGGTATTTTAACTTGTTTAAACAAAAATTCATATTATTTTCAAATCGTCACATATTCATCTTCATCCAGGGAAAAATGGTCATTTTTGTGCATATATTAATTTGAGAAAATTTAACTAGAAATTTCTATATTATTTTATAGGAATTTGGCTTCATATACAAGTGGTTTCATGAAGATGTATGCGTGCACAAAGAAGATACAAAGGAATGGAGATGGAAATAATCAAAGGCATGATAATGGAGGACCCCACCCACTTACCTTGATTTTTTAATTAGGAGCTAAGCACATGATAAAAGGACATTAAAGCTTCATGTACATTTAAGTGAGGGATTAGTGGATGTTAATGATTACTTGGACTCCACACTTTCTAAGGGGTATTTTGGAAAGCCCCCTAAAAAAAGAATTATGGTTTTATGCATGTATAAATAACCCTCTTATGTACATGAAACTATCTTCTACACTTTCATTTTACTTAGGAAATTAAGAGATCAAATTGTAAGCTCAATGTTCTATGAAATAAAAATGACTTCCAAGCCTCTTTCTTCTCCTTTTTCTACATGCTTTTCTATGTTTTTATGTTAATGCTTTTATTTATGTTCTTTTCTTTTCTTTGTTAGTAGAATAGTTTTACATTCATGCAAGTAGTGTAGCTTAATTTCTTTTGTTGTAAGTAGTTTAATTACATTCTCTTCTTTGCTTATTCTCTATTTTCTTCTCTTTTTAATGTTGAAAGTTACTTGTGTGCTTCAATGCCACAAATGAGTAGCTAAACCCCTTCAATTTAGGGGCAATGAAGCTCTCAAATATTATGTAATTTCAACATTTTATGATTTATGATCTCATTTGGTTTATGCTTCATGAAGTGAGTTTTGATGCAAGTTTATACAAGTGGGTATGATAGCTTATATTGTTTATGCAAATGAGCTATTCTTATTCAACATAAACACAATTTGCATCATCATTTGCTAATCCATTTTTGATTGTGAAATTAAAGTAAAAAATGAAATTTGATGATCTATATTACTAGTTACAATAGTAAATAGATCATACTAAAAATAGCTTTTGCATTGGCTTCATTTTCATGAATTATAAGTGGTTTATTTGTTGTATTATAGTTTGATGGTTTGAGTTATGTTAATGAATAATATAAACAAACCATACTTATGATAAATACAACAATATTTCACTTAATATCAAAGCTAGAGATCACAAATTTTTTGTTTGTTGATTTACAAAAATATGAGAATGGATTTTCCTCTAAATTGTTCTCTAGTTCAATAGTTTTTAAATCACATTTTAATTCTAGTTTTAGCTTCTTTTTGTAGTTAACAACTTTCATCTCACTTTGGTTTAATTTGATTGAATAGATTTTTAATCTCTCACAATTCCCTGCGGATCGACCCGTATTCGCCACGTACTACAAAGTGTACGCCGTATGCTTGCGGATATTTTATTTCGAAATTCGTTCG
The DNA here is from genome assembly GCA_030737815.1 of Allium fistulosum. Lineage (NCBI taxonomy): Eukaryota > Viridiplantae > Streptophyta > Magnoliopsida > Asparagales > Amaryllidaceae > Allium > Allium fistulosum. Next base: position 766,811,970 of record CM060903.1, on the reverse strand, counting down.
ACGGTTTTCTAAACCGATAGAAATTCCGTTGACGAATAAGTTTTTGGCGCCGTTGTTGGGGATTTGTTTTGATTTTAATTTTCTCTTCTTCGAATTATTTTTGTGTGTTTATTTTGTGTGCGTTTGCATTTTAAAAAAAAGGAAAAAAATATTGTGTTTGTGTTTGATTTTTGTGTGAATTTGTGTGCTTGTTTTCTTCTTGTTTGTTTAGCATTTGCATTTGTATAAAAAAAATTATACATAAGTTCATTTCAAAAGAAAAGAAAAAGAAAATCCATTTGATTTACCATTTTAATTTGTACAACTTTAAAAAAAATTACAAGTCAAGTCATTTTCTGTTCTCTGTTCTCTGCTCATATCAGTGTGCACTGTGCACTTCAACTCTTCTCGCTACAAACTATTACAAACTGCATCACTGCTTACCACTTCCACCTCCATCTCCTAACTGTGCACTTCAATAGAGAACAACTACAAGTTGTTATCCCTCCTTTTGGCAAGGCCGTGACACTAAGGAATTGACTAGTAACCAATGACGGTCCGTCCAGGAGATCGGTTATACACGGGCTCACTATGGATATCGACGAATTTTTTCCGAGTTCGGATCAAGCTAAAATTGATATGACACGACATGCGAAGCTATGAGAGCCAACTTTCCAAATTTCAAGTCAATCCGAGTTCGTATGCTCAAGTTACGATCGATAAAAATTGGATAAAAACAGCTTCTGTTTGACTCGCTCAGTTCGAATCCATCAGGAATGCCTACTTCAACTTGCTCCGCTTCGCATCCATCAGAAAGCACTCATTCGACTCGCTCTGCTTCAAGCCATAGTTCGACTCGCTTCGTATCCATCAGAGAACAGCAGTTCGACTCGATCGTCTAACGTCTATTTCGAATCCATCGGCTGGAGCGCGTTGCTCGAATCCATCGAGCAACAGTGGTTCGTGTCCTCCATTTGTCCAGTTCATATCCCTACTGGAAAAGCCCCATTCGAACCCATCCAGTTCCAGTACTTCATATCCATCATGGACCCACTCATCGAGTCCATCGTGTTGCCGTATTCGAATCAATCAACCCACTTTCTATCGATACGAAAAGAGGACGTTTCCATCGATACGAACAAGGCAAGGTCCAAGAACGACTCGATCAAAACGGCATCAGAGGCGAAGTGATCCAGAGGTTCAAATGCCACGTCACCAAGTCAAACGAAACCGAGTCGAGTAAGAGCGAGTCGAATAAGAGCGAGTGGAACGAAACAGCCAACCGAGAATCCCATTTCATATCGATCATATCTCCTGATCTACAAGTCCAAATGCTATGAAATTTTAACAAAAGCTTACGTACATGCTAAAGAATGTCCATGGAAAATTCGACTCCATTGGATGAAATCTGTTCGTATCGATCAAGGATCGGACCGAAACTTCACGGGCTTGGGCGCGCGGGCCTGGTCACGTGCCAGAGAGGGTCTCCCGAGATCTGAGCGAAATACCAACCTCCTACACCTATAAATAGACCCCCAAAGCCAATAGAAAAGGGGTTCTTCTTCTTCTTCTTTGAGCTCTCCAACACCCGGACTCTACCAAATCCAGATCTGAACTCCATTGCTGCTGCTACCAATAAAATTTACTACTGCAAATCATAATCATCTGCTGTAACTTACTGAATTCACTTGTAATCTTCAAAGAAAGATCAATAAAGAAAACAACTTCATAGTGGATGTAGGTGATACGCCGAACCACTCTGTGTCTCCTTGCATTTTAATTGCTTTCATATCTGAAATTTGGGGTTTTTGTTAGATAATCCTCCTTTTCCATTTAATTTCTTCACTTTATCTCTTCAAAAACTTCCGAAGGGTGTTGTGCCCAATTTTGGTACAAACACTTTGGTGCTTTCACTGAGAAAACCCAATTTTTCTCCCGCTCTTTAGATCTCCTATCTATATCGGATTGCATAAATCCAAGAAGAAGATCCAGATCTAGAACTTTGAAGCCCTTCCATTCTATTCAGATCTGCATCAGATCTAGGAAAGGACTTTAATCAATTCACCATGGTAAGTACACGAACTACCTCTACAGCTGCTGATCAGGGAGGACGGGACAGGCAGAATCCCGTGCAATTGCCTCCATCTAACCAAGATGCTGCCAGACCTTCAGATCCATCAGGCCCGGTCACTAGACAAGAATTCCAGATGTTGCTTCAAGAGTTGACCCAGAGTCGCCAACAACTAACTGAACAACTGCGCGCCAACATAGAGTTGTCCAATCAGCTAAATCGCCAAAGGTGCAGAAGATCCAGAAGAGACCAAGGTTCTTATTCTTCCACAAAGAGTTCAGCCTCATCTGACGGCCATCACCGATCCACGCGCCCATGGTTGGATGTAAGCTACACCCAAGCCACAAGGCACCAACCTGCTTCGAATCTTGGACAACCCAGAACTGGACCACCCACTAGTCATCATACAGGACCTTCATCCCGAGGAGGTGCTGCTCCTTATCATGTCACATGCAACATTGCTACTACCACCGCTACCGAACCAGGAGTTGATGCTAGAAAACAAGCTGATCCTCATCGTAGCCAACTAGAGCATACTTCTGAGCCTTATGTCCCTGAGGATGTTGAACCAAGGAGGCGAAGCACGGACCGTCAACCGCGTCCGGTCCAGACTCGCGCTGTGGAACCCGACCACACCTTGGCACAACATGCTCCTAGTATCCGTATGCTGGATATTCCAACGATGATCCGCCAAATGATTCGCGAAAGTCAGGGTCTCTCTAATGACGACTGGGGAATCTCCCGGAGTCATACCCCTTTCACCGATGACATATTGTATGCTGAACCACCTCGGCGCTTCAGGATGCCAACTTTGCCAGTTTACGAAGGAAGTTCCGGTCCCAATAAACACATCCTGAAGTATGAATGTCTAATGAATGCTGCGAGAGCTGATGACGCAGTAAAGTGTCGTAGTTTCCCTATTTCCCTAGGGGGCATTGCTACCATGTGGTTTACTCGTTTTCCACCACGATCCATCTCTAGTTTTGACTAGATGGCCACCAAGTTTGTTGAACAATTCCGTATGCACATGGCAAGGCCTAAAGATGTTTAACAATTTGTCTAGTGTTACTCAAGCTCCCGGAGAAACGCTTAGACGTTACTTGGAGCGATTCCATGCTGCGTGTGCAGAAATAAGCAATCCCAACGATAACTCTATCCTGATGGCATTGACTAAGGGGATTGATGCCGATTCCGAGTTCGGAAATTGGTTAGCTGGAAAACCACCTGCGTCATTGGACCGTTTCAATTCCAAGGCAGCCCAATTCTTGAGAAGAGAGGATGCGAAACAGTCTAGGAAGCAGGATGACGCAGGGCCCAACATCGAAGGAATCTAGAGTAACATCGCTGTTAAATAGTCCGGAGAGAGTTCCGGAAATGTTCAGTTAAACGTACAAAATAAACAGAATCAGCAGAGGGACAATGGAAATCAAAGCAAAAAACGCGATCAGAATCGTGGTCCACGACGTAGGGCTTCCATGTACGATAATTACACTCCATTGAACGCGTCATTGGAAAATGTGTATTTGCAGACCTGCAATACCATGCAATACAAGAAACCTGCTCCGAAACCATCAACTGAAAGACAGATCCAGACAAGGAAGTTTTGTAGATTCCATGAGAGTTATGGTCACAACACCAATGAGTGTCGTCACTTACAAGACCTCATTGAAAAACTGATACGTGAACGAAAGCTGGATCAGTATGTGTGTGCGCCGCAGTCTGGTGGTGCGGGCCCATCAAATCAAAATCGTGCGCCAAATCAAGAAAGGCAAGAGGAACCCGCTCGAAATGGCGGGAGGTTGGTTATTAATACAATAAGTGGTGGTCCTCATCCAGCAGACCGGAGCTGGAAGGAAATGGAGTCGTATGCCAGCTCTATCAGGCATGCGGACTCCGAGTGTTATAGTAGTTTTGATGAAGGGGCTCCGGCCAAGCAACAGAAGATGATGACAGATGACATCGTATTCCGGAACAGGGACGCTGATAAAGTCGAAGCCCCCACTATTGATCCACTGGCCATCTCAGCTCAAATATGTCCCGCTTGGATGAAGAGGATCTTAGTTGACAGTGGAAGCTCTGTGAATATTTTGTTTAAGCGAGCCTATGATCAAATGAGAATGGAAGCCACGGACTTGAAACCTTGTCAATCTCGAATCCATGGTTTCAACGGAAGTGCTACTATACCCACTGGAATGGTGGAACTGCCAGTAGAATTGGGAGTTGGAGAATGTCGGAGAGTACGGATGTTACAGTTCATTGTTTTGGACATAGACTCCCCTTACAATGTTTTCTTAGGCCGACCGGCCCTCGCCAAATTCAGGGCAGTCGTCGCCCCGTGGTGTTTGACTTTAAAATTTCCCACTGATCGTGGAGTGGGAATCATTCAAGGAGATCAGGCTGCTGCCAGAGCCTGTTATGTTGCTGAGCTGCGAGAGGCGCAGCGAAAGGAGAAAGGAAAGGGCGTAGAGGAATCTCTCTGCGTCCGTTTTGCTGATAATTGACAATTAACGCCCGGGCCTAGGACCGGGCACCCCAGCCAATTCCTCAAGGATCTTGACCCAAGAGAAACTGAAGACGAAGGAGAATCTAAAGAAAGTCAAGCATCCCCGACCGAACTGACGATTGATGTCCCAATTGACAATGACGATGATTCAAAAATGATAAAGATTGGGTCTCAGCTAAGCCAGCAAACTTAAGAGGAATTGGTTGAATTTCTATGAGTGAATCTTGACGTATTCGCCTGGACGCATTTTGACATGTGTGGGATCTCGCCGGACATCGCGAGCCACACCCTGAACGTTGACCCGCGGCATGTCCCGGTCAAACAGAAAAGGCGTGGTATGGATCCAGAGAGATATGCCGTCCTTAAAGAAGAAGTACAAAAGCTTAAAGCGAGCGGGTTCATTCGGGATGCACTATACCCTGAATGGGTGTCGAATCCCGTGCTCGTCCGAAAACCGAATGGAAAGTGGAGAACATGTGTCGATTATTCCGATCTGAATAAAGCATGTCCCAAAGACAGTTTCCCGTTCCCAGAATTGATCAGCTAGTAGATTCGACAGCTGGGCATGAACTCTTATCCTTCATGGACGCGTATTCTGGCTACAATCAGATACCGATGCACTTACCCGATCAAGAACATACCAGCTTCGTAACCAATCTGGGACTTTACTGTTACAAAGTTATGCCATTCGGACTCAAGAAAGCCGGGGCTACTTATCAATGATTGGTCAATCGGATGTTCGCCAATCAAATTAGGAAAACAATGGAAGTATATGTAGACGACATGCTTGTGAAGTCACGACTCTCCACCGACCATGTTAAAGACCTAGAAACTATGTTCAACATACTTCGAGAATACAGAATGAAGCTAAATCCACTGAAATATCATTTTGGAGTTGCATCCGTAAAATTCCTTGGTTTCATCGTCAACGCTCGAGGGATCGAAGCTAATCCTGAAAAGATCTGGGCTATCATAAATCTTGAAACTCCGAAAACCATAAAACAAGTCCAGAGTCTCAATGGAAAAGTAGCAGCATTGAGCAGGTTCATTTCAAAGTCCACTGACAAATGCATTCCCTTCTTCGATCTGATCCGAAAAGGGAAACGAAACTTTGAATGGACCACGGAGTGTGAGGGCGCTTTCCAAGCACTAGTTCAACATCTATCCACACCACCTATCCTGTCGAAGCCTATTGATCATGAGAAGTTGTTCGTATATTTGGCAATATCAGAAAACGCTATTAGTGTTGCATTAATTCGAGAAGAAGACAAGATACAGAAGCTAGTATACTACGTCAACAAGCGATTGACTGGAGCCGAAAGGAATTATCCGAAGCTAGAAAAGTTGGCCTATTGCTTGGTTATTGTGTCAACAAAACTCCGACCGTATTTCCAGGCACATCCCATTATTGTTTACACCGACCAGCCGTTACGACAGGTCCAACTTGCGGCCTGAGACGTCTGGTAGGTTACTCAAGTGGAACATCGAACTGAGCCAGTTTGACATTACTTACACTCCAAGACGAGCTATTCAAGGACAAGTCCTAGCCGATTTCATCGCTGAATTTACCGTTCCAGAGGACTTGCCCGAAACCAGTGAATCCCCTGAATACGTCCAGAAGCTTTATACCGACGGTGCATCAAACGACCAGTGTTCAGGCACTGGAGTGGCACTTGAAACTCTCGAAGGCCGATCCATATGTTATGCTTTGAAGTTCGATTTTCATGCGACTAATAATGAAGCTGAATATGAAGCCCTCTTAGCTGGCTTGAAACTTGCTAGAGATTTGAGAATTATCGCAGTGGAAATTTATTGTGATTCGTAATTAGTTGTGTGTCAAGTACGGGAAGAGTATCAAGCAAGAGATCGAAGGTTGGTTGCTTACTTAGCTCGAGTTCAGGAAGTACTAAATCAGTTTGATTACTACGCCATTTATTTTATACCTCGAGAACGCAACCAAAAAGCCGATTCATTGGCGAAGCTAGCCAGCACAGGCGAAGCTCAGCAGATGGGACTCATTACCGTAGAAGCGTTATCCTCCCCAAGCATTGACCGGGCAAAAATAGACCGGATATGCGAAACCGTCCTCGAAAAGGATTCATGGATGACTCCACTCAGAAATTACATTTAGCACGGAACCCTGCCGGAGCGCAGGAGTGAAAAGAGACAAGTCCTTCGGAAGGCCTCACGATTTACCATCCAGAATGGAATCATGTACAAAAGAGGGTACTCGGTCCCTCTACTCCGGTGTATCGCTCACGATGAAGTTAAACGAGTATTGCACGATGTACATGAGAGAGAATGTGGCGATCACACTGGGGGGCAAGCACTTGCCAAAAAAATACTTCGATACGGATATTACTGGCCGACCGTGAAGATGCGTCGGATTATGCAAAGAAATGTGATAGGTGCCAGAAATATGCCCGAATTCCTAGAGCTCCTCCTACTGAGATAACGCAAATGGTTAGCCCATGGCCGTTTGCAATGTGGGGCATCGAGATCATTGGTGCTCTACCTCTAGAAAAAGGTGGCGCGAAATACGCCATCGTCGCAGTTGATTACTTTACTAAGTGGGCCGAAGCCAAAGCTCTTGCTACCATAACAACGAAGAAATTAATCAACTTCGTAGTTCGCAACATCATCTGTCGATTCGGTCTCCCACACACCTTTATTACGGACAACGGGACCCAATTCGAAAGTGCTGAATTTAAGGATTTCTGCGAACGATTTCACATCCAAAAAAATTCTCTGTAGTTGCGCACCCCCAGGCAAACGGACAGATCGAAGCAGTTAATAAAGTTACAAAATCCATTCTGAAAAAACGACTAGAAAAGGTCAGGGGCAAGTGGGTCGATGAACTTCCTATGGCTTTATGGGCTTACCGAACAACCCACAAGACCGCGACCGGTCACACTCCATTCTCTCTCTCTCTTATGGTTCAGAAGCCGTTATTCCAGTTGAACTAGAAGTACCTTCTCATCGTGTGACATACTATGATCCAAAGAAAAATGCTATATTACTTGCTGAATCTCTCGATCTACTAGATGAGAAGCGTGAAGAGGCTGATTTGAGGGCAGCCGCGCATCGAAGTCGAGTCGCCCGATTGTATAACGCCAAGGTCCACCCGCGAACCTTTGAACTAGGCGATCTTGTCCTAAAAAGAATTTATCCGGTTCCTTCGCATATGAAGCTGACATGGGAAGGACCGTATGTTATTGAACGAAGGCTCGGAGATGGCACATTCAAATTATCGACCGTTGACGGTCTTACTTTGCCAAGAGCTTGGAATAGCGAGAGTCTTCGCCGCTACTACACATGACAGGCTATGTTTATCCATTTAGTTTATTTTCCATTTCGCAAATGGTTTCTGCATTTCGAAATTAGAATTTTTAATAAGGCAACTGACTTTTCCATATTTTCTTATTTCAGCAATAAAATGCAATCTCTTCGAGCCAGAGCTGTGATTTACTTGAAATGCTTCATATGATCATCACTATGCACAGAGAACTAAGTTTCACCATACGGTGGAATTTATTCAAATAGAGAGTGACTGTGACACAACCGGTCACTCGCTAAGCGAAACCCGAGCTCGGGGACAAGCCATCACAACAAGGCCAAAAAACGGATTGATACACGACAATCCCTCACTTAACTCCCGGTTCCCAGAGTGCGAACTGGAGTACTAAAATACGTCTACAAAGAGGGTGGATCCGTCCACCCAACGATTTCGTCCGTATCTGCACCAAGTTTGAGTAGGATGGACCCGTCCATCTAACGACCTCACTTGTTAACTCAGGGTGGATGTGACCCAACCATCCATGATCCTGGTACAACTCTGAACTCCCAGAGTGAAAGTCGGAGTATAAACATCAACTCTGGATTCCCAAAGTGCGAAGCGGAGTATAAACTACAACTCCAAACTCCCAGAGTGCGAGTCAGAGTATAAACATCAACTCCAGATTCCCAAAGTGCGAAGCGGAGTATAAACTACAACTCCGAACTCCCAGAGTGCGAGTCGGAGTATAAACATCAACTCCGGATTCCCATAGTGCGAAATGGAGTATAAACAACTACTCCGAACTCCCAGAGTGCGAGTCGGAGTATAAACATCAACTCCGGATTCCCAGAGTGCGAAACGGAGTATAAACAACAACTCCGAACTCCCAGAGTGCGAGTCGGAGTATAAACATCGACTCTGGATTCCTAGAGTGCGAGTCGGAGTATAAACATCAACTTTAAGTTCCCAGAGCGTGGATTGAAGTATAACATCAACTCTGAACTACCAGAGTGCGAGTCGGAGTACAAAGGTCGATTCCAAGTCCCTAGAGCGCGGACGTATGATTTGAACTTAAGCTGGCGTGACCAACCGCCAATAAACAAATGAGGATCCCCGGAGTGCGGATAGGACCATCGACAATCGGACACGCGTGAATAAACCGCTCAACCTCCGATTGTCTCAAACATTCATTCAGTGGCACTAGACTCAACATGTTATAAGCGAGAATTAATCGCTGACTGATGTTCCACAACTCATCCCCGAGACTGGGGGGTAGGACTTAAGCATCAACCATTGACTGAAGCGATGCGATGTCGAAATTCAACTCGCTTCCCGGTCGTAAACCATATCCACAGTTTTCGAACTTGGCGAACAAATACAAACTTTATTCGGAAGCTAAAACTTCACAAGTGCACTTCAGATATTGAAACACATAGGCAAATACACAATGACAGAAAAGAAGCCAAAAAAGAGAAGTTTCGTTTCTATTGTTTGTAAAAGGAGTTCGTATACAAGTTTGTCCCAAAAAATTCCTACTAGCAGGGGCCGAACCCGCATCTATACACGACCAACAAAATGCAAGTCAAAATAAACCGGAGAAGCATGCCTAATCTTTCTTCTTCCTTGGTTTCCTCCTCGGTGTAGACCCACTGGAGCCACCACTATTTTTCCTCTTTGAGCCTTTGCCTTTTGGTGGTCGGTCTCTAGGCGATGGCATAATATCGACATCCTCCTCCGAGCTCGAGTGAATAGGGATGCTTCCTGCGGGCGGAGTCGGAGGAACATGATCAAGTACAGAAGGTGGAATGGGCATGCTAGTGATGAAAACGGTGCCACCAGGAGATATCATCCTAAGCGGAGCTGGTCCCGGTGCTGCCATCCCACCTCCAGAGCTGCCACCATGAGCAGCTGCTGCCATTTCAGCGTCAATTTGGGCGAACATCTCCTCCTTAGTAACTGCTCGAGCCCCACTGGGGGCAACAATAGTCGGCATTGAAGAACTTGTAGCAGGAGCGCCTCCACCCATGAAAAATGGTAAGTCAGCTAAAGGATCGCCGTGACGGCGAAAGAGTTCTTCCATGAGCTGCTCATCAAACACAATCGTATTCCCCTGCGTATCATCAAGTGGGGCAGCTGTACTTATGGTGATTGCTTCGGTCATGATAGCCTCCTGCGTTTGATATGATTCTTGAGTAGCAGGAGGCATGGCCGGTGCAGCATTAATCACTGGACAAAGAATAAGAGAACTGTTAGAACTTAACTTGAATGAAGATTTCGACTTAAGAAAGATATGTGGAATGTTCAGAGTACCTTCCTCAGTTTGACTCGTAGGTGGCAGAGCGGCTTCAGTAACTTGCGCTACAACCGGAGACATCTGCGGCTGATCTGGATTATAGGCAGGAACAGCTTGGGGATCAACCACAGATGAGGATTCAGGCTGGGTTGACGCTGGAACTTCAAGACTCGCCTCATGATGTTCAACCCCTGAACCCTCTCCTATTTCAAAGTGTTGGGCGCCACCGAGTCTTTCCTTTTCATGTAGAATCATTGACTCGTGAACAATCTTCCTTTCATCTTCAGTCAGAATGCGATTCTCAAGCTCAAACTCATCAATAGACTCACCTAGATGCACTGCTTTCTCCTCCTCAACCAATCGGCCCCAGGTGTTATATAAGTGTGTCGAGTAATCATCGAGCCAAGCTAGACCCCTGTGCCTCAGCACGTTAGCGTTGTAAACAACGAGAAGGTCTTCGATGTCAGCTTCTAGCTTGGACTCGGCCGACTTCACTTTCTCCTCGACCTCAGTCTCCACCTTGCGAACTTTAGCCACAGCCGCATCCCGTTCACCCCTAAGCAGAACAGCTTGTTCGCACGCCTCCTGGGCTGCGTTGTTCGCATTGTCCTTCTCCTTGGCTATGTTGGAAATTTAGCTTTAAGCTCGTTAAATTCCTTGACCGTCGCATCCCGCTCGGCGGTAACTGTAGTATTCCGATGGCCCATCTCCTCCACCAAGGCAACATGTGTCTGCCTCAAACTCTCCATGGCCACATTCGCTTCATCAGCTTTTTTGATGGCCGCAATTTCAGGTTTCTGAGAAGACTCGGACTCAGCAGTGAGCACTTGGATGATCCGGTCCCTTTGAGCAAGTTCGGTCTCCATTTTCTCAAGTGCTTTGGCTCGCACAAAGGCCACCTTAGAAGCTTTCTCCGCAGCCTTAACCCACTCTCTATACTGGGTGTAGATGTCATGAACGTACTCATTCATCGTGTTTTCCACTCCAGAGGGGATTATCTTTAAATGTGGAGGGAAGACATAGCCATCGAAACAAATATTCGTAAAATCCTTCCTCATCTGAGCCAATTTAAGGGCCCCTTCTCCTGTGGGCTCAGTAGGGTCCTGCTCTGCAATTATGGAGGCGGTGGTCTCAACTCTCTAAAGATGAGTCTCGGATCTAGAAGTATGAGAAGTTGGCCTGTGACGAGAAGGCTCTGGCGGATGTGGAACAAGAACGGGAGGTGGAGATGGAAGCCTAAGAGGGGGCGAGCGTGATCTAGACCGATGTCTATATTCTCTGTCCCTGTCACGCCCGTATCTATCTTGATTAGAGTACTCACGATCGCGGTCTCTATCCGAGTCTCTCCTACGAAAGTCATAATAAGAAGAAGCCTTTCGGGACGAGCGAAGATTCCCGAGCATTGACCCTCTTCCGGACATTGTACCTGAAAGTGAGAGACGAAAGAAGAGTTAGCGGTGTCTTAAGTTGGACGATTTACAGTTAGGAATCATGTAGTGTAGTGAAGTGTATGCATGTGCAACCCCCCGACCAACCGGAAATGTCGACCGCACTCGTAGCAAGCGACCCGCTCAGTTCGAGAGCATTGTCAAGCTCCTCCATCCCGGTGTCGTGTTGAGACGACACGTAATCCGAAATCAAAATATCAGCAAGCCCTTCAAAAGGATTCTCTACTGGCGGGGGAGGAGCCTCCGAAATTCTAATCCACTGAACAGGCAAGGACATAACAACAGATTTTAATCTCTCGGATTTAGAACGCTTGTGAGCAGCAGCCTTGCCTTTTCTCCTTCCTCCTGAATCCTGAACATCGGAAGAAGGCCCGGCTGGGAGCTCGTTATCAGTAGGCGTTCTCTCCGGATCTACTTCCTCGGCTATTACGACTCTGGGCGCTTTGCGCTTCACCCGTTTCTTCGAGACCACTCTAAGTGTCCCTTCCAGGCGTATACTTTGCCTCCGTTCAATTAGCCCAACAGTCCTCAAGTTTCTGCCGGTCAGAACCCAGTCGATGTACCTCTCTTCGCCCGGAGCCGCTTGGAGGATCCGGACTAGCTCTCTCAAATATCCACCATCGGGTCGAGAAATTGTGGCAGTAAAAGGAGAAAAAGTATGTCAGTTTTGGAGTCGATTATTATTATCTCGATAACTCAAGAGAAAGATTGTAACGCTTACGTCTATCCAACCATCGCCTAGAAAACCCAAGGGGGCACCGAACGTAGAACCATTCAGTCTTGAAATAACTTAGCCTTCCCCAGGAGCCCATTACAATGTGGCAGTTCCTGACCGCCTCCAAGAAGGTGAAAGAAGGGTTGTCCCCACGGCTCTTAACGTTAAATAGATATCTGATCTCGATCGGCTATGGCGGTCGAAAGAGAATCTCCATAAACAGAATGAAGGTGCTATTCAACAAAGCGTACCCGTTGGGGTGTAGCTGGGATGGAGCTATTCCAAGGAATGATAACATCTCCCTTATATATTGGTTGAAAGGAGGAAGTGTTCCCGCCGTACAGGCATGACGGTTAAAAGTAGTAAACCCCTCCGGGGGATCATGTGGACTGTCATTTGGCCCAGACAGTAGCACGTCATCAAGCGACAAGCCGTGCCTTAAACAAATCCATCCCAGCATATCTTCGGAGATACCGGACAGTACAGAATCTTGTGGACGACAAATGAACCGGGCACCTGGACGCTCGTCCGGAGCTGGGTCTATAACCTCGGCTTCAATGACCGGTATTTCGATGGTTGAAGGAATTGAACTCGGGATTTCCCGCTGCTGAGAACTTGAAGGTTCCATGAATGGCTAGCTTATGAAAAATCATTGTTAAATAGACAATAACACTCGTGCATCCCCCAGTGTAAATTGCGTGAGTGTGTTGTGTAGTGCAGTACTGTATATCACTTAGGAAATTCTATAGGATTGAAGAAAACATGAAAACGACGAGACTTCGAAATTCAGTCGGAGTGACCGTCATCGCTGACCGTCACAACCGTGCCATCCAGAAATTAGAAATCAATCCAAGTTAAAGTTTGTTAAAATTTTGTCAGAGTTGCAGTTCCATCGACGAGCTTCGAAGTGAAATCAAATATGCAGTTCAACGGTTAAGTCTGGTTATGCAAGTTTGAAGCATGTTGGAGTCAGTTGTTCAAGTGTGCAAGGAATTACAAATTCTTTAACATTCAAATTCGTATCGGTCACGAGAACCTTGTTCGCATCGAAAAAACTGGAAATCATGTTTGTCCATGTGCGAGTTCGACTCGGTCTAAAAACTGGAGATTTCATGTGCGAGTTCGACTCGGTCTAAAGGCTGGAGATTTCGAATCGATCCAGAGTGTTCATTTTGCATCCATCAATTGAGTCGTCTTCGTATCGATCCCGGGCGCATAATTCGAATCGATCGAAAACCCTGGGTTTCGAATCCATCATACGCAACCCCTTTGTATCGATCAACCTGCTCGAGACACTCATCGATACTGATTGACTCGATGCAACAACTTAGCCATCGATCGATACGATGGCCTCCGTCTCATCATCTCGAAGCCTTGACTCCCGATCGATGCGAAAACGAGGACCAGAACACCATTTTATCTCCACACTCCATCTTCCCAAGATCGATTCGAACAGCATCTTTCTCCTCCTTCGACCTCGCACAAAATCTACTTCCTCGAACAATGATCAGGCGCGAATTCGAGTGGAATGGCATGAGAATCCGAATCTCATCGTTTTAGGGCTGATGTTATTCAATTGATTACCTTATGTTCGATAACTAGTTTAAGGGATTGAAGGATTTGTGTCGATTCGAAGTCGAGCAGTTTTCCTCTTCTAAGTTTTTTGAGCGATACGAAGACAATGCGCCAGAATAGAAAAGTGAAAAGTGAAAAAATGGCTAAGTACAGAGTATTTATATGGACTCGAGCACAGAGGTAAAAAATGATTCACCTCCCAGTGAGTTCAACTGGCTACGAAGTGTCACCACAAGATCGAGTCAAACAAGCGTTTCGTATCCATCGAACCCCGCGTCCATCGATATGAAATCCTTGTTCGTATCGATCGTTTCCAACTCCTTTCCCAGAGCATCGATACGAACAGTCAGTTCGAATCCATCAAGCCACGACATCCAGAGGCCAATATTCATCGATGCGAAGGTGCGTTTCGTATCCATTTCTATGGTCCACACCGATTCGAAAGTGAAGACAACTGCATTGGGACCCACCGAAGTCCGTAACCATCGATACGAATGATCGTTTCGTATCCATCCAAGCTCATATTCGTCAATACAGGTTGCTCATTTCGTATCTGTCAACGCAGTGGATACCGATGCGAAAACAATATTTCAGCCCTTCACATCGATTCAGGAGAGGATCGTTACGAAGGAACATTCAAAAACAACCGTCGAGCGTTGTTACAACGAATTTCACGTCGTTTCAGGAGAGGATCGATACGAAATTCAAATAAACTGACAACGACTCGTGAGCGTACAAACGTCGACGAAAGTCAGATTAACATATATGCATATATGTCGGACTAATATTCAATATTCCAAATTGGCAGGAAATGAAAACTCATTTGATAACGATTACGACAACTAACGACTAATCACTGGCATACAACAATTAGTTTCAACAATACGGGGTACAGCAGTTGACAGTCAACAGTTTACATTATCGAGAAAATCAGTCGAAGGTTACAGTTTTCATCGAAAAGGCGATAACTATTCAGAATGAAGATTGCGGCATTTCAAAGCACATCATGTTCCCACAAGACGTACTTTAGGAGGCAAATGTTATCCCGCCTTTTGGCAAGGCCGTGACACCAAGGAATTGACTAGTAACTAATGACGGTCCGTCCTGGAGATCGGTTATACATGGGCTCACTATGGATATCGACGAATTTTGTCCAAGTCCGGATCGAGCTAAAATTGGTACGACACGACATGCGAAGCTATGAGAGCCAACGTTCCAAATTTCAAGTCAATCCGAGTTCGTATGCTCAAGTTACGATCGATGCAAAATTGGATAAAAACAGCTTCTGTTCAACTCGCTCAGTTCGAATCCATCAGGAATGCCTACTTCGACTCGCTCCGCTTCGCATCCATCAGAAAGCGCTCGTTCGACTCGCTCCGCTTCAAGCCACAGTTCGACTCGCTTTGCATCCATCAGAGAACAGCAGTTCGACTCGATCGTCTAACGCCTATTTCGAATCCATCGGTTGGAGCGCGTTGCTCGAATCCATCGAGCAACAGTGGTTCGTGTCCTCCATTTGTCCAGTTCGTATCCCTACTGGAAAAGCCCCATTCGAACCCATCCAGTTCCAGTACTTCATATCCATCGTGGACCCACTCATCGAGTCCATCGTGTTGTCGTATTCGAATCAATCAACCCACTTTCTATCGATACGAAAAGAGGACGTTTCCATCGATACGAACAAGGCAAGGTCCAAGAACGACTCGATCAAAAGGGCATCATAGGCAGAGTGATCCAGAGGTTCAAACGCCACGTCACCAAGTCAAATGGAACCGAGTCAAGTAAGAGCGAGTCGAATAAGAGTGAGTCGAACGAAACAGCCAACCGAGAATCCCATTTCGTATCGATCATATCTCCTGATCTACAAGTCCAAATGCTATGAAATTTTCACAGAAGCTTACGTACATGCTAAAGAATGTCCACGCCAAATTTCGACTCCATTGGACGAAATCTTGATCGATACGAAATCTGTTCGTATCGATCACGGATCGGACCGAAACTTCACGGGCTTGGGCGCACGGGCCTGGTCACGTGCCAGAGAGGGTCTCCCGAAATCTGAGCGAAATACCAGCCTCCTACACCTATAAATAGACCCCCAAAGCCAACAGAAAAGGGGTTCTTCTTCTTCTTTGAGCTCTCCAATGCCCGGACTCTGCCAGATCCAGATCTGAACTCCACTGCTACTGCTACCAACGAAATTTACTGTTGCAAATCATAAATCATCTACTGTAACTTACTGAATTCACTTGTAATCTTCAAAGAAAGATCAATAAAGCAAACAACTTCATAGTGGACGTAGGCGATACGCCGAACCACTCTAAATTCTTGTGTCTCCTTGCATTTTAATTGCTTTCATATCAGAAATTTGGAGTTTTTGTTAGATAATCCTCTTTTTCCATTTAATTTCTTCACTTTATCTCTTCAAAAACTTCCGAAGAGTGTTGTGCCCAATTTTGGTACAAACACAAGTCTTCCATCTTCCCCTACCACCAACAACAAATCATCACCATACCCCAGTTCAACCACCCATAACTTCTCTGTTGCTGCCATTACTATGTCAATGCATTGACACAGCAGTCCAACTCTGTGCATCACAACCTAAATTTCCCTCATTACAACATTGCAGCTCTTCAAACATAAACCATCCACACAGTCCCCTATTCCCCTACATCAACATATCGGCTCATCCACACAGTCTTTGACCATCCTCCTGCAGCAACATTGCCTTCTTTTTCCCATCATCATCACAGCATTACATATACAACAGTCACCTTCACAACAAACTGCACAACATACCACCCTACTGCCGTTACTTCCACCAGTGCAACACAAACTCCCCCTGCAACCACCACTGTCTGCTGCAACCACACCCCACCCCACAACCAGTATCATCATCACAACCTCACTTCTCTGCTTAAACCATCCACAACCTCACTGATTCAACCCAAAAAAAAAACCTACATTGTGCTTGCTGCACTCACCTCCTCTTCACTTCTGTTACTGCCACCATCCTAGCAACTGAACTGCTATACAACACTTCACATCTCCTTCTACAACCTACTCCTTATACAATAACCAGTCAGTCACTGCTTCATCACTTCCCTATGCACATATATGTGCATCTCTGTGCCCGCAGATTGCACCTATTCCCCCTTACTTCAACCAAACTTCTGTACACTTCTACAAAACAAACTGCTTACCCATACTTCCCTGTTACAGCAAATCTTACATTCACAATTCAGATCACAGCCACTCCCCTGAACAACTCGCCTGCAAAAAAAGCCCTTCCTTGCAACTCAGTTTACTCACTGCAGCAATTCAAAAACGGCTCTCGGCGAACTACCTTCAGCATAACAGTGCAGCCACCATCCCACATCACACTGACAGTGCCACTCCACACCCACATACCCAATCACCAGAAACAATCACAACCCCTGCACATCAGCAAACAACTCCAAGCTCAATACAACCGCAAACAAACTCAATTCCCCCTGCTCCTCAACAACAAAAACAACAATAAGAAGAAAAAAACCGACCTTTAATATCAGTGCAAATATCATTTCTCCATTATCTCTGCCATACCAGATCATCGGTTCATCTCCTATAACCACAACGAACTGATCAATACAACTGCAATACTCCCCTTATCTTGCTTCCTCCCCTACTTCCAAAATCAACCTCGTTTACCACCACATCCGAACAACAACTACTTGCACTGTCGCCTGGAATACTACTCTACCTCCTTGCCTCAGAATTTACCATTTATCGACAACCCAATCTTGCCTGAACCAATCGCTTCCACAAATCCCAATCGTGAATCAGCATATCCCCAATTCGATCACGACAACATCACCTCGCTTACATCGAATTCACCTCCGTCCGTCCCCAATTTCAATTCGCGCCTGAAATTACCATCTTGCTGTTGCATTACAACAACCTACCAGTGCTAACATCTTCTACATACAACACCTTCACAACATTCATCCTTACATGACCAATCCACTCTTTGTTACTGCCTCGCCATTTCAAAACTGACATACATCATTTACATTCCACTTGCCTTAATAACCACTACCCTCTGTTAACTATCCCCTCCACCATTAACATCCACTACACATATCAAACTTCATCAGCTCTCTCACAAACACCTACTTGCATACACAATTCAATAGCACTTCCCTTTCTCCTCTGATCCACTGCAATATCATCAAACTCATCTACACTTCAATCATCAGTGCAACTTCACCCAAATCAAACTGCTGCCACCTGCCTCTCATACAAACACTGTGTTGCCACCTTCACACATACACCTCCTTCCACTTGCCAATCGATTTGCACTTCCTACAGATCGCAGCAGTTCACCAAACCTGTCGATTAACTTGCACTTCAAATCATTTCCGCCACCACTAAAACTGTTGTCAATCTCCCTTACACACCTGTAATACCTGCCATTCACCTCTTTAGCAACTGCTCTTCCGCAAACATACCCAGACACCCAGACATACACACTTGCAATAACAAACATCAAACACTACACATACTACATCACAGCCCTTCTACATTTGACTGCACATATCCTTACCCAGTGAACAGTTTCCCCTACACACATCAACCCACGACCATCAATGACTTCTGCAACCCGGTGCCAGCGAAACTTCTTCCACATACACAGGTCTGCAACCACCTGAGCATTCATTTTCACCACCCACCTCCCTGCCTTCTCCATGAATACCAATCACTGCTGAACCAACCAATAACTACACTTAACTTCATCTCAACTACACAACCTGCAGCCTCTACTTCAACTCCCCTCTGCTACGAATTTCAATCAATTTGCACCACAACTTCATCACCTGTACAGACACTTCAACCATACCATCTTGCTGCTGCCATTCTACAGACACTTCAACCACAACCTCCACCACCGCAGCAAACCCCACCTACAACCATACATTGCTCGCGACTTCCAACTCAACCCTACCTCAAATCGATGTACCCTCACTGCAAACAGCAACCCATCCTCGAACCCATTGACTCTGAATCGCCAATTCAATCGACAATCGAACCACGAACACGAGCAATAATCGGAGTTTGGGAGCTTGTAAACTTAGGAATTGAATTCGATTGCGAAAATTGATTTGGGGAATTAACTTTTATAGAAATTGGTTTTGGCGAAATTATGTAGTAAGAAGATTTTATATATATATATATATATATATATATATATATATATATATTCGCGTGAGATAAAAACGTGTGGTGCTTTACTTTTTGGTTTGGGTTGAAAGGTTTGGGTTTGTTTTGTTTCTTTTTTTTTAAGTTTTTAATTTTTTACCAATTGTTTAGTTTGAGAATATAGTTTTTTTTACCAATTGTTTAGTCTTTCTCTTTTCTTTTCTACAAAAAAAAACTTTGCAAATAGTTTACCAAAAAAAAGAGTTTGCTCAATTTATTTTTAGTTTTGCTTAATTTGTTTTTAGTTTTGCTTTGTCTTGTTCTTTAAAAAAAAGATATTGATTTTGTTTCAAATTTTTCTTAGTTAAAAAATAATAATTAATTAAAACTTCGCTTTTAAATTTTGTTTCCTTTTAAAAAAAACTGTATATATATTTTGTTTTTATTTCAGGTTGCCAAAGCAGAATTGCAGAAGGAGCAGAAGTGCTTGCTAAAATAAATTGCTTGCGTGTTGAGCTTGTCAAAAAAAACTGCTTGCTTATTTATAATTTTCTCTTTATTTGCCTTGCATTGTATATATCTATTGTTTTTGTTTGTCTTGCATTGTTGTTTACTTGCATTTAAAAAAAATGTTCAGAAAACCAAAAGAAAAAACAAAAACAAAATTCATTCATAGTTGCATTGTTAATACACGTTTAATTTCTGCTTTGCATTTCATCCTAGAATTTTGATTAGTAATAACGGTTAGACATCGATAACACTTAATTATATATTGACAAGTTGTCTTCTTTGAACAATTTAATTTCTTGGTGTCTAGGCTACGGCAGAGTAATAACCATTTATAAATATTACGGTGATTCGTAAATATTATAGTGGTTGTTCCTTTGAAGGTACTTAAACCTTCGGCTGCATTGCTACGTTGATTCGTGGTGCACTGATAAATATTGTCTGTTACCTGGTTGAGAACTATCTTGTTGATCTAAGACAATGTGTGATTATACAATTTTGGGTTAACATAGGATAAATCATTTGTAATTAACCCCTGCATTCATTTAGTTGCATTAGTTCATGCATATTTAAAAAAAAATTCAAAATCCAAAACTAAAAAAAAATTGTAAATATTCCTTTTCCTTTGAAATTTTTAAATCCTTTTTCTTTGAAATTTCAAAAATCCAAAAAAAATTTATAAAACCTTCTCAAAAACAAAGAAAAAATTTAAAAAACCAAAAAACAAAACAAAAACCAATTTTCCATTTTGAAAAAAATAAATTCTATTTGTAAATATTTTTCCTTTATAAAAAAAAATAAAAACATTCTTGAAAATGTTCGAGTTTCCCCACTCATTTGAATTTTACAATAGTTGTGAAAATCAATATAATCCATATGATTTTACTCCAAATTCGTATGGATATTTTAACGACAACTATTCTTTAAACAATTCGAATTTTGAACAACAAAATTTTTAAAACGATGATCAACCCTCAAACCTTGAAAAAAGCATTGAAATGGTTTCGTCTTTACTCGAACTCTCTACACAACAAAACCAAATGATAAATGATTTGTGTAAAGCTCAAAAGCTAACTACCGTTCTACCAAAAAGAACGATGATTTCCTGGTTCCCTATGCACGGATAATTCAAGGTCAATTTCAATAGTGTGGTTTAGAATGTGCACAACATGTTCTCTACTGTTGGTAATGATCGAGGTTTTAAGCACCACCCACTTTCGGGAAGTGTTAACAAGATTGCAAGTACTGAGAAGGGTAAGCTGGATAGAAACAAGATCAACCACCGATAAGGTGGATGGTAGAAGTTCACAATATTTTGAGCATCTAACCTTGCCCTTAGATCATTTACTTCGCGGGATTGGTTTCCTACATTGGTCAATCCTTGGAGCACACTTCGCCATTTGTTATTGCTAAGCCTAGGGATGAGATTGGCAGCACTGGCGGCGGTGTTACCGTTAGTCTCACGGTCATTACAGTTGATGACTTCATTCTCACAATTAGGATTTGACATGGTGAAACATGAAAAGAGTGCAAGAGAAGAAAAAGTAAAGAAAGGCGAGAGCTTTTAGGGAGGCACTCCTTCTAACGTCAAAATGTTGACTAAAAAATTATCCAACCTCGGAGTTAGACTAGTGTGTTTGTATTAGCGAATGTTATCCGCTAATACTAGGATTAAAAATGTAAAATGAGGAATAAAGCAAGAAAATAATGTAAATGACATAAGGTTTAGAGTGGTTTGGAATAGACTTGCCTACATCCACTACAAACATCTCTTACTATGTTTATATCTTATTGTTACAAGGAATTTCAAAAGAATAATAAGAAAATTAACCCTTAATCTTACACTGGTACTGAACTTAAGAACTTGAGAGGAGTTTCTTATTGTGAGAGAGTAATTCTTTTGTTGAGAAATAATAAGAATTCAACTAAATTCCAATCCCTTTGGTGCTGTATGACATGGGATAATGGCAATGAATGACTTCGATTGCACTATAAATAGGCAGGAAATGCTCTCGATCATTGATCTGGTCACTTGGCTGGATGCAAGATAACTGGAATGATAGTTGGAATATGTGGCTGCGAAGCAAGCCAACTCTAATTCCATACAGGGCACGTACTTTGTGCTAAGAAAGGCGGCATGCTACAGGAGTACGTGTAGAATACATGTTGTAGTAGTAGGTATACAAAAGTCGTACTAGGCTATACTTTTGGGCACCTAGTGTACTTGTCTAGGCAACAAGACCGGAGAGAAGATTCTTGCATAATGACAGATGGTTATTTTTGGCTGAAGCTTGTCGAGAATAGCTGAAAATGCTAAGGTTGGAGCGTAAAGGGATGGCCCGGGGCATAGTGACGAGACAGATTGCTTTGGACCGGTTGTAGGTGGGCTAAGAGAGTTGGACCATAGACAGGTCACCTTGGGTCAAGTCATATGCGATAGCATGTTGAATCATGCCGGCCCGGGTTAGGCATAGGAATCCAGGTCAGCCTAGCTGCAACTTGCATGTTGGATTGGCTGAGATGGAGGTAGGTTGAATATGGGCAGGCTTTAACTACGTTGGGCTAAAAAGTGCTAGCCGACATGGATTTGGACTGGGCTTAGAATATCTAGCTGGTTTAATCATACTTGCAAGAAATTTGAGCAACATAATATATTTTCTTATTGTTATCTCTTGTAATAATCTATTGTAAAAGAAGAAAGCAGTAAGAAATTCCTTACAGTGGACGTAGGCAAGCTTAGCCGAACCACTCTAAACCTTGTGTTCTTTTACACCTTTTGCACATTACTTCCTCATTTTATATTTTTAACCGTGACTTTATTAATCTCACCTTAAATACTAAATTTGATTTAGTATAAACAAAATTTATTCACATAAAAAAAAGATCTTATACAAAATAATAAAAGGAACTTTTTTTCTGAAATTCACATTTCTAACCCCGATGCTAAAGCACTTGATCGAACAATGTAAACATACTTCATATTGCCATTTGATATATTCTTTGTAATTCTTGAAATAAAACATGTTTTTATACCACTGAATGAATTGAAGAGCTAATATATTTTGTATCGTGATTTAATTGGGTAAATTTTAGTATTTTTTTATGATGTGAACAGTAATTACTCACTCTAATATTGCTACATGCAAACAAATGAGCATTTATTTTTCGATTTTCAACATTACAAAGAATTATGGGATATAATGCTTAAAAAGCTATAGATAAGAGTTCAAATAAAATACGACATCAATGAAACCCTTTGATGAGGTATCTGGCATTAATCAAATCAGATTTGAATCAAAAAAACCTAGTGGATATAACACTTACTGCACTTAAATTTCATTTATCAAGTGAAAGAAACAAAAGAATATTCCAAGGAATCCAAACATCAGAGTCAGTTAAAGACATACAAATAATGCTAGATTGGAAAGTGCTAATAATGAAAAGCAAGGCAATAATTGATGAAAGTTTTGAAAGTTTTTCATAAAATTGTCTAAATTGATTTCCTGCACGAAGGGGGGTCCGGTGGTGGCAACTATAACAACCCATCCTTCGTAATACCAAAAAATTAATGTTTCACATCAATGCTTGACTTCTAAAAACCATAAAAGACAGATTGTCAGGGCAAAATTAAAAACAAATACCATACCAAGGCATAACGATATAATCTCATAGTAGAATGATATTGTAAAACATACTAAATATACATGAACATAATTGGATGAACAATGTATAAGAGACTATACTGGCGAAAGTAAATGATAATTAAATATCAATACAGAAAGTCAAAATAGAATATCTGATAAAACAAGTCTCATATACAAATAACATTTCTGTCATGTACTACTACAATATCACGTATATTTGTATATATATCCAAATGCCATCTTCACCTCAAAATCTTCCGTTGTTCCACTCTGATAGTGTATCCCCAAAAGCACCTGACTCCAAAACTACTCAATTGAGTACCCGAGAGTTGTCACGACATAAAAAGATAAAGATAAAATGTGGGTTAGACAAAAAGCCTAGTGTGAGAGGAACTATCTCAAAATACTGTATCCAAACTACATACATATATAAAACAGGAAGTTGCTAAGGCATATCCAATCCTCCAATCCTCTCCACAAATGTGGTGTAACATCCACCTACTTGGGGGCCCAAAACTAATGGCTACGGATGCTGCAGTCATCCATAGTTATTAATCTTCGGCGACCAAATACAGCGATGCTAGATACATTGATACACAGATCACAGAAATATGGAAACATTTTGCAATTCAAAGAAAACATATTTCCTCATTCAAATCAAAACATTTGAAGTTCATTTGAAATCCAATAACTAATCACCTTATCCTAGTTTTCATGGGTTTACTAGGAACCTACGGATTTATCCAGTAACTCACTTCACATCCTAGTTCTCATGGGTTGACTAGGAACCTACTGATACTTCCATTGGCCACTTCCTTATCCTAGTTTTCATGGGTTTACTAGAAACCTATTGACTGATGTCAATTCTTAATCCGGATATAGTTTTCATGGGTTCACTACAAACCAATTAGCCCCTGCCAACTGTCCTTAATACATAGTTTTCATGGGAAAACTATGAACCTGTTGGTTTCCTCCAATAGCTACTTAATCATAGTTTTCATGGGTTTACTATGAACCTCTTAGTTTACACCAATAACTACTTAATCATAGTTTTCATGGGTTTACTATGAATCTTTAGGTAACCTCCAATAACTACAAAGTTTAGGCATCCTATATTTTTTGTCACCCAGACTCCTTGGATGCAATTCTACTCATTAAGAAGTTTAAGCCATT
Source organism: Allium fistulosum (assembly GCA_030737815.1). Taxonomy (NCBI): domain Eukaryota; kingdom Viridiplantae; phylum Streptophyta; class Magnoliopsida; order Asparagales; family Amaryllidaceae; genus Allium; species Allium fistulosum. The sequence goes on along the minus strand of CM060903.1, from coordinate 766,787,610 downwards.
ATATTCACTATTGAGTTAACCTAATTGGTTCCCTACCCCTTTTTCCCCTAAAATATAGTTATGGGTTGTCATATGAATATACTCATATTTGAAGAAGCAAAACAACAATTTAACAATACCACTCTTGAGGGTTTAAGGTCCTTGAAATACATATCATGAAACATAGTTAGCACCTTTTAACATATATTTTTATCAAGGCTACACTTCTTCAAAATTACGTACTTAAAGCCATTACAAACTCCTTTATATAAGCCATGGGTTTTTCTTTAAAAATTTAGATTTTGGCTTTTCAAACCTTTCGACAACGTCGAAAGGTTACACTTTCAACCTCTTCGAAAGGTTTAATCATATGCTTTTAAAAACAATAGGCTCCAGGCCTTTTAATACTTTAAAACTCTTCTTTGAAACCTTTCGACCTTGATAAAGCATTACTATATATAAGAGTAGAACCTTTCGAAACCATTGAGAAGCAAACCTTTCGAAAACTCACTGGTTTCAATTAAAAACATGTGGAGAACCTTCTTTGAAAACCTTTCGACTTTGTCGAAAGCTCTGCTTCGAAAGCTTTAAAACATGTCATATAAAACAATAGGCCTCTGCCTTTTAAAATAACTCCTTCGAAAGCTTTGGGTTATACAATTATAAAACAAGGGTAAATCATCTAAGTCGAAAGCTTTTGATGCCTATCGAAAGCATTGGAGAAGCGGCTGGTTTTAAAACAAGTAAACCTTTCGACTTTGTCGAAAGCAACGACTGCGAAAGGTTGAAAAAGCGGTAATAACCTTTCAACTGTGTTGGAAGGTTCAAAACAAAACAAAACAAAATAAAAGCGGTAGTAACCTTTCGACTGTGTCGAAAGGTTTCAAAACACAATAGCGATAAAACAGCGGTAACCTTTCGACTGGGTCGAAAGGTTTAAAACCTTTATTTTAACCATTTGACCTGGTCAGAAGCAACCAAGTCGAAAGCTCTTATTCGAAAGCAAAGCGGGCTATCTTTGTTTTATAAAACAAACACACTTCAACCTCTTTGACAACCAACCTTTCGACTTAGAACCCTTCAACTCTGTCCAGTTCATTACGTACCAAGTAACTTGATACCATATGCATTGGTTTGACCTTGTCGAAAGCTATGAACCTCTCGACTATGTCGGAAGGTCTTGGTCGGAAGGTTTGATGCCTAAAATGGCTGAAACATGCTAAAAGCATGATTTTCGTCTTTTTAACTTAAAAATATAACTTTTTAACTAACCTGCCACTATTTGTCAAATTCTCATTGGTTTTCAAAAAATTGTTTCCACTAATTTCAGAATTAAATAAAAATATTATTTTATAAAATGCCCATTCTCCTTAATTAAATATATAAAACATTTAAGTCTCATACCTTAAATAATTTTATATATTCATCAAATCACTTAGGAAAAATCTGGGAAAATTCCATAAAATCTATTTTAATATGTTTACCAACATATAAAAATTTCAAATCCAAATAATAAATAATTTATAACCCAATAAATCATTTTCTTCACTAGAAAATTAATGTAAACTCCACATAAATTCAAAAAATTGGAACCCATCTCTAGAATCATGTTTTGTATAACATATAATTTTTCCATGGCATTTAAAAATCATTACATCTCGGTTTTTCCCTAAAACCATGTATATCCCTTTTTAAACTACCATGTTTAAACATATATAAATCAAAATCAAGCATATCATCATTCAACATATCATAAAAACAGATTTATCTTTAAGTCCGAAATCATATAATGTTAAAATCAAAATAGAGATGTAGAAATCATTATTCACCTTAGATTGGATAAGGAAATTGAAGTTTGATTGAAATTGATTTCTCTAGCTTGAATTCTATGCTTTAAGTTGATTTTTATCTTCTCTTCCTTCTTCCTAATGGCCTGCCTTGCTTCTCACGGTTATAAATTTTTTGTTTTGATAGAATGAACGTGTATGACCTAATAAGAATAGTATAAGAGTGGGAAGTATGGTTATTTACCCTAATGCCCTTATGTTTAATTTCCTAACCATTTATACAAGTTCATTAGATTTTAAATAAGCACGGCCACCTAATTTATTAATCAACCTCAATCTCCTTATCTACATTATTCTATTTAATTTATTCTAATTAAATCTCCTAAATAATGTCAATAAAATTAGGGGTGTTACAGGCTCCCCTCCTTGAAGATCGAAATTCAGTAAGGACTAACTAGCAAACATAGCAATCATTTGTAACATCCCCTAGCAACCATTCTATGTAAATCTATTATAGACATACCATCGGAATAGATCAGGATAAGCTTCTCGAATCATGTCTTCTGTCTCCCAAGTACAGTCTTTTTCGTTGTCGCTCCACTGAACTTTCACCAACTTGGCTGTCTTGGTTCTCAACCTCTTCTCATCTCTCGCTACAACCCGAACGGGTTGTCTAACAAAAGTCAAATCAAGCTCTACTACCACATCCTCCAACTCCGTTTGAGGAATAGTAGACTCTGGATCATGCACATACTTATGAAGATGAGACACATGGAATACATTATGGACACCTACCAAACTGCTCGGCAAATCTACTATGTATGCGAGCTTTCCAATCCTTTCTATAATCTGAAATGGACCAACATACATCGGGGCCAACTTTCCCAACTTTCCAAATCGTACCACACCCTTCATCGATGATACTTTTATGAAAACCTTGTCTCCCACTGAGAACTCTAGTTCTTTATGCCTCTTATCTGCGTAACTCTTCTGCCTGGATTGAGCTTCCTTCATTCGTCCTTGGATTAACTCAATCTTTTATGATGCCTCTCTAACTAAATCTGGACCTAAGACCAATTTGTCTTTTATCTCCAGCCAACATGCTGGCGATTTGCATGGCCTTCCATACAAAACTTCAAAAGGCGCCATTCTAATACTAGTATGATAGCTATTATTATAGGAAAACTCAATCAAATGTAGGTGATCTTCCCAAGATCCACCAAAGTCTAACACACAAGCTCTCAATAAATCCTCGAGTACTTTATTGACTCTCTCTGTCTGCCCATCCGTCTGTGGGTGATATGCTGTGTTTGTACCAAAATTGGGCACAACACCCTTTGGAAGTTTTTGAAGAGATAAAGTGAAGAAATTAAATGGAAAAAGAGGATTATCTAACAAAAACTCCAAAAACAGATAATGAAAGTAATAAGAACGCATAGAAACACAAGAATTTAGAGTGGTTCGGCGTGTTGCCTACGTCCACTATGAAGTTGATTGCTTTATTGATGTTTCTTTGGTGATTACAAGTGAATTCAGCGAGTTACAGCAGATAATTATGATTTACAGCAGTGAAATTCGTTATTGGCAACAGCTATGGAGTTTAGATCTGGATTCGGTAGAGTCTGGGCGTTGGAGAATTCAAAGAAGAAGATCCCTTTTTCTATATGCCCTGGGGTTCTATTTATAGGTGTAGGAGGCTGATATTTCGCTCAGACCTTGGGAGATACCCTCTGGCACGTGACTAGGCCCGCGCGCCCAAGCCCGCGAAGTTTCCGTCCGATCCGTGATCGATACGAACGGATTTCGTATCGATCAAGATTATGTCCGATGGAGTCGAAATTTGGCGTGGACATTCCTTAGCATGCACGTAAGCTTCTGTGAAAATTTCATTGCATTTGGACTTGTGGGTCTCGAGATATGATCGATACGAAATTGAGACGTTCGGTAGTTCATTTCGTTCTACTCGAGCAATCTGACTCGATCACTTCGAATCGATGGTCGCGTGTGATCTGGTGGTGACGTAGCGAGTATTCCTTATATCTTCGCCTTTATTCGTATCGATGGTATTGCCTTGTTTGTATCGATAAAAGTGATGGTCCAATTCGTATCGACTGAAGTAGCCAAGTTCGTATCGATGAGAGTTCCTTAGTTCGTATCGATGGTCACATTCTGTTCGTATCGATGAAGGCGTTGTAGTTCGAATCGATGGTGGTTGGTTTGTTCGTATCGATGAAGTTGCTTCAACTTGAGGGATACGAACAAATGAAGATGTGATGGATACGAACAGAAGGCGAGGTGATGAATACGAAGTAATGACTACCTGATGGACGCGAACTATGGAGCCTTGAAGGATTCGAACAAGGCCTTCCAGGATGGATACGAACTAGACAACTGCCGTATGAAGTGGAGCTTGTTCGCTGGTGGAGTTGAATAAATCGATACGAACTAGCATATTCTCTCGATGGATACGAAGTAGACCTTGGTGTTGAATGTGAAGTGGTCCCTGCTGATCGATACGAAGTGGGTTCTGATGATGGATACGAACTCGATCGAGTCGAATAGAGGCTCCCTGATGGATTCGAATGAGATCGAGTCGAACAGAGGCTAGTCGATGGATTCGAAGCTGGTCGAGTCGCAGTAAGCTTCCCTGATGGATTCGAACTGATCGATTCGAACAGTGGTTATCTGATGGATTTGAACTCGATCGATTCGAATAGTGGCTGGTCTTTGTTCAATCTTGCATCGATCGTAACTTGAGCATATGAACTCGGATTGACTTGAAATTTGGAACGTTGGATCTCATAGCCTCGGTTGTCGTGTCATATCAATTTTAGCCCGATCCGAACTCGGACAAAATTCTTTGATATCCATAGTGAGCCTGTGTATACCCAATTTCTAAGACGAACCGTCAATGGTTACTAGTCAATTCCTTGGTGTCACGGCCTTGCCAAAAGGCGGGATAACATTTGCCCTCCAAAGTACGTCTTGTGGAAACATGATGTGCTTTGAAATGCTGCAATCTTCATTCTGAATAGTTATCGTCTTTTCGATGAAAGCTGTAATCTTTGACTGATTTTCTCGATAATGTAAACTGTTGACTGCCAACTGCTGTACCCTGTATTGTTGCAACTGATTGCTGTATGCAAGTGATTAGCCGTTTGCTGTTGTAATCGTTATCAAATAAGCTTCCAATTCTTGTAAACCTAGAATATTGAATATTAGTCCGACATATATGCATGTCTGTTAATCTGACTCTCGTTGATGTTTGTATGTTTACGAGTCGTTGTCAGTTTATCCCGTATCGAATTCCATATCGATCCTCTCCTGAACCGAGATGAGATTCGAATTGTAACAACGCTCGATGGTTGTTTCTGAATGTTCCTTCATATCGATCCTCTCCTAAATCGGTGTAGAAGGTTAAAACATTGTTTTTACATCGGTATTCACTCTATTGATGGATACGAAATGAGCATTTCGAATCGATGGATGCAAGGTTTGATGGATATGAAGCGATCGTTCATATCGATAGAGTTCAATGTCTTCATAACAGCCCCTGTTGTGTATTTCGAATCGATGGACCTGGTGTCATTGGATATGAACAGACAATTCGTATCGATGGGTTCGAATTGATCGTTCGTATCGCTGCACTGGAGATGGAGTTGAAGATGATCGATACGAACAGTGGTTTCGTATCGATGGATTCAAACTGCACACTTCACATTGCTAAACTGGGGATGGAGTCAAAAGTGATCGATACGAATAAGGGCTTCGCATCGATGGACTTGGTGACGACTTCGTATCGATACAGACTCGAGTTCATGGATTCGAACAGTTGCTTTGAATCGATGCGGAGTTGACACATTGCAACCGGTCGAGTTTACTAGAATGCGTATCGTTTTTTTTTCTTCACCTTCGAGTCCATATAAATACTATGGACTTAGCCATTTTTCACTTTTTACTTTCCTATTCTTGCGCTTTGCTTTCGTATCGTTCAGAGACTTGGGAAAAGAAGAAACTGCTCTTGCCTTCGAATCGACTTAGATTCTCAATTACTCGAACTAACTGCTAGACTTAGGTAATCCACTAAGCGAGTCCAACGCGTAAACGTTGAGACTCGATCTTTACATCAAATCACCCAGAGCCGTGGTCGATCGAAGATTCTTCGGCCTTTGCTTCGTGTCGATCTGTAGTAGGGGTTTCGAGATGTTGAGATGGAGGCCTTCGTATCGATCGATGGCTGAGCTTTTGCATCGAATCGAGTGCTTCGAATATGTGGATCGATACGAAGGGGTTGCGTCTGATCAATTCGAAATCCAGAATTTCCGATCGATACGAACCATGTGCCAGGGAATCGATACGATGATTACCCAATTGATCGATATGAAATGGTGGCCTTGGATCGATTCGAAATGGTGGCCCTAGATCGATTCGAAATGGTGGCCTTCGATCGATTCGAAGTCCTTAACCTTAACCGATTCGAACTTTTACATGGATGAATATGAATTGCCCCTACGAACCGGACTTTCGTGATCGACACGAATTGAACCTTAAAGGACTTGTAATCTCCTGCACACTTGAACAACTAACTCCGACGAGCTTCAAACTTGCATAATTGGACTTTACCATTGAATTGCATATTTGATTTCCCTTCGAAGCTCGTCGATGGAACTGCAACTCTAACAAAATTTTAACAAACTTTAGCTTGGATTGATTGCTAATTTCTGGATGGCACGGTTGTGACGGTCAGCGATGACAGTCATTCCGACTGAATTTCAAAGTCTCGTCGTTTACATGCTTTCTCCAATTCTGTAGAACTTCTCAAGTGATATACAGTACTACACTGCACAACACACTCACACACTTTACACTGGGGGATGCACAAGCGTTATTGTCTGTTTAACAATGATTTTTCATAAGCTAGTTAGTCATGGAACCCTCAAGTTCACAGCAGCAGGAACTCCCGAGTTCAATTCATTCAACCATCGAGATACCGGTTATTGAAGCCGAAGTTATAGACCCAGCTCCGGAAGAGCTTCCAGGCGCCCGGTTCATTTGTCGTCCACAAGATTCTATGCCGTCCGGTATCTCCGAAGATATGCTAGGACGGATTTGTTTAAGGCACGGCTTGTCGCTCGACAACGTGCTACTGCCTGGGCCAAATGACAGGCCACATGATCCCCCGGAGGGGTTCACTGCTTTCAATCGTCACGCTTGCACAGCGGGGACACTTCCCCCTTTCAACCAATATATAAGGGAGATGCTATCATTCCTTGGAATAGCTCCATCCCAGCTACACCCCAACGGGTATGCTTTGCTGAACAGCACCTTCATTCTGTTTATGGAGATTCTCTTTCGACCACCAAAGCCGATCGAGATCAGATATCTATTTAACATTAAGAGTCGTGGAGACAGCCCTTCTTTCACCTTCTTGGAAGCGGTCAGGAACTGCAAAATTGTAACGGGCTCCTAGGGAAGGCTAAGTTACTTTAAAACTGAATGGTTCTACGTTCGGTGCCCCCCTCGGTTGCTAAGCGATGGTTGGATAGACGTAAGCGTTACAATTCTTTCTCTTGAATTATCGAGATAGTTATAACCGAGCTCAAAACTGACATACTTTTCTTCTTTCATAGCCGCAATCTCCCGACCTGATGGTGGATACTTCAGAGAGCTAGTTCGGATCCTCCAAATGGTTCCAGTTGAAGAGAGGCATATCGACTTAGTCCTGACCGACAGAAACTTGAGGACTGTCGGGCTAATTACACGGAGGCAGAGCATATGGCTAGAAGGGACACTTAGGGCGGTCTCGAAGAAACGGGTGAAACGCAAGGCACCTGGGGTGGTAATAGCTGAAGAAGTTGATCCGGAGAGAACGCCTACTGATAACGAGCTCCAGGCTGGGCCTTCTTCCGATGTCCAGGATCCAGGAGGCAGGAGAAAAGGCAAGGCAGTTGCTCACAAGCATTCTAAATCCGAGAGATTAAAATCTGTTGTTATGTCCTTGCCTGTTCATGGGATTAGAATTTTGGAGGCTCCTCCCCCGCAAGTAGAGCATCCTTTTGAAGGGCTTGCTGATATTTCGATTCCGGATTACGTGTCGTTTCAGCACGGCATCGGGATGGAGGAGCTTGATAATGCTCTTGAACTGAGCGGGTCGCTTGCTATGAGTGCAGCCGACATTTCCAGTTGGTCGGGGGGTTGCAGATACATACACTTCACTGCACTACACAATTCATAATGGTAAACCGTCTAACCTAAGAAATCACTAACTTTCCCTTTGTCTCTCATTTTCAAGTACGATGTCCGAAAGAGGATCAATGCTTGGGAATCTTCGCTCAGCCCGAAAGTCTTCTACCTACTATGATTCCCGTAGAAGAGACTCAGATAGAGACCGCGATCGCGAGTACTCTAACCAAGATAGGTATGGGCGTGACAAGGACAGAGAATACCGACATCGATCTAGATCCCGCTCTCCTCCTTTTAGACTTCCATCTCCTCCTCCTGTTCTTGTTCCACATCCACCAGAACCTCCACGTCACAGGCCATCTTCTCACACTTCTAGATCTGAGACTCATCTTCAGAGAGTTGAAACCACGGCCCCCATAATTGCAGAACAGGTCCCAGTTGAGCCCACAGGAGAAGGGGCCATTAAATTGGCTCAGATGAGGAAGGATTTCCCGAACATATGCTTCGATGGCTATGTCTTTCCACCTCACTTAAAGAGAATCCCATTATGGAGTGGAAAACACGATGCATGATTACATTCATGACATCTACTCCCAGTACAAAGAGTGGGTAAAGGCCGTAGAGAAGGCTTCCAAGGTGGCTTTTGATCGAGCCAAAGCAATCGAGAAAATGGAATCCGAGCTCGCTCAAAGGGACTGGATCATTCAAGTTCTCACTGCTGAGGCAGAGTCTTCTCGGAAGTCTGAAATCGAAGCCACCAAAAAAGCTGATGAAGCGAACGTGGCTATGGAGAGGTTAAGGCAGACACATGTTGCCTTGGTGGAGGGATGGGCCATCGGAAAACTACAGTCACCGCCGAACGGGATGCGGTGGTCAAGGAACTCACTGAGATTAAAGCTAAATTCTCCGACATGGCCAAGGAAAAGGATGATGCGAATAACGCAGCCCAGGAGGTGTGCGAACAAGCGGTTCTGCTTAGGGGTGAATGGGATGCAGCTGTGGCTAAAGTCCACAAGGTGGATACTGAGGTCGAGGAGAAAGTGAAGTCGGCCGAGTCCAGGCTAGAGGCTGATATCGAAGACCTTCTCGTTGTTTACAACGCTAACGTGCTGAGGCATAGGGGTCTAGCTTGGCTCGATGATTATCCGGTGCATCTATGCAACGCCTGGGGCCGATTAGTTGAGGAAGAGAAGGATGCGCATCTGGGTGAGTCTGTGGATGAGTTTGAACTCGAGAATCGCATCCTGAATGAAGATGAAAGGAAGATTCTTCACGAGTCAATGATTCCGCACGAAAAGGAAAGACTCGGCACCCAACACTTCAAAGTAGGAGACGGTTCAGGGGTTGACCATTATGAGGCGAGTCTTGAAGTTCCAGTGTCAACCCAGCCCGAATCCTCATTTGCGGTCGATCCCCAAGTTGTTCCTGCCTATAATCCGGATCAGCCGCAGATGTCTCCGGTTACAGTGCAAGTTACTGAAGCCGTTCCGCCGCCTAGAAGTCAAATTGAGGAAGGTATTCTGAACATTCCGCATATCTGCCTTAAGTCGGAATCTTTATCTGAATTAAATTCTGACAGTTCTCTTATTTTTGTCCAGTGATCGATGCTGCGTCGGCCATGCCTCCTGCTACTCAAGTATCATATCAGACGCAGGAGGCTATCGTGACCAAAGCGATCACAGTAACAACAACTGCCCCTCTTGACGACGCGCAGGGAAGCACGCTTGTGTTTGATGAGCAGCTGATGGAAGAACTCTTTCGCCGTCACGACGATCCTCTTGCTGACTTGCCATTCGTTATGGGTGGAAGCGCTCCTGCTACAAGTCTTCAATGCCATCTGCTGATGCCCCCAGCGAGGCTCGAGCGGTTACTGAAGAGGAGATGTTCGCACAAATTGACGATGAAATGGCAGCAGCGACTCATGGTGGTAGTTTTGGAGGTGGGATGGCGGCACCCGGTCCAGCCTCGCTCAGAATGATATCTCCTGGTGGCATAGTTTTTATCACCAGCGTTCCCATTCCACCTTCTGTACTTGATCATGTTCCTCCGACTCCGCCCGCAGGAAGCATTCTTATTCATACAAGCTCGGAGGAGGATGTTGAGATCATGCCCCCGCCTGGAGACCGACCATCGAAAGGCAAAGGCTCAAAGAGGAAAAATAGTGGCGGCTCCAGCGAGTCTACACCGAGAAGGATGCCGAGGAAGAAGAAAGATTAGACATGCTTCCCTGGTTTATTTTGACTTGCATTTTGTTGGCCGTGTATAGATGCGGGTTCGGCCCTGCTAGTAAGGATTTTTTTGGAACAAACTTATACACGAATTTCTTTCATGAATAGTAGAAATGAAACTTTTTCTTTTTGAGCTTCTAGTGTATTTGTTTAAGTGTTTCAATGTTTGAAACGCACTTGTAAAGTTTCAGCTTCCGAGTCAAGTTTGTCGTTTTGCACCAAGTCTGGAAACTGTGGACATGGTTCGCGACTGGGAAGCGAGTTGAATTTTGACGTCGCATTGCTTTAGTCAATGGTCGATGCTTAGGTCCTACGCCCCGGTCTCAGGGATGGGTTGTGGAACAGCAGTCAGCGATTGCTTCTCAGTTATAACGTGTTGAGTCTAGTGCCACTGAATGGATGTCTGGGACAAGCGGAGATTGAGTGGTTCATCCATGATTGCTCGACTATCGGTGATCATATCTGCACTCCGGGGATTCTTGTTTTTTTACTGGCGGTTGGTCACGCCGGCTCAAGTTTAAATCATAAGTCCGTGCTCTGGGGACTTGGAATCGACATTTATGCTCCGACTCGCACTCTGGGAGTTCGGAGTTGATATTTATACCTCAATTCACGCTCTGGGAGTTTGGAGTTGGTATTTGTACTCTAATTCGCACTCAGGAAATTTGGAGTTGAAGTTTATACTCCGTTTCGCACTCTGGGAATTCGGAGTTGATGTTTATACTCCAATTTGCACTCTGGGAATTTGGAGTTAATGTTTATACTCCGACTCGCGCTCTGGGAGTTCGGAGTTGATGTTTATACTCCATTTCGCACTCTGGGAATCCGGAGTTAATGTTTATACTTCGACTCGCGCTCTTGGAGTTCGGAGTTGATGTTATACTCTGTTTCGCACTCTGGGAATCCGGAGTTGATGTTTATACTCCGACTCACGCTCTGGGAGTTCGGAGTTAATGTTTATACTCCGAATCGCGCTCTGGGAATGAAAGGTGCATTAGGATCGTGGATGGTCGGATCACATCCACCCTGAGTTAACAATTGAGGTCGTTAGATGGATGGGTCCACCCTCCTCAAACTTGGTTTAGATACGGACGAAGTCGTTAGGCAGACGGATCCACCCTCTTCGTAGACATATTTTAATACTCCAGTTCGCACTCTGGGAACCAGGAGTTAAGTGAGGGATTGTCGTGTATCAATCCGTTTTTGACTTTGATGTGATGGCTTGTCCTCGAGCTCGGGTTTCACTTAGCAAGTGACCGGTTGCATCACAGTCACTCCCTATTTGAATAAATTCCACCATATGGTGAAACTTAGCTCTCCGTGCATAGTGATGATCATATGAAGCATTTCAAGTAAACTACAGCTCTGGCTTGAAGAGGTTGCATTTTATTGCTGAAATAAGAAAATATGGCAAAGTCAATTGCCTTATTACAAATTCTAATTTCGAAATGCAGAAACAAATTGCAAAATCGAAAATAAACTAAATGAATAAACATGGCCTGTCATGTGTAGTAGCGACGAAGACTCTCGCTATTCTAGGCTCTTGGCAGAGTAAGACCGTCAACGGTCGATAATTTGAATGTGCCATCTCCGAGCCTTCGTTCAATAACATACGATCCTTCCCATGTTGGTTTCATATGCGAAGGAACCGGATAAATTCTTTTCAGGATGAGATTGCCTAGTTCAAAGGTTCGCGGGCGGACCTTGGCGTTGTATAATCGGGCGACCCGACTTCGATGTGCGGATGCCCTCAAATCAGCCTCTTCACGCTTCTCATCTAGTAGATCGAGAGATTCAGCAAGCAATATAACATTGGTCTTTGGATCATAGTATGTCACACGATGAGAAGGTACTTCCAGCTCGACTGGAATAATGGCTTTTGAACCATAAGAGAGGGAGAATGGAGTGTGACCGGTCGCGGTCTTGTGGGTTGTTCGGTAAGCCCATAAAGCCATAGGAAGTTCATCGACCCACTTGCCCCCGACCTTTTCCAGTCATTTTTTCATAATGGACTTTATAACTTTATTAACTGCTTCGACCTGTCCGTTCGCCTGAGGGTGTGCAACTGTAGAGAATTTCTTTTGGATGTGAAATCGTTCGCAGAAATCTTTAAACTCAGCACTGTCGAATTGGGTTCCGTTGTCCGTAATAATTGTGTGTGGAAGACCGAATCGACAGATGATGTTGCGAACTACAAAGTTGATTACTTTCTTCGTCGTTATGGTAGCAAGAGCTTCAGCTTCAGCCCACTTTGTAAAGTAATCAACTGCGACGATGGCGTATTTCGCACCACCTTTTGCAGAGGTATAGTACCAATGATGTCGATTCCCCACATTGCAAACGGCTATGGACTGACCATTTGTGTTATCTCGGTAGGAGGGGCTCTAGGAATTCGAGCATGCTTCTGAAACCTATCACATTTCTTTGCATATTCCGACGCATCACGATTCAAGGTAGGCCAGTAATCCGTATCGAAGTATTTTCTTGGCAAGTGCTTGCCCCCCGGTGTGATCGCCACATTCTCCCTCGTGTACATCGTGCAACACTCGTTTAACTTCATCGTGAGCGATACACCGGAGTAAAGGAACAAAGTATCCTCTTCTGTACATGACTCCATTCTGAATGGTGAATCGTGAGGCCTTCCGAAGGACTTGTCTTTTTTCACTCCTGCGCTCCGGCAGGGTTCCGTGCTCAATGTAATTTCTGAGTGGAGTCATCCATGAATCCTTTTCGGGGACGGTTTCGCATACCCGGTCTATTTCTGCCCAGTCAATGCTTGGAGAAGATAATGTTTCTACGGGAACGAGTCCCATTTGCTGAGCTTCACCTATGATGGCTAGCTTTGCCAATGAATCGGCCTTTTGGTTGCGTTCTCGAGGTATACAATAGATGGCATAATAATCAAACTGATTTAGTACTTCCTGAACTCGAGCTAAGTAAGTAGACAGCCTTCGATCTCTCGCTTGATACTCTCCCCGTACTTGACACATGACTAACTGTGAATCACAGTAAACTTCCACGGCGATAATTCTCAAATCTCTAGCGAGTTTCAAACCAACTAAGAGGGATTCATATTTAGCTTCATTATTGGTCGCATGAAAATTGAACTTCAAAGCATAACATATAGATCGGCCTTCGGGGGTTTCAAGTACAACACCAGCGCCCGAACACCGGTCGTTTAATGCACCGTCAGTATAAAGCTTCCAGACATATTCGGGAGATTCACTAGTTTCGGGCAAGTCCTCTGGAATGGTAAATTCAGCTATAAAATCGGCTAGGACTTGTCTTTGAATGGCTCGTCTTGGAGTGTAAGTGATATCAAACTGGCTCAGTTCGATGTTCTACTTGAGTAACCTACCAGACGTCTCAGGCCGCATAAGGACCTGTCGTAACGGCTGGTCGGTGTAAACAACAATGGGATGTGCCTGGAAATATGGTCGGAGTTTTCTTGATGCAATAACAAGGCAATAAGCCAACTTCTCTAATTTTGGATAATTCCTTTCAGCCCCAGTCAATCGCTTGCTGATGTAGTATACTGGCTTCTGTATCCTGTCTTCTTCTCGAACTAAGGCAGCGCTGATAGCGTTTTCTGATATCGCCAAGTATATGTACAATTTCTCATGATCAATAGGCTTTGACATGATAGGTGGTGTGGATAGATGCTGAACTAGTGCTTGGAAAGCGCCCTCACATTCCGTGGTCCATTCAAAGTTTCGTTTTCCTTTTCGGATCAGATCGAAGAAGGAATGCATTTGTCAATGGACTTTGAAATGAACCTGCTCAATGCTGCTACTTTACCATTGAGACTTTGGACTTGCTTTATAGTTTTTGGAGTTTCAAGATTTCTGATTGCCCAAATCTTTTCAGGATTAGCTTCGATTCCCCGGGTGTTGACAACCAAACCCGAGGAATTTTCCGGATGCAACTCCAAAGTGACATTTCAATGGGTTGAGCTTCATTCTGTATTCCCGAAGTATGTTGAACATAGTTTCCAAGTCTTTAACATGGTCAGTGGAAAATCACGACTTCACGAGCATATCATCTACATATACTTCCATTGTTTTCCTGATTTGATTGGCAAACATCCGATTAACCAATCGTTGATAAGTAGCCTCGGCATTCTTGAGTCTGAATGGCATAACTTTGTAGCAATAAAGTCCCATATTGGTTACGAAGCTGGTATGTTCTTGATCAGGTAAATGCATCGGTATCTGATTGTAGCTAGAATACGCGTCCATGAAGGATAAGAGCTCATGCCCAGTTGTCGAATCTACGAGCTGATCAATTCTGGGAAGCGGGAAACTGTCTTTGGGACAAGCTTTATTCAGATCGGAATAGTCGACACATGTTCTCCACTTTCCGTTTGGCTTTCAGACGAGCACGGGATTCGACACCCATTCAAGATATAGCGCATCTCGAATGAACCCGTTCGCTTTAAGCTTTTCTACTTCTTCTTTAAGGGCAGCAGATCTCTCTGGATCCATACTACGCCTTTTCTGTTTGACCGGGACATGCCGCGGGTCAATATTCAGAGTGTGGTTCGCGATGTCTGGCGAGATCCCACACATGTCAGAATGCGTCCAGGCGAACAAGTCAAGATTCGCCCGTAGAAATTCAACCAATTCCTCTTGAGTTTGCTGGCTTAGTGAGACCTAATCTTTACCATTTTTGAATCATCATCATCGTCAATTGGGATATCAATCGTTAGTTCGGCCAGGGATGCTTGAATTTCTTTAGATTCTTCTTCATCTTCAGTTTCTCTTTGGTCAAGATCCCTTTGGAATTGGTTGGGGTGCCCGGGCCTAGGCCCGGGCGTTAATTGTCAATTATCAGCAAAGCGGATGCAGAGAGATTCCTATACGCCCTTTCCTTTCTCCTTTCGCTGCGCCTCCCGCAGCTCTGCAACATAACAGGCTCTTCCAGCAGCCTGGTCTCCCTGAATGATTCCCACTCCATGATCAGTGGGAAACTTTAAAGTTAAACACCACGGGGCAATGACTGCCCTGAATTCAGCGAGGGTCGGTCGGCCTAGGAAAGCATTATAAGGGGAGTCTATGTCCAAAACAATGAATTGTAACATCCGTACCCTTCGACGTTCTCTAACTCCCAACTCCACTTGCAGTTCCACCATTCCAGTGGGTATAGTAGCACTTCAGTTGAAACCATGGATTCGGGATTAACAAGGTTTCAAGTCCGTGGCTTCCATCCTCATTTGATCATAAGCTCGCTTAAACAAAATATTCACAGAACTTCCACTGTCAACTAAGATCCTCTTTATCCAAGCAGGACCTACTTGAGCTGAGATGACCAGTGGATCAATGGTGGGGGCTTCGATTTTATCAGCATCTCTGTTTCTGAACACGATGTCATCTGTCATCGTCTTCTGTTGCTTAGCCGGAGCCCCTTCATCAAAACTACTATAACACTCGAAGTATGCATGCCTGATGGAGCTGGCATACGACTCCATTTCCTTCCAGCTTTGGTCTGCTGGATGAGGACCGCCACTTATTGTATTAATAACCAACCTCCCGCCAGTACGAGCGGGTTCCTCTTACCTTTCCGAATAGGAGCACGATTCTGATTCGATGGGCCCGCACCACTTGACTGCGGTGCCCGTACATACTGATCCAACTTCCGTTCGTGTATCAGTTTCTTAATGAGGTCTTGTAAATGACGACACTCATTTGTATTATGGCCAAAACTCTCATGGAATCTACAAAATTTCCCTGTCTGGATTTGTCTTTCAGTTGGGGGCTTCGGGCAGGTTTTTTGTATTACATGGTGTTACAAGTTTGCAAATACACATTTTCCAACGACGTGTTCAATGGAGTATAATTATCGTACATGGGAGCTCTACGTCGTGGACCACGATTCTGATCTCGCTTCTTGCCCTGATTTCCATTGTCCCTCTGCTGATTTTGTTTATTTTGCACGTTCAACTGAACTTTTCCAGAACTCTCTCCGGATTGTTTAACGGCGATGTTACTCTGAATTCCTTCGATGTTGGGCCCTGCGTCATCCTGCTTCCTAGACTGTTTCGCATCCTCCCTTCTCAAGAATTGGGCTGCCTTGGAATAGAAACGGTCCAACGACGCGGGTGGTTTCCCAGCCAACTAATTTTCGAACTCGGAATCAGGATCAATCCCCTTATTCAATGCCATCAGGATAGAGTTGTCATTGGGATTGCTTATTTATGCACATGCAGCGTGGAATCGCTCCAAATAACGTCTGAGTGTTTCTCTGGGAGCTTGCGTAACGTTAGACAGAGTGTTGACGTCTTTAGGCCTCACCACGTGCATACGGAATTGTTCAACAAACTTGGTTGTCATATGGTCAAAGTTAGAGATGGATTGTGGTATCAAACGAGTAAACCACATGGTAGCAATACCCCCTAGGGAGATAGGGAAACTACGGCACTTTACTGCATCATCAGCTCTCACAGCATTCATTAGCCATTCATACTTCAGGATGTGTTGATTGGGATTAGAACTTCCTTCATAAACTGGCAAAGTTGGCATCCTGAAGCGCCGTGGTAGTTCAGCATACAATATGTCATTGGTGAAACGGGTATGACTCCGGGAGATTCCCCAGTCGTCATTAGAGAGACCCTGACTTTCACGAATCATTTGGCGGATCATCGTTGGTATATCCGGCATCCGGATACTTGGAGCATGTTGTGCCAAGGTGTGGTCGGGTTCCACAGCGCGAGTCTGGACTGGACGTGGTCGACGGTCCGTGCCTCGCCTCCTTGGTTCAACATTTTCTGGAACATAAGGCTCTGGAGTATGATCTCGTTGGCTACGCTGAGGATCAGCTTGGTTTCTAGCATCAACCCCTTGTCCAGTAGTGGTGGTAGTAGCAATGTTGCCTGTGACATGATAAGGAGCAGCACCTCCTTGGGACGAAGGTCCTGTATGATGACTAATGGATGGTCCAGTTCTGGGTTGTCCAAGATTTGAAGCAGGTTGGTGCCATGTGGCCTGGGTGTAGCTTACATCCAGCCGTGGGCGTGTGGGTCGGTGATGACCATCAGATGAGGCTGAACTCTCCATGGAAGAATAAGAACCTTGGTCTCTTCTGGATCTTCTGCGCCTTTGGCGATTCAGCTGGTTGGTCAACTCTGTGTTGGTGCGCAGTTGTTCAGTTAACTGTTGCCGACTCTGGGTCAATTCTTGGAGCAACATCTGAAACTCTTGTCTGGTAACCGGGCCTGTTGGATCTGAAGGTCCGGCGACATCTTGGTTTGATGGAGGCAATTGCGTGGGATTCTACTTGTCCCGTCCTCCTTGATCAGCAGCTGTAGAGGTAGTTCGTGTACTTACCATGGTGAATTAGTGAAAGTCCTTTCCTAGATCTGATGCAAATCTGAGTAGAATGGAAGGGCTTCAAAATTCTAGATCTGGATCTTCTTCTTGGATTTATGCAATCCGGTATTGATAGGAGATCCAAAGAGCAGGAGAAAATTTGGGTTTTTTCTCAGTGAAAGCACCAAAGTGTTTGTACCAAAATTGGGCACAACACCCTTCGGAAGTTTTTGAAGAGATAAAGTGAAGAAATTAAATGGAAAAAGAGGATTATCTAACAAAAACTCCAAAAACAGATAATGAAAGTAATAAGAACGCACAGAAACACAAGAATTTAGAGTGGTTCGGCGTGTTGCCTATGTCCACTATGAAGTTGATTGCTTTATTGATGTTTCTTTGGTGATTACAAGTGAATTCAGCGAGTTACAGCAGATAATTATGATATACAGCAGTGAAATTCGTTATTGGCAGCAGCTATGGAGTTTAGATCTGGATCCGGCAGAGTCTGGGCGTTGGAGAATTCAAAGAAGAAGAAGATCCCTTTTTCTGTATGCCCTAGGGCTTTATTTATAAGTGTAGGAGGCTGATATTTCGCTCAGATCTCGGGAGACACCCTCTGGCACGTGACTAGGTCCGCGCGCCCAAGCCCGCGATGTTTCGGTCCGATCCGTGATCGATACGAACGGATTTCATATCGATCAAGATTGCGTCCGATGGAGTCGAAATTTGGCATGGACATTCCTTAGCATGCACGTAAGCTTCTGTGAAAATTTCATTGCATTTGGACTTGTGGATCTCGAGATATGATCGATACAAAATTGAGACTTTCGGCAGTTCATTTCGTTCGACTCGATCAATTCGACTCGATCACTTCGAATCGATGGTCGCGTGTGATCTGGTGGATGGCGAGTATTCCTTGTATCTTCGCCTTTATTCGTATCGATGGTATTGCCTTGTTCATATCGATAAAAGTGATGGTCCAATTCGTATCGACTGAAGTAGCCCAGTTCGTATCGATGAGAGTTCGTTAGTTCGTGTCCATCAAGTAGTCATTACTTCGTATTCATCACCTCACCTTCTGTTCGTATCCATCACATCTTCATTTGTTCGTATCCCTCAAGTTGAAGCAACTTCATCGATACGAACAAACCAACCACCATCGATTCGAACTACACCACCTTCATCGATACGAACAGAACGTGACCATCGATACGAACTAAGGAATTCTCATCGATACGAACTGGGCTACTTCAGTCGATACGAATTGGACCATCACTTTTATCGATACGAACAAGGCAATACCATCGATATGAATAAAGGCGAAGATACAAGGGATACTCGCCACGTCACCACCATATCACATGCGACCATTGATTCGAAGTGATCGAGTCGAATTGATCGAGTCGAATTGATCGAGTCGAACGAAATGAACTACCGAAAGTCTCAATTTCGTATCGATCATATCTCGAGATCCACAAGTCCAAATGCAATGAAATTTTCACAGAAGCTTACGTGCATGCTAAGGAATGTCCACGCCAAATTTTGACTCCATCGGTGCAATCTTGATCGAAATGAAATCCGTTCGTATCGATCACGGATCGGACCGAAACTTCGCGGGCTTAGGCGCGCGGGCCTAGTCACGTGCCAGAGGGTGTCTCCCGAGATCTGAGCGAAATATCAGCCTCCTACACCTATAAATAGAGCCCCAGGGCATACAGAAAAAGGGATCTTCTTCTTCTTTGAATTCTCCAACGCCTAGACTATGCCGGATCTAGATCTAAACTCCATAGCTGCTGCCAATAACGAATTTCACTGCTGTAAATCATAATTATCTGCTGTAACTCGCTGAATTCACTTGTAATCACCAAAGAAACATCAATAAAGCAATCAACTTCATAGTGGATGTAGGCAACACGCCGAACCACTCTAAATTCTTGTGTTTCTGTGCGTTCTTATTACTTTCATTATCTGTTTTTGGAGTTTTTGTTAGATAATCCTCCTTTTCCATTTAATTTCTTCACTTTATCTCTTCAAAAACTTCCGAAGGGTGTTGTGTCCAATTTTGGTACAAACATGCTGTACTCATCTTGAGCTTGGTACCTAATACCTCTTGTAGACTCCTCCAAAATTCGCTAGTGAATAATGCATCTCTATTGCTGACTATGCTACTAGAAATCCCATGAAGTCTAACTATGTTCTTCATAAACAACTTAGCCAAAACAGGTGTCGTCCTTATTGACTTTACCGGAATGAAATGGGCACTCTTGGTCAACCTATCCAAAATAACCCATATACTCTCATTTCCTCTACTTGACCTTGGCAACGCATCGATAAAATCCATCGATATCGAATCCCATTTCCAGATTGGGATATCTAAAGGCTGAAGTAACCCACTTGGCTTTTGATATTCGGCTTTTACTTGTTGACAGTTTACACACTGCCTAACCCACAAGCCAACATCCCTCTTCATGCCTTCCCAATAAAAGCTCCTCTTTATATCTTGATACATCTTGGTTCCTCTAGAATGAATCGTAAACTTTGATCGATGACATTCCTCTAGAACTTCTCTCCTTAAGTTCTCTATATTCGGAACGCAGAGCCATCCCTTCTTTCTCAACCATCCTTTTTGGTCAAGACTAAAATCCTTTAGGTCATCAACCTCTGATCCTTCCTCAAGACTTCTAATCCTCTCGGCTAAAACTGGATCATCTCTCTACTTAGAAGCTATCCTCTCGATCAGCACTGGTCGCACTTCTAAACAAGACAACATGGCAGTACCCTGACTAGAACTAGCTGTAGATCTCAACTGCACACCGCAACTGGCTAAAGCTTCTAGATCCTTCCATTCTGCCAACATTGCAGACACCACATTCTGATGTTTTCTACTGAGAGCATCTGCTACCTTATTTTCTTTCCCAGGAGTATACTCTATACCGAAATCATAAGCAGCCAAAAACTCCAGCCATCTCTGCTGCCTTATATTCAAATCCTTCTGAGAGAATAAATACTTTAATAATTTATGATCAGTATACAACTCAAATATCTCTCTCAAAAGATAATGCCTCCAAATCTTCAAGGCAAATATCACAACAGCTAACTCTAAGTCATGAGTAGGATATCTTACTTCATGCGGTCTAAGCTGCCTAGATGCATAAGCAATAACTTTTCCCCTCTGCATCAATACTGCTCCCAATCTAGTGCCACATGCATCAGTGTATACTACTAACCCTTGGTTACCATCGGGAACTACTAACAGTGGTGCATTGGTTGACAAATGTTTTAACTTAAGGAATGCTTCCTCACATTTGTCAAACCAAAGAAACTTCACTTCCTTCCTAGTCAACTTAGTCAAAGGAGCTACTATCCACGAGAAATCCTTGATGAATCTTCAGTAATAGCCAGCAAGTCCAAGAAAACTCCTGATCTCGGTTATCGTCTCTGGTCTCTTCCAATTATTGATTGCCTCGACCTTAACTGGATCAACTGACAATCCTTTCTCTGAAACCACATGACCAAGAAACTTAACTTCTCTCTTCCAGAAATAACACTTGGAAAATTTCGCCTTCAGCTGATTCTGCCTCAGCGTCTCCAACACCACTCTAAGATAAATCCCATGCCCCTTTTCATCTTTCAAGTATACTAAAATGTCATCTATGAGTACCGACATGAACCTATCCAAGTGCTCTCGAAAAACCCGGTTTATCGAATCAACGAAGAAAGCAGGCGCATTCATCAATCCGAATGGCATTACTAACCACTCATACGAACCATACCTAGTCCGAAATGTCGTCAAAGGGATGCTATCCTCTGCCACTATCAACTGATGGAACCCCGTCCCCAAATCCAACCGGGAAAATACTCTGGCTCCACTCAACTGATCAAACAGATCATCTATCCTCGGTAGAGGATACCTATTCTTGATCGTCTTTTCATTTAACTTACGATAGCTGATGCACATCCTTAACGACCCATTTGGTTTCTTTACAAACACCGCAGCTTCTCCCCAAGACGAACTACTTGGTCTAATAAAATTCCTTCCCTCAAGATCCACTAGCTGCACCTCCAATTCCTTCATCTCTGTCGGTGTCATCCGGCTAGGTGGTCTACTGACAGGTTCAGCTCTCGGTACAAGGTCTATCTGAAACTCAACAGCTCGTTTCGGGGGTAATCCAGTGCCCGGCTCAAATACATCTGCAAAATCTCTAGCCACATGAACCTAACTAAGCTCTTCTCCAACCTCCATGGTACTCAACAAAGTACAAACATTCCTACTAGAATTCTCCAATGAGAAAATGATTCGGTTATGATTATCAGGGTGTCTCAATGATATTTCCCGATCTTGGAAAAATATCCTAGCTTCATACTTACCCAACCAATCCATACCTAAGATGATATCAAAATCTACGAAATCATAAACATACAAACTGCATGCAAACTTATGGCCTAACAAGTCAACTTCTAACTGGTCACATCTTATCCCAAGAGTTGCATACCCTCCTATTGGATTCACAACCCTTAAGGAAGTAACAAGGTATGTGGGTTTTATACATAACCCATCAACCAAATACTGAGATATAAATGAATGTGATGCACCGGTATCAAAAAGTACCCTAACTGGTATATTCTGAATCAAAAGCGTACCTTCCATCACATTCTTTCCTTTTTCTGATGCAGTGGGTTTAGAAGAAGATGGTGGTCCAATAGCAAACACCTTCCCTCTGTCCGCCCTGACTGGCTCTGGACACTGGTTCTTATAATTCCCAACTTGGTCATAGTTGAAGCATTTCACATTCTTCTTCTCCTCATTCTTCTTTCCATTACCAGTTCTGCACTCGTGGGCATAATGGCCCTTCTTATCAGACTTATAACACACCAAATTAGCCTTCGCCTTCTTAGCGGCCTCCCCTTTCTGGGCTTCTATCTTCTTAAAGAATTTCATTTTCCTTCCCTGAGAACCTTGTGACTCAACTGGCTTCTCCCTAGCTGAAACAGCAAGCATTTCCTCATGGTGGACTGTCATCTCCACCATCACATGATAAGCTTCTCTAATATGGGCCATAGCCATCCTGCCTAGCTCTGGCCCCAAACCTCTAATGAATCTCTCATTCCATCTGACATCAGCGTCAACCAAAGCATAACCATATCGAGATAGGTCATCGAACTTGGCAACATACTCGATTATAGACATCTGTCCTTGGACAAGATCCATGAACTTCCTCATCAATGCTAACTTGGAAACCTCAGACAAGAACCTCTGCTCAAACCTCCTCCTGAAGTCAGCCCAAGTCAACTCTTCCTTCGGCACTCTGACCGTCACACTGTTCCACCAATGAAGCGCTAACCCCTGCAACTGTCTAAAGGATAGTCTTCTTTTCTTTCCATCATTCAAGCCTAAATCTATAAAGATCCTCTTACAATTCAACAGCCAGTTCTCTACTTAAACAACATCTTCCATTCTAACAAACGGCTTTCCTCCCAGACTGATATAGTCTCTACTCAGCTTAGCATAATTATAACCAGTTGGAACTACAGGATTAGCTCCACTAACATTACCAGCAGCTCCCACTTGCAAAAGATTAGCCAACAACTGATACACCATCCCCGCATCTACTGGCGGATTTCCAGCACCCACATTGGCCTCGGCATTGTCGTTAGCATTAGCATGTCAACCTTGGTTTCTCCAAGTATTTGGTCAATCATTTCCATTAGTAGTGGTGCTTCCTCCACCAAGATTTCCTCTTCCGTTTCCTGACTCCATATCCTCTTTCTCGTATATCTGCATACGAGCCTTAGTAAGATTTAGAAGAACGGTCTAAGAGAGAGGGGAATACACACTTATATATATATAGCAATACAAGTATGTTACTATAACGTTAACCCAAACCCCGATCTTATTTTTAAATTTATTGGATTATGTTTGAAAAAGCTTTTAGGTTTATCTTTTCTTTTAAAGTTTCATAAACCTATGCTCTGATACCAACTTGTAACATCCCCCTACTTAGAGGCCCAAAACTAATGGCTACGGATGTTGCAGTCATAGTTATTAACCTTCGGTGATCAAATACGGTGGTGCTAGATACATTGATACACAGAACACAAAAATATAGAAAAAATTTGCAATTCAAAGAAAACATATTTCCACATTCAAATCAAAACATTTGAAGTTCATTACATAATCCCAAAATTATGATAACCACATTCGGCAAAAATAATTATTATAATTACGCCAAGAGTGACATATGAAGATGCCCCCTTGGTTGATCAAAGTATATAGTAAGGCTAATAAATCTGCCTTTACAAACAAAACACATAGTGGAAAGAAAACTCTAAATATCTATCTGCCTCTTGCACGCCTCTGGAAGCTTTATTCGTCTAAGAAGAGAACCTGAAAACCCTAAACCCCAAACTACTCAAAATCAATTGAGTACCCGAGAGTTTAAGGGGAAAACAAAAACTTTGAGTCGGATATAAAGTCTAGTATGAATAATAATCTAACATCTCACCTTTAGATATCTAGTGAGACCACGTCGCTTAGAGGAACAGGTTTTCCCCTCACTAGTATCCTAAAACCTTTATAAAGCCATATACTGTGCTCCTGCATGCACAATGGTTAAAACATACATTTTCAAAATATTATGATGATATGCATACTTGAAAATAATTAGGATTTCTATTCCTAGTTTAATCTGACACCCTGTCATAATTATAGTTTCTAGAGTCGCTATTAACCTTTTTAGTTTTCATGGGTTTACTAATAACCTTGTTATGACTAATAGACACCCTCCTAATCATATTTTTCATGGGATCACTAAGAGCCTATAGGCTCCTGCTAGTTAACTTAATCAATTCATGGGTCCTCCTGAACCTATTAGTCCTTCCAATAACTAATCACCTTATCCTAGTTTTTATGGGTTTACTAGGAACCTATGGATTTATCCAGTAACTCACTTCACATCCTAGTTCTCATGGGTTGACTAGGAACCTACTGATACTTCCATTGGCCACTTTCTTATCCTAGTTTTCATGGATTTACTAGAAACCTATTGGCCGATGTCAATTCTTAATCCGGATATAGTTTTCATGGGTTCACTACAAACCAATTAGCCTCTGCCAACTGTGATCCTTAATACATAGTTTTCACGGGTTAACTATGAACCTGTTGGTTTCCTCCAATAACTAGTTAATCATAGTTTTCATGGGTTTACTATGAACCTTTTGGTGTACACAAATAACTACTTAATCATAGTTTTCATGAGTTTACTATGAACCTTTTAGTCACCTCCAATAACTACAAAGTTTAGGCATCCTATATTTTTGGTCACCCTGACTCCTTGGATGCAATTCTACTCATTCAGGAGTTTAAGCCATTTATATTCACTGTTGAGTTAACCTAATTGGTTCTTCTACCCCTTTTTCCCCCAAAATACAGTTATGGGTTGTCATGTGAATATACTCATACTTTAAGAAGCAAAACAAAAATTTAACAGTACCACTTCTGTGGGTTTAAGGTCATTGAAATACATATCATGAAACATAGTTAACACCTTTTAACATATATTTTTATCAAGGCTATACTTCTTCAAAATTATATACTTAAACCCATTACAAACTCCTTTATATAAGCCGTGGGTTTTTCTTTAAAAATTTAGAATTTGGGTTTTCAAACCTTTCAACAATGTCGGAAGGTTACACGTTCAACCTCTTCGAAAGGTTTAATCATCAACTTTCGACTTAAATTTAAAACATGTGGAGAACCTTCTTTGAAAACCTTTCGACTTTGTTGAAAGCTCTGCTTCGAAAGCTTTAAAACATATCATTTAAAACAATAGGCCTCTGCCTTTTAAAACAACTCCTTCGAAAGCTTTGGGTTATACTTCAATTAAAAAACAAGGGTAAATCATCTAAGTCGAAAGCTTTTGATACCTTTCGAAAGCATTGGAGAAGCGGCTGGTTTTAAAACAAGTAAACCTTTCGACTTTGTCGAAAGCAACGACTTCGAAAGGTTGAAAAAGCGGCAATAACCTTTCGACTGTGTTGGAAGGTTCAAAACAAAACAAAACAAAAGCGGCAGTAACCTTCGACTGTGTCGAAAGGTTTCAAAACACAATAGTGATAAAACAGCAGTAACCTTTCGACTGGATCGAAAGGTTTAAAACCTTTATTTTTACCATTTGATCTGGTCAGTAGCAACCAAGTCGAAAGCTCTTATTCGAAAGCACTATCTTTGATTTATAAAACAAACACACTTCAACCTCTTTGACAACCAACCTTTCAACTTAGAACCCTTCGACTCTATCCAATTAATTACGTACCAAGTAACTTAATACCATATGCATTGGTTTGACCATGTCGAAAGCTATGAACCTCTCGACTATTTCGGAAGGTCTAGGTCGGAAGGTTTGATGCCTAAAATGGCTGAAACATGCTAAAAGCATAATTTTCTTGTTTTTAACATAAAAATATAACTTTTCAACTAACCTGCCACTATTTGTCAAATTCTCATTGGTTTTTAGAAAAGTGCTGCCACTAATTTCAAAATTAAAAAAAAAATTATAAAATGTCCCTTCTCCTTAATTAAATATATAAAACATTTAAGTCTCATACCTTAAATAATTTTATATATTCATCAAATCACTTAGGAAAAATCTAGGAAAATTCCAAAAAATCTATTTTAATATATTTTCCAACATATAATTTTCAAACCCAAATAATTATTATTTTAGCCGTAAATAATTTATAACCCAATAAATCTTTTTCTTCACTAGAAAATTAATATAAGCTCCACATAAATTTATAAAATTATGAAAATTGGAACCGATCTTTAGAATCATGTTTCCTATAACATATAATTTTCCCATGGCCTTTAAAAATCATTACATCTCGGTTTTGCCCTAAAACCGTGTATATCCCTTTTTAAACTACCTTGTTTAAACATATATAAATCAAAATCAAGCATATCATCATTCAACATATCATAAAAACAGATTTATCTTTAAATCCGAAACCATATGATGTTAAAATCAAAATAGAGATGTAGGAATTATTATTCACCTTAGATTGGATAAGGAAATTGAAGTTTGATTGAGATTGATTTCTCTAGCTTGAATCCTAAGCTTTAAGTTGATTTTTATCTTCTCTTCTTTCTTCCTAATGGCCGGCCTTGCTTCTCACGATTATAAATTTTTTGTTTTGATAGAATGAACGTGTATGACCTAATGAGAATAGTATAAGGGTGGGAAGTATGGTTATTTACCCTAATGCCCTTATGTTTAATTTCCTAACCATTTATACAAGTTCATTAGATTTTAAATAAGCACGACCACCTAATTTATTAATCAACCTCAATCTCCTTATCTACATTATTCGATTTTATTTATTCTAATTAATTCTTCTGAATAATGCCAATAAAATTAGGAGTGTTACATGTGGCTTAGAGGTACTCCGGATAGCCCATAAATAAGTAAACACATCATAGAAGTAGGGAATCATACCATAACTTTCTTTTCTCTTGTAATCAATGAATCAGCACAACTAATATAATGTGACTGATATGTAATAGTTTACCATGATAAGGTAACCGAATATAAGAATGTGATGACAATGCAAATATCACAACCAAGCATTTCCTAGAATACACAACAATATTATCAACCAACTAATATAACACACAATATATCGATAGGCGACAGACGGAGAATATAAATTGATACTCATCACTGTTGATGAGTGGAATCCACGGTAGACTCATGCCCAAGATAAATAGAGTCGGTACCTAAATGTACCATAGGCCTCGAGCCGCATCCTTGGTGATCAAACTCATGGAGATCTCACCGTTCCCCTCAATTAGCATAAGTGATATACGACCTACTCTATATATCTGAGACCCGAGTCCGCATTGGACATCGATCTATAATTCAAATTATCGCGATCCAATGATTCCCGTTGAGGGTCCAAAATGAATAGAGTCGGCACCTCAGTGTAACATAGGCCCCGAGTCACATCCTCGGTGATCGAACTCGTGTAGGCCTCACTATACTCCTCAGTGAGCATGGGTGATATCTGACATACTCTATTTATTGAAACCTATGTGGATCTCACCATACCCCATGGTGAGCATAAGTGATATATGCTCTACTCGTAGATAGTCATCATCATTTTCCCTTTAGACATCATGGATTTTATATCTAAATCGCATTGCAGCTCTACAAAAAGAGAATGACGGGCATGTCCCATATAATATGCTATCGTCACCACAAAGGAACACCGTTGATGTATAGATATATTTATACATCAAATATAACATCACGTAATCATATACGCTTATTACAAATGAAGACCAATACCATGCCATCGTCTATCTATACGCATGGTCACTGTTGAAAGGCTAATAATATGCATGGCTACTAGTATAATGCCAATATGATGTATGATCACTAATATAAGATCAATAACAGTCATTAAAATATTTACCCAAAGTCGATACCATGAGGTACAGACTTGCATACCACTTCCTCGAGTAGCCCAAAAGTCTTCCTAAAGTTATACGGAGGAAATCGGTTTGGTCTGGAAGCGAAATGCTCTGGATTTGGGTATTATTGCCCAGCCCAACCACCGACCAGTGGATCGGTCAGTGCCAATGGTCTACCTGTCACTGCTTTGAGATGGGTAATAATGCCAAGCTCGTAGCTCGATCCGAGGCACAGTTTTGTCTCGTTTCATCATGCTGCTTTCTTCATTGAGTCATTGCCCATCCCATTATGTTGACTTTGTCACGCGGTTGAAGTTTGGTGCCTTATGGTGGAGTCCATGTGCCGATTCCTTCGAGCGTTCGGGAGGGATATTCGTGTTATCACAAATCATTTTCCCGATTGTTTTGCTACCAAAATGCGATGTGCATCTCGACAACCCAACTACACTCTACCACATTACCTTCCTTCATTATAAACATACAATTATATACTAATACACATAATACACACCAATTTACACACATTTACACATATTTAAATAAACAATTTGATTGTTAAATAATCATATCTTACTTTTATGTACTAAATCTTTTCTATAAAGTCCAAATATCTTCTTCTACTATTTTATAAAATCATGCAACTATTTTATAAAATAACGTAACTAGCTTATAGATTATTTTAAGCCTTCTAGCTTATTTTTAAAAGTCATACTCCTGATTTTTGACTAGTGATAAAATGTATAATAATATTTCTATCCCTAATATAACAACAAATTAGAGTTTAAATAATAGGAAAATAGACACAAGGACAAACTTAGAAAAAAATTTAGGCTGAAAGACAACAAGTTTGTTTTTTAGGCCGAAGGACAATGCTAGTTATAACTAGCATTTTGTATAGTGTAAAACTGAATATAATGCTAGATATAACTAGCATTTTTTATAGTGTAAACGTTGAATATAATGCTAATTATAACTAGCATTTGTCCTTTAGCCTAAAAATGAAACTTGGTGTCCTTCAGCCTAATTTTTTTTGAAAGTTTATCCTTTTCCCTAATTCCCTCTTTAAATAATTTATAACTATGTTATAAATTAATATCACATCTATCTAACTCTGTACAATACAAATATAACACAATGTATAAATATGGGATCTTAACCAACTATACCGAATGTCTACTCAAACCAATCAAACGGAGGAATAATTACGTACATATATATTATTCTGCCTTCTCAAGGTAAAAATTTCAATACATATAATTATGGAGATTTATACTTATATAATTCAGAATAATAATTCCACTCACCTAAGCCATACTTCCTCAAGTGTCCGAATCCAATCCAAGCCCATACTATGTCGTAGATAATCTCACTACGAATGCAACGACAAAGACCACATTTCGATTGGACCTCGTATGCAAAAGATATGAATTAAATATGAAACAAGATTAGTTAAATCAATAAATTTACTTAATTACCTTCATTATCCCTAAACTCCTTCTTCCCCAAATTCTTTTCTGTACACGCACGCACCATGCACACTACAAACGCAAAATGGTCGAACTTCTCTCTTCGGTTTCTCACATTCCGCTACACGAATCGATGCACCATCAGTTGCATCGCGCCATATTTTGTGCGCTCTCGGCAACAACCACCAACACGTGAAGCTCGGCTCTCCTTGCACAATCACATCCTCGACCTCCCCTTGCATGCCTTAGATGTCACGATTTTCCTTAGGCCATAAGAGTACAAAACGTTCTACTGGAAGAATCTTGCGGCCAAGAGAAATATGACGACGCTCTCTGTTTTAGTCAACTTCACCTCTAACTCCTCCAAAGTCAAACCCTAATCAACGGCATGAGAAGGGGCTTTCGACTAAGAACCATCGCACCTACCAACAACAACATAGATGCCAAGCTCTCTTCTTTCTGAGTCCAATGGATCCTACCTTTACATCAGTCGTTGCTCGTAGCTCCATCAATCAGGATGGACTCGATACTGTCCTCTTTGGACCTGATAAGAAAAGAAAAGGAGTAAGAAAAGTGTCTATGTGTGGATTAGTGTGTGTATAAAATTTAATTTCTTAAATAAATCGCCATACGTTTCAAGCTCGTATGATCACACGGTACACCCAATTTCCAAGAAATTTGTTGGTGCATATCTCTTTATTTTTCTGGTCCCAGTGGCATAAATTTCATCGCTATCCGAGGCAACATTGCAAGATGATAATTTCATGCATTTCGAGGTCGTTTTGACCATCGGATAATCTAATTTCAAAAATTCTTCAACCGTATGTCTCATGATAAAATCATCATCCCCAGAAACACAAGCTGTCAGTCGAGATCCCAATGGACTCGACTAGACACGTATTTTACAAAATACGTATACCAATACGTAAATCATAAAAATGACTTCCAAATATGGCAATATTTATACATATTTTGATTCGCAACGTCAATTCAGAATCAACGAAAGTGGTCTCGAGTCCTAATTAGACCGTATGCAAAAAGTCAAATTTGGACTTTCAATTAATTAACGATTCAATTTTTAAATTAATTATTTAAATATGATGTCGTTAAAATGTGGGTTGTTATATTAACCACCCTAGGTGAGGGTGCGGGGGCAACGGCGCCGCCGACGGTGTAGACCTGACCGGTCAGGTCGCGTGGGTCCAAGGGGTAGCGCCCCATGGTAGAGTGCATGGCAGCGCCTCGTTAAAAAAACGATATGTCTCTTTTGTGTTTGAATTTGAATTCAAACAGCAAACGGATATGACTGTTTAGACCAAAATGTGTTTGTTCATTTCAACCGTCACCACCAACAGAAGGCTTCTTCCCTATGTATATACGATAATACTTCGTCATTGATACATAACTTCTTTTTTGCTTCATGAATTAACAAATTATACACGCATCATTTGGCTATTTAGAGCGTTCTTCTTATTTGTGCAAGTGATAATAACTTGTACAAACTCACTCCACTATATCCTGAAAGAATGTTTTCAACGGCCCTCTATGATCCGTGGTAGAGGAAATCATTTTTGAAAGAGAGCAATTCAACAACGCCTTGTGGTGATATATCTACACAATTTACAACAAAAATCGGCAGAAAAAGGTTTATCTAAAGAGAATTTGAGTGCGAAGAGTTGTGCGGTGATGGCCGATTGCAGTGGTGATGCATACTTTGAGGACGTGTTACTGTCGGTAGATTAGAGCTGCAGATCAGCGGCAGAAACGTCAGTCGAATCTTCGACGGAGCCGAAAAGCCCACTTTTAATGTCAGCGAAGCATGGAGGAAGAAGGAACTTCGAGCTTCAGAACGAAGCTGCCATGACCAAAAGAGTAGAGTGGAGAGGAGTGAAAATGTTGATTGGATCAAGTGTAATTTTATGTTTTCACTGATACAGTTGATTTTCCTTAAAGACTTTAGCATTTTTATGTCTATTTTGGTTGTTTAATATCAGAGTTTTTCATTACCCTGTTTGATTTGTTATATTTTGTTGGGACACTAGTAACCTAATTGATCTACGAATTGTTGTGTTAATAAAGTACTTTAATAACAAACAAACAAACAAGAACCCATAAACGAGTGACAAACAAATGCAATCATGAAATTTCCCTGTAGCAGCCGTATTCACCTGCACTTTTTTGTTTCCGCTTATTTCAATTCAGGCTACCGACTTCGTTTAAAAAGCTGGGTGAATTTGCTTGCCTTGAATAAAGAGACATATCAGTTTGCTTAGCCGCGTCATGAAACAAACTCACTAAACATTGCTACACGCTTACACGACATGCACGCCTACATGTGTAGTTGGGATAAGCCCAAAATAAATTACAAGATATTTCCCTGATTTTTCTTCTTCTTAAACCACTGTATGTATAAATATAACGGCTTTATTACTAGAAATTACTAGCTAGTAGAAAAGTAAACCTACTTTTACAATAATTTTCATACATGGCATCCATAGAAGAGGGAAATTTTGTGCTTCCACCGTCTAAGGTAATCTTATTCATGGCTGCTGTAATTTACAACAATAAAGTTCTGTTTTTTTTTGATTATTTATGCTGATTAGTTATGTTTTTCCCCTCGTTGTCTAGACATGGGTTTTGAAAGTTTCTATCCACTGTGGAGGTTGCAAGAAGAAAGTGAAGAAAATAATCGACAATATCAGTGGTGAGCTATTTATTGTAACCAAACTTGATTCTTTTTATCCTTTATCTCATTTTTTATGAAAAAGTTCAATAATTATCCGCCAAAATCGAGTCTTTCCATCATTTTCAGAAACAGTGTGCCAAATTATACTGTGGGTTACGATCAAACATTGATTTTGAAGTTTGAATTTGAAATTTGATTCCAGGAGTATACAGGACCGAAATTGATTCAGAGCAGAACAAAGTGACCGTTACTGGAAACGTGGATGCAGAAACCCTAATCAGAAAATTAACTAAAGCAGGAAAACATGCTGAGCTTTGGCCAATAGAGCAGAAAACAAATGCTAATTCTAATGTCAACAATGCTAAAGCAAAAAGCAATGAAAAAGATAAAAATGCGCCAAAATCAGTCATAAATATCTTGGAGTCCGGCAGTGGACCTGAAAAATCAGCTACTGTAACTGTTACAAAAGCATATGAAGTCAACAAAGGAGCATCCATAAATCATGAAACTAAGACTAAAAGGAAAGGAAAGAAAACAACAGAAGTTGGTACAGGCAACCACGAAAACATTCCATCACCTAATGTTCATCAAGTTCCGGTGTATCCACAGACACAACCTGTATATGTGGCTAGTTACAACGCAGCTTATCCAAATGTAGCTAGTAATTTGTATCATGATCCTCAGAGTTATAATGCACAATACTCAATTGAAAATAATCGGGATGGATCAGGAATTCATGGAAACTATGGTTACTTAAGTGACGAGAATCCGAATGGTTGCATTGTGATGTGAGGATTTGGTTCTTAGCTTATGTTAACTCTGGCAAGTTGGAATGTGGCTAAAGTTTTTGATATATGTAACATGTACGTACTATCTATGCATACCGCTAATAGTACAAGTGAAGGTAGATACTGGGTAGGGAATTTTGATGTTAGGCAGTTTTTGAAGTTTTTTCTTGTCAAGCATGATGTATGTATGTAATAATGTGGATTATGATGTACTGTAAATTACTTTTCTTTTTCTTTTTTTGTTGATGTATTTCTGTTTCTGATGGTGTTTTTCTTCTCTCTTATTGGAATTGCACTTGCGCTTGAGCAAACGATTTGTGCAGTACGCTACAATAAATTTTCTAAGTTTCTGTTGATTATTTTTTGTTGGAAAATTTAATTTTAAACTGAATTGTTAAAAATATTGAAAGGAGTATATAATACTTCTCTTATTGAATAATCCTACATTGTGAGGAACTATAGACTGATCCTACTTAAATATAGGATTTACAAAATAAAGAGTAGACCTTTTGGAGGGGGGAGGCATTTGGTCATTCAATGTTTTCGTTGAGGAGGGCATTTGTACCTTCAATGTTTTTTCTTGTGTTGAGGAGGGCAGACATTCTTACCATTACGCGTCCCGATCGATCCGACCTGAATGTGATGTAGAGTTTTATATTTTTTGGTAGTATGTTTTTAAACAAACTTTGAATTGGTAATAAGATCCGGTAAATGCGGGTCCGGTATTTTCATATGACCTAGTCCCGTTTTCTTATTCAGTTTTTTTCCTACACAAACCAACCAAGCCATTTGATAAAAAAATTTATCAGTTTCAAAACCGAGTTCTTTTCTTCTACCTTCAAACGTACTTAGATCCGAGTAATATTTTTTTGGATGTTGTTGGCTCATCAGTCTTCGTGCAATAGGCTGTTGATAATGAATTTAGGGCTGTTTTATTCTGAAAGCGGCGCTGCATCAGAGACTGCGTTGCACAATTTCGGTATAGCGGCGAAACGTATTAAAGAGAGCGACCTAGTCCGCGACTCAGCTACAAAGACACTACAAATTCAGATCGAGATATAACAATTTTAATACGTTATGGCTTCGATCACCGATGACTCTGTTGGCTACAACGCAAACAAACCGTTCAAATTTGAGGGGCTTAATTTCAAAAGTTGAAGATAAAATGCAATTTTTCTTGACTCTCGAAAGGGTGGAGCTTGCGCCGACAATTGAAAAACCAACACTGTCTGGTCGACGATCTGTATGACTACTACAAATTGGACAAGTCAGCAAAGGAGATTTGGGATGCATTGAAAAAGAAATACAATATCAAGAAAGCTAGAGCGATAAAATATGATGTCGGTCGCTATTTGAAGTTTCAGATGACGGATGATAAATCTGTGGAGGCGCAGTAACAGAAGTTTTAGAAAATTACGCTTGAGATCGTCTCCGAAAGTATGACTTTAGATGAACAGTTTCATGTCGTTGTATTAATTAATAATTACCCCATAGTTGGAAAGACTTTAAAAATATTCTCAGACATAAGACTAAAGAGTTTTCTTTAAAGAGTTTGATTACTCACCTTCGTATTGAAGTGCAGGCCAGAAAACAGGAGCAGAAAGAAGAGGTGCTTGTTGTATCTAGCAACAACACTAAGAAATCCACAAACGCGGGTCTGAAACCAAATGCGAAAATTTCAAAAATTAGAATTGCAATCCAAATCAGAACCGCGATAATCAGCCTCAGAACAAATAACAAAATGCCCCCCTAAAGAATGATACTAGACAGTTGTTCTTATGTTACAACTGTGGCAAACCATGCCATATGGCACGAAAGTGTCAGAACATGCCGAAACCTGCACCGCAGGCTAACTTGACTGAAGAAGCCCTTGTGGCTATGCTTACTGAGATCAACCTAGTCGGTGGATTAGAATGATGGTAGGTAGATACTAGTGCTTCTCGTCATGTCTGCTATGATTGTGAAATGTTTAAAACATATAATGTTGTTAATGATCTGAAAGTGATGTGAGATTCTCTGACCACTACTGCTATTGAAATTGGAACTATGAAGTTAAAGTTTACCGCTGGAAGGAACTTGTTACTGAAAGATGCGATGCATACTCCAAAGATGAGGAAAAATTTAGTATCTGGTTTCTTGTTTAAAAAAAGCTGGTTTTACTCAAACTATTGGATCTGACTTGTACACCATCACTAAAAATGATGTTTTTGTTGGTAAAAGATATGTTGTAGATGGGATGTTTTGGTTAAATGTTGATTTGAATAAAGTTAATAGTTCTGCTTATATGCTGTGTGATTTTAATATTTGGCATGCTAGGCTTTGTCATGTTAATAAGCAACCGATTCATAACATAAGTAACTTAGGCTGTCCGCAGGTGCGGCGCAGTGGAAAGGAGGCTTGAGTTCTGGTAAAAAGACCCGAGTTCGATTTCTACCATGCGCTTCCCCATCCTATATAAATTTACCCAGGGGTATGGGGGCTTGGAACAACGAACGGCTTTACTATACCCTTCTCAGGAGTTTACCGACCCGTTAGATTCTTCTGGGTTTTCAAAAAAAAAACTTAGGCTTAATCCCTAAAGTATCCATAAGTGATTCAGAATAATATAAATATTGTAGCCAAACTAAAATTACAATGACCCCACATAAATCTGTGTTTAGAGAGTCAAAACCTTTAGATTTAATACATTCTGATATATGTGAACTTGATGGCACTCTAACTAGGGATGAAAAATGCTACCTTATTACTTTTATTGATGATTGCTCTATTTTCACTTATGTTTATCTCATGAAAAATAAATATGATGTGCTAGATATGTTTAAGTTATTTTCACTTAAATTGAAAACCAATTTAATAGAAAAATTTAGGGATTTCGAAGTGATAGAGGAACAAAATATGAATCTAGCCTATTCATTGAATTTTATAATCAACATGACATAATACATGATAAAACTGCACCTTATTCGTCTGAAATGAACGATAAAGCTGAAAGAAAATATAACTCTTACCGAATTAGCTGTAGCCGTTTTATTAAATTCGGGTGCAGCTTCACAGTCGTGAGGGAAAATTTTGTCAACTGTTTGTTATGTTTTAAACAAAATTCCTAAATCTAAGAGCAAAATTTCATCTTTTGAGGTTTTTAAAAATCACAAACCCAACCTGTCTTATTTTAAAACTTAGGGTCGCTTAGCATATGTTCGTATTCGACCCTAATAGAATTAAATTAGCAAGCCGAGCATATGAAAGTGTTTTAATTGGTTATTCCATTAATAGTAAAGCATATAGATTTTTCGATTTAAATGCTCAAGTTATTATTGAGCCAAATGATGCTGATTTATTTGAAAATAAATTTCCGTTTAAATATAAGAATAGTGGGGGCACATCTACCTCTAATTAATCAATAATCAGAAATAATGAACATAATGCGAAAATTGAATTTGAACCTAGAAGAAGTAAAAGAGCTAGGATGACTAATTTTTTTAAAGAATATTATGTTTATACACTAGAAGAGGATCATGCTAATATAAAAGAAACTCTAACTTCTTTAGATTCAGACTTCTGGCAAGAAGCTTTAAATAATGAAATGCAATCTCTTGATCTAATAAAACTTGACATCTTGTTGACTTACCTCCAGATTGTAAAACTTTAGGTTGTAAGTGAGTGCTTAAAAAGAGGCTGAAACCTGAATGTACAATTAATAAATATAAGGCTCATCATGTAGCTAAAGGATTTAGACAAAGAGAAAGCATTGACTTTTTTGATACCTTTTCACCTGTTACAAGAATAACATCAATTCAAGTATTAATTTCTCTTGCTTCACTTTATGATCTACTAATTTACTAAATGGATGTAAAAACTACTTTTTTGAATGGTGAATTAAAAGAAGAGATTTATATGGACCAATTTAAAAATATTGTTCTACCTGGTCAAGAGCATAAAGTTTGTAAATTAGATAAATCTCTATATGGTCTTAAACATGCACCTAAACAATGTCATAAAAAATTTGACAATCTAGTTATTTCACATAGTTTTAAAGTAAATGAAATTGACAAGTGTATTTATTATAAATCCGAGAATAACATTTGCACTATCATATGTTTATATGTAGATGATTTACTTATATTTGGTTCAAATATTCATGTTGTGCATCATGTTAAGTCTATACTATGTGTCAATTTTGATATGAAAGATTTTGGTGAAGCGAGTGTAATTCTTGATATTAAGATTACTAAGTCTAAAAAGCGAATTTCTTTGGATTAATCCCATTATATTGAGAAGATGTTAAAGAAATATGATTACTTTGAATGTAAACCATCTAGTACATCATATCATCCAAGTGTAAAACTATTTAAGAACACTGGTGAAGGTGTAAGGCAGTCTGAATGTACGAGCATCATTGGTAGTCTTCGGTATGCCATCGATTGTACTAGACCCAACATTGTCTATGTCATGAGATTATTGTGCAGGTTTACTAGCAAACATAGTATAGAACAATGGCACGCTATTGAAAGGGTCATGAGATACCTTAAAAGAACTATGAATCTTGGATTATACTATCAGAAGTTTTCCGCTATCCTTGAAAGATATATTGATGCAGATTGGAATACGTTATCAGATGATTCCAAAGCCACTAGTGGATATATTTTCAGTATTGCAGGAGGATCCATTTCTTGAAAATCTAAGAAACGGACTATTTTGGCCCAATCCACTATGGTGTAAGAAACGATAGCATTAGCTACTGCTAGTAAAGAATCAGATTACTTAAGAAATCTACTAGCTAGGATCTCCTTATGGAAAAAACAAATATCAGCTGTGTTGATCTATTGCGATAGTACCGCGGCTATTGCAAAAGTTGATAACCGTTATTATAATGGTAAGAAACGACAAATTCGTCGTAAGCATGGTACTGTAAGAGAGTATATCTCTTTAGGATTTGTAACAGTGGATCATGTACGCACTGATAAAAATCTGATGGATTTTTTGACGAAAGTATTGGGCAGAGAGAAAGTCCTTTATACATCTAAAAGAATGAGACTATTGCCTTTAGAATGAGAATTCAGAGCATGAGAAGTCACTTATAATGGTAACCCAACCAAATGACTGGAGATCCCAAGAACTAGGTTCATTGGATAATAACAAGTTATAAAGTGACACTGATTGAACATGCTAGAAGCATGTAGTCCTGAAGCGATATGAAGATGAGTTTAACTCTTAATGAAATCTATACTCTATATGGATTGAAGTACCTAGCTATAGAAGTACTCTTGATAGATTCACTTATGTGAATGTGGAAATGTGACCGTTTTCTATGGAATTTTTGGGCAAGATTCCTAGAGCGTTCATTAAACTAGGATAGACGTGCATGACCTTTAAAGCGCGTGTCATAAACTGTATCCTAGAAAGTTGTGTATGGTTTCACTCTAGTATAATCTGAATCTTACTCACTATGTAAAGATTCAAATCGAAAGATACCTTTGTTAATGTGCAATTTCATAAAATCAGAAATTGCTCTAGAAAAATATTTTTAAAATTTAAGTGCGGGATTGTTGGAAAATTTAATTTTAAAATGAATTGTTAAAAATATTAAAAGAAGTATAGAATACCCCTCTCATTGAATAGTCCCACATTGTGGGGAACTATAGAGTGATCCTATTTAAATATAGAATTTACAAGAGAAAGGATGGACCATGACATCCAATGTTTTCTCTTATGTTGACAAGGGAGATCATGCTTGTCATCACACGCACGCGCCGATCGACTCGACTCGGACCAGGCCGGGTTTGACTTGGTTTGGCTAATGTGATGTAGAGCTCCTTATTTTTTGACAGTATATTTTTAACCTGACTTTGATTTGGTAATAAGACCCAGTAAACTCATATCCGGTATTTTCTCATGACTCGGCTTTATTTTTTTACTCAAATTTTTTCTTATATAAACAAAGCTATTTGACAGAGTTTTTATCAGTTCTAAAACCGAGTTCTCTTCTTCTTCTGCCTTCAAACTTTCTTAGATTCGAGTAATATTTTTTTGAGTGTTGTTGGTTCTCCAGTCTTCGTGCAAGAGGATGTTGATATCGAATTCATGGCTGTTTTATCCTGGAGGCGATGCTGCATCAGAGATTGTCTTGCATAATTTCGGCACAGCGGTGAGACGTTTTAAAGAGAACGACTTAGTCCGTGACTCAGCCACAAGACACTACAGGTTCAGGTCGAGGTACAACATCTTTGACATTAGCGAATAAAAATTACCAAATTAAATCGTATAATCAAATGCTTCTGGTGTAAAAATGGCAATCAGAATTTATCAACTTCATTTTAGGAGCATATGCTGCATATTGAAGCATGAATTGTTGGAGCAAAAACTTGTCAGATTAGAAGTTGCATTGCCATCATACTGAAGTGCAAGTTTAAGTTACTTCACAAAAACAGACATTTTTAAATGTTTTCGAGCTCATATTATGAATAGCAATCTTTCCTTTTTATTCGTTCATCCTAAGTCAATATAGATGATGTAACTTACCATCTTGATATATATCCTTAAATACAACAGCTTGAATTTCAACTTAGTTACAAAATCCCTTCTCTTTGTTCAGTTTTAGCATAGTGAATGCTCACATCTAACCTCCTTACGTATTCTGTCTCTCTCTCCACTTGCTTCTGTGACAATATTATGATTAATGCATGCCAGCTTCGATCATTGTCCACTATTTCATGGTAATCAGTCACAATCTAGAACTAGATAAGAACTCTTCAGTATTCAATGAATTCCCAGATTAGAAGACATACACTATAAATAATCCTCGTTGCATTCCCCGCTATAAGTAAGAAATATGTTTACTAGTATTTTCTTCATCGTTTCCTTTTTACTATTTCCAATCATAATCAATGCGTCAGGATCAGGATCATATATGCATCCAAACTGTGTTCCACCAAGACCACCTGTGATCAACGTGCCAGTGTTTCCCTTGGACATTGACCTGATGCAATTTGCATTGAATCTTGAACATACAGAATGTGAGTGGTTTTTATTCGGGTCGGTTGGATACGGGCTTAATGCCATAGAACCTGAGCTTGCCTGGGGTGGACCCCCTCCTATTGGTGCCCAGAAAGCCAACCTTGATGATCTCACCAGACGTCTCATCTATGAGTTTGGCCTTCAAGAAGTCGGACATATCAGGTATTTGCCTGCAATTTCAGGATATTTCTACATATTTATCTCAGTGTT
This sequence comes from Allium fistulosum, assembly GCA_030737815.1. NCBI lineage: Eukaryota > Viridiplantae > Streptophyta > Magnoliopsida > Asparagales > Amaryllidaceae > Allium > Allium fistulosum. Next base: position 766,747,497 of record CM060903.1, on the reverse strand, counting down.
TTGGTAAAGATAGAACAACTCCATATCAACGATACTGAAACTGTACGATTTTAGGGCAATTAGAACATCGGTGGGTGGATTTCCAAGACCACTAATAGATCTAAGTCAGAGGAATTTTGCAAAACTGTTCGATGAAGCATTAGGGTATAGTCTAGAACCTCCATTCGACCCGTACTACAGCACAACCAACTACCTACTAGCATCATATGTGATACCTTACATGGGCATGGTTGGGTATGTAGGAGCAAACCCAAACATAAATGGATACGTTACAAAACGGGTAATGTTCATTTGCTATTATTCATCTTCAAATCAAAAATACATATACCATTTCTTTTCTTTTTTGTCCAGTTACTAGCAGGGTTACTAGCAGTGGAAGCAGCGCAAGATGGCATCATAAGAAGCTGGCTGTTTCAGAGATTAGCAGAGCGTGTGCATCCTTATAACCTAACAGTGGCGGACTTCACTAATAGGATATCTGAATTGAGGAACCGATTAGCAATGTGTGGGATAAAAGATGAAGGATTAGTTGTACCGATTGAGTTAGGAGCAGAGCAGAGAATATACACTAATGTTTTCTCAGCAGATAAGAATTCTCTGGCGTATGCAAGAACACCGCGTGAGATTTTACGGACTGTTTACGGCACAGGAAATGAACACCAGCCTGGTGGATTTTTTCCTGAAGGTGCTAATGGTGATATTGCGCGGGAATTGCTTGGACATTAGCGGTCCTTGAGCCTGAACCATACTTATATCATGCAAACTAAACTAATTATAATATATATACGATGAGTTAGTTTGATGTATCATGTTCAGATTATGATTCCAGGTAGTAACAGGAAAACGTGCATTATTCAAGTCAACCAAATTTGAAGGAACATTCATTTGTACGATACATTCAGAGACTAAAGACAATAGTATTGCATTGAGTTTGCTCTTAAAATGAATGGTTATATGTATAAAATAATCAAAGTTGGAACAGACGAAAATGACGAATATGCAATTCATTGGTAACAGGAACATATACAAATCAAAACAAAGTGAAACGCATACATCAATGTGATAGGGTCCAACAAACAAATAGTGCAACTACTATACCTTATTGTCCTAAACGCAACAGGAAGAGACCGGCCAGATACCTGGAACGACTCAGTAAACATTGTAGCAGTAATATTACAAAACTTCAAAAAACATCGCACTCCGTGATCCTGCCTTAAAAGTCACCGCTATATCACCTCCATCACCACACTCTACAAACAACACCTCAACATAAGCTCTCTCCGTAGCCCTATTGCATCTCCCTATTGCAACCCGCATCCCTAAATGTGCGCTAACATATTCTGATGTCCCAATCCATTAGATTGGATTTTTTAAGCCTAGAGATTCTTTGTCTACCGTTCAACCTTGACAAATAACGTGTGCTTCATCTAGTTTCTATGTGACGCACCAAGTGTTAACGTGGTTTCAATGCATCTACCGCAATCACCAACCCTTGTCATAAGGCCTCCTTACCAAAGTCATAGAACAAAGTTTTGGCTTTTCTACCTACATTAATCCCCAAGTCACACTATTCAAACACCGTCAAAGAATACCAATCTATTTCCAAAACCATTAGTAATAGCATAAGAGGCAAGCCCACTAAGCACCTGAGATGGGGCAGCCCATTCAGCAGGGCAAAAAAAAAAAAAAAAAAAAAAAAATCAGAAACGTTTGTCTCAACCATCACATATCAATCCTGCTTCTCAAATTAGGGTTTTTGCACCATCGCGTCTCTAGCCAATTTGTCGCAGCTCTCCGAAAATCACTCGATTCCTCTTTCTCTTGCGTCAGAATAAAAATATTGGGGCGACCCATCTCTTGACTCTTGATCAACATCTTCTATTTTGCTGTCTCCAGACTTAGGATTGTGTTGTGCGAATTGGTTGCTCGCTCCTCTGTTGTTGCTTGCTGCGTTAAGTGTTGAAGGTATATTTGTATTTTGAGAATCTAAGAAGCTTGGGGCCGTTTGGTTTATTTTGTAATTTATGTTTTTAGTTTTCAACGTTAATTACAAAATATGGGAAGAATGAAGGAAGGTTGGAAGGGATGAACGGAAGATTGGAGGGGATTACGAAATGGATGGAGGAATGACGAAACGATAAATTGTTGCTCGTGCTTTCGTTATTTCTCAAAACACGAAAAATGAAAAAAAAATTGTTTTCTATTTTGTGCGCTAAATTCGTTTTTGAAAATGGTCATTTTTCACAATATACATGCGTCGTGCGTATTTTTGTATGGACGAAAACTAAAAAGTTAAACCAAACATAGCCTTACCTTTTATTTTCAAATGAATTTTTTATTTATTTTTGATGTTTCCTTGTAGGCAAATTAAATTAAGTCACTTCAGAATTTAGACAAAGTTATGTAGAAATTGATAACGTCAAATTAGACGATTAATTTCACTTCAAAACAAGTCGGAAACATTTAACTGCAAATTAATTAACTTGTTAGTAAATAATGTAAATAGTTAGAGATTATTAAACTAAAATAAAAATTTATTTCTTATTCTATAATTAATGAAAATGATAATTTATGGCGACTTAAATTTTAAAATATCTTATTAGATAATTGATACTATGGCCAAGGATGGAAAGGGAAAATCGGATGAAATTTAGGAAGAACTCTGGAGCTTATGATAGAAAAGTGAAACGATGTCAAATGTGATATCTGCGTCATTAATGAACTCAATTTCTAAACTATTCCATGCAAGAACACAACAATCACTTCATTCAAGTGGAGAAATGAGCGAATCTATTAATGAAAATATCAACAATGTTATAGAAGAACATGAATATCAAGAAGTGCATAACGATGAAGATATTTTTGTGAATGAAGTTGATGAGAACATAAACAAAGTGACGAGGGAACAAGTAATGAATGCAATGAAAGTATGTTTGCTTTAAATAAAATGTTGATGTAAATCATGGTTCAGGTTTGTGGAGACCTATAAGTGACACAAAAAGGTTGATAATAGTTGAAAGGGACTCAATCAGAATCCTTCAAAAAAATGTTAAGTTTTCAAGTATCATGAAGTTTGGGAGAAATAGAAGTTTTTATCGAAGCATTACATCCTTCGTTTTTCGAACGGCAAGGAATAAGAAAGAAAGTGGCTTATATATTTAAATTCATTGAATAAAATATTTTGCTTTTATTGCAAGTTATTTAAAAATAAATTGATGGCATGTAAATTGTCCGAAGATGGAGAATTAATGATTGACACAATTTTCATAAAAACTTAGTGAGCAAACAAATCTGAAACATTGTGAAAATATTGTGAAGTGGGTTAATTTGTGAAAAGGACTAAAACTAAAAGGAATCGTTGATAAAAAAACGGAAGCTCAAATTGCCAAAGAGTAAGTTCATTGGAAGATGATATTATTACGAATAATTGAAGTTTTGAAAACACTTTCTCAAAATGGTTTTCTTTTTCATGGAATCAATGAGAAAATTTATGAAAGAAATAATGAAATTTTTGTCAACTTATCATGTTCCTTGCAAAATTTGATCCGATTATGCAAGATCGTCTTCGACTGTTTGTTAATGAAGAAATTCAACACCATTATCTTAGGCATAAAATTTAAAATGAAATCATTATTTTATTGTCAAATGAGATCATGGCAAAAATCATAAAAAAGATCCTAAATGCGAAATATTTTTTGGTTATTCTTCATTGTACCTTGGATTTAAGTTATGAAGAAAAAATGTCAATTATTATAAAATGTGTGGATATTGAAGGTATTAATGATGTGAAGGTAGAAGGGTTTTTCCTTGGATTTATAGTGGTAGATGATACAACGAGACTTGGTCTTTTCAAGCAACTTGAAAATATTTTGAATAAACTTAAACTTAACGTTGATGACATAAGAGGCCAAGGTTATGATAATGGATCTAATATGAAAGGCAAAAATCAAGGTGTACAAAAAAGATTACTTGATATAAATCCTCAAGCATTTTATATGCCATATGGATGTCATAGTTTAAATCTAAATTTTGTGATATGACTAAACCTTGAGTTAAAGCAAGAAATTTCTTTGGTCAAGTGCAAAAGATCTATACATTGTTCTCGAGAACTACTCATCGATGAGATGTTATTAAAAAATATGTGAAAGGTTTAACATCAAAATCATTGTCGGCCACTAGAAGCGAAAATAGTATAGAAAGTGTAAGGGCTATTCGATTTCAAGCTTCAATGTTATGGGATGGTTTGATTGAAATTACAAATAGTTCTAATGAGGACGTTGGGATGGCGGAAGCAAAAGGTTTATGTATGAATGTTCCGGAGATATTTGAATTCTTGATATGCCTTTGTATTTGGTATAAATTATTGGATAAAGTAAATCAAGTTACCAAAATCCTTCAACACGAGGAAATGAATTTAGAAGATGCAATTACAAGGCTAAGAGAACTTATTGTATTTTTCCAAAACTTTAGAGAACATAGCTTTGAAGAAATGAAGAAAGAAACTAATGAACTTGCTATATATGAGGCACTGAACCAATATTTAAGGCGAAAAGAGTTATTCGTAGAAAGAAACATTTTGATGAGGATGTCGAAACTAATGATGATGAAATTCAATCGTTGGAAGACAAATTTAGAGTCACATATTTCATTCACATCATTAATCAAGCTCTTACATCATTCAAAGATTGATTTGAAAAAATTGAGCTTTATAACCAAAAATTTGGGTTTTTGTTAAAAGAAAATATTATGAATATTGGTAAAGAAGGGTTGATGGAATATTGCGCTCATTTTGAAAGTTATTTGAAACACAACCAACAATGTGATATATATGGAAAAGATTTATTTCAAGATTTAAAAGCTTTGCAAACTATGTTGCCCAAAGAAATAACTAAATCAGTTGAGATCCTTGAATTTATAAGGTCTTATGTGGATGATGGTGGTTTTCAATGTGCATAGGTTGTTTATCGGATTTTATGAACTATTACGATCATGGTTACTTCCGTCAAGAGAAGTTTTTTTAAATTGAAATTGATTAAAAATTATCTTCGAACAACTATGTCACAAGAACAATTGATTGACTTGCAATGATCTCAATTGAAAGCGTTTTTTTGGAGAAACTTGATTATAACAATTTAGTTATAGAATTCACTATAAAAATGCAAGAAGTAGCATTTTCCTTTAAACTACTTATGGAGAAATCGACCGTTATTTTATGTGAAAGGTCAACATTTGGCTTTATGTTACTTTAAATTTAGTATTTTAGCCTACTTGATGTATTAACTTTTGTATGAATAGTTAATATTTTGTTATGTTGTTTATATGTGATTTTGTGCTTACAATTTTTTTTATAAAAAATGATATATTATACATTAGTGGGCAACAAAAAGTTGATTAGGTTTGGGCAACCAATCCTTTGGACCGGCCCTAAATAGCATCACCGATATACCTCATGATACAGTCCTTAATTGTTTCTTCCAAGCGTTAAACTATCTTCGATGCCATTGATGTTGCTAGACTCATTGAGCGTAAGCTAACCGAAACCAAAAAGTTCTATAATCAA